>CM059601.1:23334166-24553333 GCA_030412105.1 Cyclura pinguis
ACAGAATAGATTTGAGTCTCTTTCTACCCTGTAGCTCTTGTACCCACAAAACTAGCTCCAGAGGGCTGAGGGAAGAGCTGGTAAGGGAGAAGGGGAAAGTATATTCATGCAACAGAAAGTCTAGCATACTGAGAGAAACATAAAGACAATGCAGAGTTATAGACAGACCATTTAATCACTTGGGCTTTGATCAGAGAGCCCCAAATTCATTTCTTTCCAAACTATATATTTCATTGAATCCCAGACACACTAGGATATCATAGTTTCCTGAGTCTTGAGCTTTAGCGCTTTCTTCTCTGTTCTTTTTGCTTTGTGTGTAAAAAGGACAAACTGAAGTCTTTGTCCTTCAGTTTTAACCTAATCATAGCTCTCCTGCTCATACTAACTCATGGAATTGTACCTTGGTTTTAACTCGGGTTAGTGAGATCAAGGTGAGATCTAATGTCATAGGTGCAGGTTCTTGTTTGTTCTCTCTACTCACAGCTGGAGTCAGCTATAGGTCACTGTAGTTAATTCAAAATATGCTAACTGTGGTTTGTTTAAGATTGAAAGCAGCTTCTTTGGCATGAACAAAAGAGGAGACCACCTAAGGTCTCCTGCATTGCTTTCTTGATATTCCTGTTAGATTTGAACTAAGCCTCCCTCTCGAAGTAAACACTTGGGATGGGGAGAATATCAGAAAATTCTTGAAAAAAGGTAAAGAACCGTGTTTTTTGAGTTTCTAGAAACCATGATGAAAAGAATCCTGGATTGATGAAAACCTTTGCAGTTCAGAATTCAGACTATGGAAAATTAGCAAGTGGTTGTTTTGCACAGGAAACAGCATTTTCTGCACAAGAAATGGCATGTTTGCACAAAAATTTCTGCACAGAAAAGGCTGTCCTCTGTGCAGCTGATGCTATTTTCTGATAATCAAAACTACACATATTTTTTTGCACAGAATAAGCTCCAACCTTCTCAAAGGAAGAAGAAAAGTGACAGAATGATTCAATGGTTCCTTTGAGAAGAAAATTAGCAAAGAATTATTTAGTTAGCTACTATATTTATATGCCACTTTTCTCCTCAAAAGGACTCAAAGCAGCTTACAATAGTTTAAAAAGAAAACGTAGTTAAAACTGTAACATACAAAAGTTAAAAGACACATTAAACAAACAATAGTAATTAAAAGCAACATTAAAATACATATTACAAATAACAAACAAATTACAATTAAAATAACCAGCACCTTTCTTCACAATAATCACGTATTAAATGCCTGGTGAAATAAGAATGTCTTTAATTGTCTCTGGAAAGCAGGAAGGGAAGGTGCCAGTCTGACCTCTCCAGGAAGGGTGTTCCAGAGCCTAGGAGCAGTCACTGAAAAAGCCCTTTCCCATGTTCCCATCGAATGCACCTATGAAGGTGGTGGGACAGAGATAAGCACTTCTTATGTCCCTAGTAAGCATAAACTGGAGTCTTCTGAGCCACAAAATGCTAAAAAAGACACCTGTTGATATTTGGAAGTAGCAGTAGAAGAAGAATTTGCTAACCTCCATCTCTTTGATAAATGGCACTAATATAAACAATCCTACTGGATTGGGCCAACATTATCTCATCTGGCATACTTTTTCTCCAAAGTAGCAAACCACAAGAATTTCTCACTTCTCTCCTACTATGTATATAACACAAGTGTATTAAGTTGCTTTTACCTTCAAAGCAAGTAAACAGAATTCTCTCACCACTTTGTTCAAACAAAGCTGCGCTTTACTGCTGTTTCAGCCATTCTGATCATATCAACCACAAATTGATAAATTAAAAGAGATTTAGACAGTAAAAGGAAATCTATAAAGAAGCCTTCTTCCTTCTGGTTAAAAATAGATCAAAATAACTTATTCATTAAAAAATACTCATGCACTGTAATAAAGCACAGATCTCTCTGTAAAAACAAAAATCCATTTTTTGTTGTTGTTTGAAGAAACATCACATTACACCTTTACAATTCACCAAAATGGATTGAAAAAGCTTCTCAGCTTTTTAAGTAGCTACAGCACATCTTGCCACTATGTTATTGTTGTGTATCTTCAAGCTGTTTCCAACTTATGGTGATCTTAAGGGGAAAATGTTACAGAGTTTTCTGGAGGCTGAGAGCGCGTGACATGCCCAAGTTCCACCTGGTAGGTTTCCATGGCCAAGCAGTGAATCAAACTCCTGGTCTCCAAAGTCACAGTCCAATGCTCTGACAACTATACTTTGCTGGCTTTATACCTGTCACCAAATCAAAATCAAGACAAAGATTTGGCAACAGATATAGAAACAGATCTATTTAAAGGAGAATACCACTGGTGCCAATATACGTCAAGTCACGCAAATCAAGCCACTCTTCAAATCTTAATTCCAGGTTTATGTGAACTGATACACCATTAAGCTGGCATTGCTTATTCTAAAATGAACATCTGCACATGACAAAACAAAAAACAAAAACAACCCATAATGAGCTGGCCAAGGTACCTAAAGGTTCTAGAAAACTAGCCAAAATGATTGAGACTATCATACTTTGGACATATCATGCAACATCATGACTGACTGGAAAGGTGACTACACTTGTTAAAATGGAAGGCACTGGGGTAACAGGAAAAGTCACAACTGATTCAACAAAGGAGGTCACAGCCATGAGTTTGTAAGCATTAGCAGGGCTATTGCTGATTAGAGCTTTGAAGATCTCTCATTCATAGAGTCTTTAGAAGCTGAAGCTGACTTGACCATAAGCAACAACCTTAAAGGCTATTCTTTCCATTTCTGTCCCAGTACAATTTTTAATATCAATTTAGAGTAACATGTTTGCCAAATTTCCATCAAGATCCCAAAGCATGGAATAGACTGGAATGACAAAGTTGTGACCCGTGGGACAAATATGATTCCCTATCCCCTTAATTTGGGAGGAAGTGGCCAAATATGATCCCTACTTCCTTAATTGAGAAGAAAATGAAATATTTACTTTTTCAATATTTGGCCAAAAACTTGATCAGAAAAGTAGGAAGTGACAACAGGAAGTGATCACAAACTGTTCCTGTCTCCATTGCTGGAACTGGAGCTTGAGCTTGCCTAGTTCTCCAGGGCTCCACGGTTACTGAACATAAAATCTGTAAAGCACAGAGCTAGTCAGTTGTTGCTGCTGAGGTGAGGGTAGAAAGGGGATTCAAAACTTCAGTTGACTGAAAAATAATCTTAAGAGCCATATCTCTCTTGAAAAGTAATTCTCTCAAGTGGTTTAATGCATATTTGTTTAGAAGTACAGTAGCCCCTCCACTTTCACGAGTGTTTGAGGCACAGAACCCTCATGAGAATGGAGAAACTCTGAATAATCCCCACCCACGATCCCCCTCCCATTCCTTGCCTTTTGCCCTGGCATGTAAGTCTTCTTCCTCAAAGCTGGGGCCAAAGGCAAATGAGTGGGATGGGGGAGCTCTGGAGGGGAGAAGGAAAGCATATGTGTGCCTCCCTTCCACTCCCTTGCTTTTTACTTTGGTGTAAATTCCCAGTGCCAGGACCAGAGGCAAGAGAATGGGAGGGGAGGTTCCAGAAGGGAGAAGGAATGTGCATACGCATCCCTTTTTCCCCTTCCTTTTGCCTCGGCATGAGTTCTCAAAGCTGGGGCCAGAGGCAAGGGAATGGGAGAGGGAGCCCCACAGGGGAGAAGGAAGGCATGTGCATGCTGTACCCTCCTCATTACCTTGTCTTTTGCCCTGGCATGAGTTCTCAGTGCTGGGTCTAGAGGCAAGGGAATGGGAGCAGGGAGCTCCGGCTGGGAGAAGCAATGGGAGCCTCCCCCATTTTCCCTTGCCTTTTGCCCAGACACACTTGCCTTCCTTCTCCGCATCCAGCAAAACGCAAGGGAATAGGAGGATGAGAACGGGGGCATACCTCACAAATAATCAAATTTGTGAAGGTCAAGCCCACAAATGTGGAGGGAGGACTGTAAGCACCAGTTAATTTAGTGTGTGTGGGGGGGTCATTCTAAATAAAGAAAATGTGCATATAATTGCATCCTGTAATTGCATCCTTGGTGGAATGGCAGTAAAGTATACAAATCGGTCCCTCTTCAGTAATAAAAGACAATGTATCTGACTAATCCAGGAACTCTTGGCCCCCAAGGCCACAAACTCTGAACACCTGAAACTTGGCATGCATATTTTAAAAATATAACTGTAAGATGTGTAACTGCACATCATTTAGTTTTTTTAAAAAATGTTAGAATTAATTTGAATATATACATATCCATGTGTTTGAATTCGACTGGACAATCTTCAACCACCAGCTGGCCCTAACCAGTACGTAGTTTTGAAATCAATACAGTTTGAAACTGATCCGAGGGACAAATTTACAATGCTGTCCACACCCCGTTATAAACTGAGCAGAGCCACTTTAACCCATTTGATTCCTGACACTTTTGCTAGGATGTATTGCATGTATATATATCAGGTGTAAGAGAGGTAGTGTGGAATTTGAGTGCAGGACTAGGACCATAAAATCCTACTTGACCATAAGCTTGACCATAAAAACCTACTGAGTGACCTTGGGCAAGTCATACTCCTTCATCCACAGAGAAAGGTAAAGGCATATCCCCTCTGAACAAATCCTGCCAAGAAAACTATGTGATAGGTTTGCCGTAAGTCAGAAATGATTTGAGGAAACACCAACAACAAATATTAGGTGTAGGAAAGGTTCAGCTTACAGGCAGCACACAAGCTGCCCTTAACATCCTACATAAGAAAAATGGGAACAAACATGGCATTTTAATTCTTCTACACACTTTTAGGACTGATAATTTGTGGGTAATGAAGGATCTGGGGTACCGAAACCCTTCAATTCAAAACATGTATGAAAAACAATATTGGACATAGACTTCTAGACTAACCAGTATGCAGTTCCCACAGACACAAACATACACCCACATTTGCAGTTTTTCCACTTTTGCAGGAGTCCTGTGCCCCTAACCCCAGAGAAAGCAGAGGGCTGACAGTATTTCTTTTCCCCGTCTCTTTCTCTCTTTCTGATTGTTCTCTCCCCCAACTGCCACCATTTCAGTCTTGGTGGAGTCTGCTATGAAGCCTTGGGGAAAAAAGCTGGGTCACTTGAACAATAAAAGTTGACAAAGAGAGAAAGAGAAAAAGACATAATGCAGCTCTCTGTATTTCTATGAACTGAAGTGTTTGATGGCAGCCCACGCTGTGCATATGGTCTAACTTTTTATACTGAATTGGATTCAAGAGCCTTCCCAGAATATATATGTATATAAAAAGGTGTATCATATGAAGCTGTACGCCACATGACTAGCAAACAACCAATGAGGACAGTTCCTTCACACCAGTTGGAGAATTAACCACAACAGGCAATATAAAATATACATGAAGTTGTCCTGATTTTGCCTCCTTCAATCAATATATTTCAGATCACAGCTGATCACTTTCTTTCTTTTTGAAAAAAGTATTTACTATAGCACTATTAATATTGTTACTGCGGCTAGTTAAATTGATATTCTCCTTCAGCTCTCAGAATAGTTCACATATGCTTAACTAGCAGTCTCCTAAAATCTCCTCAGCTTAGGCATTTGATTCCTAAGTCTATGCTTGTTTACTCAAAGCGAACCCAAGAGGACTACCTCTCTATTAAATATGTTAACATTTGCAGTCTTTTGCACACCTATGAGGGAATTACTTCCACTCAGCACAGTGTGAGTTACTTCTGGAGGAAACATGACTAAGACTGTGATAATAACTTGATTTTTTCACATTTGTCATATTTTAATTATCTTTTTAAGTTGTTATTTTAATTGTTTAACAGTTAAATTCTATTTTACTATAGACTATGTATATGTTTTTAAATTTTATTATTTTAAAGTGTGAACTGCTTTGAGGCACAATTTTGGGGGGAAAAAGCAAGATTCAAATAAATATACAGTTGGCCCTCCACATTCACTACGGCAAAGGTGCAGGACACTTGCAAAAGTGGAAAAAATGCAAATATCAATGAGTGTGTGTGTATCTGTGGGAAGGGAGCTGAGGCATGGTAGAAGAATGGGCACTGGGTGTCCAAACCAGGTCAGGGAAAGAAGAGGGGGTTAGCATGGTGGCCCTATACCTCATCTCTTTCACCCACTTCCTTCCTTGGGTGTGGGGTGGCATTGGGAGAATGTTTGTGGTGCTGAAAAATTGGGCTATGAGTAGTCCTTTGCTGGCCAGGCAGCACTTGGTGGAGGAGGAAGACCAGAGGGGGTTTGTTTTAAAAGGGCTACATGGCCTGATCAGAACTGCTGAGATGGAAGGTTCCCTCCCCACAGAAAAGAAGAGCCTGAGGTGGGGGCACAAGGGCCGAAGAAATTCACAAATAACGAAATCCATAGAAGTCAAACCAGCAAATGTGGAAGGCCAACTGTAATAACAATAAGCTGGGGTTCTATCACAGTACATGATTATACCACTTTGATGCTTCTTTAATTGCCATAGACCTATTGTATGGAATCCTGGATATGTGGTTTCATGAAGTATTCAGATTTCTCTCCCAGAAAGCTCTACTCTTGCCCAAACTACCATTCTCAAGATGGAACCGTGAAACTTAAAAGAGGAATCAAAATGTTATGACTGGAACGATCCCTGATTGGTTGGTTGTTTTTTTATTTTAATAAATGTACTTCCTGCTGTCCAGCAGTTCTGGAACACAAAGGGCATGTAGTCTACATCCAGCTTGGGGAACATATACTGGTGAAGGTCCATATAAGAATCTTGTCAGAGCAGATTCCTGGAACATCCCGAGTATGAATACAGACCAAAGCTACCAATACTCCTCACTTCTCACTGCTGCCTTCTAAGCCATACAGGAAGTCTCTCTGAAACTCAGGGTATCTTTAGAAAGTCTTTCAACATAGCTCTAGAAACTGAAGTAGAAAGGCAGAAAGAAGCATCTGTGTTTTTGTTCAATTTATTTATGTCTGAGGGACTAATGGAAATCCCTGGAAATAAGATTCTGTTGTTTTAAAAAGCCTAACTTCAATGTAACACTTCTGTTTTACCACTATGCAATATTTCAAAAAAAAAAAAAAAAATCCAGGAAAGCCACGTTAGTCTGTCATAGGAGGAAGTTTGTGAGTATATCAGAGAGAGCACTGCAGTAACCTAGAAAGCTAAGGGTTTAATACAGAGCAACACCCTTTGGTTGACTGAGCTATTTAATCAACCAAAATTCATTTGTAGTATTAAAAATGGACTCTTTCATTAAGCAGGAATTTTTAAAGACTGATTTACACACACATTTACAAAACTGGCAGATGAGGGCTGCCATCTCAGAATAAGCATTCCCTTCTATTGTGAGGGATGGGGATGCCTCTTCTAATACAGCACCCTCTATAAATGCTGCATGTATGAGCTAAAACAGAGGTGAACAATCATCTGTGCCTCTTGACATAATTTCAAACTCCATGAAATTATCAGACTGCCAAACAAAGGTTATTTGTCCCTGCAGTCTATTGAACTGAGGAGAGGAAGGGGTGTTAGAAAAGAAAGGCAGAAAATGTGATAGCCCCTGAGAGATTAATCCCAAGTGAATATGGCCCTTGATCATAAAAAGCTTCCTCATTCCTTATCTTACAACAAAAGAGCTGTGCTTTCTGTTTAGAAGAGTTATTTTTCTTCATACATATACAGGTTTAAAGAGTGATTAAAACTTAATTTATATGCCACCTTTCTCCAGAGCAGGATTCAAGGTGGCCAATTAAATGATCTTGCCCAATTAATCAACTAAGATTCCTTTCACAGGGTGATAAGCTCACTGTGGCACAAGCACTCATAAAGGTTTCCTTCATCATATGAACAAAATGGACAGAGAAAAGGAGGACCATAAGCGCTCTCCAAACTACTAGAACATTGCAACAATGAGCTTGTAATGCTGCTCTCATAATCCTTAGCAAGCAGGCTGATGCAGAGGAAGAAAAGATGCTGGCTTACATTGAATCAGTCCATCAACTCAGCATGAACCACGCCTGGAGAACCTGAAGATTGAACCAGTGGATCTTCAAAACTAAGCATTGAAATATAGCCCTTCGCAAAGCATTAGATGAGGTGCCACATATAGCTGCACAAGCTTCCACTGCTGCATTGTGCATGTTGGGCTCAGCAGTTTTTTGTGCATCCATCTAATTCATGTTGAGCACATCTTCATACATGATTTGCTACAACTGGCTTAGCTTTGGACAAATTGATGGAATGCAGCAGTAAAGGAACCAAATTAGTAAGGAAAACTCATCAGTTTGTGAGAATGTCAAACATGTGCCTTGACCATTGGGGTGGGAGATATGATGTCTAAGCTAAGTACATGAACTATGAACCTGTCTTAAAATTTCGTGATGTCAGCCATACTCACTCTTCAACAGGCAGACAGAGCACTGTGCACACGCACACACATCCCAACACACAGTCACAGGGAGGTTATATGGATGACACAAGCAAACATTCCAGTTTAAGTGCAATGGATAGCAGTGCTTCAAATCATGAACTAATTATTCCAAAGTTACTCTACATAGACTGCAACAAGTGGTTTACTAATGTCTCCACCCCTTCTGCAATGGTAAACATTTCTTAATTGGAATTGGCCACAGCTTAAACACAAGAGGGGGTAAGTTCCGATGAACTCAATATGGCTTACTTCTAAGTAAACATTCTCAGGATTGAACTGTTTATTTTACAGATATTTCCACTGAAACAAAATCCCAGTCCAGCTTTTATTTTCATCCAGACACTGGCCACCCTGAGGATATCTTTATTTTGGCAGAAATCCAGCTTAGAAGTCAAGTGTCAGCACTATGAAAATGCCAGCATTTTCGAGACAGCTAAAAATCTGATGGTAATCCTTAGCATTGCTGAATTGCTCTTAAAAGTGGCATATCGACAGTTTGACATTTGGAACATCTTCCCATCCTGCGCATTACTGGATTAGAAGTTTAGTCTTCATGCAGCACCACATACCACAGGATTGGAATCCATTCTAGCAAATAGCCATGAAGAGCATGCATGAGGAATAAAGATGCAGTGTAAAGCCTAAGATGCTAAGGAGATTTTTTTAAAAAAAGATTTGATATTCAGATGCATTTTATAACAGCTTTGCCTCCCCATCTCACTGTCTCAAACACAGAAAGTGATATGGCTTCATGCTATGTTGCTGTCCCTTGCAGCTGATGTCTCATCAGCACAGTGCACAGCCAACAGCTTCAAAAGGTGACACTGTGCTCTTTTGCATAGAAGGTTTCTGTTATTCCCCACAGCTGATAGGCTCAATCACCTGAAATGAGAGATAGTTACTGTTCTCCACCCCTGTTGCTTTTAAATGCCAACTTCTGGTTTTGTAATTTCAAATCAATTGCAATGCTTCTCAAATTTCTATCAAATAAAGAGTCTGTGTCTGTAATACAGACTTACTAACCTTTTTGGGCAAACCAATTATATAATCTATAGAATCTCCTGTAAAATAGGAATAAATTACTGTAAAGACCCTGTGCATGTTAGCTTTGGCATAAGTCCCATTGAGCTAATAGATTCTACTCTTCTATAAACATTTCCAAGTTCAGACTGCAAAGCCAAGTATCTCCACATCCAGCCTGGTCTCTGCGCACATTTACACAAATGTAAGCCCCACAGAGTGGAACCTATTCCCAATGAAGTACACGTAGACTCACAACCTTAGTAACAATGTGTGTTTTTGTTAGCCTGTTGCAGCAAGAACAAAGACTCTTGTTGCATCTTAAAGGCTGAGTTTTATTTGGCATAAGGTTTCATGGACTATTGTCCATTTCATCAGATGCAGCCTTAATAACACTGCAGAGCCAAATCTTGTGAAAAACCTGTATATTCCCTTTACATTACTCCAGTCTCTCTATTTCCACTGAGTGAGAGAGATATATTGTCTTCTTTCTTGTCTTTAAAAGCATTTGGAAATACTAAATCGTAACCCCAGTTGAAGTCAGTGACAAAATTTGTCATAAAGATTTCAGTCTGTATCAACAGAGATTAAAGATATCATGTGCAAAGGCTAATGAACATTTCAGTGGACTGACAGCCTATAAAACTTTCAAAGGGATATGTCAAATGCAGCTCTTCAATAAAAAAGTAATGTGGAAAAGACACTATAGGATCAGCTAGGGGTAGTACTGATACTGTCTAGAGTACAAGTCAACCATTCTTACTCTTACTCTAAACACACCATGCATTTTAAAAACACAATATTGCCTTTACTTAGCCATATACACAATATCCCAAATGCCACTTCACAGCATTACCAGCATACATTTGAACTCTTGTACAGTAAACGACACTGTGTTTTAAAGATTCTCAGCCCAGACCACATGTGAATTGTGGCTTAGGGAGAATGACAAAGGGCGAGACCCACGTTCTATTTGAGCCAAAGGAGTATTTCCTCTATTCTACACAATCAGATATTTGACAAAATGCAACACAGGAAAAAAAGACTGAGTGCAGGGTTCTCTTAAAGAAAGTAGAATTCTATTTAATTTGCGATATCCCTGCTGTTAAAGAATGCGGTGGGGAAAGGGAAGAGGCACAGCAACATACCCCAGCAGGAGGTATCTAGCAACAGGGGGAAACACAGCAAAGCCCCGCTGTCAAACCGGGAAGCGATGCAGAGCGAGTCGTTACCTATCTTCTACGTACCTGGGCAGATGCTTCCAAATAAACTGGAAGCGGCTTAAGTTATGCTACGGAAAGACCTGGCGCCTCTAATTAAAAAAAAAACTGCATTTGCGGTAATTCTTTTGAGAAGGCGAAAACTAATTTTTAAATCAAACAAAATGTGGGGGGAGGACAAACCACCACTGCGCCGAGGACAATTATTTTCTTTTTCTTTCTTTTCAAGCAGAAACCAAAGAAGGGAGAAAAGAAACTAGGGAAATTGGTGGGCAAAGCTGCCCGCCCCGCAGCCGCTAAACACGCACGAGAGTGGGCTGCTACAGCAGAAGTGACCGGCGGCGCTTACCTGCCCCAAAGCGGCTTTTGAGGAGTGATGCAGATGTTGCAGAGGCGGCGGCTATCTCCCTGCTTAGCTCCACAACGGGACGGCTCCCTTCGCCGGGGCGGGAGACGAGCAGCCACGACCCGAACTCCGCCTCGAGGATTGTTTCTGGTGCGCCTCTGCGCCTCAAATGGTTTTGCTCCGCCGGCCCAGCCTCTTCCCACTCGCTCCGCCCCCTTTCTTCCTTATTTGGTCAACGCCGCGCCTCCGTCTCCGAGCCGGCGTCCCTATTGGCCTTACTCTCTCACCGGTTTCTCCCCTCTGTTTCCACCCCTGCCGCCTCCCTTTTTCTCTCGCCCTCGCCTTGCTTTGTGCCCCCGATGCATCTCGGGAGTTGTGGTTTTACCGGAAAGCGGACTACAGGTCCCATGGGCCCGTGCGGTCGCCGGCTAGTTCCGGACAACGCCTGGTGTGTGGTAACGACGGTAGTAGCGGCGAGAGCAGCTGGCGAAAGGGGGAGGACGCTTCCTTTCTGGCGGGTACTTCCGGCAAGAGCGACCGCGGAGCCCGCTGAGGAGTCCTAAAGGCTTCGAAGGGCGGGCGGGGTAAGGGAGGGGAGGTAAGGTAAGGTGCCCTTTTCTCTCTCTTCCTCCCCTTTTTCTCTCCTTTCCGTAGGGTCGGGCGGGCGGCGGCCATAGGGGGGGTCATTGGTAGGTCTGGGGAGTTTGCGCAGGGCCTAGCCGCGCTGCAGAGGTTACGAGGGCCGAAAGGCGTAAACGGGCTTCGAGAATCCGGTGGCTCAGGGAAAGCCGGCCTGAGGCTGGAGTCGGGCCTAGTGGCTTGGCTTACGCGGAGAGGAAGAGGAGGAAGAGGAGGAGAGGGATAAGCCGTGGTTCTGGGCGAGCTGGTTCTTCCCCTCTCGGACCCTGAAGGAGAAGGGCCTGCTCTTTTCCGAGGTGTCCAGAGAGGAGGGCGAGGTTCTCCCTCGTTCTCTCGAAGGTGGGATGGCGGGGAGGAAAGAGAGGAGGTCCAGGAAAGGTAAGATAGGTCTCTGGTCCAACTGTGGAGGAGGTTGGGGATGAGGAGAGAGGATAGGAAAAATGTGATGGAGGGTGAGAAGGTGGGTACTCCGCGGCAGCAAGGAGGGATTGACCGCGGAGAAAGGTTACAACGACAGAGAGCGATTAGGGTTTTGGGGGTTTTTTTGAAGGTGAGAAGAGAGCAAAGATGGGGATGGGGTAGGAAGAGGAAGTAGAGGTGATGGTTTTTGTTTGCCTGATCTTGCTGGAGAAAGCCTGGCCAGGACTAGCTTTATTGTTAGGATTTATGAGGTAGCTGTCTCAAACAGCAGGTTAGAGTGGCTTCATGCTGGAATCCATCGCCTCTGTTCTCATACAAGTTGGTGGAATTTTTAGCCATTTGCGTATTGCACTGGCTTCATTCACCTTGATACTGCATGAAGCTCTCATGAACTGGGTCCATCAAAAGACTACTGTACTCTGAAATGCAACACGTGTAGGAAGAACTGAGCTCCTGCCTTTAAAGAATGTGGTAGGGAGAATTAAAAGTTGCCAAATTTGAAGCCATCTTCCTACCCAGGTTTAGTGTGTCAGCAGATCCTCAATTGCTTACTTCCTTGTTGTGCTTTTACTTCCAGGTATGGGGAGGGGTGTTAGAGGAACCCTTCTGCCTCATTTGCTAAAATAATTTGGTTGGCTTCAAATGCTGTGCATTTTTGTTTCATTGATTTGAGTGGTAGTGGGCACCGTTAGCTGTTCTCTCTCAGGCAAATGTCTTGAGCCAACTCTGAGCGTAGCCCACTTGGCTGTAAGGTAAGAGTTGTACAGTATATATTCCTCCCATTTCCCTCCAAAAAAAGAGGAGTTGATGCTGGTTTGATATTCTTGGGCCATTTCCACTCTAGCCTGTTACAGCGCAATTATTCCACTTTGAACATTCTGTGGAATCCTGGGATTTATAGTTTACTGAGGCCAAAGAGCTCTCTGGCTGAAAATTCTAAATGCCCCTCCCTAAACTGCAAACCCCAGGATTTCACAGGAGGTTGAAAGTAGAATAATCGTGCTATTACAGGCTAGTGCAGAAATGGCCCTGGTCTATGCAAACAGCAGAAGAAGCGTTTTTAAAAGTATGACTTCAACTGTAGGTGGTACTGGTTGATGGGTTTTGAACATTTCTTAGGTCAGGGAGACTCACTACATCCAGAAAGCTATTTATTATTTATTTAAATAAATAAATAATATTATGATAGTACCTCAGGGAGAAGGCTGGGCTCCGGTTTCCTACATGTTTTCAGTTCCCTGCCTATAGGAAACTGTTTTATATCCTGCAGTCTGAAGGAGAAAATTCCAGGAACAGTTTTACCACTTTATTTGTTTGGACTGAACAGTGCTTTATTAAGCACTGGTGTCTCTCTTTCTATACATGCATGTACATGTTCATCCTTGGAATGTGGGAAGCCAGTATGCTTATTCAAAATGGAACATGGTTTAAGTGAGGAAAGCCATTTCCACCCTACACTGTTATAATACTATTATTCCACTTTCAGCACTCTGGGATTTGTAGTTTACTGAGGCAAAAGAGCTCTCTGGCTGAGAATTCTAAATACCCCTCCCTAAACTGCAAATCCCAGAATTCTGTAGGATGTTGAAAGTGGAATAATGGCACTATAACTAGTGTGGAAGTGGCTGAAATCAGTGGAAAGCCTCAACAAAGAAGTCTTCTGATCTTGGATGATCAGGTACAGAGAATCTTAAGATATGGCCTGTTCTTAGGAGTAAAATGCATGAAGTGGAACCTTGCTGTGGTTTTTTTATATATATATTTACTGAAATTGGGCCCAGAAAATTGATTTGAGGACAGGAAGAATAGATGGGGAATGGAACCAAGAGGGTTCTATTGCATTCGTGCCCTGCTTGCAAACTTTTCATATGCATTTGATGGTCTACTATGCAAATAGAATACAGGATTAGATAAACCATTGATGTGATGTGAGGTTCTTGTGTTCTTAATAGCTCAGTTCTTCTGTCAAGTAGTTTGTGTTCTATTATTATTATTCATAGTGACTCATTCATGAGTTGGTGGGATGGCAGCAAGAAGAATGTGTACAATGGCCAAGGAACTGATTGGGAATCATGAAACTGATTGTGCAAGTTGATCCCAAGATAGTGTTCTGTTAATTAAATTTTTTTGCCAGTGAGTGAATAACAGAACCTCAAGAAAAAGAGGAAAGTTTCTGTATCTTGGCTGAAGAGGTGGGCCTTATTGCTTTGATACAGCAGGTCTGAGCATCAGGGAAGGTATTGGATAATGCAAGAAGGAGAGCATTATTACCAAGTTTCAGACTGTATCCTTGGCTTAGGTAACAGTAGATTTGTTGTAAAGAGTAAAAATTTAAGCATAATGAAGTTATGAGACAATCCTAAAATGTAAGGGTAGACCTCTCATAGAAACAGGTGCTCCCTTTTGCCATATAACTAGCTATGAAAAAGGGGTTAATTTTGGCAGTGACACCACTACCATTTAATGATAGTCTTTGATACCTGGCTAGTATCAAGGACGAGAAGCTGTCTTTTTTTTTGTAGGCATGATCTGTAGGCTTACATTCAATTCTTAAAATATTTTTGTTTATACAGTTCATGTTAGCACTTCGTGTGTGTGTGTGTGTGTGTGTGTATTTATTGTTGGTGTCTTTTTATCCTCTTAAAACCAATCCTTTGAATATCTGAAGTGCAGGGACTGGAAAAAAAGTCCTCTTGAAGTCGTAGACAAAATCTGATGGGATTTACATTCCAGCAGTGGACAAGACCAATGCCAAAAGCAAGAAGAGATACAAGTATATCTTTTTCCTGAATTCACTAACATTGAAGAAAAAGGTTTATCACCTAGGCACACTAAATAATAGCCACAATCTAGAGAGGGTACAGTGCATTGCATGGATTTTAAGTGAAGTCTCAATGTAGGGAGCTTGAGGGTTGCATTTGGACCATGAGTGAGAGATTTCCCGCCTGATATATGGGGCTGAGTATACTGTATGTTTTTGTGCATTAATTCTTATTCACATTTAATTTTTTTTCCCCGTGGAGTCATTGTTCTCACAGTGTCTCTGAAACACAGTGAAACTGATTGCTTCCTAATTCATGTGGAAAATTAATGTGTCTTACAAATTCTGGTGAATTCAGTAAACTTACTTCTAACTAAGGAAGGAAGTGTTCCCACCTTCAGAAGTTACTGAGATAGCAGGATGGGATGAAGGGCTAGAAATGTCTGTCATTGTGTAAAAATCTGCACATGAATATACCTACATGCACAGAAGGTGAGAATGGATTGATTCAAGAAAGGAAGACCTCTTTCAGTTAGGAAGAGCTATACCCAGTCATTTTGGAACTAAACATGTGGATAATCTTTCTAATGAAGTACAGGCAGTGTGTACATGTATTCAGTATAATATGAGAAAAGCCCTATCATTTTAATAGGTGTTTGGGTTTTGTCACAGAAAAGAACAGTTGTATGTATTGTGTGGTTCAACAAAACAAAGTACATCACTAGCCCCTAAGGAAAATCCCAGGCCTGTTTACTGTTTTTTTAAAGCATTCTAATTTAATAACAGTTTATACTTTAAAAACTGTTGTGTTCATGAAGCTTTCAGAAATAACTTGTTACTAAATAAGTAATGTCTTGCAGATATCCGTGCGGTCCTGTACAGAGGAAATTGTTTCTTAGAAAAACTGTTTTCCTTTTTTTAAAAAAATGTAACCTTTGAAGTTCACAAGATTTTTTTGAGAAAGAGAAGTGTTGGCTTCATGTAAACATGCACTTTGAATACACATGCTTGCAACAGACCACTAGACACCTACAGAAATAACTGCTTTTTAATACCACTGTAACAAGGTGCTGAAGCTTTGACAGACCACAAGGGGTAAGCTCTTGTAAAATCAACTGATATTACTGTCTTTTCCATATCACCTTGCTTTTCTTGCTGCAGACTAAAATACATAATTATTGAATGCAGTTCTCCCTCCACATTTGCATGTTTGACCTTTGTGAATTTGATTATTTGCAAGGTGTGCACATGCCTCCCCCCCCCGTTGTCCTCTTCCTATTCCCTTGTGTTTTGCCAAGCGTGAAAAGCATGCCTCCCTTCTCCCCTCCAGGGCTCACCCCTCTGGAGTTCACCCCTCCCATTCCCTTACCTCTGGCCTTGACACTGAGAACTCACACTGAGGCAAAAGGCAAGAGAACTGGAGAGAGGCATGTTCGTGCCTTCTTTCTCCCCTCCAGAACTCCCTCTCCTGTTCCTTTGCCTCTGAACCCAGCTCTGAGAAAGAAGGCTTGCATGATAGGGGAAAAGGCAAGGAAATGGGAGAAGAGAGCCCTGGAAGGGAATGGGAGGAGGATCCCATTCACAGTTTTTCCACTTTCATGAGTGTTCTGTGTCCCAGACCCTTGCAGAAGTGGAGAGCCACTGTAGTGTTCAGAGAGAGAGAGACAGGCAGCTATTTGCAATGGGCAAGTGAGTCTTAGACTGGCAAACTTCAAGGGATCAAGGCAAACTTCTTGAACTTTGTCTAGAACTGAAAGTCAACTGTCCTGAAGTGTCCTTACTGCTAAGCTAACTGTATAAGACCTAAGCTGATCACTGCTGTCCTCCAGGTGAGTCATATGAGAAGGCTGTTGTTCTAGCTTACTTATAAATGCAGAACAAAGGTGGCTCAGTGGGGATATGAACTTTAGTTTTCTCAGTTCAGCACACTCTGCCTGGTACTTGATTTTTTAAGCAAGTAGAATCATTTCCCGAAAGGAATGTATCTGATGCTGAAGGAATAGTTTGTAGCACCCTTTTATGAACACCTGTAATTTTGAAGTGATAAATTGCTCTTTAATTTAGTTTGACTTGACAGTAGCCACCATGGATGTTGAAGCCAGATGTTCTTCAGTCATCTTGATGAGACAATATGTTGGAATTATAGAAGGAAGAAACCTCGTGACTGAAAAAATAATTTCTAACTTCTTCACTTTCTTATGGAGCTGGAAGCTGCCTTGGGTCCCAGTCTGGAAGAAAGGTGGCATATAGATGTAATAAAATAAATAACATTATGGTAGCAAGACTGAAATGTCAAAGTAGTGCTTTTTCCTCAGAAAACTTTTGGAGGGACAAATACTGAATAGCATTGCCCCACCCCCCTGAAAGAAGATCTTCAGAGATTGTGTTAAGAGTCACTTGTAGATTTTTTTTTCTAATGGAACCTCAAGGCAAACTGGGGAAAAATGCTAAATATTGTGAAATGATGAATGGCCAGATCGTTTCTGAAGTAAATGTGTATTATGCAAAGAAATTGCCATACTGCTGAATATAGACACAAGGTCCTGCATCATTAGACATAGTTGCAATGATGGATGTCCATCACTGTAACTACATCTGTGGACCCCCCCTCCCCCAAATCTCCTGTATAAGGCTGGCACTTCTGCTAGTGGAATATTTTTCAAAGTGTTTGGGAGCAAGGTGACAAGTGAAGACATTTCGAGCCCTCTCTCAGCAGTGAGGAGGTTTGGGAATGTCACGAAGAACCTCAGAGCTGTGAGAGAAGTGGACGGTGCTTCACTCCTTGCTCCACTGCCTCCCTTTGGAAGACTCTCTATTGGCAAAGGTGGCTGGCTTATATGATAAGCTTTTGGGAGTACTTTGAGTCATGGCACTGGAACAAGCCTGTAAATATGACTCCCATATGAATTGTAAATACTGAACAGGATATCAGGGGTAAATAGGACATAAAGAGCATTCTAGGCAAAATGGGAAGCATTTCTCTCTTTTTTAGAAAGCTATATGCCATATTCAGTTTTGAGGTAAAAATTGTCTTTCAGTGCTTGATAGTAATGCAAATGAAAAAAAAATTAACATAAGTAACAAGCTTGGGTCCTCATTTGTTGGTAAAGTGAAACAGGGAATCCAGAAGGAAACTTCTGAAAAAGACAACATTCTGATTGAAGATTGTAGACATATTGTGGCTTTTCAAGACCTTTCTGTACTTTTCCTGCAATGTGTGCTGCAGTCAGGTATGATCCTTGACCTCATTAATTTCTTCCCTTCATCTGCATCGGTGATTGGATCTATTTAAATGTCAGAATGAACATAATCCTGGATATGCCTGAGAGAATTAGTGACTGTTTCTAGGACTAGAGAAATTATTTCAGACTGATAGGAATTGACATTCACGTTTACAAAATGAAGATTCTAGACACAGATTTGGAGGGTCTTGCTTCTTAGTGCTACAGTCCTTTTTATTATTATTTATAAAGGGAAATAAAGAGGTACTGATGTTTTAAAGTGCTAAACTTGAATCTAGAGGCCTACTAGATTAGGTTGTAGATGTTCACTGAGATTCAACAGAGAAACATAAGGATTTGGGCTCATCCAATAGGAATTTTGCCCCCTCTCTTCCCAAATAAATTATTTAAATTATATGCCACATTTGAAATGCGCTTCTGATTGTAGTGGATCACTGTAGTTCAAGAAGTGCAAGTCCAAAACTCCTTTGGACATACATATTCAGTTGAATGGTTTGTTGGCCACTTTTTTTAATCATTATTAATTAGGTATTAGTTATGTATCTCGATGCTATTCTAAGATAGTTTGATTGCTTCTACGTTTGGATTCCATACAGTCCAACCGCCCTAATTTGGTAGTGACTATCCCAATGAATCCTCTGTTGTCCTACTTTTTTTAGCTGTTTTTAAAACATCCCAGTTTCTCTTTCCTCGTCTCACTTTGCTTCTTTTGTGTTCAGCTTACTTCAGTTACTGCAAGCTGAGGCCATTTCCGCACTATACTATTACAGTGTTGTTATTCCACTTTCAACTTCCTGTGGAATCTTGGAGTTTGCAGTTTAGGGAGGGGCATTTAGAATTCTCAGCCAGAGAACCCTTTGGTCTCAGTAAACTACAAGCCCCAGAATTCCACAGGATGTTTAAAGTGGAATAATAACACTATAACAGTATAGTGCAGAAATGGCAGAGTTCAAAAGTGCATACGTAACTTGCACTCAGTTCATTCAGCAGCAAGGAGAGAAGGGGGCAGAGTCTTGTCTTTCCTAGTAGGCTCAAGCAAAACAAAACAGATGCAGCCTTTCTCCTACCTTATGTGTTCTTCCTCAGTAATAATCAGCTGAGTTTCACAAGGGTTGAGACAAAACTTTTGGCTCTTTTTGAGTTCACTTGGCTAATGCAACCAAACTGGGTTTGTGCAGCTCACAGATAAGTGAGGGGTGTATCAGAAGTATCTTAAATCATCAAGCTCTTTGTTTTGTGAGCAGCAAGTTCTGTACCTTTCTAGTAAGGACTAAACTACAGTTGTAGCCAGTTCACCACTGTACATTTGAAACATTCCTTCTTCTTGCCCTTGCTTTTTTACAAGATGCCTAGATATTTGATGCTGGCTTCCACTTAAGAACCTGAAATATTAGCTCTGTTAAAGGCTCACATCCAGACACTGGATACTGCCTCACTATAATTTGAGATATTCATTCTGTCACACTCAGTATGAAATTGGTCCCAGCCTTCAAAACAGATCTGGAATTAGGAATTATGAAAACTGAAAAACAGTGAATTTGGGTTCACTGCGTGAGCTTTTTCCGTCACCATTTTTTACCCTAGAAAAATTCCAGGCCTGTGTTGTCAAGGTACCATAACACTTGTTGTTTTGTCTGTCTAATATCTGAAATCATTTTTTTAAAGTTCAGTGTAGAACCCACTATCAGGAATTTGAGTGTGTTAACAGCATTGCTTTAGCTGCTTTTTACCATTGATTTTACGTGGGTTTTTTGAGAGGAGCAAGGGTGCCTGATTATTACAGATAGAGATTTCATGTTTGGAGGTTTTTATGTTTATGGTTCGCTCTTCCTTATGTTGATGCACATCTGTTGTGGTATTTATGAATTTGTTGGGAAAAAGAGTAGTACAATTTTTTTTTATGAGTTGAATGTTCTTCTGAGTTCAAGCTTTAGCTATCCTGACTGGGAATTCAAGACTCATTCTAAGAGTGTTACTTCTCTCAGATACTAAATAGAGAAGTGTTGTGTGCCTACTGGGGTTGTCAGCATACTTGTTTGTGCCTCAGCCAAGTATATAGCTGCCAGCTTTTCTTTACTCTCTTTCTTGCCTGCTGAGAGAATATGTTAGAAAATTGGTCAAGGTTAATTACGTGGTTGTACCTTCCCTTAAGCTTTTGTCTGTATACTAAATTTATTGCACTATAGCTAGACAAGTTTGATTCTTCATCTTTGAAACTTGACCTCTCTTCACTAGGAAAATGTAGCACTCTGAGTAAGGTCATTCAAATCATACTTGCAGGTAATTGCTTGAAGAGCAGATTGTCTGCACATCTTACATATCTCTTCTGTCTCAAAGTAGTGCTGTGCCATCCCATATGTGTGTTTAAGGAAGGCATTTTTCCAGGATTCATTGCCTCTTAGGTTTGTTGTTAAAACTTAAACATGGGGGCTTACCTCTTGAGTTTCACAGGGACAGATGTAACCAGCAGTCTTCCTGGTGTTGGTTTCCTTGTTTCTTGCCTGTGATGGAAAATGTGTTTACTGTGAATTGCTTGAACTACCTGTCATAAACAGAACTCAGTTAAAGCTTGATCTTCTATCCGTCACTGAAGTGTTCTTGGTCAGTCAAGCTCAGATTGACAAGTTAATGTGTTTTCAGGCTATCTTGTGTCTTTGTACTGTAGAAATGGCTAGTGCTGTCAACGTGTCTTCCCTTATACTCCAGATGAGCTGTGTTTGTTTTAACCCTTGAGAAAGTCAATGCAACTCAGCCTGTGCTGCTTGGAAAATGGGACTGTGCCTAGGGATATCATTATCTTCTGGCATGTTTATGGAGATACCAGTTTGAAGTGCAGACAGAAAAATTATTTCAGGCAAACTCTTTGAGTGCACCAGAAGAGATACAAAGCAGATTGTAGTGCTTTTTAGGTTGCATGTTTTTCACAATCAATATGACACTCATTTTCTTCGGTATGGGATAGGGGGGTCAGGTTTCGAAAGATGTGAGTGCTTGTGCTTTCTGATCCAGAAGAAGTAAAAATAATGATATAACTAATAGTAAATGTAACTTATCCTGTAAGTTAGGTGGCCTGAGGGAAGAAGGGAATCATAAGGGTCCTTCTTTCTGTGATGGTTTAGCTACAGGAAGCCCTTACCTTTTGATGCCCCATTATCTGACAACCTCCTCTTTTAATACTTCCAAATTAAGGACAGGTTGCATCGATTTGATGAGTTCTGCTCTTTCATCAGTTTTTCTTGCCTGCAGAGATTTGCTTGGAACTGATTGCACACGCTGCTTGCGAAGTGAGCTGAGAGGGGGGCAAAGGTGCTAACCCAGCTGAGAGACTTCGCAAATAGCATGTGCGCAGTCAGTCTCAGGTAAGCTCCTGAAAGTCCTTCATGTTCTCTACAGTATAGTATGTGGGTTCTGCTTTTCAACCAGTTCTGTTTTCTGACAGTGCTTCAGTCCCTAACCTGTCAGATAAGTGGGAGAAGCCTATATTTCAAATAGTTCCGAATTTTATTGGGTCAGAACTGTTGTGAATCCTTTATTCCTTTCCTCTCTTACTCCCCCCCCCCCCGCTTTTGCCTTTGAAGTAAGATTGCAAATAAATGGTGGTCTCTGGACAAGTGCTAGTCTCTGAGCTATGTTCTGTCAAGCCCTGGCAAGTCTCCAGAAAGAAAGAATGATTTTATCTAATGGACAAAAACTTATTGTCAGTCTCTTGCACATTGAGGGGAAAAATTATTGGTCCCCACATCAGATATCATGATCATCTCTGCTACAACATACACATTTTATGTCAAATTTCAAAAATAGATCTCCAAATTTTCATAGAATCATAGAAATGTAAAGTTGGAAGAGACCACATGGGCCATCCAGTCCAACCTCCTGCCATGCAGGAATACCCTCAAAACACTCCCGACAGATGGCCATCCAGTCTCTGCTTAAAAACCTCCAAGGAAGGAGACTCCACTACACTCCGAGGCAGCATATTCCACTGCCGGACAGCCCTGACGGTCAGGAAGTTCTTCCTGAAGTTCAGGTGGAATCTCCTTTCCTGCAGCTTGAATCCATTGCTCCTTGTCCTGTACTCTGGAGCAACAGAAAGCAAGCTCTCTCCCTCCTCTATATGGCATCCCTTCAAATATTTAAACATAGCTATCATGTCCCCTCTTAACCTTCTCTTCTGCAGACTAAACATACCCAGCTCTCTAAGTCTGTCCTCATAGTGCTTGGCTTCCAGGCCCCACACCATTTTGGTTGCCCTGCTCTGGACCTGCTCCAGCTTGACCATGTCCTTCCTGAATTGGGGTGCCCAGAACTGGGCACAGTATTCAAGATGAGGTCTAACCAAAGCAGAGTAGAGTGGTACCAGCACCTCCCTCGATCAGACACCATACTCCTATTGATGCAGCCGAGAATTGCGTTGGCTTTCTTGGCTGCCGCATCACACTGCTGACTCATGTTCAGCTTGTGGTCTATTAAGACTCCTAGATCCCTTTCACACATACTGCCATCCAGCCACGTGTCCCCCATCCTATATTTCTGTATTCCATTTTTTCTACCTAGGTGTAGGACCTTACACTTCTCTCTGTTGAATTTCATTTTGTTAGCCTTGGCCCAGCTCTCGAGTCTGTCCAGGTCATTTTCAATCTTGATCCTGTCCTCTGGCGTATTAGCAACCCCTCCCAATTTGGTGTCATCTGCAAATTTGATGAGCATGCCCTCTATTCCTTCATCCAAGTCGTTGATGAAGATATTGAACAGCACTGGGCCCAGGACAGAACCCTGTGGCACCCCGCTAGTCACTTCTCTCCAGGATGAAAAGCAGCCATTGGTGAGCACCCTTTGGGAATGGTCAGTCAACCAGTTACAGATCCACCTGACAGTAGCCCTGTCCAGCCCACATTTTACTAGCTTCTTGGCAAGAATGTCATGTGGAACTTTGTCAAAGGCCTTACTGAAATCAAGATATGCTACATTCACAGCATTCCCTTCATCTATCAAGCTAGTAACTCTATCATAAAAAGAGATCAGATTAGTCTGGCATGACTTATTTTTGAGAAATCCATGTTGACTTCTCGTGATTACTGCATTGCTTTGTAAGTGATTAGAAACTGACTGCTTAATGATCTGTTCCAGGATCTTTCCGGGTACTGATGTCAGGCTGACTGGGTGATAATTATTTGGGTCCTCTTTTTTTCCCTTCTTGAAGATGGGGACAACATTAGCCCTCTTCCAGTCTGCTGGAACTTCTCCTGTCCTCCAAGATTTCTCAAAAGATTATTGCAAGCGGTTCCGAAATGACCTCTGCCAGTTCTTTTAATATCCTAGGATGCAATTCATCTGGCCCTGGAGACTTGAATTCATCCAGTGTGGCCAGGTATTCCTGTACCACCTCTCTATCTATTACGTGCCGCATTTCCCCTGCTTCCTCCCCTGCTCCCCAACCGCCAGGTTGAGTGCTTGTATCCTTCTGGGAAAAAACTGAGGCAAAGAAGGTGTTAAATAGCTCTGCCTTTTCTCTTCCCCCTGTTAGTAATTCGCCATCTTCTCTGCGCAGCGACCCTATCGCCTCCTTCTTTTTTCTTTTGCTGCAGACATATTTAAAAAAGCCCTTTTTATTGTGTTTAATGTCTCTGGCCAGCCTAAGTTCATTCTGTGCTTTAGCCTTTCTGACCTTCTCCCTACATCTCCTGGCTACTTGCTTAAATTCTTCTTTGGTGGTTTCCCCTCTCTTCCATTTCGTGTACATGTTTCTCTTAATGCTTAGCTCAGCTGAGAGTTCTTTAGTTAACCATTTCTTCAGATGCCTTCCATTTTTCCTCCTTATTGGCACAGTTTTAGACTGTGCCTTCAGTATCTCCCTTTTAAGGAACTCCCATGCCTCCTGAACTCCTTTCCCTTTCACTATTCTTGACCATGGAATTTCAGCCAGCAGCTCCTTAAGTTTACAGAAGTCTGTTTTTTTAAAATCTAAGATGAGTATCTGGCTACACTTATTTTCTCCTTCCCACTGAATGCCAAATTCCAATAGGGCATGGTCACTCCCCCCTAAAGATCCAACCACTTCTGCCTCATTAACAAGGTCATCCCTGTTGGTCAGGATCAGATCTAGAATATTTGATCCCCTTGTGGCCTCTTCCACCTTCTGGACCATGAAATTGTCTGCAAGACAAGCAAGAAACTTGCTGGACCTTGCTGTCTTGGCAGAGTTTGACTGCCAACATATATCCGGGTAATTGAAATCTCCTATTATTACTGTATCTCTCCTTTTTGGTTTAGAGTTTGGGTACGGAGTACTCAGTTATCAACATTTTCTTGGACCTAGACTTTCCTTTGTTCCCACCTTGTGCCTTTTCTAATGTTGTCTTCTCCCAGAGTATATATGTATTTCTTACTTTGTCCTTTATATCCATTTTCCTTATTTCCTTCTTACTTCTCTTTGCTTTCAGTTTTTTCCTATTTTTTCTTTTCTTTTTGAGAAGACTAAATGTATAGGCAAAATGTTGCAATGTAAGCCATTTGTGTGACTTGACCCACTGATTAAAGACTGATGGACCGTAGTACAATCAGTCCTCCATATCCATGGATTTAACATTTGGGGATTTCATTATTTATGGATTATTTGCCACTGCTTCCCCTGCTGCCCTGTTCCATTTTTAATAGAGATTTATAAGTCTGTGCTCATATTCACAATCTCTCCAAGCCTCACAAGAGTGGGAGAACCTGCAGACACAAAGAGAGACTTGTAAACCCTCTTAAAAATGATGTAGGGCAGCAGCAGAAGTTGAGGCAAGATCCATCAGCCACCCACTTCTGCCTTGTAAAGGAACCCTGCCACCTCAAAGGCAAAATCAGATGGCTGGTATGCTCCTCACTCCAGCCTTTAGATATGTTTTGATGGCTGATTTAGTCTTCAGAGACATTAAAGCAGTAGTTCTTTACCAGGGACCTCCTGTAAATATAATTTGTTGCTTGGGACTCCCAAGAGTTAACTCAAGGTTTGAGATTTAAATTTAAATATTCAAATATGTATTTATTTATTAAAGGCTTCTGGAGACTGAAATTCAAATCCTCCCACTCGAACACTTGGTGACCTTGGGCAAGTCACATTCTCTCAGTCTAAGAGGAAGGCAAAGGCAAGACTGCTCTGAACAAATCTTGCTCCTCACACAAAAACCCTGTGATAAGTTCACTTTAGGGTTGCTGTAAGTCAGAAGTGACTTGAAGGCACACAACGACAAAGTGCCACTGACAGGGGAGGTTCTTTTTAGCCATCCTGTCTCTTCCCTTTGAAAACTGACTTACGGTGACCCAAAGGCAAACCTATCATGGGGGTTTTCCTGGCAAGATTTGTTGCCCTTGCCTTTCTCTGAGGCTGTGAGAATGTGACTTGCCTGAGATCAACCAGTGGGTTTCCATTGCTTAGTGGGGATTCAAACCCTGGTCTCTAGAGTCATAGTTCAGGTACACACACACACGTGTGCTGCTGTGTCCCTTTTGTCAGGGATGTTGTGGGGGTTCGGATGCTGAAGCTGCTGACTTGTTGAAACTGCTCTCTTGGCATCTGTATAAACCCCCCCCCCTCCACTGCCTTGTTCCTGTTGCTGCCAGTGCTGTTGGTGTCCAGCAGTAGGGCTTTGCAGAATCACGGGGGTCCCTGGACCTCAGGTGTATTAAGAGAGTTTCAGATGACAGATAGGGTGGGATTTGGGGAGGGCTTAAACTCCTCAAAATGCCATGTACCTCATAAAACCATTTTGCAGGCAGTAGCATTTGTGCTGGAGAGGAACAGTTTCCCCTTCAAACCCTGGAGATTTACTTCTGAGTAAATGGGAGGAAGGCTCAAAGGTGAACCCCTCCCGTCATGGACAAGAACAGGAGTTTTTAACGGAAAGAAGGGTTGTCCTATAAAACCAAAAGTAATTGCTGAGTCCTTTTCTTGCTTTGAGTCACCTTGGTTGTTGATAAGAAGTCCCATCTCTAAAAGGGAGAGACATGCTTTGGAAGATCTCCTTGGTCATGATCTCCAATCTAGAAGGGTGACCTGTGGGTAGAGAGGACCAGCAATGGCCAGGAAGCAGCAAGAGAGCCTTTGAGAAGCACTGTAACTTTACGTCAGGGCTTTGGGCATCAAGACACCCAGTGTGGAAAATCTCAAAGTGAGAGAGAGGGTAGGAAATAGAGCAAGGAGAAGCAGCCGCCATGTTGGCAGAGCTTACAAAAACTGTTGTTTCTTTGCTTTCTGATGTCTATTCTCAGAATCCTCTGATTACTTTTTTGAATCCAGCTCCCAAAATACCGCAGTCAGCAGCCTTCTGGGACATGTAGTCCTAAAAAAGGAACATTTCAAGGCTTTGCCATGTGGTTGGTATTCATGGTTTTCCCACTTTCATGGAGGTCCTGCACTCTATTCTCACATGAATGTGAAGAGACGAATGTACATTATACTGCCATGTTAACAAGAATCATATTTACTAAGCTTCTCTAAACATGTTGCCTTCTGTGAAAATATTAAAAGGGAGGGACAGATAAATTTTCAGGAATCTGCGTAGTAAATGCTTAGGTCCCTGTATCAGTTATTAGGCACTTGATTGACAAACATTTAGCACACATTAGGTGACCAAATTGTTTCCTTAGCAGTACTTGAAATTCAGGTCCATAGTTCAGATCATTTCTTCAAGTTTAATGGGCTGGACAGGGTGGAACACACCTAAAGCCAGATTCATTAATCTGAACTACTATTTTTCACTGAGCTAACAGATTTGAGCACACCCTGTATGGAAAGAACTTAAAAACTGTTTATTCCAAATTAACCTGATGTATAAATTGTGATGTATAAATAGTGACTATTTTATAATTTACTACAGCTCAGATGTATTAAAATGTATTTGCTATGAAGACATAAATATTAAACACTAATTTTCATTTATGATGGCATGCAATTATACATGTTATTTGCCATTTGGAATGTCTTGCTTCACTTTCCAAGGAAGGCACTGTAGATGTATGACTAAGTTCTTCACCACTGGTGAATCCTCACTGTATAAATTGTAAAAATAGTATTGACCTTTTAGGATTTTAATGACATCGTTTCTCATTTCCATTGCTCTTTCCAACAAAGAAGCTGAGCAGAGATTTGTGATGAGTCCTAAAGAACTTTTTAATTACACACAAATTGTTAGCAGAAATGAAGCACATCTGAACTTTGTCATTAGAAGGTAGCTGAATGAATAGAGACAATACCTTAACATTTTGGTGGTACTTTTTCTCTCAAAATTGGTAAGAGCTATAATAATTCTCTCCTTGCTTCTGTTTTAGGGTAATAGCAAGTGCTACAGTATTCAGGAACAACAAAGGGAAAAAAGTCCTTCATTGAATGAGGAGTCCATTGCTTCAGTAGCCTTTTTCTTCAGTAGTGGGTCTTTGAATGAGGATGACAATGGAAGAGATGAAGAATGAAGCAGAGACCACTTCTATGGTTTCCATGCCTCTCTATGCTGTTATGTATCCTGTCTTTAATGAGGTAATAACTCTTCTAATTGATTTTCTGTGCATTACAGTATGTGAGAAATGAGAGATTATTTTTGATGTCAAACAACACTAATATATTCTTTTCACTATCAAATAACACTAATATTTCTAGTAATATATTCAAAATTTCTTGCAGGTTTTCAAACAGTCCTAATAAGTTCTACTCTCAAACTTGGGGTGGGGCACTGTTTCCATGAAAGTCATATCTATAGCCATAACTTATTTGTTAGCATCGGTTTATTCTCTAATTCTAAGCATCTCAGGATACTTTCCACTTTTATGAAAGATCCTGTGAATTCAGCAGGGTTTAGTTGTTGTCCCAGATTTTGGCAGTGATGGAGTAAAACCCAGAAAATCTTTCAAGTTTCTATAGTCACTATAGTTTTGGAGAAATGAAGTCTGTTGAACATTGTAGAACCTATATGGGAAGCTAAAATTTGTTTCTGTAAAAGTGTAAAGGAAATAGCCTTCCTCTGTCAAACTTCTCAGGAAACAAATGACGTAAATATTAAACTGACTGTTGTGACTGTTGCACAGAAGATGGAAAAAGAACCTTCTCAGTCTCACTAAGATACAAAGTATTTAAATACAGACTGCTCCAATATCTTATCTTAGATCTCTAGCACACAGTTGTCTTTCCTGAATCCAGTTACTAGTTCCACCCAGAAGAGCCTTATTGAATCAGTTGGACTGACATTCAGCTGCTGATTCAGCGGCTAGTTGGAACTAGCCAGTAGATCTAGCTCTATATCTTAAGTAGTTTCTCTGCCTGCCCTCAGTGTACTGTGTTGCACAGCCATTTTTTCATTTTTTCATTGTGCCTTAATCAGAACTTGAACATAGAGTTTTGTTTGTTGAATTTATCAGAATGTGATGACAAATACTGTTGATGCCTTGCATCAATTCACAGGGCCATTTTACCTCGTGGATATTGGGGGGAGATATTGAAAGGAGAAATATTATGACTGTGATCTGCTTGCCAAGGGCTTGTATGAATTAGCCTTTAATTTCTACCTGAGAGGCAAAGACCCATTGCTTCTAAAAGTGAAAAAATGCCTTATCGGAGTTGGTAGAGAACCTAGAAATAAAGGTTCAGAAAGCAAAGGCAAAAATATGTTTATAATAGTTTATTTTCTTTGAACTCTTCCTTGCAGCTAGAACGAGTAAATCTGTCTGCAGCTCAGACATTGAGAGCAGCTTTCATTAAGGTGAGAATTATTTAAATTGTTTTTATGCACTTAAATATTTTTAAAAATTAAGTAAGTAGCACAGCAGATATGCTACTGGTCTTGGTCTGCTCTGGATCCTATCCCTGAGTTTATCATTTATTCTATTTCCTCTCCTTCTCAGGGATCTCAAACAAAATTCCTGTTCGTTTCCTCTGTCATCAGCAAGTATCCTGTAGAAACAGGCAATAGGCTGCTCTGCAGCAGAACATCTGTTCAGTTTCTGACTGAATCCCTGTTATTTTTTGTAGATGTTGGGAATTATCCCTGCTATGACCTTGGTGAGCAGCTGGCCAGTTGAGTAGACTGTACTGGTCTAGAGGGTCTGGCACATATTTAGACATTTTAATATGTTTATTAATCTCTCAGCTAATTTCTTGTTAATGGGAGGGAAAGAAGTGTTGTCAGTAATAAATTACATGCGCATAATGGTTACAATGTGAATGCAACCTAGTCTATGCATTTCCCATATTTCTGTACCAACTCCAATATAACAGAGATGTATCTCTGGCTTTGAAATAGTAGAGGGGAGACTACTCTTTCTCTCCCTCTTTTGTGTAACCTTTCAATGCCATTTCCCCATTTTCATGCTTGTTGCCCTCATTCACCTCTGTCCTTTCTCTTATCCACTGCAGTATTCTTTCACCATGCAGAGACGGCAAAAAGGACTACCCTGGCTTTCTGTTTTCTATTTAGTCTTTATTTTGACTTCTGTCACGGAGTGTGTGAATTAGTGAAGCAAAATTGAGTACGTAAGGTTGAACAAATTCAGCTAGATTGAGCTTTTCCTGCTTAGGGGCAAGGTGCAGATCCACATGGCCCTTAGAAGCCTTTGCTGTCATCCTTATGTGTATTCAAGTCACCTAGCTTGTTGCTAAATCCCCTACCTCTGATGAAGTGAATCATCACCACCATGTATCTTATTTTCCTTATAAATTATGCACTTTTGAGTTTGTCAAACAACTTTTTGGACTTAGAGGAGTATGTTTCCATGGCTGTCTGGAGAGGTTTCTGGATTGTGCTTCCTGCCCCCGGTATAACCTTTGCCTTAAAGTGTCAGCACTTTCCTGTCTCCACATAGTGAGATCAGATGAGTGAGTAAATGTGTGTCTGAGAGAGCATGAGGATACAAGAGTGAAGTCTGAGTGGGCATGTGTGCACATGCAGCTCCACACCTATCACTGCATCTTGCCCTCAAGAGCAAATAGGTTGTCTTCCTTGCTTTAGGTAAAAACTACAAAGAGGCCCAACAACTAGGCAATTCTAGGTTACAAAACAGTTTGAAATACTTCAAATTACTCACCCAAGGAAAGGAAGGGAAAAGTGTGCTCTAGGAAGACACAGTTTATATTGAATAATGGGAGCATTAATCTGGGAGATCCAGTATGTGCTCTCAAGATTGACAGACCTCATGGTTGTTTTCTTCATACAGTAGACCTTTCACCCATCATTCATTGTAGACAGCCATGAAAAGGCTTCTTAATTGCTAAAAGCAGCTCAATCATGCCACATAAGTGCTGCAGTGGAAGTGGGGAGAAAGCCAGATTTATCCATTGATCACAAAGTTAGTCACCTGATTCTCTGGAATGTGGCCCACTGCTCGGGAAGCATCACCTTCTGAGGCCAACAAAATCTTGCAAGATGCTATCTCTGCACAGGCAGGAGGCTTCACAGTCTAAAACAGGTGTGTGTGGAAGGATGACACTAGAAGGCATCTCCTGATATTTCTCTTTCCATTCAGGAGTGCAAAAGACAGTTCCTTGAGTCTTGGTGGGCTGGGAGCACCTTAGGAAGGGAGAGTAGTTAGCCATTATTGATCAAGGATAGCTTGATTCTGCCCTGGGGTTTGGAGTAACCTATTAACTGGCACACTCAAATTGTAATTCTGTGCTGAGAAAGAAGAGTGCAAAATGAATGAGAAGTTTTCTCAATTTGTAACTGAGAGAAATTAAATTGGGCATAAACATGTGGAACATTCATCTTAGAAGCAACCCTCAGTGAAATCTTTGTCCATATTTTGTCTAGTCTTTACTGCAGTAGTCAATTGTTAGTACACTGTGGTATCTTCCGTCTAAATAGCTGAAAAATCAATACTGTAAAAATACTCTGAGGAATGTTTGAGATATAAGACTATGACATGAGAAGTAGGTTTTGTAGGCCCTTTCACACCCTGTTGAGTGTATTACATCTTTTTTTTCCACAAGATACATACCAGCTGTTGAAAAAATGATTCTCTCAAGTTACATAAACATTCTGAAGATGTGTTGAACTTCACTGTTTCTGTGCATTTCTAAGGTTGTGTATGGGATTAAGGACAAACATAAATTTGCTCCTTTAATTTCAGTTAGCATGAGTTAAAAAAGGAAGATTGTTTAGGATAAATATAAATGAATGCTAAACAGAAAGGAATGAAATAGCTCATTGGGAAAAGTGACAGATGAAAAATATTGATGTAGTCCAAGAAATATGTGCCTGTCTTTTCATGAGAAAAAGACAGTGCAGAATTGCTTATAAGCCTTTTCTGCTTGTTTAGCCTTTAAAAATATAATCTTTAATTTACATCCTATAATTGTTCTTGGGCATGTTTTTCTGATTTCAAGATGTCTGTCTGTGTGCTAAATAAACAAAATTTCTTTGAAATGCAGGCTGAAAAAGAAAACCCAGGTCTCACACAAGATATCATCATAAAAATTTTGGAGAAAAAAAGTGTTGAAGTAAATTTTACTGAGTCTCTTCTACGCATGGCTGCTGATGATGTAGAAGGTATTCTTGTTAACTGCCTGTCTCGAAGTGGCAAAGTGTGGCCCATGAGCTGGATGTGGCTCCTCAGGGCTGTTTTTGTGGTCTCTAGTGGTCAGTTTTTTTTGCTGTATAATGTCCTTAAATGGCCTCTAGAGAAAATGAGGGCATTTTCACCATGTGTGGTGGCTTGTGCCATTTTAGACCCAAGAGAGGTCATTTCTAAAAAGAGAAAGTGACTCCCCCTCTTGCAGAAAAAAAAAGTCACTCTTGAGCCTAAAATGGTCTAGAGGGTAGAAATTTGATGTAAATGCCCCCATGCCTATAAAGGGCATTTGTGGCAAAAGAAAAAAAAATTGGATTTCTTTGCAAAGGATACAGTGAGAGGATGTGGTGCTCCAAGGTCATCTGGGGGTGGGGCTAATATAGCCCTCTGTTCTCTGACAGTTTCCAGCTGAGGTTTATATATTTGCTTCCTGGTACCTTGTTAAAGCCCCCCCCCCCCCCCCAATTAGGCAAAGTATTTGTGTTCATAATTTGTTTCTGCCATTAAGCCTAAATTTCTTGGTAGCAATGGCCAAGTAAACCTCTAATGTTACTATAAAAATAGCTATATGAACATTTGTAAGTTGTAAATGCTTTATGATATTTTTGATACTTGAGTAACCTGGTGACTAGAAGAAAGTGGAGGGGAAAGACATACTCTTCTGTCCCCCATACGTGTGAGAGAATGAGTTATAAAATAATTTTTTCCACTTTATGTCAAGAACATACCTTACACAAGACTATTCAGTGCATCAGATCCACCTATCTGCCTTGAGAATGGGGTGCATGAAAGCTGAATCTTTCACTACCCTCTCTTCCTATTGGCCCTCAAAATTTTCAGCTGGAGAGAATAAGGTCCAATTGAATGATGTGGACGATGTTGGGCGGACATGCAGTATTGAGCAGAGGTACCTTCTATAACAAATAAAGTGGTTCCATGGAACTTTGTCAGGAAGACTCTTCAGTAAGAGTGGGTCCTCAAACTTTGGAACAATTTTTGGAAACTGTGCAGGCTAATTGAGTGAAGAGGGCATGAAATTCAGTTTCCACAGGCAGATATCTGTATTGCACACATTGTGTATAGAAGTGCAGTTTAAACCCACATCCATCTCATGAATTTTCTTCACTCGTACATAGGGCTTATACACCTAGAGCACTGCTTGTTTTTTCTAAGCTGGTTAGATGCCTCATTAAGCGTCTTCCAGCAGTTCAGTTCTTGGCATGTGAACTTCAGTTACATACACTGTCCTTTCCCTATAAGAGGGAGAGGTGTGGTAAACTTATAGTTCAGTTATTGCCTCCCACTTTTGTTGAATTTGGCATTGGTGACATTTTCATCAAACATTTCAAGTCATTTGAAATTTACTTAGGATAAGTAACCAATTAATTTATTCCCACCCTTTAGAGTACATGATTGAAAGGCCAGAGCCAGAATTCCAAGACTTAAATGAAAAGGCACGAGCACTTAAACAGATTCTCAGTAAGATTCCAGATGAGATAAATGACAGAGTGAGATTTCTTCAAACAATCAAGTAAGTGTTTATGTTTAGTACATTTTTGTCATCAAAGTAAAACAGTGTCCTAAAATGTGAGTTTTCCATTGTCAATTTTTAATGCTTGCCATGTATTTGTAATGTACATGTGATATTTTGTTTAATTACCATTTTTACTTTCATGGGGTCACTGTAAGTCGTGACTGGAAGTCACATTCGTGTAAGTAGGATGCCTTGGAAGATCTTGATTCAGAACATTTGCTTTAATATTCATTGGCCAGCTTTTGTTCTGCACTGCAGAGCATTGCGGTTGTAGTTAAAGAAGCTAAAGAAACATTTGCAGATGGCCATTCTGTCTAGTTTGCCAGAAGATTTTATTTGTAGTAGGATTCTCAGCATACACAGCTGAGATCCTACATTTCTCAGTGCAGTGCAAGAGTTCTGTATGTAAAACTTGGTTATAGCTCCTTGCTCAGCACCTCCAGACTCACAAATAGTCACCCCAGTTGGCCATTCCATGACTGGTAAGAGCAGGACTGGAGATGAGATCAAAGAACCATCTGGCTATGCCCAATAGCCAGATGCAGACTGATGGCATCTTCCACATAGATCTGCTAGGTTCTTAGTAGTTGATGTCATTGGTCTGCCTATGATTATTGGGCATAGCCGGACATTTCTTTCATTGTCTGTACTCTCCACTAGTCACAGAATGAACATCCAAGGGGACTATCACAAGAAAACTGTGAGTCCCAGGGTGGCTTTGGTTGTTGCAGGTGGGGAATGGAATACGCACCTCTGCAACAACAGATCAAGGTTAAGGGGGATATATGGTTACATACCTCACTAGCAAGATGCTGGCTTTGGTGTAAAGAGCAGAGTAAACTAAAAATATGGCTCTCCTTTTACCTTGTGAATAAGAGCAGGTTTCACTGTGTTTATAGCTTTCCCCAGTTTTTGCCATGAAGAGCCGCTTTTACTTTGTCTTTTCAGATCAGCTAATTTCTAGTGCTGTTGGGACTCAGGCATGCAGTTGGTGTCACAGTAGGACTGGAACTTTGATTCAACAGTGGATTACTTTCTTAGTTTGGGACTTGAAGCAGCTAAGGTCTGCTGATCACTTAATCTGTCAGATGCTGCCAGTTGACCTCCAGTTGCTTAATTAGCTAAATGCTCCAGGAAGTCAAGTGACAGCCTACCATTTTAAATTTATCATAGGATCATCTAATAGCACTTGAAGGGGTGTTACTTTAACTCATTAAATGCTGGGAAGCATTCCTATATTCCTCATGTAGGAGCAGATGCCTCTTGTGTATTAACCTTCTCCAGAGAAATGTTTTCTTCTTTCTGTCTTTCTGTCTTTCTGTCTGTCTTTCTGTCTTTCTTTCTTTCTTTCTTTCTTTCTTTCTTTCTTTCTTTCTTTCTTTCTTTCTTTCTTTCTAATTAAACAATATTGCCTATCTCTTCTTTGTGCTCACTAACTTAACTGCAGGTATCTTTGAAGAGAAGGACATGGTTTAAGAAGAAGACATGAATCAAACCTTCACATTGGTGCATATATAGGATTGTTAGCTTGCTATAACTTTTACCCCACAGTGATGGCATTTGCACACATTAGTTACCCATCTTTGCACTATGCACTATTAATTTAGAGAGTTCTTGAAAATTAATTAGTTCAGAGAGAATATTGTTTTTCAGTCTTACTTTATTTTTCCCAATTCAATTAGGGTACATCCTCCAACACTCATTTCTCCACAGTCTTGCCCCTTTGCTGTTGCATTGCACACTTGAGCAATGTGATAACTTGATGCTATAGGAGGACCCTGCTTATTTTGGGGGTTCATTGAGAAGTTAGCAGCACACTGAACCCCCGGACCTGGAAATGTAGGACAAGAGTAGGAACCTTTTACATCCCTCCAGTTGTTATTTGTTTGTAACTCCCAGCATTCTTCACCATTAGCTGTGCTAGCTGAGGCTGCTGGGAATAGCAGTCTAGTATCATCTGAAAGGATACCTAGTTTCTACAGCTGACCTAGCATGGTGCTTCTGAGGCTATCTGTTGTGGTGAACCAACACAGTTCTAGAGACTGGAACTGTATTTATGCCTATTGGCTACAGCTGTTCTTTTCCTGTTCTGCTATAGCATTGGGTTTGGTTACACAAAATGTCCTGAAATGTCTTGTGGCAGGTCTTCCCATACCAAATTATAATCCCAGTTTTTGTGTGTCTGTAGATTCAGTGTGATAGTTAAGATGACAACACTCTTAATCTTTGACAATCATTTCTCAACTTAGTTTACTTCAGCTTGCTTATAGTAATTTGCAAGATTGAAGACCAAATATGTTCACTTACTCCCAAGAATTTTGGAGTACAAGTGGACACTTGTATAAAGCCTTCTTAAACTGTGTTTTTAATTTTGGACATTATTCTTGGGAGCATGTCATAGCATTGGAAAACTGAGAATGTTACACAGGTTATAGCATTAACTGTCTCTCTTCTGACCTCCTTCAGTCCAACACAGTGCTTTTGGTTTTATTATACTGTGACCTTAAATCCTGCCAAATTAGAACTAGATAAGTTGCATCTATTAATCTTGGGAAGGGACTGCTGACATCAAACTGCTTTCAAGAATACTTGCTGTGACTGTTTTCTTCCAGGTGGTTTAACTTTATTTAAATTCCTAGAGACTGAGGCAGAATAAGATAACAGCCTCAATTTATAAGATCGGCAGTCACAGAATAGTTTAAGGCAAATCATGGGTCACTCTCTTTATTCAGAATGAAATAACAAGAGTCAAATCTGCTCATCTGCTATGTAATATATATTCAGATGAGAGAATTTGATTTTGAAGGTAGGGCAGTTCCCTTTTTGCTTAACGATGTTGTGGTGTAGATTTCTATATCAGGCAGATGCTAGGTTTTCACATATGAAAACTGCATTAAACCTAATTTGGGCTTTGAAGTGCCATATAATCTAATTAGTTCTCGGTGTTCAGTCTTGCTGTGCCATATCTAAAACTCATTCTGTACGACAGCAAATCCTTTAGAAATACATGTCAGACATAATTTTGGAAGTGATTAAAATTCTGCATTGAGTGAGTCTAATTTTAAAAGATGTTGCAATTATCTTTTCATTGCCAAACAGGGACATTGCCAGTGCAATAAAGGAACTTCTTGACACAGTAAATAATGTCTTCAAGAAATATCAATACCAGAACCGGAGGGTACGTGAATTAAATTCTGCTATGTTGGCTTGTCAGAAATATAAACCTTATTAACTGTAAATATTAAAGCATCTTCAGTTTTTATGCTTAGATGGTGGGAACTGTAAAGCATTTCAGCTGTCACTAGCAGTTAAGATAAACTTGCAGATGAAGACACAAACAGAATAAAATGATGCCAATATTTTCCCTACTGCCTCTCCGTATATGTTGATTTTAAATCTTCAATGGCTACATTAAAGCTCAGTGCAATTTTTGAAATGCTCTGTATGTGTTTAGCTGTTGTAAATAAACACTTGCAAAAGCACCTACAGAAGCACTGTAACTCATTTCATTTAAGTCAGTAAATTTTGCTATCACCAACATTTTACCTTATTTTTTCAATGTATCATCTTAGTCTGCATCTAGTGGTTAAAGTAAGATGCTCTGTGAAGGGCAAGACTTTGATTGAATGACTCTTCACATATACATATTTCAGGCACTTGAGCACCAAAAGAAAGAGTTTGTAAAATACTCCAAAAGTTTCAGCGACACTTTGAAAACCTATTTTAAAGATGGAAAGTAAGTATATTTTATTTTTCAATGGAATTGGTGCAATTTTGGGTCTTTTCCTTCCTTTCTTTCTTCCTAAATATTTTAGATAACTACTTCATACATCAAAGAGCACCCTTTCCACAAATTAGTATCTTAAGCTCCCTTTTACTTTCATTTTGACAAAGTAGAAAGATGGATTAGGCTTTATGTAAAGGGGTTGTTTTCCTGAAATTTGGCATGTGAGAATGTTCATAAACAAAATATCTATCTGTCCTTGGTCATCCAGAGAAATTTAAACACTGAGAATTTCAACTTAAGTGTTTTCAGACTAGAAACATGTAGGCCTGCGGCCTTATATTGCCTTATCACCATGCAAATGACACACACTAAAAAATGCACCCATTAATCCAGCCTTTAATGTTGCTATGCCAGAACCTTAGCTGCTCAATAAAAAGAGGGCAATCAGAAAAAAGGCAGTATTTTACTTTTCTAGGAGTAATTATCATTCATAATCATGTGAATGGCAATTTTTATGGCTACATGCTACGTGGGTTAAAAAGAACATCCACGTATAGAAACATATATAAACAGATACATAGATCCCCAGATGCCAAGTATTGAGGGCACAATAAGAAGTCTATCACTGGCTACTAGTCACTATAGCTTTATGCTGCCTCAGGAACCATTTAGGGTACATCTGGTCTGGTACCTCTGAATGTTGTTGGGCAGCAACTCCCTTTAATCCTGGACACCTTACTCAGTGGTGAAGAGTGAGTATAGTTATAGTTTAACATCATCATCTACAGAATGAATCTATTTGAATATGAGTTTTTGGGAAGCAGCTGCAGAATGAGGGCTAATACCTTCTTGTCCAATTTTAAATTGTAACCTGCCTTTTTAAATTGTAAGCTGCCCTGAGTCTCAGTTTTGGGAGGAAGGCAAGATGGAAATAAATATTACAGCAACAATGATAGTTGTCATTGAGTCTCATCAGACCACAAAGTGCTGCTGCTTAATGCCAGATCAGTGACTGGGAAGAGCTGTATGATCCAGAACTTGATCCTGGACAAGCAAGCTGACCTTGCATGTATAACTGGTTAACTGAAGAGGGAAAGGGTGTCAGCTTGACTTAGTTATGCCCACCAGTTTTACAGGAGCAGCAGCAAACAAGATTTGACGGGCAGGTAAGAGGAGTCACACTGATCTATCATGAGTCAGTTACCCTATTGAGTACCCTGTCCGACAGTATCCAAGGCTTGAGTATATACATCTGCAATAGGGCAACGAGACAGGATGATGTACTGTCCACCCTGCTGCCCACTGGTCTCCCTGACTGAACTGCTAAAGATGGTTTCAGATGTGGTGTTACTCTCTGCCAAAATTACTGTGTTGGGGGATTTTAACTTCCATGCTGAGGCACTCTTATTATGGTCAGCTCAGGATTTCATGGTTTCCATTCCAACCATGGGCCTGTCTGAATTAATATTTAGTCCTGCACATGTAGCAGGCCACACTCCTGTTACGGTTTTTGCTGGTCAGGTGATGGGGGGTTAGTGTTGAAAGAACCCTGTTGTCATGAGTAGATCACTGCCTGATAGAGTTTAGATTTGCTGGGATTCCTAACCTCTGCAGGGATAGTAAAGTGATTAAAATAGTCCACCCCCAGAGATTAATGGATCCAGAAGGATTTCTGAATGCTCTCAAGGATTCTCCATTTGCTAGAGTTGGTGATTCTGTTGGTGCTCTGATTGATCTGTAGAATAGGAAGATGACCTGTGCAGTTGACTCTGTGGAACAGGAAGATGACAGTTGACTCAGTTGCTCCCAAGTGTCCTTTACTTGGGCGCATGGCACAGGTGGCTGGTTTTTCTGAAGAGCTCAGGGCAGTGAAGCGCTTGACAAGACTGTGACAGTGACAGTGGAGAAGGACTCAGGATGAATCCAACCAAGTGTGAGTTAAGGCCCGTTTTAGAACCTACTTTGTAGCAGTTAGGACAGCAAAGAAATGGTTCTTTGCTGCATCTGTTCCATCAACCGAGTCTCATACAGTGCAGCTGTTCCAGGTGGTTAAAAGGCTATAACATCCTAAACCTCAGATTGCTGAGGAGGAGCCCTCAGGAAAGCACTGTGACAAATTTGCTAAATACTTTGCGAAGAAAATTGCTCAAGCTTCACGTTGATGGTAGAGTTTGGAAAGGTAACTGAGTCACGTACTTGTCCAGTTTTGATGGAAGAGTTTCAGCTTGTTCAACAGGATGTTGAAGAAGCAAGGACAAACACTTATCTCTTAGACCCATGTTCATCATAGCTCATTAAAGCTGCCAGTGTAGGACTAGCCAACTGGGTAGTGGAAGTTGTATATGCTTATTTGAAAGAAGGCTATGCTCCAACTTCTTTAAAAGATGCAATTGTAAGATCTTTGTTGAAGAAAGCTTCATTAAGTCCCACCTCTCTAGATAACTGTGGCCAGTCTCTAATCTCTCTTTTCTAAGTAAGGTTCTAGAGCAAGCGGTGGCAACACAACTCCAGACTTCCGTTGATGTAACAGATTACCTGGATCCATTTCAGTCTGAGTTCAGACCTGAGTATGCAGCAGAAAAAGTCTTGGTCACCTTATCAGATGACCAGCACTAGCAGTTGGACAAGAGGAGTGTGTCTCTATTGGTCCTTCTGGGTCTTTCAGTGGCATTTGACACCATTGACCATAGTATCCTTCTGGGATGTTTGGCTGATGCAGGACTTGGGGGCATTGCCTTGCAAAGGTGCTGATCTTTTTTGGCTCAGTGTTCCCAGAGAGTGGTGTTGGGGGACTGTTATTCAGCCTTTTGGCCATTAGCCTCTGGGGTTCTACAGAGGTCAGTATGCTTTGTAACATCTACATGAAGCCACTGGGAGAGGTCATCCAGAGCTTTGGGACTGGATGTCAGCAATATACTGATGATACCTATCTCTGTCTCTCTAATTGATATCAAGGAAGCTATGTTAGTACTGAATTGTTGCCTGGATGTAGCAAAGGACTGGATAAAAGTGAATAGACTGAGGCTTAATCCAGACAACACAGAAGTGCTATTGGTCAATAGGAAAACCAACCTGAGATTGGCATCTCACCATTCTGGATGCGGTTGCACTCTCTCTGAAAAATCAAATTCGTCTTGCGGGGGTGCTCTTTGACCTAGCACTACTCTTGGAAAGCTGGGTTGCTGCAGTAGCCGGGAGCACCTTTGCTCAGCTGTGGCTGATGGACCAGCTACACGCCTCCTTGGAGATGGCAGATCTGGCCACAATGGTTCATGCCTTAAATTACCTCCTGATTAAACTACTGTAATGTGCTCTAAAGGGGTATCCCCTTGAAAAGTGTTAGGAAACTGCAGCTAGTACAAAATGTCAGACCTGGTTTCAGGTGTGCATTTTAGAGACCATATAGTACCTGTCTTGCAAGAGCTGCACTAACTTCCAGTTTACTTTTGAGCTTAATTCAGGGTGCTGATGTTGACTTGCAAAGCCATAAACAACATGGGGCCAGGATGTCTAAAAGATTCTCTCCCCCATATGAACCTGCTAGAAATTTGAGATCTTCAGCGGAGGCCCTGTTGTGTACCCCAACACCTCATGAAGTTAGGTTGATGGGTAAACATGAGAGGGCTTTCTCTGTAGCGGCACCTCAGCTTTGGAACTCCCAAACAAAGGAAATTAGGCTGGCCTCATCTCTTTCAAGGTTCCACCAGGCAGCCAAACAGTGCTGTTCCACATAGCATTTTGTGTTTGGAATTAGTTTTTTAACTGTTTGAAAACTACATTCTATGATTGTTTTTAGACTGTTCTTAGGCTTTTTTAAAGAGTATTTTAATGTGTTTTAGAAATGTTTTTAATCTTTGTATTGTTTTAATTGGTTTTAATTGTTCATCATCTTGGGAGCCCTTGTGGGCTGAGAGTCAGTACAGAAATACATATTTGTTAGCTTCCCAGGGGAACTAGTTGATCGCTGAAGGAAACAGGGTGCTGGACTAGGTAGGCTTTTTGTCTGGCCCTTTTCAAGACTTTCCCTTCTGTTTAGTTCCTGGGTTCATGTTCCATGTTGGCTCCACCCATGTGGTTACTTAATTCATGCACTGGGTCAGTTGTATAGGGTTGTACTGTACCCTAAGCGAATATGAAGAAAGGCTTGTGAAGCAAGAACTGGATGCAGCTCTGCTGAAGGCAACAGAAGGAAAACATGAATAGAAGCCACTGAACAGCAATTTTATCTCTGTGTGGTGAAGAGGAGAAAAAAATCCCATCTGTTCCTTGACCTGGTTCATGGTTGTTGAAGTTAACTGAGCAATGCTAATATATAGACTTCTCCAGTCTTCCCTATTGTACAGTGTTCAGTTTATCTAAAGCTTATATTAAGATATTCTTCTGGTTTGTTAAACTTTGAGTCCAGGAATTCATCAGCCAAGTAATGCATAGAGGATGAAATGCTGACAACAATGTATCTGGTATGTTTCATATGGCAGAAACAGAAGCAACACCCAGATTTGAGTTTCGTATTCATTAACCATTGATACAATTTCAGCTTGACCTAGACATAAATTTAAACATAAAAGCTGAATTACCTAGAGTTCTAAGTGCATATAGGTCACTGTATTTTACTAAAGCATTCTCAGACATAATCAAATGTATTGGCAGTTTGTTGCTACTGGAGATTTCTGTTTAAAGAAAAAAAGTCAACACTTTCATTGGAAATATGGATTCTCCATCCTGTCTTCTCACAGCACAGCTTCTAACATTCACACTATCTGTGGATAGCTCTTCCCAGCCCAGTGCTAAGTCTTGTTTTTGACTGTCATGGTCAAAAGCTCTTCATTGCTTCAAATCCTTATCTTTGAATGATTAACCCCCTTGCTGGCTATAGTCTGGTGATGTACACTTTTATAAGAGTTTAAAATGATGTGAGACAGAGTTAGGACTTCCACTCCATCTGATGACTTTGAAATAACTACCCTATCAATCAGGACAAAAAACCTGTGGTGCTTCTGGAGACCCATTTGTTCTCCAGAGCAGCTTTAAGTACAAGGAAGAGTCCACCTCAGTTTCCATAAAAGCCAGAAGGTGTCTTTATTGTGGAATGAATTTGGTTGATTTACCATGTAATCCTAGACATATCTATGTAGGTAGAGGGGTTACAGCCTTAGTTGGTTACTAGTCTTCTGTATGTTCTGTAATTATTTGGTTTAGTTTTGTTGGGTTTCAAATGGATGTGTGAGTCTGAATATGGGATTTTTTTTTTAAAAAAGGAAAGCTTTTTATCATGGATGCAGATATGAGAGCTTGGTTGCATTCCTTGTTAATAAGAAAGATGTGTTCCTTCCTCATTGTGATCTGCACTGAATGAATTTCATGTTGTACTGTGTGATTTAGTTCCTTTTCCAGACACAGATGTGTGAGAGCTGTGCTGATGTACTTGCCTGGTGTAATGCAGTGTTTGATAAGTTTAGTATGGGGAATCCAGCAAAGTTTTTCTGCTCACAGAACTGCTGCTATCAGCAGTTTCAGGAAGGAGGTAGTTTCCTCTTGCCCTGCACCCCCCTCCCTGAAGTAGTTTTGGTGGGAGAGCCTATAGAGTAGGTTTGCAAGAGACACTGGCAGAGGGCTTCCGAAGAGAAGAGGAAATTCTGTTAAATGAGGAGATTTTGATCTACACAGAATTGGATTCCATGCAGTTTTTTAAAAAAATTTAATGTAGTTGGTTGTAGAGAAACTTTATTAAGGCAGCATCCAAACATCAGTTCTTTATTGTAGTTCAAATCATGCTTGTTACTACCACTGAAGAGAGAGTGCATCATGATCGCTTGATCTTTCTTGCTTGAGTTTTGGTTTTTAAATAAGCCTTTTGTAATAAAATAAAAGGCTGTGATCCTGTGCACACCTATCTTGGAGTAAGGAATTTTGTTGGGATTTATTTCTAAATACACATTTGTAAGATCGCATGGCTATCATGTACTTTCTAAGAGCTTCTTGATCTTGACTATAATGCTAAAATATCTTTGTTTCTTATAACAGGGCAATAAACGTGTTCATAAGTGCCAATCGACTAATTCATCAAACCAACTTGATACTGCAGACCTTCAAAACTGTGGCCTGAAAAAAAAAACTGTATATGTTGAGAGCTGTACTTTTCAATGGTGGATAGGATACCTTTATATGTAAACTTTGACTGTATAAATTATCAGTCCCAGGAAGGGACGCAATGCTGAATTTTGAAGGGGATTTATTGCCATCTTACACCATATTTTTGTAAAAACATTGTAGCTTAATCATAATCTCACGATGAAGATTTTGCATCACTTTTTTGCTATTATCATTCTTTTCAGAATTATAAGCCAAAAGAATTTACGCCTTAATGTGTCATTATGTAACATTCCTTATAAGAATTGTAAATATTTGGTGTTCTGTTTCTGACATTTTAACTTGAAAGCGAAAAACCGCAAGATTATGTATTTAACAATATTGGTGGCAAATATTCAATAAATAGTTTACATCTGTTAAATTATATGCGTAATCTGTTCCATTGATGTCCTTTAGGCTTGAAAGGGAGGAGGGATGTATATATATTTTCCACCACCACAGATGCTTTAAAGTGTGCCCAACTAAGATGATAGCATCTGAAAAATCCTGTGTTGAAATTCACTCTGAGAAGCTATGTCCTAAATCCAGTTGTTGGCTCTAGCCAAACTACAGCCACTGACTCAGTGGGAGCTAAGTAAGTCAACAGTCATGTGAGTACTGTTAGTAATGGTGAATCTACTTTGCTCGGGGCTAACAGCTGACTTTAAGGCTGCATGTGTGTTGCATATATATGGCTGAGCAGGATCTCTGTCTTTAAATGGGTCATCAGGTGTCATGGCAGAGACCAGCTTTACTTTATCCTACATATATTTACTTGAGCAAGCTACTTAGAATAGCAAAGGGAGTGCAGTCAACTACAATGAATTTTGTAATGTAATGAAAGCAAAATAGTGGAATAATCCCCAAAGAATGTACAATATAAACTTTTGAGTATAGTAGAAAATTGTGGCAGCGAAGAAAACAGTGTTAAGGATAACACCCAGAAACAAAAGGAAGTTCTGCTGCAACTGCCAGCACAATGCAGATATAATTATTTTGGGTATGTATGTATTTATTTACTTGATGGTAGTATAACAATTCTTCAGTATTTTTTTTAAAGACACTTTCAACTTTATAATTCAAGTAGTTCTGGAAAATGAGGCTTTTAAACCTGCTTGTCTGATACTGTTGCACATTATTGACTACAGCTGATAACCTAGACTGGTTATATAGCTGTTTGTCCCAGTTGTTCATTAGTCTCATGTGTGCATAGGAATTGGAGACTTGTAGTTTGCCAGATTCAAAATTGTGTTGCATATACAGACTTTTTCAACACTGGAGCTAACTGGAGAACCCATGCCTGTTTGGAAACTACATATACATTTGGGCTCTTTCTTTTTCTACAGCCAAAACTTTCACAAGCTGGTTAACATAAAGTATTAAAGGAACTTTTAAAACTAGCTAAAATATACAGCAAATAAATGCAAAATCATTCAAATACTGAAACACAGGAAAACAAAGCAGCAGTTAAGAAAAAGTCTGCTTTGTTAATGTGAGGAGACAATCTAATTCTCACCTTGAGGCTGCCTCAACAGAGGCGTATACAATTGCGTTCAGTTGTATTGGTGGAGATTAGTGATATCTTCCACAGTACTGGGAGGGGGGTATTTGACTGCAGTGCTGCTCCTGCATTTTTAATTCACTACAGCTAACCATCAGGGGAAAACATTTCAATACTCAATGGTAGATCTTTTATCTTCATTGGACAGGCAATTGTCTTGGCAGCAAAAGAAGGTTCCAGTACAAGGTTGGCAATTTCTGAATCTGAGGATGGTGGCCAGCGGGTCCCTCTTTAATGGTCACTTCTAGATTTGGAAGAAGTCCACCACAGGCCTAATAAAGCCCATCCACCCCCCACCAAAAAGTGTGAAATAACCAAATGTGCCACCTAAAAGGTGTGATTGACTATTTGAAAGTCCGTGCATGCATGTGTGTATATGTAGATAGAAGGATTGAGAGAGAGTGAAGAGGGCAGAGGGAAGTTGGATAGCTGGGAGGGTGTCCCAGATGCAATGACAGACATCTACAGCTTTGCCTTCTTGCTCTTGCTTGCTTACCAAACTCCCAAGCAGCCTTTCTAAACCTTTTTACCCTGGAGGAATCCTTGTAATAATCTTCCAGACTCAGAGAACTTGTGCATAAAAATTATTATACCTTAGCATCATCAGTAAGTTGTATGTATAATAATCCAGTAATTATCAACACTCTCGATTAGAGAATGATAGTGTGATCACCTTATTTGTTTTTGTGCAGTTCCCCTTTCCCACAAAGGGTGTCAATTCTAATGCAAGTCAGTAGTGTAAGTAGAGGAAAGTGATATGTAGTGAAGTGTGTTTTTGATTTTGGTAGAGCCATTGCTGCATTTGTAAGTTGTTTTGCCACAGACAACACACAGTGAAATAGGACAATTTGCATCATTAACCCATGTTAAACTCATGGTTAAGCAGCCTTCACTATATAGACAGACTTCCCTTTTGTTTGCCCATGTACCACTAGTGCAGTAAAATTAGTCAGAAGGTTCAAATTCTTCATCACTAATCTTATCAGAATTGATTTTAGCCCCAGGCCTAGATTCCTCCTCTTCCATCTCACACCTTCTTCAAAAATCTCCATCCTGGAGCTGGAAGGTCACCATGCACTCCAGAACTTTGCCCAAGAAAGGGGTGTTGGAGACTGGCCAATAATTATCTGATGCAATCAGATTCAAGGAGGGTCCCCCCCACCCCAGTAAAGGCCTCTTTATAACTTCTTTTAGACAAGATAGAACTCTGCCTTGCTTATGGTGAGGTATTCATGATTCCCCTTACCCATTCAGCCAGCACTCCTCTGGATGCTTTTAATAAGCGAGGAAGGGCACAGCTCTAGTGCACATGTAATGGCTCTCACCTCTCCAAGGATCCTGTCCATATCATGAAGCCTCTCAAATTGGGTTGTATCCATAACAGTATAAGGTCAAAATTATTTTGACTAGACTGGACGTGCATCTACATAAGAGAAAATGTGATGCCTATCTTCAAATTTCTGGTGATCTATCACATGGAAGATGGAATAAACTTGTTTACCGCTATTCCCAAAGGTAAGACCAAAACAAATGGATTGAAATTACAAATAAAGGGGACAGGGGAAGCAAAAGATTAAACATTAGGAAGAACTTCCAGATTCACAAGCTGTTCAACAACGGAAACTTGGAAAGTGGTTGATTTTCCTTCATTGGAGATTTTTAAACAAATTGAGTCATCTGTCAGGAATGCTTTAGCTTGATTCTTGCAGGAGCTGGGGTAGGTGAGTCTAGAGATCACTTCCAACTTTATGAATCATTGGAGAAGCGAATATTCCTGCCATTTGTATAGCAGATGTTGCTATCTCTGCTCTTGTCCAAGTGAGGATTTAAGTTGGTTTTGTCCAGTTTTCTGAGATGGAAGGTTTACGTTTGAGAGGTTTACTGAGGTTTGTTCTGGCAAAGTACCGTTGCTCAATGGAAGAGCATAGGATTTGCATGCAGACCGTGTCTTTCTTTCACTGGGACAACCTATAAAAAATATCAGATACCAACTGTTGGGAAAGACCTCTACCAAGGAGCTTGGAGTGCTTCCACCACCAAAGTAGATGGCTTTCAAAGAGTACTGACTTGGCTGGCAGATAATCTCACCTGGTATAAAGCAGCTTCATACATTTCTCTTTGCAGTAGATGAAAATGTATACTATAAGACAAACTTTGTAAAAATAATTTTCCTGAAATTGGTTGGGTTTTTTGGGGGGGGGGGGCTTTGGTTTCGTGGAGATATTTTAGTTGGAACTAGCAGGCTCTCTATGTAAATCTTTGACTTGCATTTTTGTTTGGTGAACATCTACAAAGCCATAGAATACATTCAACAGCAGGACAAAAATTGATCATAACTCTCAACTTCAGAAAAAAGGATTAGCCTTTAAAGGAGTTTTTTTTAGGCACAGTTATTCCAGGGAAGGAATCCTGTGATTTTATTTCCTTAGTTTAATTTGGGGTATCTGATATGTAATGCAGGCTAAGATCAAAGTATTCTGTTTCACCATCAGAGAGAGCTAGGTTGTTGCATCTTGTTCCTGTGTATAAGTTCAGGCTCCTGAAGGACATCTTTTTAATATCTGTTTCTATTGTATGAATTCTGCTTTTGCACTTCTCTGTGCAGGATTATTGTATGCATGCATGATCAGAAGTGAATCCTTTTGATTTCAAAGCCTGTATTGGATTGCACTTCTATGGGCCAGGATAACTCAGAGGTAAGCCTCCTTGTGTTCAAAATAGCTCATTCTCATGTCAGTGCACACAGTCAAACTTCAGTCAAACTTATGTAAAGCAACCATTCTCAACAAGGGCCATGTGGCCCCCAAGGGGGTCCTGGCATATTTGAAGGGGGTCACAGGCTGAAAAATGTGAGAAGGGGAGTGCCAAGGGTTTATGGGGGCCCTGGTGCAATGAAACACCCAGTAAGCAACCTTGATTAGAGTCAATAGTATTCCTTTCTATGTATAATACAATTCCAACACACTATTTGACAGTTTCCTTGAAAAAAATCCAAAAACAGAAATGATATCATGACAAGAAGTGACCTCTGACTGTCATTGTCTACTGTGGAGCTCAATATAATGAAACTTGCAGAAAAGCACCAAGCTCAAGGATTGCATTAAGGCTGATGTTTAATATCATACAGTCTTTTTTTTTTTTAAATGTCCAGTATCTTGGAATGTTCAAGTGTTCTTGTGTCCAATAATAAATGATTTTCTGTCTGTCTGCATTATTATCCCTATCTGACCTGGGTGGAGTGGAGGGCTAGAACCTGAGAAAAGTTCCTAAGGGAGCTGTGGCCAAAAAAAGCAGTTCAAAATGGCTGATGTAAAGCATGGAAGAGAGATTGGGATCTTTTGACTGAACAGTCTCAACTGAATGGGACGGGGCGAGAGCAGTTGAGTGAAAATTGGGCAGAGGCATTTTCCATGTGAGGAACTTAATTCATGGAAGGTGCCTCCTTCTAATCTGGCAGAAGGGCAGAATCCACCCTTTCTCCTTCCCCCTAACCTACTACATTCAACAGGGTTCTCTAATATATCATAGAGGTGTGTATCATGTCTGGTGTAGGTGTAATACTAGAACCTGTGGCTGTCCACTGAAGCTAAGCTGGGTTGTAATTCTCCACTAATTTCATTCTTGAAGAAAGCAATGAGTTATTTTAACAATTTTATTCTCCCTGTGAGAACATTTTCAAAAGCTCCACAGTTTTTGAAAACTATACATGGTATTGAACTTATTCTGTGCGAAATCTGTGCATCATCTACCTTCTGCACACATAGAAATAAAGTGTAGATTTTATTTTCTGTGCAGAAAAAACTGTTTCCTGTGGGGCAATAAAAGTGCAGATTTTATGCAGAATAAGTTCCAAACAGCAAAAGATTATTGTCAGTCTAGATTCTCCATGTCAGGGTTTTAAAAAAAAGACTTGAGAAACATGATTTTTGACCATTTTTCAAAGATTGTTGAATATTCTTTCCATCCCTGAATCTGAAAGATTGGTGATCATTTTTGGATGGAGGAAAGGTAATAATTCTTCACACAGAACAGATTATGGAATTTACTGTCATAAAATGTAGGGATGGATGCTAACATGAATAGCTTTAAAAAGTGATTAGAAAATTTTGTGTAACTGAAGTTGGCTGTATATTACTCCAAGAATCAAAGGCCCTGTGTTTTTATCAGTTGCTGCTCAATGTAAAACAGAAGGTGGAGACACCTTCATGCCCCTCTGGTAGGTTCCCGTTAAGCCATTGCTTGGCCACTCTGTGACTAGAATACTGGGCTAGATTAGGGACTGGAATTCTGCAACATGCAGGTCATATGCAGCCACTAAAATATTGATTTTGGCTGAAAAGAGTCTAAATTTGCTAAATATACTGTTCTGTAAGAACCCCTCTCCCAAAATAACTCAAAAGATGACTGTGAGTGACATGACGTCATTTCCAGGCACTAAAATGGTGGCCATTTTACCTTTCCAGGCTCTGAAGTGTTCCTACCTCTTGGACTAGATGGACTTTAACCATGGATTTTGTTATGTTCTTGTGTTAGCGATGGTAAATCTTGGAGTCAGATGTTGAGAACAATTAATATATATATTTGTCTGATAGCTGTCAGAATACTTTTTCTTTGCAATGGTGGGAAATTGTTCAGCTTTCCTACAAAAGCTGTACACCTTTCCCAGTAAACCAGACAGTTTTCTGGAAACCATGCAGCTTTGCCTGGAAAGTGCACAGGCGTTCCTTAAAACAACGCAGAATTTGGCATGGAAAGGAAGGATGAAAGGCTGACTGGAAGCAGATAGAAGATTCCTTTGACGGGACAACATGTTGCACAGTTTCGTTCTTTTTCTGTCTAATGAACATTGAACAACTGTGAAGATCATAAACAAGCTGATCACTGTGCAGTGCAGCCTCAGTTGCCCCTTGTCACCTTGGCTGCTTTTCATTTATGGTTTAATACATGATACTTTTCCTGTTCCCCAGCCCACAATGTGATTTGCAGCCACCCTTTCTTCCCCTGAGCAAGGGTGATTCCCCCTTCCCTGTTCATTGCATAACATTTAGGTTGCACAGCATCCCACCTCAGTTATAGCATCAGCCTCCTGACCTGACCACTGTTGTCATGGGGTTCATTTACAATACAATGCCTTTACCTTTTGCTTCTCACTCCAAAATGCAATTGGATGTGCAGCCTTTCCCACCTGGACTGAGGATCCACACATCTGCATTAAATTGGACAACAGTCAAACCTGCAAAGGCTGAAGCTTCAATTGGCGTGAGTTTCTTTTCCTGGTGCTGGGTAACGTTGCTTATCTTCTCTTGCCCCTACAATTGCAATTTCAGCTCAAAGTGTGTATAAGTGTGAAGTCAATCAAATTCTATTTCCTGCTCCCTCTCTCTTTCTGCTTTGCTATCATTTTTCCCACCACCACCATTCACCATTATGTCAGACGCTTAACCATATTGCATCAGAATGTAGTGTGTAAAATTAATTTTGCATTTTGAGCACTTTTTCCTAGTGAAAAATAATGCAAGTGAAGGAGAGTGGTGGTGATAGTCTCAGAAAGCTTGCTGGTTTTCTGTTCACAGTGAAAAGATCACTACTGTAAGTTTTTACTGCAGAGCTGTGCAGTTTCTCAAACTCCTGTGCAATTTATGTTGTTCTGGGGTGAGGGGAGCTCTTTTTCTCCCTGCATGGGTTTTCTGTAGGGTCAGGAACTCCAAATTCAACCTCAGTTGGGAAATCGGCAAATATCCATCCCATCAATATCTTACTGTATTAATTCTCTCTGTCATATTTTGGGGAAGTTGGAAGGGCTGCTATGGGAAGAAGAGGATGAGGACGTCTAATTTCGTCAGTCTAAGTGATCTGCACCATACCTTATATACATGACTTTACTTACTTCAAGATGAGATATATAAAGCTAAGTGTGTATGAGAAAGTGAGTGTTCACTTTCTGCTTAGTGAGGATCTGAACATCTGCCCATGGTGGTACTACTGCTCCTAAGAACTATCATTCATGTCGCAGGGGTGGTGCAAAGATTGGCCACAGTAACTGCAGTAGTAAGCCTCTTCCTTTCCAGTAAATAAACACCAGAGCACTGGCTCTCCTTCCACTTGCTGAGTCTCAAATCAGACCAGAGTTGCTGATCATTTGCAGCACTGCTAGGTTCTTGCTCACAGGTTTGTAGAGCTGCACATCAAAAGTTTCATGAGAGTTGCATTAGTGCATTTTTGTCTTCAACTCCATGCAAGACACACACACGTACACACACTTATATTAAACAGGGTTTAAGGTTTTCCATGGGTGGGTTTTTTTATGAGTCTTTCTTTTCTTGGGTTGCTTTGAGTGATCCTCCCTAAGCATAACCAAGCAAGTTCTTTATTTCAACCACTTACTGGAAGAGAGAGGGAGCTAGTGTTGTGTAAGGTTGCTAAGAAACACTTGCATGCTCAAAAGAAAGGGAAGCCAGCCACTCAAAACAGTCCCGTAAATAGTCATAGTGTCAACTTCGTACTCAAGAGCAAGGAGTTTCTGAAGCTAATTGTGTGTGTGTTCGGAGAAGATAATGGAATTTTAATCAAAATAAATAATGCCTTAGTACCAACAAGGTAAGCAAAATGGATTTTCTATGGGTGAATAGCTTCTATTACATTTCCAGGAATAAACTGCCAATTATTATAAATTTGCTTGATTCTGTTTACCTGCTGTGAAAGAAAGCTGCTTATGTTTTCTCGTTTACACATACTGTATTCTAGAGCAAATGTTTAATCTATAAGGATGCATATAAAAACATTGTGACCAAAGCCAGTGTTCTGTTCTTTTGATTATTTCCCATTTAAATCCCTTTTGACATTCCAGAGACATTACCATCATAATTTGGGCTAGTTGGTATGCCAAGAATTATTTTCAGAGAAATACATTTTAGAAGGACATACAAGCCAAGGAGACAACCAAATCTGATAATGTACTGATTTACATTGAATTAAATTAAACATGAGTAACAAACCTCTGAAGCCAAGAAAAGCAATGGGCAACACTGCAGATCAGCCTCCAAACAGGACCAAGGATTCTGGAACTGCAAGAAGTCTGGAACAGCTTGAAAACAGACTGACTATTGATGATTTTATGAAAATGCAAACACTTTTTAAGGTGAGTGAGTGTTCAGCTGCACTGGAAGGCTAGCATTTCTTATCTCATTTCAATTATCATTGAGGCAGAAGAGAGGTAGAAGAGGTGACCCAGGGAAAGCAGAGCAACAAGACTCTGTATATTGAGATAACATCTGTCATGAACTAGACAGTTGCAATTAACTTGTACATTTTGTCTGTTATTTTGATGCTCATGGAGAATGCAAGCACTGAGTTGGTGGGTATGCTGTACTTGTTCTTTGACTTTGGTATTCTAAAGGTGGGTCAAGATGCAAGTGATTTGCATCCCAACCTGAATAGAATTTCAGGATAGGCAACATCACCATCTTGGTTTGTTGTTGTTTAGGGTTTTTAAGAGTCTTGACCATAGAATCCTTGACATGTTTGTTCAGAAGTCCCACACAGAGTTAAATGCACTTATAAGCCTTTTCTTTTCAGTCAAACTAAGGAAGCCTTGGACTGGGTTATTTATTTATTTATTTAATTAATTTATACCCCACTTTTCATCCGTAAAGGGCCCAAAGCAGCTCACATCCTACATTAAAACTATTCAGGTAGAAACATTTTTAAACACAATTAAAAAAAAATTAAATACAAACCACTTAAAAACATTGGCTTAAAATAATTAAATACATATTAAAACACTACCTCAACAAGTTGAAAACTGAAGACCTGTTTGAATAGAAAGGTCTTGGCCTGCCAATCAAAGAAGACCGGGAAGGGGCTTAACTGAGCCTCCCTTGGCAGAGAATTCCATAGCCTGGGAGCAGCCACTGAGAAGGTTTTTTTTGGGTCTTCGCCAGCTATACTTGTGAAGGTGGTGAGACCAAGAGAAGGCCCTCCCTGAAGTTCTTAAAAGTTAGGTAGGCTTGTATAGGGAGATACATGCTTTTGTACAGTCTGGATCTAAGCTGTATAGGGATTTCTAAGTCATAACCAGCATTTTGAATTCTGCCTGGAAATGGACAGATAGTCAATGAAGCTGTTTCAGCAAGGGAGTTATATGCTCCCTTATAACCAACCCTGGTCAGGAGTCTGGCTGCAGCGTTTTGGACCTGCTGTCAGGTCAGCTTCACTTTCTCTGCCATGTTTATTTATGACACCAGCGGAAGTTTCCAAATAGTTACCTAAGGCAGCCACACACACTTGGCAAGTATTACTGTGGCCAAATCTGAATTCTCAAGGAATGGCCATAACTGGCTTACTAGTTTTAATTGTGCAAATGCACTCCTGGCCACTGCAGAAACCTGGGCTACGAGGATCTGGGTTGAGTCAAAGAGTAAGCCCAAGCTATGAACTTGGGATTTCAGAGGAGCCCCTTCTAAGCATAGGCTGAATCCCTATTCTCTGATCTGCCTTCTGACTCACCAGGAGCATCTCTGTCTTGTCTGGATTAAGCTTCAATTTGTTTGCCTTCATCCAGTTTGCTACTGACAACAGACATTTGTTTAGTACTGAAGCAGCATCCTTGATATCAGCTGGAAAGGACTGATAGAATTGGGTGTCATCAGACCAAACCCAAATTTCCAGACAATCTCTTCCAGTAGTTTCATGTTGGTGTTAAACAGCATGCAAAACAGAACTGAATCTTGAGGAACACCACAGACCAATGGCCAGGGTGTCGAACTGGAGTTCCCCAACACTACCTTCTCAGTGCATCCCTCCAAAAAGGACTGACACTACTGTAAAACAGTGCCTCCTATTCCCATCCTAGAAAAGCAGCTCAGAAGGATACTATGGTCAATGGTAGTGAAAGCTGTTGGGATGTGCAGCAGAAACAGGGGCACATTCCCATTGTCTAGCTCCCAGCGTAAGTCATCCACAAAGACAGTCAAAGCTGTCTCTGTCCCATAACCAGCCCTGAAGCAGACTGGAATGACTCTAGATACTCTGTTTCATTCAGGAACCCCTGGAACTGGGAGGCCACAACACACCCTAGAACCTTGCCTGGGAAGGGAATTTGGAGAATGGTCAATGACTATCTAGTACGATGAGGTTCAGGGAGGGTTTTTTCCAGTAATGACCTCACTACAGACTCTTTTAGGCAGGATGGAATCCTGCCTCCTGCAGTGAAGCATTCACCACTCCCCTTACCCACTCAACCAGTCTCCCTTTGGCTGCTTTAATGAGCCAAAAATGTTAAGGATCTAATTCATACATAGTAGCTCTCACTTCTCTGAGGATACTGTCACATCCTCAGGCTGCACAAATTTAAAGGTATCCAATAACACAAGATGGACTTATTTTGAGCCAGAGCTTGCTGAGTTTTTATCTCTTAGAACATATTCAATGGTAGGTCTCAGCTCAGGTGGGGGAAGTGATATATCTGTATCAACAAACTAGGGTATATACCTGGTGTTGCCTGGGATTTTATTTTCTCAAAGGTAACACTTGTTAGAAAGATTTGAGATCCTGTGTCTCTAATCCCCCAAACTGTCTTGTCCAGTAGCTATAACTTTCCCCCATATTCCCCAATCCTATCTGTATTCAGAGTTATTAACATGCAGAGCTTGGGTTCCTGAGGGAATACACTGCCCTCCTCCTTGCTGCTAGGCCTCATCTTCATAGCAGCTAGCCTACTCAAGACAGACACAGTCGACTGAGGTCCAAGAGCTCTTTGGCTGAGAATTCTAAAGGCTTCTCCCTAATCTGCAAATCCCAAATTCCATAGAATCTTCTTAGGCAGCCAATCATATGAGATCTTCATCTGACACAAAGAGACAAACTTTGAATTTTATATATTACATAAATAACATGGAGTGTGTTCAGAGGGTTATTCCTTCCCCTACTGCAGGCTTATAGCCCCAAGGGTCTTTTTTCAGCCTCCCTGCCCTTCTGGGTCATGAATTTTCCCCCCCAAATGCCTTATTGGGCATGTGGGGTATTTTCACCATGTTTCCAGGGCCTCCTGGGCCACATTAAGCCCAGAAGAAGCCTTTTTCAAAAATCAAAGTGATCAGGAAGTGACTGCTGCTCATTTCCTGTTGTTACTAAAGGCATCTTTCAGAGCTAAAATGGTCCAAGAGGGGTGAGAATGCTGTCTATGCCCCCTAAAGGACCTTTGGGGAAATATATTTGGGGGGGTGTTCCAGAGAGTGGTGAAGCCCTCCAAGTTCCCCTGGGGGATTACTGTGGCTCTTGAACAGCTGCCCAACTAAATAACTTCAAGAGCCATCTCAGAAGAAAAGAGAAAGCAGCGGAACTCTGTGGATTCAAGAGAACCAATAATGTTTTTGGATAAGATGAGATAAAACCTGAAATAAACATGTGCATAGGTGACTGGAAGCAGCTGTCCAGTTAAAGCCTGTGAATGCCTGATAACATCTGAGCCCAGGGGGCCCGTGTGTTTTGAAAGTGTGATCAGAGAGGAGAGAAGGGCAGAGAATCTGAAATGGAGAGTGGGGGGAAGTAACGGTAGTTTGTAATCTAAGCACACAGGAGCATGGAGCTCAGACATGGCACCTATGAAAATAAATGGCCACTTTCAGTTGTACCTTGCACACAAATGAAAGAAAGGAGAAGGAACGGCCCTCATCTAATTTAAAGGGTTGCAAAAACCAAAGGAGCAGAACAGTGTGTGTTGGGGAAGAAATCTAAAGTGTGCCTCTGAGCTAAAGTTGAAGCCTATCACGTAACAGTAGGTACTTACAGAGCACGAGTGGCAGGCTTAAAATGAAGCTTGCCCCACCGGCTGTAAATGAGGGCCCACAGGTGTCGTTGCCTCTAAAAGTAGAAACTACACTTGGAGAAAGTGTTTTACAGCCCATGGAATTTAAAATCAGCAATGCTGCTGTATTGTTGTCCCTCTAAGCAGTCTGAGCACAAAAAAATGGAACTTTATTGTTATATTTTGTTTTGTTTCTAGCTTTACCTTCTCATTCTCGCAGCCAGCTAAGTAGGCGTAAAAATTTGGCTCTGCTTGTAAAAGCTCTGGCATGATGACACCCAGCTTCTCAGAAATGGCTCCCTTTTAGGGCTCATTTTATCAATAGCTCCCAATTTCCTGTTCTTAATAGGTGCCCTTCCTGCTCCTGCCATGTTTGAAGCACAAAGTGGGCAAATGGAAAGGTTAATGTTGCCAGATTCAACTTACATTTTTGTGAAAAGAACATGGATGAGTGTTTTGTTAACACAGACAAACTGGGATTTAGGAACAGCGCTCACAATCACAGCAAAACCTGTTAATGATACTGCTGCAATAATTTGAATATATTTTATTGCATTTTGTGAGATACCACAACAAAAGTTCTACTTACTAGTAGTGACATTGCCAGTATTTATAATTTCTGGTAATGTAGATCAGCCCCCACTGTGAATGTTTTAAAATCTTGCTTGAAGTCCTAGATTTTGTTATTTTCACAGATGCTCAGTTCCACGCCTGCTTGTGTCCACTCGTCACATTTGAAATTTTGTAACATTGTGATACTGGTTAGTTTTTCATTGAATCTAGTTTCCTTCCTTCTGTTGTGCTTGATATGCCCTCAGAGCTCTTGTAGTTGGTACCAATGGGTCACAGTTTGTGTGCAGGGAGGAGGAGAGATTTATGTCCTTTGATCTGAAACCATGATGCATTCAGAGTACCATTGCAAGACCTCTCACATTTACCTGTGTCTTGATAAGAGAGAGGCTAGAGTGGCCAGAAGCAGGACGGCCAAGGCTTCTGATCTTTAATTACTGCAGCATGTCAGGCCTGTGGTTTAAATTGGGTCTAATTGAGGTGATTGCGATCACAATAGCTTCTCCTCCATGCTTGCACTTTCTTTCTCTTTGAGCACTATTCAGCTGATGGGAGGTGGCGGCATCCAGATATAGTATGCTGTCTTGGCAGGAAATGATAGGAGCGTGGCTGGCATCCTTTCTGGAGCGGCATTCCCTGACAAAAGAGGGTCAAGGAGGCAATGAACCCCTTTCCTGTCAGCTTCATTTTCAAGCTGTGCTGTTCCTCACATTTTGTAAAGAGAGGGATCTTCAACGGAGCAGCCAGCAGGCTAATCAGAAGGGGAAGTCTTGTTTCTGAGATTTGACAGAGCAAGGAAATTGTCTTTTCCCTACTGACAGATCCACTTCAGATCTCCTGCAGGGTTCTCATTCTCAGACACTCTGCCATGGTCAGCTTTTCTGTGGGAAAAGACTTGGCAGAGGGGAGCAGGGACAAGTTGCGAACACAAAATGATCTACCAAAGAGTTGAGGAGCCAGCTTTTTCTGGAGCACTGCCTGCTGTTGACAGTAGGATTTAGGGATGCCAACTGATTATTCCCAGCAAGATCCACGTGTCTTTAACATTTGCGTGGCACACATAAACTCAAAGCTTTCCCTATAAGACAATAAGGAAAAATTCATAGGCCAAATTTCTGCTCAGCATGCAGACAGTGAAGGAATATGGTCAGAGAAAAATGCCCTTGTAGGAAATTATGTGTGGAGAATTGTCACTGGAAATTCCTTCCCTTTTCTTTGATGCTTCTTTATATGGCAGATTGCCCTTACCAGATTTGTCACACTGAATCGTAACACGGGAGTCCTCTTATACCTTTCCCATTTACCTTAAACTATGCCTTACGTTTATTAACTGTGGGGCTTGTGTCCGTGTTTGTATGTATGTGATCCATAGTCTCACAATCCCTTTAAATGAATAATCCTTAGATCTCTTTCACATTGCACAGCTATAGTAGTTTTAACACACTCCTTGGGCACACTCTAAAGAATTTCTGGATTTATAGTTTCATGCAGTGCGAGAGCTCTCTGGCAGAGAATTTTAAATATATCATCTGCAACTACTAACCCTGAGATTCCACAGGAAGGAGCCTTGGCATGGTATTGAAGTGCTCTAACTGTAGTATGAAACAGATCTTAGATAGAGGTTAAAATAATAAAACAGCAAGCAGTTTATTGAACAAAAGGCTATCTCAAAACATTTGGCATAAATTCTGGCTCTCTATTTAGTTCAAAGTTACATTTTGTACCTACTTTCATTCCTCCTGAACGTTCATCTCCTCCCTCCCTCCCTTCCCACAGATATATCACTACCAACTCCCTCCTTAACTTCTTTCCAAAACCAACTCCTGAAATGACAATTAAACAGCCAATCCTTGCTTATTTTTCTCTTCAGCCCTCCTTCTCAACATTCTGAGGGCTGCGATTGGCTGGTTACACATCCAGGGCAGTCCCTCTTTTCTGCAGACCATCATACTTCAGAGCATTATTGATATTTATAAAGGGTGTTTGTTCACTCTGTTAACAGTATTTTGCGATATTTTGATCTTCCTCTCAAACCTCCCATTTCCCAGATCTGTTGGGTGTGGGCAAACAGCAAGTCCAAGGGTCCTTTCTTTGAGAATGCAGTTGGACTCAAAATGAGCATTTGGAGGAGGGGGAGAGTATGGTTCCAAAGGCAATAGATGGGCAGTTGAAAAAATGGTGGTGAGATTATGTTAGGATGCATAGCCCCTGCGATATGTTGGTCCTCTGGATATCTATTGAATATTCTGTTATGGTCAATGTAGAAGTATTGCTGTAACACACTCTACGTGTGGCTGCCTTTGGAAACATCAGCGGGTACAAAATGCGGCAGCCAAAATGCTGACTTGGGGCAGTTACAGGGAGCACATGTTAAAACAGCCCCACTGGCTACCTGTTTGTTTCCAGGCACAATTCAAAATGCTAGCTATGACCTATAAAGCCCTAAACGGCTTAGGTCCAGGCCACCTGAAAGATTGTATCTCCCTATACAAACCGACTAGAGTCTTAAGATCTACCGGAGAAGGCTTTCTCTCAGTCCTGCCACCATCCCAGGCTCACCTGGTGAGGACACGGAAGAGAGCCTTCTCTGTGGCTGCTCCCATTCTGTGGAACGCTCTTCCACAGGGGGCTAGGCGGGCTCCCTCCCTGTTCTCCTTTTGCTGACAGGTGAAAACTTTTCTTTTTAAACAGGCTTTTATGTAAACCAGGGGAGCTTTACTTATTAACTTGTTTTAATTGAATATTGTCTTAGTTTTTTTTTTAAAAAAATGATTTTATATGTTTTTAATCATTTCCAAATATTTTGATATTTTTGATTCATGGTTGGAAGTTGCCTTGGGTCCCATACTGAGAGAAAGGTGGCATACAAATATAATAAATAAATAAATAAATAAATAAATAAATAAATAAATAAATCGAACTCTATGAGCTTAGTTTTAATGCTACAAAGTATGTAGTGCTAACTGATGATTGCAACAATTTATCTGTTTGGAGCCTGCCTGGGTTATTACAAAGTATTAATTGGTTAATTGATTTATCGCCTGTTGCCACAGGTGTAGGGGGAGATCAGAGCCTGGCAAACATAAAAGTGTAAGGGCTGATGATCTGAAAACCTGGTGTCTCTAAGGTAAGAGGCAGGAAAGGCAAGAAATAATGTGCCTGGGTCAAGGATGACAAGTGAGAATCAAACTTGGATCTAGGAACTGAGAAGTGGTGTGATGCTAGATTTTTGGAATTCTAAATTTTTAAATTTAAATTTTGGAATTGTATCTATAAAAGGTGTGAGCTCCATGCCTGCTTCAGAAGTTGCTGCATTTTCTACAAATAAATACTACTGTCTACCTCAGAGCGAAGTTTGTGAAGTGTGGGTTATCCAGTGCCTGATAGATTAGGCGCATGTTATGCACTGGGCATAGGACATTTGAATGCAAGTTTACAACAGCATGAACATCAAAAAAACATTGCAGAAGCTTTTAAAATAGTGAAGGATGATTGTGAAGGGATGGGAAGGAGGTAAGGACAGTACTGAGAGGTACCAATTTTGACAGCAAAACCTAATGAAGCAGCTTGAATAGACAGACAACTTTGTCTCAACAAAGGCAAATTCATGAACAGATTGTTGCTGTATAGTAGCTGAGGACTACTGATTCCTATGCTGAAATCATCCTGATGCAGGGTGTTAAGCATGGGAAAACAATGCTTTGTGTTCAGTATTTTTTTAAAGTGTGGAGGATAAGGCAAGGTATTTGTGCAAACAGACAGTAAGCTTTTGAAAAACAATACTGTAGCATATTAGGCCACAATGTAAGAACACAAGAAAAACCATGTTGGATCAAACCAAAGGCCGATCCAACCATGTTGCCTGGGAAACGCACCAGCCGGACACGAGCACAACTGTACCCTCCATCTTGTGTTGACTAGCAATTGATATACAGTAACATACTGTCTCTGGTGCTGGAGATAACATCGCCATTCCAGTAGCCACCGATGACATCATTCTCTCTGAATTTATCCCATCTCCATTTATAGCCATCCTGGTTGGCAGCCACGCAGCCATAATTGCACCTTGTGGCAACGAGTTCTACAGTTCAAGTATGTGTTGTGTGAAAAGAATGTCCTTTTATCTGTTTCAAATCTCCTTGCATTGAGTTTCAGTGGATGACCCCAGCTTCTAGTATTATGAGAAAGGACGAAAATAATCTCCTTACCAACTTTTTCTACCCTGTGCATAATTTCATATACCTCTTTCACATTTATCCTTGTTTACCCTTTTTTCCCAGAAGACAAACAGCCCAGAATGTTGTACATTTTCCTCATAGGATAATCTACATCAGTTTTATCCACCTTTACTAAACACTGGACTGGCTTCCAGAATATTTCCATGCCAAGCTTAAAGCCCTGAATAGCTTAGAACCAGGACACAATGGCCTGGCAGTAAGGTTCATCTGGCTCAATGGGACTTCTCCCTGGATAGTTGCATGTAGGATTTTGTTTGAAATGACTTTTGTTGTTCTGTGCCTTCAAGCCATTTCTGACTTTTGGCTGACTTATGTGATGTGACCAAGGTCACCCTGTGAGTTTCCATGGCCGAGCAGGGAATTGAGCCTTGGTCTGCAGGGTCATAGTCCAATGCTCAAACCACTAAACCATGCTGACTGCCTTTAATTGAGTACCTCTCCCCATATGAACATGGCCTGTCTGTTCAGATCTCCCTCAGGGGGCCTTGTTTATGTGCTCTTGCTCAGGTGGCTACCAGAAGTAGTGGCTTTTCAGCAATCACACACTAACTCTCTCTGTGGGAGTTGGTGTCATTGGTGAAAAGCACTTTAGCACTTTACATAGCATGTTTTCTGTAAAGTGTAAAGCCCATCTTGTCCGTGGCTTTAACAGCTTTGTAGAAGAGTGGAATCAAATCCATTGCCTTTGGCTATGTCTTTAAATGACTGTACTGGCTTTTCTATTACTATTTTTTTTAGCTCCTGCCTTTATGCTTTTTAATCATTATATTTTGCACATGTTTCTCTCATTCTCTCTCTCTCTCTCTCTCTCCCTCTTACTTCCCCTCTCTCTCCCTCCCTCTCTGTGTGTCTGCATACTGTCTGGCAACCAAATATGAGAAGGTGGAATACATATCTTCAAATGCATAGCACTCATCTAATTAAAATCAGAGTTGCTGGGGTTTTTATAGGCCATCTAATCTAATTCCCTAGTAGCAGCTTGTGCCTTCCATGTCAGGGGGGTGATGGATCTGTTATGGATTTTCATCCACGGAATTTAGAGATCTAGCCAAGGTGCTGCATCTCTTTGGGGTTAATCCTCAGCACTTTGGCTAGAAAGTGGATTCGCCACTCCACTGACGTGAAAGCCATCAACTACCAATGGATTTCAAATCAAGCGGATCCCAGAAGATGGCCTTCCATACTCTGCTTGAATACAAGTGAAGAAAAGCTCACAGATCATCTAGATGATTGATTCCATTGTTGAGTTGCTTTTTCCATAAAGACATTTCCTGTAATGTTCAACTAAAAGGTACCCTCCTCTGACTTAAGCCAATTAGATGTATATCTATCCTCTAGGTCAACACATAACAAGCTTCTGGTATGGATCCTCTGGTGTAGTGATAAACAATACTTGAAGACATCAAGTATTGTAATATGCACATCCATGTCCTCCTTCACTTCTTTCTTCTCCATGCTGAAAGCACCTAGATACTTCAAATAGTCCACAAAGAACTTCTCAACTCTCTGGTGTAATATTTTAATGTGTTAGAGATTCCTTCTGTTGCTTCCAGCTAACCAAAATCCTGGTTCCTGGTGTAACTATGCTGGGGAAGAAGAGGAAGGGGCAATAGCATGGCAACAGACAGAAAGAGACCATGACAACAGGGTACAGTTAGAAAAGAATGTTCTATTCAGGGGATAAAGCTGCTCTGGATGCTCAGGAGACAGGACAGGAGTGTTATCTCCTGATGGAGATGGCTTTCAGTGTCATCTTCCTCTCCCTGCCATGTCTTGGTTGTAAAAGGACTTAATGTGATTGAGTAATCTGCCAGTCAACAGCAGGATTCCAGCCTTTTTCTCCTTCTCTATCTGTCCCCTCCCCACTTTTAAAAATCTAGCTTGAGAAACAGTTCTGTAAACTATGCATGTTGCTACACAGCCATGACATGGATTCTGCCTGGATTTCTTCTAGACGTTTTTATGGCAAACGATTTGTGATCTCCTTTACCCACTCTGTGTTGGCATGAATGAGCTTTGCTTATTCCATCAAGTACTTTATCTAGACAACTGTGAAGGCCCAGCATGAACACATCTTGAGAATGATAAGTCTCAGGCAGATGAATTCAATGACTATTGAGCATGATAGACAGCCCTGTTGGGAGAATAAAAAGCCCCTACCGTTCAGACATGGGTGGATACAGGAAGCAGTTCACTTGTTGATGACAGCAGCTGCCAGCAGCAGGGCAGAAGGAATAGCAGAGTGTTTTCACAGAAAGTTTGGTTTATACTCGTTTACACTCACAGTATTAAACTGTGAAAATATTACACACACACATCAACACACACACCGGTGAAAGATGAAGTGGTATATCCCTCTTTCTTGGTGGGGGGGGGGGTCAAGCCTTCAGAATGCATTAATGTTAAGTAAGATATCCCATCTTCCCTTTCTCTGTACAGCTTTTTGGATGGGGACACTTACAGTTTTGGAATATCGTACAGAGGGCTAGAATGAGATTTTGTGGCTCTCACTGTGAAATAAATAGTGCTAAAGACCACTGGAAACTTCTATCTAGTCTCTCTTGCAAATCCATGCCTGGAGCGCCATATAGATTTAAATAAAATGACATTACTTTAGTTGTCACATATTGTACCTAGAGCCACCATTTTTAGCTGACAGTGCAACCTTCTGTATGCCAATATTCAATTCATTAAAAATGTCATTTTCAGTTTAACGTATTGTTTTAATGGCTTCCTGTGGTCATTTGAGCTCCAAAATGCTTGGAAATTTCAACTGTTAACAGATATGTTCTTCAAATAAAATGCAGATACGGTATAGACATGTTCTTCAAGTAAAATGCAGATATATTATGACTACCTTGGAGATGGATGGTCATCAGTGGTACTGTGGTAGATCCAAGTTCCAAGCCAGACTGTTCACAAAAATAGAGACATGGAGTCTATGTACTGGAAATTATTGTGTAATTGAACTATCATCCCATATTACAATTATCTAGCTGGGAATCAGTATTACACACCTAGCACTCTATAGCTGGTAGAAACCTTGAAGACTATCTAACTTTACAGTATTCTGGAATCTCAAGGAGAGCCTCTATAGATCATGGAGGTTCTCTTTTGCTGACAATGGGCCTCCGTTTTTTTTCCTCACATGCAAAAATGTGTAAATTCAAAAGTGTTCTCCCTCCAGGAGAGGATTTTTTGTTGTTGTTGTTGCAAAAAACAATTTGTTCAAATAACATTGGTTTTTGTGCAGTTTCCAACATTTTGCATAAAGTGTCTCTTTTGTACAAAATACATACTTTTCTGTGCAAAATAGTACTTATGCTCCAAAAACCAAGGGTGCAGCTTATGAATTTTTTTCTTTTGCACAAAAGTCCCGAGATGTTTAAATAAAATTTATAGCAGTTGAGCATTTTCTCAACAGGGTGTCTTAGTATGTTCAGACACCATTTTTCTGTCAAGGATGAAAAAAGTGAGTAGTCTTAAAATCCTGTGTGTATGTGTGTGTGCGCGTGCACATACAGAAAGAGGGAAGTGGGGAGACAGAGAAAAAGAGAGAGAGAGAATGAGAATATAGTGAGGGAAGAGGAAAAGGCTTAATGTGCTTATCCGCATTCCCTTCCTGATCTGCACAGCTTACATTTTAAAATGCTTACATACATCTGCAGTCTTGATCCTTCCAGGGAGGTACTACAGTGTGGAGTCAAGAATATGGTTTCCAGAATCCATGTTTTTCTATGCACTGATTCTAGGATTGTACTGCTGGATAATGCAGAACCACTTCCTTATCCTCATGCTGCAAGGTGACAGCTTCTGGAGGTAGATGTGGCCATAGTGACACATGCCTCTGTTACATCGTGTCTGGATTACTGTAACACATGCCACATGGTCCTTCCTTTGACAAGTGTTTGGAAATGTCAGCTGGCCCAAAGAGCTGCACCCAGATTGTTGGCTATTGGGAGCACACAACAGCCTTGTTACAACAACTCCACTGACTGTTGGTCTGGCTGCACAACTGAATATGCTGGTCATGATCTATAAAGCCCTATATGGCACAGATCCAGGTTATTTGAAAAACTGAATTTTACCATACAAACCTGCTTGGATTTTGATCTGTTCTGGGGAGGCCCTTCTCTCTGTCCCACTTCTCTCACAGGTACATCTGGAAGGAAAATGGGAGAGGTCCTTTTCTGTGGCAGCTCTGTTGTGAGGGTGAGCAAAGTGTGATCCCTAAGCCATTTTTTGTAGTCCTGAGCCCATTCCTGAGCCTACCAGATTACCCACTGACATGTTTTTGCATATGAGGAAATGATCTCCTATTCATGGGATTCTTCAGAAGCAGTAGGATTTATTTTAGAATTTGGAGGGAAAACTTTTGGCTCCCCCCCCCATGTACATTTTTTAAAATCACATTTGGAGGAGTTCCAGCCTGCAGTGGGTCCATGGGGACAAAACTGGCTCCTAAACCCACCAATATAATCCATCTCTGATCTCATGAAACTTTGTTGTTGTTGTGAGAGAATGTGACTTGCCCAAGGTCATCCAGTGGGATTCCAGAGCAGGGATTTGAACCCTGTTCTCCAGAATCATACTCCAATGCTTGAACCACTACACCACTCTAACTCTCCCCTAATGAAACTACCTGGTGAGAATACCATGTTTCTGTTGTCCCTAGGAATCCACATCCACTGTTCCTCATTTGGGTCTGTGTGTGCACTGCTGTCCAAGACTGTATCTTGACTGAAGACCATGTATGACTTGCAGTTATAGGCACAACTGCAGCTTCACTTCCTTCTCTAATGTTGTGATAAATATTTAAGCAGTTTAATTGTTTTGAGAGGAGGGTGCTGTCCTCTGTTTTCGGAGAACGTTTTTTAATAGCAATTCTTCTCTGTACTTCACTGAAGAGCAAACAAATGGTTTAAATGCAAGGCACTTCCCAGGAGAGATCTGTCTCATTTACATGGATTCTCTTCAAAAGAAAAAAAAAAAAATCATTGGGAGAAGCTGTTCTGTATTAGCTCTGAGATTAGTATTACATTTGTATGTAAATGTGTAATTCTGCAGATGGAATGACCCAAGGGAGACAGAGTGGAATACAAAGTATTTCCTGCTTTAAGTAAGTTATCGTTAAATGAAAAGGGCTTGCAAGTGTCTGTGAAGACAAGAGCTTGACTGGACTGGACTGGAACTAGAACCATTAAAACCCACAATAATCTAGTAGTTAGAGCTTTGGGCTGGGACTTGGGAGATGCAGATTCAGTTCCCCACTAAATCCTAAAACTGATGGAGTGACTTTGAGCCAGTCGTTTACTTTCAGCCTGAACTACCTCATAGGGTTGCTGTATAGAGGGGCAGGTAGTCTTTTTCCTGTTATGCTGCCAGGTTCCCCTCAGAAATGCAGTCAGTTCCCACTTTGGGAGGGTTGTAAAGACACATCTTTTTCTATTTCACCTTGTAAACTGTTTTTATTACTGCAATTGTTTTAAATTGTTCTTAGTCATCAACCATCTTGAGCAGGTGATGTTTTTCTGTTTTTTCTTGGTGTATGTGTTTAATAGAAAGACAGAATAAAGATGTAATAAATAAAAAAATACATACTAACTTTTGCTTGTTGAAGGAAAGGAGAGATATAAATGACCTGAAAAACAGAAAAAAGAAAAGAAAAAAGAAACTGGAGTCTTCCTCTGTGCTGTTCCATTCTTGTCCCGTTATATATCTCTAGTCAATACAATAAATAGTCAGTACCGGATAACATATACACTATACTGTTCTTGCTGTGTGCCTTCAATTCATTTTTGGTGACCCTAGAACGGGGTTTGCTTGGCAGAATTTAATTAGAGGGGGTTTGCCTTTGTCTTCCTGCGAGGTTGAGAGAGTGTGACTTGCCCAAGGTCACCCAGTGGGTTTCCATGGCTTAGCAGGGATTTCAACCCTGTCTCCCAGTATCCTAATCCAACACTCAAAACACTATTACAATGCAATATATAATCAATACGAGGCCATGTGTCCTACTTTACAGAGGACAGTCTTCTATATTGTAATTGCAATGTTCTCAATTTCTGAATTTTTTTATGAAATGTATATTAGAAGAAATAGAGGAAACTATTCTTGTGTATGGTATGTAACATAGATGTATTAAGGTAACCAGTCTGTTGGGAGAAGGTGAGAACATGGAGTATTGGAGGGACTGGTGATTGGCTGTGAGTCTGAATGTGATTTGAAAAGGGGTAAGAGTTGGTCAGTTAGATTCAGTTAAGTTAGAGATGAGCAGTTGGTCAGGTGGAATTGTTTTAGCTTAGACACTGAGAGGTAGAAGAGAGCAGAGGTAGAAGGTTTCAGTCAAGTTTTAGCTTAATTTCAGCCAGAAAGGAGAGTAGTGTGATAGATAAAGATTAATAGATACATAGGTAGTAATAACAGCTAAGCCAAGAGCCAGTGTGGTACAGTGGTTTGAGCTTCGAACTATGACTCTAGACACCAGAGTTTGATTCCCTGCTCAGCCATGGAAACCCACTGAGTGACCTTGGTGCCTCACATACTCTCAACCCCAGAATCACATGACAGGGTGACTGTACATCAGAAACTTCTTGAAGGCACACAACATCAACTAAGCCACTGGACCTTGTAATCACATGCTTCAGCAGTCTAATACTCTTGACTTGTATGTCTACGTTCTGCTTAATATTTCTAGTATTATTTATTTATTCAATTTATATCACACCTTTCTCCCAAATGGGACTCAAAGTGGCTTACAATGTAAGTTTAAGACAGAACAGTGTTAGGGTTACCACCAAACCCTCAAAAACATGTGGGGCACAGACTACCTTGAGTAGTCTATGTGATTATGGGTGTGGTCTGGAAGGCCCTCAGACCGGAAAGGCCCTCAACTTTGGCCAAAGGGACTTCCTCTTCATCAGGAAGAAAACAATCAAAACCATTTCTTACATGAGCAAAGAGAAGGACCCTTTATTGTTAAAAGGAGGTTTTTTTATAGGCTAGGGTGACAATGATCTCATGAAGCATTCCACATGTGTGCAAGAATCACCACTTTCTCAGAGCCAAAATTCTGATATGTGGTTGATAATAAAGTAACTTCTGGTTAACAATCAACAACAAACCCCAAATCACACGCCGCTCGGTGGTGAAGTATAAGAAATATTGTCACACTGACTACCTAGGCACTGACTTTGCCAATTAACGTCAGCATGATTTTAAATAGAACAAGAGGCTGACAATAGGAACAACCTTTAAAGTTGACTAGAATTCAAAATGGAGAAACTTTAGTGAAGCTAATGCAAAGAGACAGAATTCTTTTAGCTTGGACATTTAAGCAGGCAATATCCTCCATGAATTAAACTTTCCATGGTGCTGATTCTCTAGCAGCCTTGCAGAATAGACCAGGAAAAAGATGGGGAAGAACTACCCATTTTGTCTAAACTCTTTTACTGCTCACACACAGCTAAAACGTACAACAATTTAATAAGCATTAAACCATCAATTGGATGAAAACACTACTTTTAAGCCATGAACTACAAAACATTTTAAAAGACGTGAAATACATATTAAAGTCATACGGCATACCTGTTTTAAGTTCCTTACCCAGTTTAGTTAAGGCCATTGGCCTGTTTAAACAGAAAGACTTTCACCTACCAGTGAAAAGAGAGCAGACAACAGTGCAAATCAAATTTCCCTTGGGAGGGAGTTCCATAATCTGGGAGCAGCCAAGAAGAAGGCTGTCTCTGGTAGGCTCACCAGATGAGCCTGGGACCTCTGAGATCATAAGATCTGGACTGACTCATATGGGGAAATATGGATTTTCAGACGGTCAGGGAGGGCCTACGCTGTAATATATACACACGAGTCTCTTAGAATACTACTATAGCAGAGCTGCAAGAATATTGTTTGCACAAACCTGGAAATGGGATGAAAAACTAACAATAGAGGATTGGATTGTTGCTAAACTATCCCAAATGGCTAAATTAAAGTGAGCTTTAAAATGCAAACCAATTGGAGATTTCATGAAAAACTGGTAACTGTTTATGGATTTCTTGAGCAATAAGAGTCAAAATGATGCAATAATTTATGGGTGTGGCTATTAGTAGTTTTGCTAAGATGGATCTGTAATGGTAGAGTAATAGTATCTTGCCTTCTTTTCATTTTTTCTTATTACAGTTTGGTAGAGAGGGTCAGAACCCCTTTATGTATTAGTGTATTATTATTTTACTGTTTAGTTGTCTAATTAGTTATTAAGTCAATGTTTTCAGTGGGGGGTAGGGGGTGGTTTGTTGTTTAGCATTTTATTTTATTGAGTATGTTAATATTAGTTTATGTTAGAAATGTTTGTTGGAGTTGATGTTTATGTAATTTTGTGTTACGTTATTTTGTGTAAAAACAGATAAAGAAATATACATAAAAAGAGAGAGAATACTATACTATTGTAACCCTAAGAGGTAGAGGACTTTAAGGTCCATCCACAATGCCAGCATCACAATACAATTTGGTGAATTATAGCTCAAAGGAGGTCTGCAAAAGGAAGGTAATAGCAGGATCTTTTCACCTGTGTATACCAGTACTAAATGCAGAGAGAGGACTCCAGTTAAAAGGTTAAACAGAGTATTTTATTTGGAATTAACAAACTCACAAGAAATCAGACACTCTCATACAAGGCTATCAGAAAGTGAGGCAAGAAAAGTTGGATAGAAAGATTGGGTAGAAAGTGTGATAGTTACCAATCCTGAAGTAGAAGGTCAAAGTGGAGTGGCTCAGACGGCATATCTGAAGGTAGCATGAAGGAACAGAGGTCTGAGCACCATGTATTACATCCAAATACTACCATTTTCTGGAGTTGGAACTAGGGTTTATATAGCCTGTTTCCTGCCTTGAAGGAGGATGTGTGGACAATGTGGTAATGGCTTTCTCATGGGGTTGACAAAAAAGTGCAGGAGCTTTGAAACAGTCCATTAACAGCAGCTGGATAGCATCTGAGCAGGTACACAGTTATAGTTTACCCCGTGATGATGAGATCTATTATATTGGCCACTCAATAAGTATAAGTAGTCATTTCTCCTATATCAAAGCGGTGGTGAAATGTACCATGGCTGAACAGCCATTTGAAACACTCAACCATTATTCATATGCCTGTTTCTTCGTATGCCCAGACTGTCTAAAGAACCATTATTACCTTTTAAAGCTAGCCCAAATTTTAAGATCTTTGTGGGAGGGCTTTCTTTCAGTCCACCATTACAGGCACATTTGATGAGGATACAAAACAGAGCCTTCTCAGTGGTTGCTCCTAACCTGTGGACCTCCTTTCCACAGCAGGTCTGGTTAGCCCCGCCCTTGTCTTTTTCCATTAATTTCTAATCATATCGCAGAAGGTCATGTGTGGTGTTTTTATCTTGTATCTTTTCTATTGTGTTTTAAATGCATTTTAAACTATTTTAACCATGTGCTTTTTAACAGAATTGTTTAATTGCTTCTTCGCTTTGTGAAATAAGATTTTAGCTAAATTCTTATTTTAAATTATTTTAAGTTGCTTTGGGTCCCATGCCAGTAGGAAAGCAGGGTATAAACTGAATAGATAGATAGATAGATAGATAGATAGATAGATAGATACTAATGTGAAAACATGTAGGCTTGATTCCTCAGTGCACTACACCAGAGGTTGCACAATTTTTCAATGGCAAGGGAGAGAAGACAAGATCTGTCACCTCTGAGCAGACAGTTTCTCCAATGCCCTTACTTCTGTTAGGATTGCTGAGCTCATATCCTTTTTCTGTCTCCTCCACCATACATGCTGGTGTAGTTACACTGCTGTAATGCCCCAGCAGGATTCTGGTCATCAAATGCAAAAGGGAAAGCTCTAGTCCAGAGGTTTCCAAACTTTTCATGTTGGTGACACACTTTTTAGACATGTATCATTCATGACCCAGTAATTCAGTAAGTAGTTCAGAAAGTTGGAGGCAGCCCTGAGTCTGGCCTGCCCCCCCCACCACCACTTTTGTTGGGGTCTTCCCCAGCTCGGGGCTGTGGCAGTGGGAGAGGCAGCACCTCCGCTCAGATCTGATCCACCACCACTGCCATCCTCGTTGGGGTCTTCCTTGATCTGGGGTGGCAGGAGAGGCAGCCCCTTCACCTGGGCCTGGCCTGCAACGGTGGTGGGAGAGGCAGCCCCTACACCCATTACGTTTGCATGACACACCTACACACTGCAGCCAACACACTAACATGTCACAACAAACAGTTTGGAAAGCTTTGCTCTAGTCTTTAGTACATCAGTACCGGAAGGAAGGAAGGAAGGAAGGAAGGAAGGAAGGGGTAAATAACATTCCAAATTTTCTCCAGTAAATTTTCTGCAGTAAAATTAGACAGACACATGATTTGTTTAAATTAAGCCTCAGTCTTGAATTTAGTAATGGAAAGCCTTTCAATTTTAAATGGCAGACCTCTATGGGCTCACTTCAAAAACGGAGTCTGTAGTGTTGGAGGAGTCATGATTGATTCTGTGAAATCTGTCAAACTGGTGGCTTTAAACAGGTGGATGGTAAGAACCATAGGAAAAAAAGCTCTTTGAGGAATCTGAAGATGAATAGCTAGCTTGAAATTTCAAAGGCACAGATAACAAAGTGAGGAAAATCTCTCAGGTCTCTGTCTGCACCTTGAATTCCTTCTGATGTTTGGAGGATTGGAATAAGGAGTGAAAGATCTAGGCCAAGAGTCAAGTGAGTGCTTGTAATCTATCATTGTGTTGTAGCTGTAGCCCCCATGTCCACTTAGGGGTCCTGAAAGTTATCTGAACCTCTACTGCAACATGCAAGGAATTGGTAGAGACTTTCTCCAGCCATTACCACCCATTAAGGGAGGGAAACCTGATTATGGGAAAGTTACCTATTGGAACTAAATATTCTCAAAACTTTCCAGCCAAAGGAGTTGGGAGATTCTGGGAACTGTAATAAGAATATAATTTTTTCCCAGTCTGGGAAACACATACCAGATGTTACCCAACCCATTTGGTATTAAGGTTGCCAGGTCTAGAACACTACATGCACTGAGATTTCAGGGCCCAAATCCTGAGACCTAGGGATGATTCCTGTGATATTTGAAAGGGAAAGGGGGGGGGGATGGGCCAAGCTGATCCTCTGGGAATTCTACAAAACACAAAGATACTTTTTACAGTACTGCTTTCTCTTTGCCCTAAGGGCCAGATCCTGAAACCTGGGAACCCTATTTGGTATTGTTATTTCCTATTTAATATTTGGCATGTTGTTGACTTATGAGAGCCAGCATAGTGTAATGATCTGAACATTGGACTACAATCCTGGAGACCAGGGTTCAGTTCCTTGCTTAGCCATGGAAACCCACTAGGTGATCTTGGATGCATCACACACTCTCGGCTTCAGAAAACCCTGTGCCATAGGGTCACCATAAGTTGGAAATGATTTGAAGGTGCACACAACAACAACAACAACAGCAACATTTCTTGACTTAACTAGCTATTTTGAGCTGGTCTATGGTCTGCTTTCTCCCCAACTCTTTGTGGTGATCTCTCACACCCCACTTAGGGAGGTACCAAAGACTTCCAGGCACTATTTTTGGCCTATACAAAAGGTGAGAGGTCCTGTCCTAACTCCAAATTATCCCATCACCAAAGCAGTGCAAATTTCACTCAGCTTCATCTATACACACGTAAAACCTATTTTTGCATTATCTCACTAATTTAATCTTGGATCTACCTGCTGGTTAAGCATTTTCTAAATCACAAGTTGGCAACCCAAACTGGAAGCACATTCCACATTCCACTTCAGATTCCTGCCCTAGTACATTTTCCTTGCTCTAAGAAATTTAGCATGGGTTCCTGTGTATTAAATATTGGCTTAGTTTTGCATATTTAGTTAATGCTGTTGATGGTTGGAGCTATGAAAGGATTCCACTGTTGTGCAATGCTCATTACACATTATCTGAAATGGAAGTTCAGCCACAATATTCTCTGATGCTGACCTTCTCTTGTTTAAAAATGATAGCTTTTCTGTTGCCATCAAGATGGCTGCTGCTGTTCATCATTTATTCATATAGTGCCATCACTGTACATGGCACTTTACAAGAAAAAGAACAACAAAGAGTTTCCTGCCCTCAGGCTTACAATCTAATTATGACATGACATAAAAGGAAAAAGTGAATGGCAGTGTGGGAGAGGATCGAGTTCAGCAGGCGCTGCTTCTTCTTCTCTCCCACTGCAACCAGGGCAGTGGCAGTTGGGGTGGAAGGTGGACCTTTCATCTGCTTCTGGGCCTAGGCATGATGGAGTATTGCATGATTCTTCTTCTCTCCCTCTGAGGTCGCAGCAGTGGCAGTTGGGATGGAGATAAGGCCTTTCATCTACTTCTGGGCCTAGACATGATGGAGCAGTACATGATTCTTCTTCTCTGTCTCTGAGGCCCTTCTGGGAGAGCCTTTCTTCTTCTTCTGGGCCCTGGCATGATAGAAACATGTCTGCCTCTTCTTCTTTCTTTCTGAGGCTACAGTGGTGGCAGTTGGAATGGATGAAGGGCTTTTTATCTGCTTCTAGGCCTAGGCATGATGGAGCTGTGCATGCACACCTCTTCTTCCTTGCCTCTAAGGCCACAATCAGGGTGATCATGATTTCTTCTTGTGAACAAAGCTTGGATAAAATCACTGGTAGGGGGCACTACCAACCAGTGCCAGTGCTGGCTGAGATATTCTGGGAGCTGTAATCCAAAAAGTTAATCTTCTAAGCTCTGCCTGTGACCAAATGAAGGTAGGGGGAGGGAGTTCTTCAGGCAGGGGTTATTTGTATATCTGCTTCCTTTTAAAACAGGGGCATTAAACTTAGAAGAGCATGCATGCAAAGTGGCCCACCCAGGATTCTTTCAATCATTTCAAGAAGATATTCTGCTTTTCTTAGTTCACTTATACTTCAGGGCATTTCAGAAGTGTCCCTCTGGTAACTGGGACCCCCCCCCCCCAGTATGTATAGTGGTCAGGGTGTTGGACTAGAAATTGGGAAATCCATGTTCAAGCCACAAAATTCACCTGGCAACCTTGAGCCAGTCATACATTCTCAACCTGACTTACTCACTTGGCTGGTTACAGGTCATAGTGGGGAGGAGAGTCACCTCCCTTGTCAGAAGCACATTGGAGCCAATTATTTGTTAATGCAACAAATAAATAGTTCAAGTGGCTGGCAGAATCTTGTCTGCTGGCGCTGTTGCCAACATGAATGTATTCCATTGACACTACTCCCTTACCTCTTTTCATTCACAAAAGATCCGAATGTAGAGGCTGCACTATACCTGTGTAAATCCATCCGTATGATTGGTGCACATAGCCTTACCATTAATTTCTCACACCAATATGCAGTGATCAGAGAGTTATCATATTGATGTTGAAGCCAGGCTTAGTGGAAATTGCCCTGGTCTTACTCCCTTCTACTAGTCCAGCGAACATGCATAGGATCAGTTCTGACAAACCTCTTTATACTTAGGATTTCTGTTTCTCCTATATAACGGGAAGAGACCATTTTAACTGCCCTCCTTTCTCGTTGATCAACTTCTTCTGTGGCCTTTAATTCCCTCTTCCTGCCTGATGACTACACTGTCTAGGCTTCTATGGTTTGGAGGAGAGACTGTTCTAAAATAGATTTTACTCAACAAGATAATACTTCTGACGCTTGCTCTTTAGACAGACTAAGACCTGTGGCTATTAGTCGATCATGATCTTAATAATGTCCACTGAATAGTAAAGGAGTGTATTGGATGCAGGAGTTCTGGCTGCTCATTATTTTCAAAAACAAGAGTGTAAACCTAACTTTAAGCCAAAACTACTACCATCCTAGTTCAGTGCATAAAACTGTTCACTGCTCCCCCCACCAAAAAAAGCAAAGTAGAATAGAATTAAAGGGGCAAATGGAGTGTAATTTGCATTTTAAAATACTGTTTCATTAATGTACTACGTAGCACAGTGAGATAGTGTTGAAATATTAATGGAATTTTTTATGTGAAAATTAATTAAACTTGATTTTCCACAAAGTTATTATGATGTTGCACTTTAGATGTCTACCCTTCCTCTGAATGTTAGGTGTGAAAAAATGAAGTGGCTCTTTTTTCCCAAGTCTGCTATTTGGTTAACTAATTATAAGAGTGAATTAAGAAGAAGCTTTTTAGACCTAACATCTCTTGTCACTTCCTCTCGATCCCTCCCACCATATTTTCATTTGTGGATATTAAAAATTTCAAGGAAGTCTTTTCAAAAAAGTAAAATAAAAAGTGCCCTCAAGGGAAGACTGGATAGGGTGATTATTAAATAGGATAAAGAGTCTTCCTTCTTACTGAGTGATCCAAAATCATTATTCTGACAGCTTTTCGACTAAGCATATGAAATAAGTTTGTGTCCTCAGGTATTTGAGAAAAAGAAAATGTCCTTTACAATCAGTACCGTGTTTCCCCGAAAATAAGACATACCCATAAAATAAGCCGTAGCAGGATTTCTAAGCATTTGCGCAATATAAGCCATACCCCGAAAATAAGACATAGTGATAGGCGTGGCTATGCAGCGTACCGGCGCGGGCAGCCCCATCAACAAGGTCGGCTCCCCCTGTCAGGTCCCGGTCATTCTGTGCGTGCTACAAGCTAAGGCATAGAGGGAGACAGGGTAGAAGCAGCAGGAGGAAGAAGGGGGAGCGAAAAACCAAAGGTTCCCAAGTTTTTCAAACTTTCTTTTTCTCCTCCCTCCAACCCCCCCCTCGCAGAATCCATCTTGGATATAGAATTCCTTTGGATGCTTTCCTTTAGTCACTCCCCCCCTCTTTCCACTGTACACTCCGGACCCCACCTCTCCCCTCCCACTTCCCTCCCCTTTACACAACTTTGTAAGACAATCCCTCCCCCCCGGCGTTCCCCCCTTTGTGCTCTTGAATCTAGCGAAGGTTAAGGAAGGGGAGGGGAAAGCCCCAAAACAGATCCAGGAAAGGAGACCCAAAACAACGCGCCAGCCCGCCCAATCCTCCCTACAATTGGAGGGGGCGAGGGAGGGATTACACCACCATGCTGAAGCCGAGAGTAAGGAGGTTTGGGGAGGGGAAGGGAATCCTGCTTGTTTGCAAACACGACGGTGGGCGGAGGTGGTCGAGACGAGTGGCGTTAAGGAGGAACTGCAAGGAAACGGGCTGCCAAGGGATCGAGGCAGAGGAGAGAAGGCTGGACTTAACTATATTTGAATAAATGTAGATTGTTGTTGTACCATACTTAATAAAAATAAGACATCCCCTGAAAATAAGCCATACTGTGTCTTCTTGAGGAAAAATAAATATAAGACAGTGTCTTATTTTTGGGGAAACACGGTAACTAAAAAGAAGAAGCCCAGCCAACTAGCTTGTTTTGCTCAAATATCCCAGCAGTTGTTTTATGGAGATGCAAAGCCAAGATTAGGGTTCCTACCAGTCTGTGGTTTCAGGTCTAATTCATACATAGGGAATTCTGCCTCTAAAAGCAGAAAAAGCACTATGGGAGTAGTTTTTTTCCTTTTGTCTTCTGAACCTGTTGAACAGTATAAAAGGAACTTCCAAAAACACTTAAGTCTCCAATGTCATGAATGAATTGTTGTTGTTGTGTGCCTTCAAGTTGCTTCTGACCTATGGCAACCCCAGGACAAACTTATCATGGGGTTTTCTAGGGCTGAGAATGTGTGATGTGCCCAAGGTCACCCAGTGGGTTTCCATGGCTGAGTGGGGAATCAATCCCAGGTCTCCAGAGTTGTAGTAAAACATTCAGAGCACTACACCACACTGGTTTTCTTATGGTAAATATGCATAGGTCATGTTGCATGCCTGAGAAGGCCTTTAAAATAGGAGTGGAAATCACACAGCCCTCCATATACCACTGAACTGCAGTTACCGGCATTCTTTGCTATGGATTATATTATCTATGGCTGCTGGGATTTGTATTTCAGCAACCTCTAAAGAGATGTGCAATGCCCACCCCTGCTTTAACCATGTGCAACCCAACTCTGTGTATATTTACTTCTTGAGTTAGGTCCCAGTGAGTTCACAGTGGGGCTGACTCACAAATAAGTATGCAAGGTACCAGTGGCGTACCTAGATCCAGCAGCGCCTAGGGCAACCATGGAAGTTGCACCCCTAGGTGCTACTGCACCACCACTTCACTGGGCCGGGAAGGACCCCAGCGGTCCTACAGCAAGGAAGAAGAGGAAGAACAAAGTAATGGGGCTCAACAGAGATCAGTGGCCTCTTTGCTGAAATTCCACAGACAGAGCTTTTGTACCACCCCATTGCATCATAAGGAATGATTATCTCTATCTCTATCTCTATCTCTATCTCTATCTCTATCTCTATCTCTATCTCTATGTCTATCTCTATCTCTATCTCTATCTCTATCTCTATCATCTATCTATATTAAAGGAGACTGTTCACTTGTTCTGCTGAGAAGGAAAAGGTCACTGGGTGATTTTTTCATGTCTGTCATATTTGACTCTTTAAGGTTTATATTCTTCTTTCAAGTCCATAGGATCAAATGAGAACAAGGGAATGATGACTAGAGAAGAGTTCATGGATAAAATGTCTGCTGAGATTAAGCGTGGCACGAAGGAAGAGTATGATGAGTTATTTAGTAAGATAGATTTGAATCGAGACGGAATCATTGACTGGGACAAACTGACCTCCTTTGTGCTGCTTGAGCTGTATGAGAGAGATGAACGAACCAAGTTATCAGTCATCCCCCAGTGGAAGGACCTCCAGCTTCTCCCACCGATCCATAAAGACGCTGTTCAAAATGTACTGTTTTTGAAAAGCCATGCCTGTTATTTGACTGTGAGCAGGACTGGATTGCTCGGCCTCTGGGGAGAGAATTTAAAATTACAGAGGACACTTCAGATCACAACAGAAGTTGTCAAGCTCAAAGACCTTTGGGTGACCTCTCTGGTTGCACTACCAAATGTTAACAAGGTGCGTAGATGTGTTGATGGAAGTGGAATCATGCTTCTCAAATGAGGTCAGGGCAGATAAATTTCCAGGTTGACAGTAATCCTATCACTTCTCCTCCTCAACACGCGTGTGTGTACCACTCAAATGTTATGGCAGTGATCAGGACTGACCTTTCCATGAGGTGAGGAGGCAGCAACTTGGGAGATCTACCAGTGCTACTCTGCTACTGAAGCTTTCCAGAGCAGACACTTGCCTGTTCTCCCAAGCTGAATGCATAGGTTGCCTCCACTGCCACCTCTTGCACAATGTCTTTCATTGAAGATGGATCTCTTTTGACTTTCTATGTTCTCCAAACTGCAAGCCCACCTAATTCTGATGGATGGGGTTTGGACAGCAGCTAGTGGGTAGAGTTGGGGTGAAAACACAATTTGGAAAGTTAGCATTGACACTAATGCTATACATTAACATGAAAACAAAACCTACTTTATTAATGTTGATCATGGTTTGGGTCCAAGTTACCTACAGGATTGCCTCCTCCCATACAATCCATCCCATACACTCTGGAGGGCTATTTACTTAAAGCAGCCAGTACTAGACTGGCAAAGTCACTCAGAGGATATTTTCATTAGCCACCGCTAGACTGTGGAATGGCCTGCCAGAAGAGATTAGACAGCAAAACTTGCTGTCTGAATTTAAAAAAGTCCTAAAGACCTATCCCTTCTGACAGGCCTGTCCACTTATTTTTTAACTATCACTTTTAAAGTAGTTACAGTTTTATGTGTTTTTAGCTGTATTTAATGTATTCTGCTGCACGCCTTGGGGAGGCAGGTAAAAAACAAAACAAAAAAATATTTATTATTAATTTGGCAAAAGCTACATAATTAATTTTAGGTTAATTGTTGATAACACATTAATAATATGTTACATTGATTTTTTTTAACATGTAAACTTTTCTTTTACCCCCTAAAGTAAATAATATGAAATGTTAATTATTTCTTAAATGGTTTTTCTCATTTTTGTTATAATGATTACAATCATGGGCTAGAATTCCCCCTCTCCTACTTAGCTATGTAACCACCTTAGTTATGTAACTAAGTAGTGTCTCCAAGCCCGCCCACCCCCATCCCCACCTGTTCCCTGGGAAGCAGTTGACTGACATTCCCCCCCCCCCTTCCCATGAGTCACGTCCATTGCAACAGGCAGAAGCTGGGGCCCTGTCACAATTCCCCCTTGCACTTGGAGGAAGGAGGGTGGAAACAGCAACCAGCTGGTTCATGATCAACACGTGAACAGACCTCTGTTGCTAGTAGAAGTTGCTGCCCAGGACGTGTGAATGGGGAAACTTTCATGGGCCCTACATCTTCCTTAAAGCAGTGAATATGTAGGAATCATGAATACAAACCAGTCACCTAGAGTTATGCTTTAATAACTGCCTTAGTGAATTTTGGTATTGACTTTCAAAATTATTTTTACAGATTTACTGGATTAGTGGCAGGAAATTAATTTTAATGACTTGTTTTCAAGCTCTCAGTGGAAGCAGAAGCATCCCACCTTGGTTAGTGGGATGTATTAGCAACATAAGAAGCTGTCTAAGGCCTTTTCCGCAGCTTACCTTGTTCCAGAGACATCCGGTGTGGGTCCTGACATTGTCTCTGCCAGGAGGAGAGCACAACAAGAGTACTCCCCTCCACACCAACTGCCTGTGCAAATGGAGGAAGCACGATGGCACCACCTCTTCCTTCCACAGCACAGCTGGCTACTGTGCCAGGCTGAGCTGGGGCAGGAAGCACAGCCATTGCGCTTCCAGGATCTCTGCACACCAGGTAAGTGCAGGCAGGCAGCGGGATGGTGGCGTGATCACCGGTCATTGATGTGGAAAACTCATCAATGATTTACTGTGTGATTGTGCTGCCTGGAGATGGGGAGAAGGATGGGGCCTGGATGACATCATGCAGAACTGTCATCTGGGTCCTGTCCTTCTGCCAGATGACCACATCCTGCAGAAAGGGCCTTATACTGAGTCAGACCATAGATCTGTCCTGCCCAATATTATCAACTCTGACTGGCAGAAGCTCTCCAGAGTTTCTGGCACGATTCTTTCCCTGCCTTATGTCAAGATGCTGGGAAGTGAACCTGTGAGCTTCTGCTTGAAAAATACCTAATCTACCACTGAACTGTGGACCCTATTGTCTTACACCTCTGGTACCACTGATTCAGAAACCATGCACTAGGAAATCCTAGCAGGTCAGACGAGGGAAGCCCTACATATCCACCATTTTGTGCCTTTCAGAACAGAGACCCCTATAGAGCAGAGCTTTTTAAACTCCCAAAGAGATTTTTTGATTTCAGTGCCCAGAATTCCGGTAGTCCAAAAGTAACTTGCCCATGTTCTCCCACATGTGTCATAGACTAGCTTCTTCGACAACCACCTAGCAGCCTGACTTGCAAGTTAACGGCCATCCAATGCAATTCTGACTTTACTGGGAGGACTGCTGAGATTGCTGTGCTAATCTTTGACCAGTGCTTTAAAATATACCCATTATTCTATCTTATTATGCCAAAGATCTCTATTTTATTTCATTTTGCATGGGAAGCCCAATATAGTTCTTGTCTGCTTTTGTCTGCAAATGGAGATCCAAGGCAAGTTATAAATGGTAAGGCCAATAAAGACATAAAATCTGCTTCAAAATACAATGAAATGTAGCACTTTAAAAAGCACATTATGCGCACTTGTCAAAATACAAGTGCGCTGCCGTAAAGAGCTTACAGTAATTTAAATTTCTCTAGGGAAAGAGAGTTTTGAGTTAGAGAGGTCAATGCAACAAGGAGTGAACAGCAGGGAAAGGATGTTTAGCCTATGTTTCTGTTGAATAAGAGAGATAAAGGACCAAGGTGGGGTAAATAAATAAGAACGTCCCCAGAGATGTTAACTGAAATCTACCTTTAGCATCAGCCAACTTGATTAATGGTCAAGAATCATGAAAATTCTAAACTAGATCATTTGGAAGGAAACGGCTTAAGGCAGCTGGTCAACTGTGACCCTTCAGACATTGTTAGATGGTCATTTCCATGGCTCTTCACCATTAACTATACTGTCTGGAGGTGATGAGTAACAGCTGGGGACCCACAGCTGCTCACCCCTGAGATAAGAGGTGTGGGGTGGGGCTCTGGAACAATGGCTTGATGTAAGTGAATGAGACAGCACATACCCCAGCTAGTAGGTCTGCTACCCAAACTAACGGCCATCAGACGTAGAGAAGTACGGTTTCTATCATTCCAGGAATCTGGCACATTTGAAAGGCAGCAGTTTACATGAGACTTATAGTAACCTTATGACAACACAGAGGCATAAAGGGCAATTTGCAATAAGGAGTAGGCCTTTTAAGAAATTAATTGACTTTTTGATAATTTGGGAGTGATAGATCAAATTCTTTTCCCTCCTAGGTAACATTCCCTCTCTCTTTCTCTTCCTCCCTACATAGGTAGCAGTTGCCTTTACAAGCAAGGAGATTTATTTTGCTGAGCTGAATTCCAAACAAGGATTCTCCTGTCAGTATAAACTTCAAGGATTTGAAGGAACTGTGATATGCATGGACTACTGGTACAACCCTCATGATGGCAACGATGCTATTCTGACCATGGGGGACGTCTGTGGGCAGGCAAGTAGAGTACAAAATCATAAGAATGTGATGACACTGGGATCTCATTTATGCTGTACAAATCAGACAGAGTTTGCCACAGGCCTGAACACATGAACCAGTTCAATACAAAGCTCTCTGACAAACAAGAAGCTTCGAGTATTACCCTAGCACATGTCTTATTCCAGCTGCCTAGTACAGCAGAGAGAGATCAATGTGCATGCAGTTCTGCCTCTTTGATGGGAATCTGATCAGGGGTTAAAGGTTCCACATTCTGTTATCTCTGACACAAGCAGAATGTCTCAGGTGGTCTCTGTGCTTGTTAGGAAATGAATGAGATCATTCTGGCTTCGTCTTCACCAGAATCAGCCAGGATCTGCTCAGTTCCAAGGACAGCTTCAGGTGGTAGATTCTTAATGAAGGCCCCTTAAAGGCTCAGAGCAATTTCATACCTCCAGGTTGGCCATTGGTTCTTTCCGAACAGAAAGGATTACTAGTAGGTTATATGCTGAGCCCTGTAAAAAAACTTGTTCATGAATCCTGATATTTCCCCACACTAGGGAACTGGCTATGTTTAGCTTAGAGAAGACAAGATTGAGAGTCCACATGATAATTATCCTTAAATATTTGAAGGACTGTCATGTACAAGATGGAGTAAGATTTTTCTGCTGCTCCGGAGAGTAGAAAAATGAACCAATGGATTCAAATGACAAGAAAAATGATCCCATTTCAATGTTAGGAGTATGATGCTAACAACTGGTAAGACCTGTTCATCACTGGAGAGTCTGCCTCAGAGAATGGTGGGATCTCCTTCTTTGGAAATCTTTAAATGGAGATTTAATGGCCATCATTCAGGTGTGCTTTAGTTGTGTATTCCTACATGGCAAAGAGATGGACTAGACTGCCTGTGTAGTCCTTTCAGCTCTATGATCCTATGATTCTTGGCTACCTTTTGGTTCTATCTTCTGTCTGTCTTTCTGACTCTGCCTTCTGGTTGTCCTTTGGTTCTAACTGCTTCTCTGCTACTGATTAATATGTTTTCCTCATTCTCCAGCCATCTCAACCTGATCACAACTATCCTGCCCTAATGAGATCTGAGAGCTATCTTCAAGTACACAAGGTAGACATCTCAATATCTCTGGGGCTGCTCATCCATGTCTGTCTCCATTTCTTTCTCAAGAGAATAAAGTCTCTATGGCTGAGCTTCAGTCTTGAGCGTCACTCTCTTGGGTCCAATCTTCACTCTCAAGAGTATATCTGTGTTCTGGCCTGTTACTCTGAAGGAGCATATATTAGGAACATAAGAAACTCTCTTATGCTAAATATAACTAGTCCAGTGTTACTCTGACTAGCAGTGGTTTTCCTGGCTTTCAGGTAGGATTCTTTTCCTAGACTTACTTGGAGGTTGCTGATATTACCTGGTGGTCTCCCATCTAAGTGCTAATCAAGATCAATTCAAATGCACTTCCAAAATCAGATGAGATTGGGTGCATTCCTGGTGGTATTCCACAGATTTCCATGCACAATTCTCCAGTTTATACTGAATCAGTGTAGGGTAGATTCAGATGTTTACTGTTGGAGGAGAGGTTCAGAACTTTAGTTCTACAGAGATTCCTGTGAGGCTGAAGGAGTTGGGCATATTTAGCCTGGAGCAGAGACAGAGTCAAATTTTGGAATAACACTCTCCAAATCTTTGAAGGGCTGTCATAGAAGAAAGAGAAAACTGTTTTCTGTTACTCTAGAGAGTAGGATAGCACACCAATAGGCTCAAATCACAATACAAAAAAACCTTTCTGAGTAGACATGAAGAATTTTCTGATTAAACAAGCTGTTCAACACTGGAACAGGAGGCTTTAGAAGATACACATCCCTGTTAAATCCTTCCCTAATGAGATCTGAGAGTGAACCCACAGATATCTCCAATAAACAAGATAGACACTTCAGTATCCCTGGGACTGCTCCTCCACGGCTCTCTCCATGAATTGATTGCAAGATTTGGTTTGAAATTAAATGTAATGATTCACTTCAGACCTGTTCAGAAGTCAATCAGTTCTGAATATGAATCTTGATTCAGATATTCAAATCATTGTCTATCATTAGAAATTAACAAAAAAAAAATAATCCACCTTTTTCTGTGGAGAGGTATAAAAATTCAAATTTGATTTAGCTCAGATGTGAGTTATTTTGCCTCTGTCCAAAATAGGCCTGTTTTGAATCCAAAACCAAACCTCTAGTTTTTACGAAAACCCTCCTCCAGTTATTAGACATTATTAGACGTTGCTGTAATAGCTGAATTTCCTGCATGGCTGGAAATTTGTCTAGTTGACATTTGAGATACTTTACTAGTTCTTTGATCCTATATTCCAGACCTTCTCCTCCTGTTTTGCTGAAAGTCCTCTCACTTGTTTCGCATTCCCGATATTCATACTGCTAAGCTAACAAAATTGCTTCTAATCTGTCTAAGGCTTTGTTCCTTTCATTTGCCTTTAGATTGGGTCACCCTCCCCTTTTGTCTAGTCATGGTCTTGCCAAGTTATATGTATTACCGAGCTATACATATTTTAAGTTATTTGTCTTCTTCTAAGCAAATCCCTGCAGTCTCATTAACAAAAAAATAGTCCCAGCTGTGGCCGTGAAATTTAAATGCCTGCAAGCCATGAATTTATAACAAAGGAGAGGCTTTGTGTGATATCCAGGTTATCGCCTTCAGTAATGGGTTGCTTTGAAATGTTTAGAATAGAGTAACATTTTTTTTTTAAAAAAAGAAAATATATTTCTATCCCTCCTAGGTTCAGGCAATTGCCTTCAACACAGCCCAGATTTCATTGTTTGAACGACCTTCCAGTTCTCCTGAAGATGAAAATGTGATGATGACTATTAATTGGCAGGAACTGGTTTCTGGGAAGCACAAATGCTGCTATATCTTAAGGCACAAGCTCCATGATAAAGAATGGGTTAGACAAGGTACCAAGTTTCACGCGCCTCCTTCAGCATAAACGGTAGTTTTTAGGCAAAACATAGATATGGTGAACCTTGCTCGTTCTTCAGCTCCAGTCCTATGCATACCTACCTGGGGAGAAAATCCATCTGATCAATCTTAGTATTAGACTGACTGAGGAAACTGCCTCAGGCAATAGATGCAGTGGGATGAAAGCAGTATTCCTTGGTTGTCCCTCCTGAGCCTCTAGCTGTTGAAGGGCAAATCAGAACAGGCCTCACAGCCTATCCTGGGACCCAGTGGTTTAGTGGTATATTTGGAAGTGTAAATCCTAATCATGACAGCCTGTTTAGCAACATGCCCAAGATTCCCAATGGAAGCAACTGTGTTGATCTCTGTTTTAAAAAAGAATTCTACCAATTTTCAGCAGGTCATTTATAAAGCGAATGGGTCTTGTCCACTCAAGATCTAGCCACCTCTCAAAATAGTTGGGAGTTCAGCAAGGATACATCATAACTGTATATTTGACTGGCTGGGAAAATCCACTTCCCTGCCAGCTCCCTTGTGGATTGCAACAGATCTGAGAGGCAGCAAACGAATACAAGGGGTTTTGCATATGATGTCATTGTCCTTGCTGATCATAAATTACAGGGGCTTAATCCTTGATTCAAGACACTGCTCTGGGGACCTCCCTGCTGCCTCAGGTGTGATAGAAAACAGAACCTCGCCAGCAATATTAAAGCAAGGTTCAAATGCTAATCCATTTAGCTTCTATAAATGGAATGCAGAAATTGGAACATCAGGATCAGCCAAATGAGACCATTCTATTCCAGAAAGGTCAACTTTGACTGGGAGTGACTCTCCAGGGTTTCAGACAAGACTCTCTCCTAGCTTGACCTTGATATACCTGACCATACATGCTACTGTCCCATCCAAGCACTGACCACAGCTTCTGAAATCTGATAAGCTCAGATGTGTTCATAGCAGTGTGGTGGTATATAGAGGATCAGGGGTATGTTGAGGGTGGCATGGGGGAACACAGGACAAGCTTCATCTTCTTCATCTAAGGGAGCAAAATGTTTGGGGCTGGTTCCTAAACCTAGCTGAAAATGTTGGGACATAGGTCTTAAAAAGCATGGGTAAGATTGCGCTGCTTATCTTGGATTCCAGAGTTCTTGGCCTCAATGGCTCCTGCTTCCATGTGTGAAATGATCTGGTTGTTCTTCAAAACACAAGAGAAGGAGAAATATTGACAAACTTCACATTTTCAGATGATGTTGTGTGTGTGAGTGTGTGACAGAGAGAGGGTGGTAGGTAGGTAGAATTTTGTTGACTTTTTAAAACATGGTTTCATTAAATTAGAATTTGGAACTTACAAGTTACAAGCAACAAGACAACACGTAAGCAGTTATTATTGGGAAGGAGTGGTATGACAGGACCTGCTTCTTTCTCACTCAGATTGGTATGGCAGCTGCCCAATCCAATAAGACACCCTGTGACTTCACACATAACTCTGCCTTCCTCCTTTATAACACCACCTCTGTGTAAAGGGTGAGGCCTTTCAGTGGTTATTTGGAACCCCTTTATAGTTCTATGGTAGTGTGTTTTCTATGTGTCTTTAAATACTATATACCACTCAGCCAGGTCAGTATTTATCTAAAAGAACCTGTAATATTTATTAAAATAACATACAGAACAAAGTATTGGAGTTCTTATGCAGATCAGACTTAATACAGTTCTTCAGAGTCAGTTTCCTTAAATCTTTAAGCTCCACTACAAGCACAAGTAATATGAACAGCCCTTTGGCTACACTCTCACCAAAGGATCAACCCCCCATCCAGGTCACACTCTCTGACCAGATTCTATAATGATTTAATTACTATTTTACCTCTCTTTAGGCTTCCGTGGGAATTAAACCCACTCCACTCAGACAAGCTGACTGATGAGGGATTTTATTCCAGAGCTCTTTCTCACTGAAGACTGCCCCATGAGAATCAGTGCTTGCCTTTATATATATTTTCTTCTCATGCATCAGCCCCTGCCTTACACTAATGGGCTGGGTTTATTGCCTGAATTGCTATTCTGGTTGCCTGAGAACTTGTTGCTTAGCTGCTTTGGCACTCAGGATAGCCTCACCTGCCAGAACTCCATCACAAGTGGTAATAAGAATAGTGTAATTCAAAAGTAATAGAATGTCTATACAGGGGAGTTACTTCACTGGGGTAGCAAATAACATTTTATAGTTACATCTCAAAGTTACTTTACAAGGGCATTTTAGGTGTGTTACAGGTGCTTATATGAACACCTATCCAGTTCTCTTTTTAGTCCTCAAGATTTGATCAAAAACAGATAAAAATAATGAAAAAAATGAAGAATGTAAGAAGTAACATCACAATTTATAACTGCTATGAATTACTTCTGTAATGTAACAAGTACCTAGATATTACTGTTTGAAAGTAACTTGCTAAGCTCTGTGGGCTATTTTTACAGGAAATATTTATGAAATAGATTCAAAAGATTTCACACATCCTTCCAAATCATCCCTTTGTTTTAGGGACCTAAAATTCCCCCATTCACAATAATTTTGAACTAAAGGTTTAAATATCCAGATTTTGCATGGGGGCTCTGAATGAGTATAGACAATGGCATGATTCTTAGATGTGCTTCAAACAGATCATTTCACAAATTAAGCAATTGATCTAATGCCCCACAACTGCATAGCTTAACCTCTTCCCTTCAAAAGTTCTACAGTTTCTTTAGCACCAAAACACTTACACATTTAAATCAAAACTGCAAAATGGTAACAGTTGTTCTGAAAGCTAACCCGACATCACATCTTCTGAAGTAACTCTTTAATTGTAAAAACAAGAAAGCATTTGGCATGCATGAAATAAACCTAAATATTCAGGCCTGAATAATTATTAGACTTCTTAGCCTGCTGGGAGGTATTTCTGCCACTGCCAGTAATCAGGTGTCCTGATTAATACAAAACTTCAGTCTTGCATTTTAGTGCTACACTTGCCAGGTTGCAACCCAGAGAGCTCTGTTACACTTTCGAATGTCATGGTGTACTGGGAGAAGAGGCAGTTGTGTTTTCTTATTATTCTTATTATTCTGATATCTGCTTTTCTGTCCTGCTTTCTATATAGCATACGTAGAGTCCTCCTTATTAAACAGCATTGCCAAACCTCAGGGCCTGGTCCTGAGCTTCTAGTTTTTCAAAAATATCCAGAGGGGAAAAGGAAAGTGCACATATGCCTTCTCTCCCGCTCCCATTCCCTTTCTTTTTGCCCAGGCATGCTTGCCTTCCTTCTCCATGCCCAGCAAAAGGCAAGAAGGAAGAGAATGGGGATAGGCACACATGCACGTCACAAATAATCAAATTTACAAATGTCAAACCCGCAAATGTGGAGGGAGGACTGTACTTAGCTTCCTTCTTCTTTCCCAGTCATTGCATCATAGGGCTAACCCTATGATCTGCTCTGCATTCACCTTCTGAGTAGAAGTATGGAGGCTAGGCTAAATGTTCCCTATCCAATCTCCCTAAGTAAATAAGAAGGAATAATTTCCCATTTCTTCTTGATCTAGGTACAATCCCTTTAAGCCAAGACTTCAGTCTATTTCCAAATTAGGAAAATATGTTCTCCCTCCCTCCCTCCCTCCCTCCCTCCCTCCCTCCCTCCCTCATGCATGTTATCTCTCTCAGTTTGAATGGCAAATTGTGAGCTGCTCTGGTTGATATTTAATGCATAACACTTAACAATGGCCATTTCTGCACCACACTGTTATAGTGCTATTATTCAACTTTCAACCTCCTGTGGAATTCTACGGTTTGTAGTTTAGTGAGGCCAAAGAGCTCTCTGGCTGAGAATTCCAAATGCCCCTCCGTAAACTGCAAACCCCAGGTTTCCATAGCATGTTGAAAGTGGAATAATAGCACTATAATGGTGTAGTGCGCAAATGGCCAATGTCATCAGTGGTTGTCCAGAGATCTCAGATATTGGCTGTAAACCTCAGGATTTAGGATGATCCTGAATCAGCAACCCTATTGTTACAGCAGGTAGCAGAGGCAGCAGAAGTGGGAAGAAACGTTGCAGCCATCCTGTTCCCTGTTGCATCATGTAGTGCAAAGATGGATCTCCAGATTACAATTTAGCAATATTGCATCATCTCCAACATTTCCAATACATAAACACAAAGACCCATCTGCATTCTAAAGAGCTACTACCTCAGGAGAAGCTAGGTCTTAGTCTGAAAAAAAAATTGGGTTGTTGTTGATATTGCGTTGCCCACTCTACTTTGTTAACTGTCCTTTAAGACAGACCGGGCCAGGTAGCAACCCACACAGACTGTAACCACCCTCTGAAGTAGTTTTGCTCTGGCACCTGCAGTCGCTGAAACCTGAGGACGAAATTTGCATCCAGGTGTGATAAAACATTTGCCAACTTAAGAGGAAAATGTCAACATACACAATCACTTGTTTGACCTCAGATATTCTCTGGAATAAAGAGAATATCCCAATGGTTGTAAAGAATGTTCATTTCCAAAGCCATCAATCAATCGGTTAAACTCAGAACCAACAGAAACCCCCCTTTTTTTGTTTTGTTTTTTTAAAGAATTATCTGCATCTGATGAAATGGGTCACACTCTTACTGAGACAATACAAGATTCTTTGCACTGAATCCTATTATTTAATCTTAAAGAGAGTAAACGCACTGAATCAATGAGGTATACTTAAGCATTGACTCATCATTCAACCACTGATTCAATGGGTCTACTCTATGGGAAGTCATGAATAGGACTGAGGCCTTTTCTTTTGACTAACTAGTCCAGACCCCTTGAAATAATAAAGTAGTGTTGTTATTTCTCTCCTTATTATGAAAGCATATAATCTTTGTATTTTGATCTCATACATGTTGTCAAGTACCCTATTTTTAAAAAGCTTACCCAGGTAGAAGCCGATGAAAAATTATGCCTCTTTAAAGGCCATTAAATAAGCAAGAGAAACTGATGTGGAGGTGTAAGAGACACAGAGAAGATAGATGCACTGAAACAAAATGAAGATTCAAAAAGTACATTGTGGGTAGATTCTAGGAATCCAACAATTATGAAGATGAAAGGAAGATTCTAGAAGTATGAAGATTATGGAGACAGAAGAAAAAAAGAGGTATTCATTTTAAATGAAGTGACTTAAAAAGCCCCCCTTTTTAACATCATCACAGTTTAAGGGCAAAGAAAATTATAAAAGTCATCAAGTTGCCTACCTCTTTTTTTAAAAAAGCAAAGTCTTGCTCTTAAACCTTTAATAGCAGTTAATGTATACGAGGAGATTATACTGCTTGTTTTCATCCCATGAAAGGCATCATTCACTGATTTCTTAATTGTCCAGAAGCAAGTCAGTTGGGCTTTGTCTCACCAGTTAGCCACTTAGATACGACAGCAGAGCTTGTAAAAGTCGGGGTGGGTGGGGGCCGGCGGGAACAAGGCTGCTTTAATCGTGGGTGAGAAATGAAAGTGACAGAGTCCTCATCATCACATCCCTTCCCAGCTGATTTTCTACCTATATAACTTTGAAATGTACTACAGAAAGTTATCAGCAACCTTTGGCCAACAGTTTTTAGGTACCAGCCATTTCAGCAGGGGTGGAGGGAGTTCAGTGAGGAAGAGAAAATGTGTAGTATAGAGTACCCTCTTTCAGCAGGACCTCCGCATACACAAATGCAAGATCATGTGAAGCATCACTCCCATTGTAGTCAATAGAGGTGGCAAGCCTGCGCCTGTGCGAGAATGCACATGTTGCATCCATTGACTAAAATGGGACATGATACTCACATTTTTTTGTTTTGTACAGGGCTCCCTCACCACCACCACCACCACCCCCAATATATGGAAGGCACAGTACTCCTTCTTCTGCTTCACTCCACATCATCCTTACCAAGTAACTTTTCTTCTGACACTGAGTTTTTTGTTTAATGTGGATGGACTGAGACAATGGACATTGGAATCAGAGTATGTTCACATCAGTTTCACATGACTTCAGACATGTTTGTGGCAGCTAAACAAGTTTGTTGCATACAAAATCATTCAGTAGTTTCTTTCTCAAAAAAATGAAAATTTACACTTATTTTTGTGTGTAACTTGCCCTAACAAACGTATTTTGTACACATATTTTCCTGTTATATACTTTTTAAAGTATCTTTCTGCAACACACATTCTTCTACATCATTTTTGAGCTTAAGAACTGCTTTGCAAAATTTGGGGAACTGCAGAATCCAAAGGTTAACTACTGTCTTCTGATATGTATATGAATCTAGGAAGCGCCACTCTGGTTGCTTGGTTTAAAATGTGGATCAAACAGATTTCTCCAGCATCCCTGTTTGAAGCTTGAGCACCTGCACAAAGGTTCTCTTTCGGGACCAGACCACATAGATGGTCACAGATTTAAAAGCCTAGTTTGAATAAATAATAAAGAAAAATCCTGGTATCAAAGAGGATGTGATGAATCAATCACATAATTTGCTCTTGTATTTTTTTTTTCTTTCAAATTAAATTAGTAGCCAAGTTGCCCTTGCTCCCAGTTAGGAACATGGAGTAGAGAGGGGTTTAACCCTTTGAATAGGCATCCCTATGACCAAGAGCTTATGTTCTGGTATGTCTGAGTAGCCACAAAGGAGATTCTGCATTGGAGCGAGACAGTGGTTAATGTGGGCCAGTACCTTCACTGGCACCACCTCGGGAATTTCCCTGTTTTCTCTGAATCGTTTTTGTTCTTTCAATAGCTCTGCCTGAATACTTTGTATCAGAGATGTGGGAAATGCAATTTATGGACCACACGCACCTGGGGCTTTTTGTGGACTCCCAGGTTTGCCCGGACCCCAAAAGTCTCTGAAAATCTACAGGTGTTTACTGCTCCTGAATACCCCAGAACAATTAGCAATACTCCCAAAAGCACCCCTTCTCCCCTTCCTCTGAAAACCCAATTAAAAAAGCAGAAGTCACAACCAGTGGTCCCTTCTAGTTGTGATTTTCAACCAGTTTGCAAGAGGGGAAGCCTCTTCCCCACAGCTGCAGTTAATTGGCCTTGCTTTATATGTTGGCTACTTGGTATGTTCTGGGTTCTCATTACAATCAGAGATTCCACAATAATGGGGAAGACCTACTGTTGCACTTCTACTACTGCAAACAAAGTGTTTTACTAGAAAGCCTACCAAGCCTGCCCTCTAGCCCTACGATTCCATGAATCTGTGACACTAAGAACAAACTGTTTCCTGACACAGTATTCTATTTCCTTTCATTTTTCTGCATGCAACAGAACATTTTAGTTTGGTTGTGTGTATATCTACTATATAAAAGTCAAAATTTGTATGTTTGTCTGTGTCAGGTGAGAAGACCTCATATAATTGGCTGTGTGAGGCAAAGATGTCATATGATTGGCTGCCTGAGAAGATTCTGTGGAATCCTGGGGTTTGCAGTTTAGGGAGAGGCCTTTAAAATTCTCAGTCAGAGAGCACTTGGGCCTGTGTTGAACAGGCCAGTTGCTATGAAGATGAGGCTTTTAGCAGCAAGGAGGAGGGCAGTCTATTACCTCAGGAATGCAACCTCTGTATGTTAATAATTCTGAATACAGATTGGATTGAGGAACACAGGGAAAAGCTACAGGTACTGGACAAGACAGTTTGGGGAACTAGACACACAGGATCTCAAATCTTTCTAACAAGTATTACCTATGAGAAAATAAAATCCTGGGCAACACCGGGTATACAGAGCTGTAGCGGTTAGCTTTTGCCTGAATCTGCAGGGAAGGACAAGATTCTGCCACCCACTCTCCTGTCCCCCACTTAATTGAGTACAAACTACTTTTGCACTTTGAATCCAGTTTGCAACAACTGAAGTAAACTCAGGACAAAGGGAAAAAGAAAAACTGCCACATTTCAAAAGCAGCTGAAAAAGTGGGACAGCAGAGGATTAATTGGGAGTGTCTCTGCAAAACTGGCCTATAACATTCTCCAAAGGGCTTGACAGAACAGAAGGTAGTCAGAAACTAGTTAATGTCTTTGCTACAAACTATGAATGTTGCTTGGCGCCTAACATACATATTATTTATTCTCATAAAAGTCCCTAGATGTCAGATAAACAAGTCATGAAATGGGATTCTGAATCTCTCTCTCTCTCTCTCTCTCTCTCTCTCTCTGTGTGTGTGTGAGTGAGAGAGAGAGAGAGAAACTGTGTGTCTTGCTTTCTGTTTTCTTTTTAAAGGAAATCCTGTCTTGTCTTTCAAAGAAAGTGCCAAAGAAAGATTATGACGAGATATAACAAACCTATTTGCCAGCCAGTTTTATTTTTGGGTAGTAATTATGTATGCTGTTAAGTATTGTCATGAGTTTGCTGTGGAATAACAGATCTGTATTTTAGAATTCCTTTAGATGAGGCCGGTTCGAGATCACCAATTACGCTGTTACAGTGTGTCCAAACAATGTATTTACATGTGCATTGTATGAACAGCCAAGGCTAAAATATACACATCTGAGAGCTGGATTTGATCATCTCGCCCAAAAGAAATGATTGCTTTGGAAAATAAGAAGAAGAAGGAAAGGGTTCTCCCGAGTGAAGATAATAAAGTTGGAGACTAATTTATTCAGTGTTTTCTTTTTCAGGATGCATAACATGCCTTTTTAAAAGCAATATTTGCAGTAGCAAATTATATAGCTGCAAAGGTCTTAGTTCCAGGATTCCAAGGCTATAACCTGAGTAAATGCATTGTTTCTGCATTTGTTTGAATTTGTAAACCAGCCCTGCTCCCATGTTCCATCACAGCTGACAGTAGGGACATTGTTATTAACACACCAGTTCCAATGCCAGGGATCATTGGCTAAACTTTGTCCAGCTATTCCAGACTATTTTACACAGCTGAAGTCGGTATTCATTGATCCCTGGTCAAAGCAGCATGTGGAATGTGTGCACTGTATGGTGCTTTAGTGTCCATGCACGCACATTTACATGTATGTGACTTAGAGAAACAATGTGTTCATTAACTCTAGTTATGCTAGATTTCTTGTTGATGATAATTGTTTACTGAGAAGGAGCAAGATATATAAATACACAGAATATCCAGTAGCTCTGTGACTGTATTAGTGTAGGTAGTCCCTTCACCCCATGCCATTCACAACTACTAATTCACATTGTGTCACATCATGACCAGTTCATCACTTGGTAGCCAAATTTCAGGTGATAAACCTCTCAGTACTTAGCCTGGCCCTTGAATGGAAGGCATACTACTAGAGCTGCCCCAGGAAATGTGCTGAAAGCCTCACAGCTTGGAAGCATCTGCTAGAGACTGGCTTTGCTAGCATAAGCTTCAAGAGCTCAAGGTCACCTCTCTGCAACAATGAGACACCAGTTAGGACTTTGTGGAGGAGGAAATAAATAACAATGAAAAAAATAGTCACCAGGATAGTGACTTTCCTCCACAGTTACTTGATAATTGAGAATTGAGGCCTTTGACTATGCATAAGGAAGGGCAGGTCCTACTGGTAGGGCAGACTGAGGTGGTCAGCTCAGTTAGTAGCTATTAGGGGACATAGAATGGTGGTGAGATGCTGGAGCTCTTACCAAGAGTATGCTTGATGCTATTAAACTATACTATTGCTCTCAGTTGCTGTAGAGACAGCCAGTATTGAAGGGACATTCAACTAATAGTCTAGAGGGGGAAATACACTACTTTGATCAAGTACCAAAACATTTTTGGCCAGTTCTGTGAATGTCTACTTCCTTTGGGTTCAGTGGAGGTCACACCCTCAAGCTTTATATCTCTTTGGTACATTCTCTAGATTGCAAAAGGAAAACACTTCTGACATAATTGTTCATCAGTGTGCACAAATATTGTGCAATCACCTTAAATGTGGCTCAGAAGTTGCATAATTTCATCACAAGCTGTACTGCAGAGCGGCTGCTGCTTATTCTCCTGTCACCCATAATCAGACCAGAGGTTGATGAAACCTTGTTTTACAAATTATCATCTTCAAATCATTCCATAGTCAGAGATACAGTACAGATAATTTTCATGCCCATTCAGCCCTGCATTTTCATTTGTCTAAAGATGTGGTGAAGTTGCAAAGTTTCTTATTCACTAGAACACGTCTCTGACAAAACTCATCTACTGATACCCCCCCCACACACAATTACAGTTTGAAAATGTTTCCGCAGCTATACAGTATTACTACCAAAATAGTAACCTACCTAGCACAATTGACTCAGTTCTACTTACAAACTCTGATTTGATGAAAAATGTAATTCACTTGTCATCTTCCTGTTTCAGTTGCATACAGCTCCTCTTTAGATGTATTTATTTCTATTTCAACCAGTAGCACAAACACACTGGTGCTAGCTTGGAGAGAAAAATTAAGTCCTCGTCTTACAGTGACAACTTTCCATGTCCCTCAAGGCGTCAATGCTTTTGATTTCCATTCCAGACTCAACTTGATAGGTATGTAATGTTTTAATGCTGTCTTTTATTGTAAATTTTAATAGGTTACTCAAAAGCATAAAAAATATTTCTGCCTTACTAAACTACAGTTCCCAGGTTTCCTTAGGATAGCGTTGTTACCCTGCTTGCTTGGGGCTCCCTTAAGGGGATTCCCAAAGGCTGTCAAAATCGTCTCTTGTGGGGAAAATTAGCTCTGAGCGCTGCTTTAGCAATGCAAAGAAGGCAGGGTAATTAAGGATCTTTCACCCTATGTATACAGGGTCAGGCCCAGTCAGAAATCACACAAACTGTTCAAATTTAACTATTATATTGGCATAAATGTTAAAATCCATACAATCACTCAGCTGCACTCACTCCAACAAGCATACAAGACTATAGAAATTTAGAAAGAGGTGAAAATTAAGAGAGAGAGAGAGAGATATAAGGGTTTGAGTTAATACTGTACCAATCCAGAAGTCTTCAGGTAGGAGAAAATGATCTCAGCTACACCTTTTGAGGCTGAGGGGAGCTTACCAGCTTCATGGTTTGCGGATCTGAGAGAACTCTAAACTTCCAACTCCAAAACTCCCCAAAACTCCCCCAAAAAAAACCTCTCCAAAAGGAGAAGGAAAAGGGCCTAGTTATAGAGCTGACCCATGTCCTGGGGAACCGATGGCTGCAGTTTTGTGAAGATGGATTTCAGCTTTGTAGTTCAAAGAAAATACTGCCAAACATCCTTGTAGTTTCCTGCAAGATGAGTATCTCATCCGGGGATGCATACCTCAAGGTGTCACATTCCAGGCTGTTTGCATTGTTTATTTGCTCCCAGAGACTTATTGTCTCCTGATCATTGCTGAAAATCCATTCAAGTGGCCTTTGAGCCATTTGCAAGATTTACCCAGGATGTGTGACAGAAAACAAGCTACTCTTTTGATCTGTCTCCATAGCTCTACTGCCTACGTGTCCGTCCAGTATATCTCTATGGCTCACTATGTTTGATATAAAATAATTAGGATCCTCAGGACATAGGTTTTAGGTGGGTTAGGGGGCTTACAGCGTCACAACAGTTGAAGTTGAATTAAGCTAATATAACTGTGTAATTCAGATAGAGAGATTCCAAACTGCAAAATCAAGCTGGCCTAGCAACCATTCCTTATCTTGGGAGACTACAAAAAATTGTGAAGTGGATTGGGAATATCAGAGAGAATGCAAATGAAAGTACATTGCCCAGGATTCATTGCAGGGAAACCATGATAACTAAATCTGCCTCTTCAGCCAATATACTTTCTGTAGATACACATTTCTGTACATTAGATACAAGGGCAAGGAAAGGAATAGAGTGAAAATGGGTCTAGAAAACCTTTTAGGCCAGAATAGGGGACAGATTGATTTTCCGTTCTTGGAGAAGTTGGAAGCAATGAGTTACAAATAATGATGTTTCTAGTAAAGAACTACTTTGGCTGGATGGGTAATGAAAGCACAACAACACAATATTTCAAAAATAATGTGATGAGTAGGAATGGCATTACAGTGTGTTATCTTGATGTGAGCCATATGTCCTTGCTTACACTTTTGTTTCAGCACCTGACTTGCACCTGATTTTTTCAGGTTTTGTGCTATTTTCTTCTAACAGTTGGAAGTGGCATATTATTTGCAACCAGTTATTTTGGAAACTAATTACTTTTAGCATTAATGACCCAGAATAGTTTTACAGTTTTGCTTGTAAGAACCAATACTACTATTCATTCCTTTTCAGTGTAACACAATAGGGTTTCTGCCTATCACTTGGTAGTGAATGTGTTCTGTCTCAGTCATGTGTGCCTTCCTTGTATGTTTTTGTGTAGCTAGTGCATAAATTTATAATAAATAGTGCATAAATTTACAATAAATTTACAACAGCAATTCAAAGTAAGAGAGAGATAAGAGAAGACTGAAGGAAGAGACACATTGAAAACATGGTCTCTACTAGAGACTCAGCTTAGTTAGAATTAAAAAAAAATAGCCTGCCGTTTCTGCCTTCCTCTATTTTTCCCAAGAAAAAAATAAAGCTTGCTGACACAGGAGGTAGAAGTGAGGAGAGGGCAGTACCACCAAATTGGTCGCTCCAAAAAGTGGTGCTGGGTGTGCACTTGGATTGACTGAGTTGATGTGAGCTATGACAATAGAGTTGACACAGGGAGGAGATGTTTCTCTGCATCCCTGAAGTCAACTCAGTGATGAGATTTAGAGCAACTGCTTTGAAGTGAGGTAGAGAGAAAGAAGAGAGAATGAATGAGCAATTGTTTCTGTGCACTTTCTTAAAACATTTGTGTGGAGTGCATGTTAGAGCCATGAAGTCTGCTGCAATGTACCTGTATCAGTGTGGAGGGGGAAATCCAGGCAGAGTGGTTCACTGAGGGTTATGATGGTCATAAATGGGGAAACCAAAGAGCATTTTGTTAACAGCAGTGGTATCATGTAAGTAGCAAGGAATTGCTTCCTGGACTGCAATAACAGCAACAAATAATGATCTGTTGGGTAATCAGAGTAATAAGCAATGTATCTAGTGTCTTTAAAAAAAATAATATCCTAACCTCTGTTGTCTTTAAAAAAAGAAAAGGAAAAGTAATGAAAAGTAATGAACAGTGTAACAACACAAGCTACTTTCTCAACATTTTAATGAGTAATGGCAACAAGTTAGTCTTCCAACATGGTAATAAATAAAATACACAAATTGCTTTTAAAAAGATAACTTTCCAAGTTCTGCTAAGAAGGAGGGGATGCCATCTCTCTGTCTTTTGGCTAGTGATGGGATGACCATGGTTATCATAATGGAAGTACGTATGCTAAAATGAAGGAGTCTTTTTCTGAGCTGAATTCCACAACAAAAAAATTCCACACCAAAAAAAAAATGTAGTGATGTTGTAAAACATGGCATTTGCCTAGTAGTGGTCATAGCTTAGAACTCCTAAATGCCTAGGGTCCTGTATATCAAGATAGTTCTATATGATAAATGCAAACTGATTTGCAACAGATATAAGCAACATACATCCTGAGGTGCTCTGTGTACCATATTTTTGTGAAGGCTGTGAAAATTCAGCTGTTTCAATCCCCTTGTAAAACAGAAGTTGCTAGGGTTTCTGAGGAGACGTTATAATGGTTCAGACAATTGAAGCTTGTGGTGTAGACTCCCTCTACCTCTGGCACTATAGCCCACAATTGCTCAGGACTGCCTTTTTTACTGTAGTCTCTATAAGTCAGGTGCAAGTGATGAGTATATCAAGAGGAATACTTGCTGACAGAAGGAATACAAGGTTAGCCCTGGAGAAGAAATTTATTAAAATGCACAGATGAGCTACAGCTCTGAATGGATGTGAAGCAGGAGGTAAAATGAAATAAAATGAGGTTGAAGTTTCCTGAAAGAGTTGGATAAGCTGAAAGAAACAATAAAGAACAATTGCAGTGGACTGACATGGGCTGGTGCAAAGTGGGAAGAAAAGGTTATTCTGGCCAGGGGCAACTGGTAGCTTTTGTGTCAATGGGGCGGTAAATCTTGGTTTAGTCCAAACTTCAAAGGAGTTGTTCAAGGTGCTGAATCTGGGGGACAGAGTTCACCAGCTTGGAAGGTCCTTTAAAGTTCTGACTAAAATCCAGAGCTGATTCACAGCCCTACTGGTATGGAAGCGACTGTGACATCATAGGCCAGTACAAGGCTGAGCATGTTCTAAAAAAACAGCAGGTTGAATTATGATTGACAGAAGACTAGAAGGATTTGTTCATTCTGTGTGTGTGTGTCATTGCCTTCTTCTGAGGCTGAGAGAGTGTGACTTGCCCAGCTTAATCCAGCAGGTTTCCATGGCTAAACAGGGATTCAAACCCAGGTCTGCCAAAGTCCAACACTCAAACCACTAAACCACACTGGCTCTCTAACACTCCAAAATGATGGCCATTGCTACATCATGTGGTAGTGAATTCTGTAGTTGAATCATGTGGTCTGTGAAGAATTGTTCCCTTGTATCTCTTCTGAATTCCTCGCCTTTCAGATTCAGTAGATAATGCCTGCTTTTAATAATCAGAAAAAGAGGAAAAAGTTTTCTGCCTCTCCATGTTACATAATTTTCATAGCAAAACAGCTTCAAATATTTTAACTTTCCCTCAAAGGGGAGACACTTTTCTTAGCTCTATAGTATGCTTTTCTGATGTTGTGAACTGTTCACAGAATTTTGCACACATAGTCCAGGGTGAGAAAAATGTAGTCCATAGGTCACCTGTGTATTCCAGTAGCAGATTTGTGGCTGCCAGGGACAGCCCCAGTTATTTGTCTCCAAATATCCTCAGGGAGTATGGGGACAATTATGACATGGTTCTGGCCACCCTGGTCAATTCCAGGTCATTTTCTGTTGGAAAAAATGAGGCCTATCCTTCTGGACCTCAAATGTCCCAGAGAGGGCCAAAGGGATGAGGAAATTGTCTACCATGCCTCCAGATGGTGTTGAGGGGCATTGGGAGGGAGTCCCTTTTGGTTTATTTTTCAGGGGTGATGGGGTGTAGTCTTCCAGGGTTCCCTTGGGGTCCAGTGAAGCCCTAACCCCTGACAGGTGTCCATTCCTGATACAGTACCTGCAATGTAGTATTTAAGAATGTTGGATGGGAACTTGGGAGGTCTAGTTAGTCCCACATTGAGTGAGCCATGCAACTCACTGGATCACCTTGGAATAATCCTTCCTTCTTAGTATGATCTTCCTCCTAGGGATGTTATGAGGATTAAACAGGGAGAAGGAAAGTCATGTGTTCTGTCTTGAGCTTATTGGTAGGAATCTGGGATGTAGACATTAACAACATGTACAATACTATTAAAATAATATGCCTTAGTGGAGCCTGCAAAAAATGATGAAGTGCAGAGTGCTTCTGATCATTGTTCTGATCAGGCAGCTATGTCTTTCTGTATTCCATTCAGCTTCCATTCCCACCCAGTTTTCTTTTTCTCCCATAGAGAGGACGGAAGCTTGAGAGGTGGCCCAAAATGATAACCAGACTCTGGAATAAGTTAGTGCTTACTTTACCAACTGTCTGCTTGTATTCAGATGTCAGGACAACATGCTACTCTTTTATTATACAAGATTGTGACTTGGGGAATGGCAGAACGATCTGGTAAAATAACAACAACAATAATTTCTGTGCCTCTGATTATATATTAACTTTGGATGCCATACTGAAATACATATACTAATGTGAGAACCCCCTCTGAACAAAGTGGGACTTCTTAGTTAAATATACATACAGGAAGCCCTTACCTTTGATGCCCCATTATCTGAGATAATGTTCTTCAGCCTCTGAAGTGCAATAATTAATAGCAAAAGAAGAAATGCTAAGAGGCTGAGAAGTATTGACACATAGACATGGATATTAGACATTCGTCCAGAAGATGAATCCATGGATGTTGAGAGGGAGGTGGGGTATAGCTCCAGAAAAATTCTGGTTTATTTTAATATTTCCTATTAACCCAAATGTAGGGATGAGTTCTGACTTTTTTTTTTTAAAAAAAAGGACTGTTGTATAATAAAATTGAAAAGAGCCAGTAGTCAAAGAGAGATTTCCATAAAACAAATGTTATATTAAGCCACCCCACAATGCCCATTACCCTTCTTAGATCAGAATGAACCTGAACTTTGCTATGTGTTGTCCCTGTTCCAGTGGAATTCCTCCAAGCTTTCCCTGAGAAAGGATCACGTGAACCAGCCAAAGTTGAGTGCTTCTCTCCTGCTTCACACACACCACCAGGACAGTGCTTCATTTGCCCATCAGCCTTTCCCTGTTATCTGATTACTTGCTCTTTTGACACTTCCAAATTAAGGACAAGTTCCATTAATTCAATGAGAGTTCTGCCATTTCATCAGTTCTTCTTGCCAATGGAGGCTTGCTTGGAACCACTAACACACGCATACTGCTTGCAAAGTGAGCTGAGAGGGGGTGAAAAAGGTGCTAAGTTGGCTGAGAGACTTTGCAAGCAGCACACATGCAGTTGGTAACAAGTAAGCCTCTATAAGTCCTTCATGCTCCCTACAGTGCAGTACATGGGTCCTGCTTTTCAACCAGTTCCATTTTTCTACAGTGCTCTGGTCCTTAAACTGTCAGATAAGTAGGGGAAGCCTGTAGATTAATGCTGTTTGGTAGTCTTTTATTTTACTTTTATGTGTGATGAGTCACCTTGGGTATCTTCTACGGATAAAAAGGTGGGATGAAAGTGCTTTTAATAAATAAAACAAGTGCATTTAAATAGATCACTTAAATATTTCTTATTATTCACTACGGCTCTTTAAACTTGCAAGTACTGTATTATAATGTGTTTTTCTAAACCTGTGAGGAAGGTTGTGGCTTTCCTGTCTTCTTAGAGATGGTGCATTAAATCTGAAAAATTGTGTAAAGTAAATTCCAGGTGAAAATAATGTTTCCTTCTCTGGATCATGTTGTTTCTAAATCAAGACAAACTGTTGTAAAATAGGTGTGTGTGTATGTGTGTGTGTGTGTGTGTGAAGGAGACAAATGACCAGGGGTGGGTTGGGGAGAGCCACATCAATGTAATCAGATCTAGAAATTGGAATCAAATCTATCAATCTTCAGTTGCCACAAGTGTAGCGCCTTCAGCGGTTGCATTTCAGAAAATTTTACTTTTTTTAAAATTTTTGTTTTCACTTTGCAACTTTGAACAGCAACTGCTGGGATTAACCGCCATGTTTGCCTTTGGAACCCTTATGTCACATCAAAACCTGTTGGAATCCTGGAGGGTCATTCAGACAGTGTAATAGCTGTCCAGTTCATTATGGAACGTAAACTGCTCTTCAGCTTTGCCAAGGATAAGGTGAGTGTTGAAAGAACTTGCAAAGCAGAGATCATTCATCATCCTCTAGGCAAGGCTCCAAGGAGAAAAGGGAAACCCAGGGGACCCTGGTTTCTCAGTCCACTAACTGTTCCACTTCATAACATTTATGACTTAATCTACATAATATTAGTGTGTGCGTGTATGTGCCTTCAAGTTGCCTGTCTACCACCATGAATTTGATAGGGTTTTTTCAGGCAAGGAATATTCAGGGGTGGTTTTGTCAGCTCCTTCCTCTGAAATAGAGCCTGCACCACCTGGTATTTGCTGGCAGTGCCCCATCTAAGAATTAACCAGGCTGACCCTGCTTAGCTTCCATGATCAGGATCTGCTGCCTCAGAATTAGTGTAATTCTTGGATGATATTTCCAAGTTATTTGTTAGGGTACTATTCAATACTTCCTAGTGCTAGTAACTGAAAGGCATTCCTCAACTGTTCATTTCCCCCTCTTCTTATGGATTATTGTGGTAAAGAAGAGAGGAGTGTTGAGAAAATGGCAGAGGATTCCAAATGGAAGATGATGTTGCCTGGAGCCTCTACAACATGGCTGGGCAAAACACATCTCCTGGACCTCACTTTTGTGAGGTCCAGAGTCCCCTCCAATCTCCCAAAGCCCTTCAACCTGGCATGATCATTGAATAGGATCACAAGGTACAGGACCACTTGAGGGAAAGGTAAAATCACCACATTTTTAGTAGCTTTGCCCCTGTATTTCTAGTAGTCTCCACCCAATTGTAAGAAGTTTATGCCTGTGCCAAGAAAAATATCCCCTGATGCATTTTTCTGTATTAGGCTACTGCTAGATGCACAGAAGCTGAGCAGTTGAAAAAGCTAACAACTCAACCCCCAGTTCACTTGTTTGGTGTTGTTGTGTTCCTTCTTGTCATGTCTGACTTACGGGGACCCTAAGGCAAACTTATTACAGGGTTTTCTTGGCAAGATGTGTTCAGAGGTGGTTTGCCTTTGCTTTCTTCTGAGGCTGTGTGACTTGCCCAAGGTCACCCAGTGGGCTTCTATGGCCATGCAGGGATTCTAACTCTGGTCTCCAGAGTCACAGTCTAACACTCAAACCTTTATACCACGCTGGCACTTGTTAGTTGTCTCCAAAACAAATCTGAGCTTACAACCTAGATTTATATTCAGGGAACAAAGAGAACATAGCCTGATTCAAACAATTTAAAAGATTCTATTAACCTGCCACTAAGCTTGTCGATAGGTTAGTTAACACTGCTTTCCCTGTGGTTGCTCAGCCATTATTTAACAAGCAGCCTTGTGCTATTCTTGGCATTAGCATGAATTCATTTCACTTTGATGGATGAATGGGCATCGGAGTTGGTAGCTATTTACATACAAAGCCTGCTTGGCTTAGAGCAATCTGCCAGCCAACCCAAATCAAATATCTACTATGCAGTGCCATGCAGGACAAGACATGGAATCAAACAAGGTGAAAAAGCTTCCAGGGGATGGAGGTGCGGACAAAACTTTGATTTGACATCTCTGTGAAAGTAGAAACATAGTAATCATGGACTTGTTTTTCACATTGCTTAAGGCCTTGGTATAGAAAGAGAACAACTATTTGTTTTAAATTCAACCACATCCATATTAAGAAACTATTTTCAAGGATTGAACAGTGAGAATTTCTAAATAGTCTACATGTGGAGTCAATAGTTGCCAATAATATTATAACTTTTAGGTCCATGCTAATAAAGGTATCGTTCTGTCAATACCTTGAATTTTTTTTAAATCGTACTGGCCAACATTTTATAAATGGACCCATTAACTTTATAATATTTCCTCTTCTGGATGTTTTCACTGCAGAAATCACCAAAGTCCATTTTTGTTCCAAGTTTGTTTGTTCCATACTCAAATTTTTAGAGAAAATAGCTGAGTGTCTTAACTGTTCTTGTCCATACGAGAATGCTGACAGTGAGTGGTAGCTTGTGGAGACAACTTTCCATTTCTGTCATGGTCACTGACAGTGAATAGCACATCTGCAAGACTATGAAAATCTAAAAATCCTATCAGCAGCATTGGCACCAACTTCCCATAGGATCCATGTTCCTGATTATTATGGGGCTTTGCTATACTCCCTTCTGTCTATATATATGGAGTTCTAGAGCTGATAGTTTTGGGGAGAGAAAAAGTAACATATAAAACCATAACTTTCTGTGTCATTCCCTCTCTGTGTTTCTATTCAAAGTGCAAGCACACTTTTTTTCTGTCTTAGAGTGTGCCTAGTCTAATGTAGTGAGAACATTCCTTGCCACCACGCAGATGGGTTTTACAGTCCTTGTTAACACTATGGCCAGTGCTCCAGTGGCATAGAAAAGATTTTGTTGATTTGTTGTATTTTGTTGCTAATTTCACTTTATCTTTGGAATTCAAGCCTGAGAGGAAACCAGAGGTGGAGAACAGACCGGGGGAGTAAACTTTCCTTTCAGCAACCTGCTTGTATAGTTCTCACACCTATTAGGATGGGAGTTGGATCACATCTGCACATTTCTGTTTCCTTTGTTTGCTTCTGTATTATATGCCGCTTGGAAATCCATCTTCCATGGACCTCATCCTGAGTACACTCTAGCCCAGGAACCTTGTTTGGCCAACTATGGGAAGCTTGGAGTACTGCCCATGGAATAGTCTAGGTAGAATTAGTTATTTAGGGGCCAGTTTCTACTACTTGATGTGAGAAGATACTGGATCCAATCAGATAAAGGACTGAAATAATTTCTCTGCTATAAACCACCCACTACATTTACCACCAATAAAGCTTATCTGACAACAGTGATGTGTGTCAGGTTTTCGTACCAAACAAAGTCTGGAGGCAACATGGAGTTATAGCTAGTTTCAATTTAGAATAGCCATCAACTCACTGCTTGGTATTATGATGTGTTCTTCTTTAACATTGCTTCCTGTTGGCTCTCAAAAGACTTGAAAACAGGTATTGTCAGGGAAATCATAGTTGAGGATATTCTTGAGCATGATCTACAGTCTATCCTAACTTGCCAGTTCCACTAATATTGTCAAGATGAACCTCCCTGTTATTGTTATTCAGCCCTTACTGCACGTTTGCCTGTCCACTCCATCTCCCACCCCCCACCTGAACCAATGCTAACAGTTTAACATGGACTGATATTTTGTATCAAGGAGATGGTGTCAACTTTACATTTGCAGAGTTACATGACAATTGTGCATTCGTGAATTGCAAAACTGTTTATCTGAATGTGAAATGTGCAATTGCAATGCACAGTGCACATCTGCATGTGAAATGCACAATGGCAACACACTCACAATAACATGCACAACTCTGCTTCTACAGCTTTCAGCTAGATGCAGACTTCTACATCAGACAAAAATATCTAACCACTTAGATAGGGAAACTTACGCATGTATAAGATACTGGATGTTAGCCATGCTGTCTTGTTCTTTTCTGGTATGTCACTCTGAGTGTTTTTAGCTCATAAAATGGCAGTTCCTAGTTGGCTGTACTTGAACTATATTAAATATGAGTTACATTAAAGCTCTGATTTTATGAAATGTTATTTTTGCGGCCTCTGATTGTTTAAAAGGTTGGTTCTGATTTCTTCCTTTTCCCCACTGTATGCAGGTATTAAGGATCTGGGACATTCAGCACCAACTCTGTGTCCAAAGAATTGCTGGTTCCTTCCCCAAAAGCATAGACTTCCATTCTGTGCTTTACTTTGATGAACCTCATGGACGTCTTTTTATCTCATTGAACAACCAACTGACATTGTTGGAAATGGAGCAGGAAACAGGCAACAGGAGAGTCACAAGTCACAGGAAAGCAGTGACTTGCATTCTTTACAACTCTCTGTTTAAGCAGGTAATAAAAAGAAAGAAAGAAAAGGGGAAATCTTTCCTATATATGTCTGAGAAGCAATTTGAATCTTGCATGCTCTGTTTCTTGAATGTGATTTTTCAAAAAGTCAAAGCAAAGCATAGGAGATTACATTTGGAAAGGATTTTTATTTTATGTCATGGTAAGCAATTTGTGGCTATCTTGCAAAGAGCTATGGACATTCTGGCTTCCCAAGAGTTTAAGCTAAACAGTGAAGGGGTGCACAACCTGTATATTATTTGTGGCCGTTGGCTGTTCCCATTGTGGCCCCTTAAATTGGTACAGATGCAACCCATTTTCCCCTGCAACCTGGGTTGTGGGAAAAATGCTGCCCACTGGCACCTTTATCCATTGTCAGCACTGCAAGTAAGTAGCAATATCAGTGGAAAGTATTGGGGATGGGAGTGTACTGAAATGTCTGTTGGGAGAATGTGCATGTGTACACATGTGCAGAACATGTTGATGTTAGCACATGAGCATGCAGTCCCCAGCACCCCAGATGTGCCCCCTGAGGCAAAAAGATTATGATCCCTTAAAATAACAGATGCCTGTGAATTCAATATATCTTGAATCTGTTTATTTCAACTCTGTTCAAAGGCCCTCTATTGGTATGGCATATAACACAAAACTAAGATTTATAGGCTCTGCAAATTCACCTGGACATTCCCCATTTCTGATTGGCCCACTTCAGAAAGAATATTGTAGAGCTGGACAAATTGGAGATAGGGCAACCAAAATAATCAGGGTGCCTGCATAACTTCACTAGTAGGGAATGTCACAATGTTTAGGGTTATCAAGCTTTTTTTTTTTTCAAGAGAAGTAGAGGAGCATAAAATTAAGCATGAGAAAATCTATAGGGAAAACTTTTCTCCCTCTCATTGTACCAGAACCTGGAATTATCTAATTAAAAAGCAAGAAATTCAAGACAAAGAAAAGGAGACACTTCTTCACAGAACACTTAGTCAATTTGTGGAATTCACTATCTTGTAGTATAGTGATGTTCATCCAGTTTTAGAGCTTTTGACCAGTTCTTGGATGATAATGGTGTCAATGACTACAACGGCTTTGGAATATCTGTGAATTACTTTCAATATCAGAGGCAGTGTTAGGAAGAACAAGCAGGAGATACTATTGTATGCATGTCCTTCCCAAAGACCATTGGTGGAAACTGCACAAGGAATTAGATGGACCTTATATCTGTAGCACTCAGTAGCACTCTCAAGTCCTTATGAGGCTATGAAATTATGAAAGAAAGGAAGTGCAGTCAGGAGCCACTATTGTGTTCTGCACTAACACCAAAATGGTCAGTAACGATTTTAATATTAGTGTTGTTTGTTTATTTACTTATTTTATTAGAATATATCTGTCCCTATATCTGTGAGCCTTGGGGCAGCATACAATATAATCAGTTTGAACAGTTTAAAACAATAAAAAATGTTCAAAGCATGTTGAATCATGTAATACATAAAAGAGGACAGTTTAAAAAGAGTTAAACAAATTTAAAGTGTTCACATGGGCAAATCTGGGGCCTTTCCGCACTACAATGTTATAGTGCTATTATTCCACTTTCAGCGTCCTGTGGAATTCTGGGTTTGTAGTTTACTGAGGCCAAAGAGCTCTCTGGCTGAGAATTCTAAAGACCTCTCCCTAAACTGCGAATGCCAGGAGTCTATAGGAGGTTGAAAGTAGAATGATAGCACTATAACAGAGTAGTGTGGAAAGGCCCTTGGTTGAGCTTAATCAAGCCCCTAGAACTTGATTGTGCCAAAATAACATGGGCACCAATTAGTCCTTTTAAGGAAGAGTATACCATAAGTGGGTGCCTCAGCGGAGAAGGCCCTCTCCTATGTCATCCCATAGTGTATTGCTCTGATGGGTGGGACATTACCACTGCGTATTCTTGATATGGATTTATATATGGAAAACACGGTCAGAGAGATATCCAATATCGTTCTAGGGTATACATTGTTACTCAACACTCTGATATGTGTGAAATTTCATGAGGCATACAACAAAACTAGAGCCAAAAGACTGTGATACTGTGAATCCTAATAGTATGCATTTTTGTTACAAAAACAGGATCTACAAGGAAGCCTGACTAGCTTTAGACTGGGTGGTTTAGTTCCTTCCTTCCCTACCACTGCCTAGTGGCCTCTCTGCAGCCCTCTCTATGTGTTTCAGAGGAAGCCCCCAATTCAGTTAACAGCAGGGGGGGCTTTCCTTGGAGTACAAATAGCAGTAGGATGTTTTTGTTAGGACCAGAGGAATGGGAAGAATCTTCACATATTAATGCCCCCCCCCCCAGCTCTGAGGCTGTTTGGACTGCCCTATGGCTGCTACTTGCTCAACAAAAATGTGACCAGTGAATATTTGCATAAAGATACACAGCATCTTTTCACGCATTCTGCTCATTGCATGAAGGTTAGAGAGGTGAGGTTCATAGCCTGGTTGGGGCCACTGTAACTGGATGCTGTGTATCTTTATGTAACTGTATACTGGGGTCACTGAGGCCTGATTCGATCCCCTATCCAAACACTATCTGTGTATTATGAAGAGCAGGGTCAGTCCAAGGTATTTTGCTACCCAATCAAATGACAAAATGGTGCCCCCCCACTTGCTTCATACAGAAGATGACAGGATTGCCTGTTGAGTCTTACTTCTAGACTGGCATATCATGGTCCACCGCACTGGAGAACAAGTGGTCTATTTAGGGAAGCTGACAGGCAGTGTGATGCCCACAACTCTGTCCTCCAAGAGGGGAGTACCAAAGGAAGGGTCAAGAGGAATAGCCTCTGTTCCTCTTGACCCTTCCCTTGGCACTCTCCTCTCAACTGTTGCTCCTGCCCAGAAGCATTGGCCACCTGAGATAGTTGCTTCACACGGCTGAACATTATGGATAGTCCCACTGAATAGTGTGGTACACCTTTAACCTCCTGGAATTAATGATGAACAGCTATCCTTCATCAGTAGATACTAGCTCTTCCTACTCTGCAGTGTGTCACAGTAAATAACAAATATCCAACCACAAGTTATAGCTGCAATAATGATAGCAACAGCAATATCCATAATGATACCAACGGAAATAAGAATGAGAATGCTATGGATTTTGCTTTCAGTGCAAGTGAAAGCTGGTTTTGAAATCTTCTTATAAAATCACCTTCCTGTGCCTGTCAAGAGAGTTGTAAAATATGCATGTGGTATAATGAGCTGAGATCCATATTTTTGCTGGCACATTTTCCCTGAAGAGATTTGCAGTATGGTGGCCCTGGATTATGGTTATATATTTTGCAATAAAATGAATCAGTTAAATGCAATGCCACTTGGTATGCAAGTTGGATGCTGTTTGTCTTCACAGGACTGCAGCCCTTACGATCAGAGCGCTACCTGCATCACAATGAACAGCTATACTCAATAGACAGGGAAAGGCCTCTGTGATTGATTTCCCCCTTCTTTCTCCCTTAGTGGTGACAAAACAGCATCTTTTAATCTCCAGATCAGGATTTGGATAAAACAGGCATTGTGGTAGCATGCTCTGTGAAATGTGGAGCTACTGATAATCATCAACATTATCTCCCCCCCCTTTTTTTTTCCCAAAGAGCAACAACACTGTAATCTTTTATGCCCTATGTACAAATGAAGCAGTAGTTTTCTTTATTATGTACAAGTAAAGCATAGGTCTTTCAGCCAGCAAGATAAAATGAATATGCTAAACATTCATGACTGAGCTAGGCTGCAGTGGTTGACATACTTACATAGGAGTAAAGTTCATAAAGTCAGTAGGACTTACTCACTGGAAATTAGTGGCTTTCATATCAGTGGAGCAATGATTCCATTCCAGTTAATATTACAGATTTTTAAGGAGCTTTCCAAGGTGCTAAACCTTATCCCCAAACTGAGTTCAGCACCTTAGATAGCTCCTATATATTAGACAGTAATACACAGAGTTCATTTATCATCTCACTGCCATGGGAACCATCACTGGATTTACTTCCGAGTAGATATACATACAATATGAGACTCCCATTTTGCTGCAGCTGATTAACTAATGTAAGGAGAAGATGTTATTTTCCCTTAAATTCCCACTGATAACAGGATTCTGGTTTATGCCATCTTGTAGAAATATGCTGTCTGTAAGGATGCAAGTCTGCAAGATGGAATTCATTACAATTATTTGCTTAATCTTTATTCTAAGCTTTCATTTTACCATTTCTCCCTTTTGCATTTTATCTGCAAAACAACTCTATAAGATAGGAAGTTTTTTGGTGGCAGGTGTTGTGCTAAGCTGTTCCAGCAAATCAGCAAAGAGATCTATGTTACCTTTAAGAGTAATAGCTAGAATCCTGTTGACTACCCAAGTAGAGTAGACCTGTTCTGTGAATTGTTGAATAATAAATCAACATAGAGATAAATCCCATTGATTCAATGGGTCTACTTTAAGTAGGATTACCAATAGAATTCTGACCAAGAGTTTTATTTCAGCCTGAGCTTTCATGAATTACAGTCCCTTTATTACTGCCCTGGCTAGCCCGAGCTTTGGGGATATAAAAAGATATCTATTGTTATCAATAATTCGGCCTCACATACCCATTCCCTTCCACGTGCTTGCGAGGCCCCCGGAGAAGCATGCACACAGGCTCGGCCGATAATCGCCGTAATATTCCAACACAATACAGGCAGGCCAGAAATAGCCGACTCACAGCTTTAGGAGACCTCAAGGCAAGTACCTTCATTAGGTATGTACGCAGCTTTCAAAAGATCCTCTGCCCCGCGCTGGCAGCTTGATGATCTGGCTATACAACGCTCAAGTACTCCGCATTTGCATACTGGCTATCTTATTGACAATTTGGCTGTAACTCAATCATTCAAATTCTGACCTTTTGGAGGCTTTGTCTCCAGCTCCAAATCTATTGTTTTCCCCAAGTCTGATCTAGCCTGCGGTCACAATTCTCCTTATAAAACCCCCTGACTTTGAGCGCTTCCTTGGATCACTCTTGGCTTCCATCCCGCCTTGCTGTCACTTTGTCCAGCGAGCCTTCCCCTCAGCTCCACATGCTGAGATCCACGCTCCCCATCTTCTCCGCTTCCAACCAGGCTTCAGGACAGGTGAAGTATCACCCAAACCAACAACTCCTCTAAAAACCCCTCTATCCCACTCCAACCTTTGTTTCTCTAGTTATCTTGTGTGAATGTGCCGCATACACTTTTTGATTGTGTTTTTAATAAAACCACGTTTATTAATTCAACTTCTGTGTGCTCCTTGACTCAGCCTGATCCTGTAGACATAGGGTTCAAGATCCTGCTAAGTTACCCCGCCTCTTGTAATGCTAAAACAGTGCTCAGAGTTAATCTTCCCCACCTATTGTTGAGCACATTTTGGTGTCTCTCATGGGACCCCCAGTAAACAGGGTAACACATTCTCATATCCAAGATGTTCAAAATTAGGAGTTTGGTTAAGATATAGATGCACAATTGTACCTGGTAAGTTAGATGACATGCAGCTGGTCTAAGACCAAACACTGAATCCCACGGTTGAGTGGGAAACTGAATTTAGGTCTTCCCAGTCAAAATACTGTAAACATTCAACCACACTGACTCTCATGTCATTATTAACTCAAGTAGGGATTTGCAAGCACTTTGCAGTTTGATTGAACAATTCAGAGTGGGCTATGATTTGATTGGGCTGAGTTGGATCTAATGTGACCTACCTCAGATTCCAAATTTGAAATCTGAATCTTTGGAGTTCTCACCTATTACATGGGGAAAACAAAGCATCTATAGCTTTTCAGATTTTTTTTTCTTTAATGTAAGTGACTGATGAGAATCTTCACAGTTCAGGACTTATTCTGTGCAAAATTTGCACCTGGCTGTTCTGAGCAGAAATCGGCATTTCCTGTCTTCGAAAGCTGTGCCTCCTGCTCAGGATTGGGTGTCTCACTGATCCTAATTCTTCTTGACTTCCAAAAATATTGATTGGACCTCCAATCTTTGGCTGTTCATGGACTCTGTCTGCCTTGAAACAGAATGCTATGTTAGTTTCTGACTAATGAATGGATCCCAGTCCCTAAAATATTTGTAAGGGGTAAAATGTCTTTCCCATGGAAATCTGTGTTGCATACTTGCCTGTACCTCCCATGTGATCGTTTTTCACCCACCTATTGTAGTGTGTTTAAACTTTTAAAGTAGAATCCAAGGAATCTAAATATGGAAGGGGGCCAGAGCACAACGTTGGATATGTTGCCTGGCATGCAAAAACCTCTTCTATTGCTTTCAACATACTAGAGCACCAGGCAAGAATGCAGAGCTTTAATTGAGCAATAGAAAAAATAAAAAATATATTCTAGTACCATAAAAACTAGTATACATTTGTGTGGATGGGAATTTATGTTCTGCCAAAAACTAGGGACCCAGACATTCAGATCTTGGAATGTTAATTTCAATTAGTTACTTTTAAAAAGTATTTTCCCCAGGCTCAGAAGTAATTGGTTAGCATTATGTATTTTTTAAAAGTGACTTTTGCTTTCCTAGCCCTCAAATGTTTTTCATTGAATAGGATGAGGTACAGTATGAGCCAACATTTCAATGCTATATTTCATCTCCACTGTTTAGTGTAATTATAAAAGCAACTGGAAGTAACAAACAGCATAAGGAATGAAGTTATCCTTTGTTAACTTTCTGTTATTATGTAACTTCCCTTGCAGTAATATAACATGACATTATATATTCCTACATAAGCTATTGGAAAAAAGGAATTAATTTCAAGTAATTAGTTAATTTCAGGTTCTAGTTATATTGCTAGTGCCATTTCAGTATATTTCTCTGAGAATTACAGGGGATCTTCGTCACCCATTGTGGGCTGATCTTTTCTCAAGTATAATGTGCCATATCATGCTGTGGATGGAGCTATGCCCTACCTCCTGTGTTTTGACACTGCTCTGTAGCTGTTAATGGAACATCTTAAAGAAGATATGGGCTTGCTCTGGAGCCTAGAGTGATGCACTGTCTGATTTTTGGCTCCTCTGGAAGGCCACAGGCTGTCATCACAGCTGCCATTTTGAGCATCAAGAAGTGACAAAATGCCTTCAAGACTTAAAGGAACAGACAGTTGCTTACCTTGGTCATTTTCTCCATGTTGCTTCATCTCCTCCAACACCACATTTTGGCTTCTTTATGTCACAGGCTTTCAACCATGTGGTGTTTCTTCTTGCTGCTGTACAAAGACGTATGATTAAAATGAAGCAAAACAAAATTACCCTGTTGCTGTTGTTTATAGAATGATGGTAGTTTTGTTTCTGGTTGAGTGGGGGGATACACAGATTATTCTATCTGACAATCTTCTGGTTTTCAAAGAATCCCTGGGGGACCCCTCCAGGGTGAAAGATGTGATTGATTTATATATCAAGGAAAACATCAACCCACAGTACAAGCAGTTAATAAAGTCAGCCACCGTTTCATTTTGTTGTGAAATTAAAGAAGAAAGAAGGGTATCAATGTGAGAGTTAATGTACCTGTTAGTCCAGAGATACCAAAAGAGAGATTTCAATAGGGGAAAAATCAATAAGAAGAGATGAAGGTTGAGTTAGATGATAGCCTTGTACTGAGAATATCTGGTCATAGGGAGGGGAAGATCAAGCAAGGTCCAAATGAAGGAAGGACTGAATAATGGAGAATTAATGCGTACACACTAATGGCAATTTACTCTTTGGAGACTGGTAGATAATTGCTACATTCAAGGTATGTTCAGAGTACATTTTGTGTTTCACACTGGAGAGACACAGTGTCCTCCTAGACACTTTTATCTTAGGAAGAATTTCAAAGGCGCACAGAAGTTTGGCTATATAAGAATGAAATGCTACTGTTAAGTATGTATAGAAGCTGCTGATTCATTTTCTTGCCATTTTTTACTGGCTTCCCTTCCAGAAACATGGAACTGTACACATAGTTCCTTTCTCTCCCACTAGATAGTTGAGATAGAGATAACATGTCACAAAGTGTGACATATGGCAGAATGAGGATTTGAGTCTGCATCTTCCTAGACCTAGACTAACCCTTTCACTGCTATACCACATGCATGGCCTAAGAGTTTCCTATAGCCATAATCTCTAAGACAGATGCAGCAGGAGCACCTTTCTGTACAGAAACTGGCTGCAAAAGGGCCATGAGCACCTATGAATGAAATGGATTCTGGGTTCCTTCTGTCCGTGGCAGTAGTCCATAAATCAAAGGATTTATAGTCAGGTATAATCAGCTGCTATACCTATAGGTATGCAGCACACCTTGCTCAGTTTCACTCCATCTTGCAGTTACTTCATTTCTTAGTGCTGGGTTGCCTGCACAAAGTAGAGAATCTGTGATCTCCTACCCTTTCTGATTCCCCTCTTCTGAAAGATGCTGATGAGTTCAATTTCTAATAGATGAGCCACTTCCTGTTTCCTCCTGCCCCACTGTTTTATTTTTCTATGCTGTCCCTTTCAGCTCCTCCAAAGTCTTCAGAGACTGCTTGTTTTCGAAGGATTTAATTCTGTGTCTTCCAGCATCTAGGTTCTGGTGTATATCATCTCTTAATTCTTAGTTCAACCACCAGACTGTAATGGGTCTTGATATGAGGAGGATATTGACACACTGCAGTGTTTCAAGAGGAGGGTGACCATGATAGCAAAAGATCTTGAAACAGGCATGATTCCCCACCCCATTTCTTAAAACTGAGGGACTGAGGGTCCTTGCCATTTATCAGCTAATCTGCTTTCTTTCTGTAGATCCATTCTCACCTTCTGGCCTCCTGAATGTCCAATTCATGATGTTGGTTGAACCAGACAAGCTGAGTTTTAACGTCAACATTCCACTTAAGCGTTCTTAAATATTGGAATCTTAGGATGTTTACATGGGAAATATCAGACAGTTTGGTAATCTTTTAGGCTATTTATTAAATGCATTCATAGATATATAAACATACACATTCCTCTGAAGGAGAAACACAAACATATCAATATCTGGGTTCTTGCTTTCATTACATTTCATTGCTAATAAAAATAAAATAAAATAATAATAATAATAATAATAATAATAATAATAATAATAGTTTATTTATAACACCTTTTACACCAAAGGGCGGAACATTGACATATCCAATCAGGGACAAAGACTATAAAACAGAACACCACAACAACACATGGAATGAAATCCCTAAGGAGTCACATATTCATTACATCATAGTATATGGGCATTAGGATGTTATACTTTCATAAGGGCTGAATCTTTGTTTCTCTGTGTTTCTTTAACAGGTTTTGTAATGGTTAACACATATATGACTGTTGCCATCTTAAACATTATAATGAATCCATCTGTCTGTCTTCACTATCAGGTTCTCTCATACTTTCCATAGCATCTGTTAAGGCACTATACAGACTATAGAGACATTTCATAAAGGCTTTCACCTCTGCAGAATGCTGTCACTTCTATTATATCCCTAACCATCTATCTATCAAGAAATACAATCTTATCTCTTGAGGCACTACACACTGCTGAACAAACATCTGTGAATACACAGGCATTCAAGGATTAATCTCCTTGAGCACTGTTAAATCTTAACAGCATCTGTTACAGCTATTAGCATCTTAACAGGCATCCATAACTGGACATGTATCTATTTCAGCATAGCCTAGGTGTTTGTCTTGCCAGTGCCATCTCTCAGCATTTCTGGGCAGGTTATCAGTCTATCCAGAACAATATGGCTTGAAGGTGACGTTATAGCCCTCTCTTCAAAACATTGCAGGTTATCAAAGACAGCTCTAGTTTGGCTCCTTTTATTCTCTTTTCAATCTCACCCAGGCTATCAGTTATCCAATCAACATAAATTAAAACAAAGGTTTGATGGTTTCCACATTTGTGATATCTAATCAAAACAAAGATCTTTATTTATAATCCTGGTGGCAATCCACTAGGAGTCTTTGGATGCCTGCCATCCTAATTGCCTCAACAGTGCACTTGCAAGGAGGTTATTTTTTGCTCTAATCTACTGAATGTCCTTTAATCTTAATAGCAATTGAGTACATTACAAAATTATTACAGATGACATCTGTTTACATCCACTGTGTAAGGTTATTTTCAATCATGCTTTGTTGGCAATTGAATAGGAGTTTTCCCAGACTTAGGTTCCTCATAATACCCTGTATGTTACACTAGGTAACTAGGTAACTCTGTACTTTACTGGTCTATCCCCAGTCTACAAAACTGGAAATCTAAAATGCCTGGCCTGTAACAGTCTGGAAACTGCACCTTATGGGGAATGCATATAAGAACTGGTTATGCTTAGCCTGAGAAAAAGAAGATTTAAAAGGTCATGTGGTAGTTCTTTTTAAATATATGAAAGGCTGTGATGTGGAAGATGGAGAAAACTTGTTTCCTGTTGCTTGAATAGATTTAATTGATTCAAATTATGAGAAAAGTTTTTAAACATTAGAAAGAATGTCCTCATGGGAATTGCTATTCAACAGTGGAATAGACTACTTTCGAAGCTGCTTACCTCTCATTCATTGGAATTTTTTAAACAGAGGTTGGGTGATTACCTGTCAGGAAAGCTTTAACTGTGGATATCTGCGGTGGTAGGCAGTTGGACTGGATAGGCCTCAGGGTTGCTTCCAGCTGTATGATTCTGTTATTATTGTCCAATATTATCTGCAGTTAGGTACCTGAGTAATTTGGCTAATTCTGGAAAGTCTTAAATGATTTGTATTCAGGATATTTGAAGGACTTGCAACCTTGATTGCAACCATATGATCTTGCCTGCCCACTGAAATCGTCAGGGAGGGCTCTCCTCCGTTCCTACCTGGGTCGAGGGCTAAATTGGTTGATGCACAAAACAACAACATATGGAAGGCCACATGACTGCCACCCCAATTTAAAGTATGGAAAACGAAACCAGACAGATGGATTTCAGTACAACTCGACATTATAAACTATAATTTAAGGTGACTCTCAGTTCTAGTGATGGGGGTGTTTGAAATCTGATTTCACTTTGTGGTCTGACAGTTTTGTCTTGGTCTGCACTTCATAGACTGTCTAGTCTTTGAAGGGTTTTGGAATCTTCTTGCTGGCAGATTGCTAGCAACATATAAACACACAGAGACATGAAAGATACATAGGATAATCTAGAAAATTACATGGATATATTTCAGAGGAAGGAACTGGCAAATCATCTCTGAGTATTCTTTGTCTAAGAAAACCTTATGAAATTCTGGGACCACCTTAGTTCACCAGGCAAGTTGAAGGCACACACACATTTCAGATGTGGGGAAAATGCTGCTTAAATGAACATGAACATGTACATATTTTTTCAGGGATGAGGAGAGCAAAGAACGGTATTTATTTTTAAAAAAGGAAAAAAAATCATGGGGTCAGCATGGATTGGATGTGGAGCTGGAAAAGGAAGGAGGTCAGCAGATGTTGGTGTTATAGATGCGAAGATGCCTAGTTCTGGCATAGTGGGCAAATTGAACCTTTGATTTTTGATCAAAGCCTTCAGTGAAGGATCAAATGTTCTTCCAGATGACTACTAAATACAACCAATATATGCAACTGCTATGCACTCTGTTTCTGAATGTTTAGGGCAATGTTTTCCTCTTCCTCAAAACTGCAAACCCCAGGATTCCATAGGATGTTGAAAGTGGAATAATAGCACTATAACAGTCTAGTGCAGAAATAGCCTAGATCTGATTCCACCCCCTTTTTGCCCCCAAAGTAGGACATGATTTGACAGCAAAGGGTAATTTATGATCTCCTGAAAGCAGATGGAAAATCAGAAAATTACAGTTGACTAATGATAGAAATTAAATCTGGACCCACAGTTCCTATGTGTAAAAATTTAGAGCGCTCCTGATATTTAATGCAGAGATGGCAGTTGGACAGAGATCAGTCCTAGGCCTAGAGCTATTCAATTATATAATTGATTAAACTATGCAGAAGTCAATAAAGGCATTTGACAGCCAGTCAGGGATGTACCTGAGCTGGGTGAAGATTATGGATGTAGCCTATATAGATGGCATTGCAGTCTTGGCATTGATCCCTCTGAAACTACAAAGTACTGTAAACATAATATGAAATTATTGTGCTAGATCTGACATGGTGCTTGATAGTGGCAAAGAATAAGTATCTTATAATCTCCAGCCCATATGTGTTGTGACCTATTATGATGTTTGTTTTTCTAATTGCACTTTTTATGAGGATTTTGAGCATAGTCTTGTTTACCACCCTACTAACCACAAGAGTGTTTTAAAAAAAACCCTTAGGTTGTCAGCAGAAGTGCAAACAATACACTGGTGACTGATTGAAAATATTCTGTACCCGCTGGCTAGTGGGAGAGATATTGGTATTCCAAATTGGAAATACAAAAAAAAAATGTACATATAACAGACCCCCCACCCAAAAATCTCATCAAAAGTGCTGAAAGAAGAACGTGAGAGCAGAAATGTCAATTTTAGTATCAAATAACTGTGAATGCAGGGATGACAAGGCGGGAGGAGGCCACACACATGCTTTGCATGCAGAAAGTCCCAGATTCAGTGGCTGTCATTTTTCAGTTAAAAATACCTGGCAGCAATTACAGAAAGTTGCTATCAGCTCTCATGAAACATGAAGTGGAAAGCAGCAACCTACCTGTCCCCCCGTGGCACTGTTAGCAGCCTGTATAGTCAAACGGAGAGATGGCTTTCTCCCAGATGGTTAGCTTCAAGAACTCATGGAGAAGCATCATAGGTAGGATAACCTGGACAATTCCATAGACCATGGCACAGTTGATATTCCAAGTCATCCTCCCCATAGTGCCTTGTTCTGAGGGCATCTCAGAGCCAGATACTTAGGAAATAACTGGTTCTGGTGAACAGAGTGGTTTTCCAGAATGCAGAGGATTTCTCAGGGTAGGAAGAGAAGTAAATTCATACTCCTAATGTTCTGCAGCCTGAGGCGATTGCCTCAGTGGATTATTGGAAGGCCCAGCCCTGCCAGACAAAATGGACAATGCTGAGCCAGACAGACTTGCTATACTGTAGCTTCATGGTAAATAGTCAGCGTTGAGTAGTTGTTTGCATGTTGGACTGAGGCCATTTCTGCACTACACTGTAATAGTGCTATTATTCTACTTTCAACATCATGTGGAATTCTGGGTTTGTAGTTTACTGAGGCCAAAGAGTTCTCTGGCTGAGCATTTTAAATGCTTCTCCCTAAACTGCAAACCCCAGGATTCCATGGGATGTTGAAAGTAGAGTAATAGCACTAAAACAGTGTAGTGTGGAAATGGCCTAAGACTCCAGTAGGCCTGGGTTTGAATCCCTGCTTAGAGATGGAAGGCAGTGGCAAACTCCCTCTGAATAAATCTTGCTGTGAAGCGTTGCCTTATCATTGCCATAAGGTGGAAATAACTTGAAGGCACACACACACAAATCCCAAACATCTTCACTGTATCCAATCAGCAGGATGAAATTGCATTCAGTGGCAGAATTGGTTGTGATATGTGAAGATGTTGGAAAGCCACAGTAAGTTGAAGAACCATCCCAAGACACTTAAATTCTTGACAGAAAGTATAAGGTGATGCCCCTTTCCAGTTCCATGTGGAGAAGCTGACCAAACTGTTAGCTGAATCCAGTTTCAACACTCCTTGTAGAACAGCACCTTCTCTCTTACCTGAGAGCAACAAGCATAAGAGTTCTATTTCCAACACCATTCTTCACCCCCAATATCTTGCTTTTGGAGGCAGCTACATGATAGTGTCAGCTATTGTGGGGAGGGTGTCTATAGGAAGTGTGTGTCCTTGAGCCTTTTACATTTACAAGGTTCAAGAATAGAAACACTTTGTATAAGTCAGACCTCTCATTATAAGGAGAAGTCAGAAGTTCTCAAAGAATTAAGAGAGATTGTCCTATTCATTTCCCAAGAATTTTCTCTCCTGTTCCTAGGAAGAAGGAGTACAGCTTCTGTTCTGCTCTGAGGGGATGGATGAGGGGGAAAGAAAAGGCCATTTTAAAAAAAGAACGCAACAATTACAACCACCTACTGGGCCTGAGAAGAATATGGTGGATATTCTTTGTTGTTAACTTCAGATTTTTATCTTTCAGGTGTTGCCAAAAGGGAGGCCCCTGTGGTTTTTTTTCTACTACTTCCTTGCAATGACAGGTGTTATCATCCTGGGTTAACAGGCTGCTGATAATACTTCTGGTATTAAAAGCAGATTGGGTTGCAATTGAAATTCTACATAAGAACCATTTGTAATTATGCTTTCAGGCTTTTAGAAGTGCCCAGCTAATTTAATACATACAATGAGTATGTACCATATCACTACTTCACAAAGAAGATTCATTTAATTACCAAAGTTGAAGGGCAGCGGACTTATTTCACTCAACTAGTCTCTATTGTATGGGATTGGTGGATTTTTTTTAAAAAAGTATGGAGGCATATCAGGCTATCTGCAGACTTTTAGTTCTCCAGTTTGGCAAAGTCCTCCTTCCAAACCATGTTCTTAGAACAGAGTTGGCCACTGGACTGCATGAAACTCTGCGGACTCCTGACGGCTTCCACCCAGAATTTTTATTGCACATTTTCCTCCACCCTTGAAAGCTTCCAAGAGTGGCAATTTTACAATAAACAGTGTGTAGCCCTCCCCCTTACAACAAAAGAACCAAAACTGGACTTGGCCACCTCAGTTTTGATTTTTGTCAGTCATTCTTATGCATTGCTTGGTCTCTTGCAGGCCACAACAGGTCCTGGGGTGAGAAATGAGACCCTGTCCCCTCCTTGGTTGTGTATCTCTGTTTCAGAATGTTGTCATAATATTCCTAATAACAAGTATTGCATCTATGGTCAGAAGTCTTCTTATGATTAAAGATAAATAGCTGCTCTACAACCACAAACATCTCCATGTCTCCGGAGAATGAGGTTCCACAGAGTGGGCAAAGGATAAACCTCTTATTAGTGTAAGCCAAGTGCTCGAGAACTTCCAGTCTCTGGGTCATTTTTGATCTATCCAGCTTGCTAAAGTACAGCCAAATAGTTTCCTATTCCCTAAAGCCCTGTCCTTCAGTACCACCCTTGGGAACCTCAGTCTAGAAATTCCTTGTATTTGTTTCTTCAAGGGAGTTGTAACTGCTGAGAGACTTTGTCTTGAGATACTTGGAATGTCTTGATGGAGCAATTCCCTACAGATACCTGGAGGAGATCGAAGTGATGGTTCTTGAAGGACAAACCTGTTTTTTGCTGTTCCTCAGCTGTTTCCTGACCAGTGCCATATAGCAGTTTGATAATACTTCCACTGTCATGGCTTTATGCTATGGAATCCTGGGATTAGCAGTTTTATAAAGCTTGTTGTAAATAAAAAGGAAATTCAGAAGACAAAATAGGGAAAGAGAAATAGTCTTTTATATATTCTAGTTAAAAGATAAAAAGAGCATATGGATTCTTAATGTACAAAAGGTTAAATGAGAACATGAGCAAGTTTGGCAAGTTAAAATACCACAATGAAGCAGGATATGATACAAACTCCAGCCAGATCAGAGCAAATCAGGAAGTGAGTGTTCATTAAGAGAATGCTACTCTTATAGAGCCTTTACAACTGCTTCCAATAACAGTAATAGGTGAAGGCCCTCTATAACACCAATAGACCAATTAACCCCATAATGACTAAAGTTGTAAGTCTTGTCAGTTCCAACAAAGCTGACTTCTAGTTCGTTGTCCTGAATAATAGTACTACAGCTTTCCAGCAGAGTGCTTCACATAAATACAAACAAACTACAAACTACAAATGCCATAGTAATTAAAGTGGTTTCAAATCGTTATGCTTAAAATAGTGTGGATACACTTCAGGAGGCAGAGCAGGAAGGAGTTATTACTGTAGGTAGCTGAGTTGGCCCACTCTGTTGTCCTAGCACTGGTAGGTTGTACAGACAGGCTTCAGACAACTGATTGCTTGTTATAAATAGCCTGTATAAGTAATTTAATCTTTTATTATGTGTGCGCTGTTTTTAATTTGTAGAAATTGGTTGTCTAATGGTATAATTAATTTAATTTGTGGTTTAATATCTATAATTTATTGTGTGCTTTTTAATTATGTTGAAAGCGACCTTACATGCCAACTCTGGGGGAAAGCCAGATATAAATCAAAGGAAGGAAGGAAAGAATAAAGCATGAGGTAGGGAGTTTCCTCATCAACCTCATTATCAGCTGGTGCAGGAAAGGGTGTTCTAGCACATGTATATTGATATACCCATACAGTGTTCTTTACTGTGATTTATATACTGCTTTTATGTTTTCAAGTAAAGTTTTCAAAGTAGCACACAATAAATATTGAGAAGTCAAAACAGATTTATAAAATGAGAGCTGATAATAAAAAATACCAGATCACTTAACAGCAGGAAAAAGATAACAACACTCTGCAGTAAAAGTAGAAGAAATAAATGAAAGAAAAAAAAAATCTCAACAGATGAACAGCATGTAGAACAGTTTGTGTAAAAATTCTCAGTTCATAAAATTACCATTCATTAAAAGTGCAGACAAATAACAAATTCTGGTTACTCAAACTTAACAAGAAAGGTGTTAGACTAGGCACTCCCAACTTCAGGTCACAAACTGTTATTGAACAGAAATACCTGCCATCCCTAGCCAACATAAATGAAAAGAAAGATGGGAGTTAGAACTCAATCAATGGTCCAACTCTGATTATTTTCCATGCTGGTTGGGGATGATGAGGTCCAAGTTTGGAAAGTACTACTTTAGGTGTCATCACCACTGAAATAGCCATTTCTTCTTGCTGCCTGGTCATCAAAGAGAGAAGGAGCAAACGGAGAAGGGTCTCTGAAGAACATGGGGACATAAGGCCCTTGGTCTATCCAGCCCAATATTATCACCTCTGGCAGTGGCTCCCCAGGGTTTCAGGCCGGATTGTGTCTAATATCTATCTGGAGATCCCTGCTGTTTCCTGTACTCTCCCATCCAAATAATAACCAGGCCTGACCTTTCTTAGCTTCTGAACTCAGATGAGATTGGTTCTGTTCAGTGTAGTATGATGGTATGTCAAAGATCTTAATGCCAGTGGAAATATTTATGGGAATTATTGGACCTTTGAATACCAAGGTTCTTATCAATCTGTCATCAATCAGTCCATCCATCTTTCCTTCATGGTCATTTAATTAGGGTTGAGAGATGAGAAAGAAAAGGCATAGCTCAAAATAATTCTGCACAAATTTTTTTTTCCTAGACAAACCATCCTGACAAAAAAACCAAAATCTTCCACACACAAAAAGGCTGCCTTAGGGAGATGCCATGGTTGTTGATGTAGTTGTTGTTTTCATTTTCTTTAAGGAATATGAACCTTACATAATGCATGAAACTGGATCTCTTTTGTTCCAGTTCACTAAAGCCCTATGTCAAATTCAAGGTGACCAACTCTTATTTGGTAGAGCTGTATTTATACTGTTTGAACAGTTGCTGTCAGAAATGCAGAAATTCATCTTATTCCTAGTTAAAATCCACTATGGAATTGCAAAATGGTAGCCTTCTTACTTTTGCAATTGTTACCCAGATTGGGATATCTTTTTGCATATAAAAAACATAGTCTATTATTTTTGTGGCAGTTACTTTGCAATGAAACCACAAATTGTCAGGTCAATAGGAATTAAACGCTCCTTGAACTGTGTCTTCAAACAGAAGGCAAAACAGTAAGAATATGGTTTTTTTCAACCAGTACCAAATAGCAGCTTAGCTGCCACTTTTTGCGTCACATGAACACATGAAGTTTCTAACGAATCCTCAGAGGCAGCTCGGGGGCGGGGGGCAGAGGGAATATGTAGTACTGCTTGCCTAGTGCAAGAAATATTTTGGGTTTAGTGCAGTAATAAGGAAGAAACCATTATGCAGTTCTCTATCAAAAACTTTCTAGAAGACTTGCGTTTGTTTTATGCCCTGTTAGACTTGTTGCTGGGAAAGGCTGAAGAAACCTATTTGGGAAATTATCTTAAGTCTTTGTACCTGCTGTGAGTCATCAAGACTACTTCTAGATGCTGTTGTGTCTTCTTGACAGGCGTCCATTTGACCAATGTGAGAAAGCTCTTGACCAGCTATATAGCTGACAATGTAATCATTTGAAATTGCTTTTCTAAACCATTTCCAACATGTAATGGTTTATATGCATTTGAGCAACCTTTCCTTCACTCTAAAAGATATGTAACAATTTTATTCAGTTGAGAAGGAATCACATCTGGCTCCTGTCTTGAGTGTAGTTTGCTTCTTAGCAGTTATCTTTCATTCTTTAGGTATTTCTTTTTTACAGTGTTTTCAAACTGCTTTGCTTAGTGTTGAAGGTGTTGTGGTAGGCCCTGTCTGCACTATGAACAGTATAAGTAAATTCTTTGGACTCCATTATAACTTTGAAAAGCAAATGTTTAAAATAGCCTTCAGGTAGCCAATCCATAAACCAATCAAGTTCTTACAAAGTCTAATAAAAAAGACTGGAAGAGTTTATGTTTTTAAATGCCATTTCTTAATGTCTTTGAAATTGTTTCTATATACCTGATTTTTTTCCAATTCAGCAACATTTGTAAAACAGGATCACATATCCTGGGCCAGGTTGTTTTAGTTTCTTCCTCAGATAGTCTTGAAGTGGCATATGAGAAATAATTCCCCATCCTTCCTTGATACCATATAAATCAATCCTTCAAACAATGTTTGTGCAAAACATATCTTTTAAAATAAATCATGGCAACAAAATGGTTCTTCATGCCAGAGTGTATAGATTATGGATTTATTTTCCATAAGTAGTCCTGAGAACCACCAATTTGGACAGCTTCTGGAAAAAAAAAAGGTTGATACATAACAAATTCATGGAGGAAGCACTCTCAGTGTCTACTAATTATGACTATATATTGCATCCATTATTGTTGGCTACCACAACATGAAGTGTTGGATATCATATGAAATGCCTTCAAAAAATATTAGACAACTTGATCTAGAATACAGCTATCAGTGAAGCCATCAATAGTTTTATTAGTCATGAAGATTATAAATCAGTTCCAGTACCAGAGGCAATATGCTTCTGAATATCAGTTGCCTTGCAAGATGAGTGCCTATCCCACTGGTCTTTTTCAGTAGGCATCTGATTGGCCACTATGGAAGCCAGAATAGTGAACTAAATAGTTTCCTAGCTCTGATCCAACCAGTTTCTTCTAATGTTTATATATAGCAAACATCAAGGAGAATGTATTTTTTTATTACTAACATAGCATGTCAGAGCCTTAAAGCTTTTTTTTTAAAAAAAACCCCTAGCATTTATAAAAGTTACTTTTTGGACAGCAGTTCCCATAATCTCACGTTTCCTCAAGATCTGGGACAAACGATGCATAATCTTTCCAAATGGACTTTCCTCTAGCTTACAGTTCCTGACCTCTGTTTTAGAATTTTAAATAGAAGCTAATGCATTCTGAGACATTCCCAAGATCTGTTTTAAAGATCCATTACTCAGTGGATCAATGCATTGAGATAAGAAAGGTTGGTTTATCTCCCTGCCTAGCACAAAGCACTTTTACTAGTGCATCCTTTGAATTTCTGTTGGAAAAGGACTTCAATTCTCATTGTTCCCCTTTGGATTTGGGTATTATCTTCAGTAGGAATAAGTCACCTCTCTTCTCCATTGAATGATAACGGCAGTTTAATCATTACTCTTTAGCTAAACGGAGCTTGCTGTGAAGGCAGGTATTTAAGATGGGATAAGAATCAGCCCATAAACTTTAATGGGGAAGGAAGATAAATTTTCTAATGAGTTGAAAGAAAGAAGATGAGAAAATCAATGTCGACATTTTTTTCCAGATTTGCATTTCAAATGCTGATAATTATATAAGTGAAGTGTGCATATGTATAAGATTATTCTAATGAAGGTGTTTGTGAAGAAGCCATACAGAGAGCAAACAAGCAAGATTTTAATTCCACCAACATCTCCCAAACCCCCTACTTCTTTCTTTAGGTAATCAGCTCAGATACAGGATCTACCGTTATCTTCTGGTTGATTGATACGGGGCAGAAAATCAAAGAGTTTACTGGTTGTCATGGCAATGCTGGGATAAGCACTATGGCTCTTGATGGGACTGAGACCAGGTTGTTCACTGGGGGAACAGACGGAACTGTAAAGGTATGTTTCTATGGGCATTTTGAGGTAGGAGCCCGTTCAATACTTGGTTACAACACAATTAAACAACACCAAGAAAGCCAATGCAATTCTCGGCTGCATCAATAGGAGTATGGTGTCTAGATCGAGGGAGGTACTGGTACCACTCTACTCTGCTTTGGTTAGACCTCATCTTGAATACTGTGTCCAGTTCTGGGCACCCCAATTCAAGAAGGACATGGTCAGGCTGGAGCAGGTCCAGAGGAGGGCAACCAAAATGGTGAGAGGCCTGGAAGACATGCCCTATGAGGATAGACTTAGAGAGCTGGGTATGTTTAGTCTGCAGAAGAGAAGGTTAAGAGGGGACATGATAGCCATGTTTAAATGTTTGAAGGGATCTCATGTTGAGGAGGGAGCAGGCTTGTTCTCTACCACTCCAGAGAATAGAACAAGGAGCAATGGATTCAAGCTGCAGGAAAGGAGATTCCACCTGAACCTCAGGAAGAACTTCCTGACAGTCAGGGCTGTCCGGCAGTGGAATATGCTGCTTCAGAGTGTGGTGGAGTCTCCATCTTTGGAGGTTTTTAAGCAGAGGCTGGATGGCCATCTGTTGGGAGTGCTTTGAGGGTGTTCCTGCATGGCAGGGGGTTGGACTGGATGGCCCGTGTGGTCTCTTCCAACTCTACATTTCTATGATTCTATGATTCTATGAATTGATGGTCCTACCATTGAGGTTACAGAGCCAAAGAGAGGTGTAGCCAGCAGCTATAGTTACAGGGTAGAGAAAACAGGAGAGCACAAAATGAAGGGCACTGATCCTCCAAAAGAGAATTCTTCTTCCCAACAATTTTTTTTTTCATTTCTTGAATTTCTAGCATTGCAGAAAGTGGAACCTTGAAACTTATTCACATCTAGTACACTTATGTTTTGCTGTTTTCCTATTCTTTTGGTAACTTTGCCTGTTTCTTTTTCTTTGGATGCCTTCAGTGTATATCAAAATGTTCAATCAAAATTTCAGGTTAATGAAATGCTTGAAATTTGGGGAGTGAAGGAAAATTTCGTTGTGGAGGGCAGAATGTGTATCTGAAGGGGCAACATCTTCATTTTCCCTCCACACAAATTCTGCCCTCCCCAATGACATTTTCCTTCACTCTCTAAAGTTTGGGCATTGCAGTAACTTGGAAACTTCAGTAGCTACACCCTTAGACTCTCTTGTAGCTACACCCCTACATCAGAACAATATCAGTAGTTATTTTCTATGAAACAAATACAAACACACTGAGTTGGATCAAGGTGTGTGTTCAGCAAAGTTTTTCTAACAGGAGATTTTCCAACTGCACCAATGCCCCACGAAATATCCCACATTTTAAAACAAAGCAAGGCATAAAAAGTGCTCAGCTCTTTGCTTACAGTAGATCTTAACCTTTTTGGGGTCATGGGTCCCTTTGAGAATCTAGTGGAAGCTTAGGACCCTGCTCTGGGGGAAAAAAAGTACATCAAGATCCCCCCTCCCCCATTTTTCGGACCTTTCACACTCTACAATAATAGTACTACAATACCTCTAACTGCCACAATTCCCAACCTATGGAATCCTGGGATTTGCAATCTAAAAGGGCATATTTAGAATTCTCTGCACAGATAGCTACAGTGTCTCACCAGACAACAAACTCAAGGATTCTGTAGGGTACTGCTGTGGCAGATAAAGTGGAATCACAGAGTTATCACTGGGTAATAGTCTGGAACAAAAATATTACACTTAACAATTGTTGTTGTTGTTGTTATGTGCCTTAAAGTTGTTTTTGACTTATGGCAACCCTAAGGAAAACTTATGGGATTTTCTTTGCAAGATTTGTTCAGAGGAGGGTTGCCTTTATCTCCCTCTGAGGCTGACAGAGTGTGACTTGCCCAGGATCATTGAGTGGGGTTCCATGGCTGAGCTGGCATTCAGACCCTGGTCTCCCAAGTCACAGTCCAGTGCTCATTCTGGTACATCATGCTGGCTGTTACAATGAACAGTAGAAAAGACTACATATTTATCTTAAAATTCATAATGATAAGAAACATCAGTGTTACAGGAAAGGCATCAAAGAACAAAAAAATTATTTTCTTTTGCACCAAGTTTACAGACCCACTGAAGGACATCCTCAGATTCCCCCACGTCTGCCTGAACCCTAGGTTAAGAACCTTTGACTAAGGTTCACTCTGCACCAGTGGCAGTCCTTCCGTAAGTCCATAAAATTCTTATCTATCATGCAGCAATTATTCATTTTTATTTGAATCAGATAAAATAAACAGCTCTCCAGTACTGGGCCCAGGTTCAAAATAAAACATCTGCAAATGTTTCCACATGCTCATATTGCTATACATTTCCACTGCAATACCTTTTTTCCAATGCAGGAGATGTGTGTCTATTCCCAACCCCCATACTCTTTTCGAGCTGCACATTTTCGAGCTTTCCAACTCCACCATTCTTTTCTCACCTGCAGATTTTGCATCTAGCTTCTTGCTACAAAAATCCCTTGGGACTCTGTGGAGTTTTTTCTGGCACTAGAGAAAGGGAGGTTTTCTTTGATTCCTTCTTCTTCTACAGTTCACATGCTGTTTCAGATGCTGGAGGCTGCAGAAGGAAAGGGGAATCAAAGATAATTGCCACTCTATCCTCTTTTTTTTTAATAGGAAGCCACCACTAAATGGCAGATCACTCCATCAATGGAAGGGATCTTTCCAGTGGTGCAGGGACATAGCTAACATTTCAGAAAGTTGTTGGGGGAGTTAACATCTTTTGAGTGCTTTCTGCAGATTAAAAAGCTAGAATCATCTCTGTGATGGGTGGGAAGTGTTTAGCTATGAGACCTGATGCTTGTATTTTGAAAGAGTTAAAGTTCTTTCTTGCCACAGATGAGGAGGTGTTTTATTTTTTTCTCAGCGCATGGTATTTTGGGAGCTAAGCAGAAGTGTTATTTCAGTCCCAGTTCTCCAACAGTTTCTGCTTGAATTAACAATAAACTTTACTGGAAGCTCAAGATACATCTCTTCCTTTAGTTTGATATGACTTCAATATGAGTTACTATTTTTACTCTGGTCTCTTGTCCGCAAACACACAAATAGATGTATAAGATTAAAACCAATATCCATTAGAACATTAAAAGATTACTTAAGGCAGCAGCAGAGGGAAAGCAACCAATGGTCCTCTTCCAGGGTAAGTTCTGAAGCTTAGAGAAGTTGCGTGCTGGCTAGGAAATTGTGGAACTTGCATTTCAAGAAAACAATTTTTCCTAAGGTCTGTTTTTCTTTGATGATGATGAAGCTTAGCCTTGGATGGCAAAACTCAAGGACATATAACAGTGTCAGAGCTCAGAAAAAATACTTTTCAGTCAACAGCTTCCAGCATCCCCCAGCTAACCCTGTTAGTGAGGAATCCTGGGAAATGTTCACAAGGAATGTTTCCAAGCTTCAGATAGCACTGGCTCCCTATCAGTTCTGCTCCATCTCAGAGATGCAAGATGTTTGCATATGGGATGTCTTTATACTCTCCTGGGTTAATAAAGGATAGCAAGAACATGTCTAAACTGTCACCACCAATCTATACACAAAAAAATAAATGCCCATCCTTTATTTCCATACTGGCAGCTGCTCTTGCTGACACTTACATGCCTAAAAGGAATTATTCCTAGCTAATTATACCAGAGATAGATGAGCCATCCATGGCTTGCATCAGACTGGCATGCAAAGAAGCTAAACCGTTCCCCTCACCCCCTACCCAGTGCAGGAAACAGCTTGGCTCACATCCAAGACAGAACCAAAACTGAATGCTTGCCCTCTGTTTTGACAATTGGGGATCACTTCTAAACTAGATGTATTCCTGCCTGTCAAATGACATCTAGCTGGATAAAAGGAAATCTTGCCTCAAAAACAAGCTACATTAGCTAAAAACTTCTATAAATAGTGGAGAAAGTTCACTTCCCACTGAGATCTCGTGAGGTAGGTGGCTCTCTGCAGGGAAAAAGGCTTCTTATAGCTGCAGTAAGTTGTCATTTGGGGATTCTGGTGTTTGATACATAGGAGGAGATTTCAATACAAAGCAGAGAAAAATTCAGGGCTTTCTGCTCAGACATAAGCATCATGCGGCACGAAGTCCACTTCCAGGCTGAGCCTGACAGACATCATTGAAGTCTTTAGATTATACTTCTGCACCTACTAAAAGATCTTTCCTTGTTCAGTCAAGCCATTTTCCTACATCTTCTGAAGCTCCTGATTCATTGATATGTACTATCTACCATATGTACTGATATATACAGAGCCATTATTTCAATCCAGCTAAATTTGATGTGTATAAAAGTCCTATGAAAGCAATGATACTTGAGTATGTTGTGTCCTATTTTCCATTCATTTGAATGTACCATGGAGATTTGTGATGACAGGCGAAAAACTGATGACAGGCCACACCTCAAAACTCTGTGGGTAGGCTCCATGAAGACAACGAAATGAGCACACATATATGTCCCTATTCCACAAACCATTTCACTGTACGTGGTCTGTGTACAGCCCATAATTATAGCTAGGTACCACAAGGCCAGAGTAATGTAGCAGTTTGAGTGCTGGACTATGACTGTGGAGACCAGGGCTTGATTTCCCTCTTGCCCATGAAAACCCACTGGGTGACCTTGCATCACACACTCTCGACACCAGAAAACCCTGTGATAGTTTGCTTTAGGGTTTCCATAAGTCAGAAGGGACTTGAAGGCACACAACAACCAGAAGGCCCAAGAATTTCTTCCTCACCTTTATTCTATAGTAACTCTAGAAGTGTAAAGGCATAGGTTAGGCATGCCTTTTACTTATACAACATAAGTAATTTTATTTTGGGGTCATGTGAAAAAATCAGGATGTTCCATTACGATCTGTCTGAAATGCCAGAAAATAAATTTCTGGCTGGAATTTCTTACATGCAGGGTACATGCATATAGGACTCCAGTAGAGTGGACAATCTATGACCCATCAATTGGTCTTGGGCTCCAGTTCCCATCAGCCTTCAGGCAACTTGGCCAAGAGTCAAGGACAAGGAATTCTGCAGTCATAACATCTTGGAGGGAGAAGGGAGGTTCTTCTACCCTGGTCTATATAACAGGCATGCCCAGCTGTTCCTGTATACTTTGTTAGAAATGTTACTTCTGCGGCTGTTAAAAACAGTTTCTATCTTCCTGTTGCCTGAAAGGGTTTCTCTTTTTCCTGACTTCAATTGCAGGTTTGGGATTTCAATGGACACTGTCACCACAAACTCAATGCGGGAAGAGATCGAACTGTTGAAATCTCCCAGATTTTAGTGCTAAGCTGGACTATACTGGTCCTAGGATGGGACAGGTAAAATTGGTTTTTAAACTAAAACAGGGATGGTCAATGTGTAGCCCATGGATTTCATGTGCCCCCAATGACACATTTGTGACTTTTAGGCTTCCACTTGTACCAAAAAGATTTTCTACCAAAATCTGGACTTTTTATTCATGGAGGTCTCCAAAAACAAGAGTAGTCACAGAGAGCCCCTACGAAGACCAGCCCTCCAAGCCTCATGTCAAACAATGGAACTTGGTCACTTGTGGCTTTAATTTATTGAAATTTTGAATTTTTTTTATTGGCATGTTGACTCTTTCGTGTCCTGATGCAGCCTATAGTGGGTGAAAATTTGGCTCCAACACCGGCAAACTTATCCATTCCTGACCTACAATGCAGGAAAGTCTGTAAGCTGTAAAAGTGTGCTTCTTACTTCCCTCTTCCACAGATAAAATCTGCTAAGACCTATCTTTCGAGGCTGTCACAGTTATTCAAGGGCTGTTTGATAACTGAATCTAAGAAAAGATTTAGCACAGTCTGTGTGTCAGGTGAGGAAGGATGGGCCGTTCAAGGGTGTAGCACAGGAGAAGAGGCTCTCATCTGTCTTGATCAGGGACACCATTTCAGATTTCACCAGGGAGAGAAGTTTCTGTACGAGCTTTTAGAAGGAATGTTCTTGGCTATATTCAAGATTAAGAGAGCAATTCGAAAGGGAAGGACAAAGCCTCTGATCTGTCCAAGGTTCTGGCTGTCCCTTTTTGGCAGGGTAGAAGTTATGAGAGACTTTTTAAAGTACAGAATTTACCCCTCTATAAGTCTTTTTGTTCTCGATGAAAGGGCTGGGGAGCTGGTTTAAATCTTTCCCTCTGTTGGGCTCATGGTCAGAGGCTGACAGAAGTGTGGATTCAATATATTTCCTTTTCACCCACCAGTATATTTTATTCTCTTCTCCTTGAAGTCAAAATTTCTACTTCACAGAATGGGATTGGGCAAATTTGAGGGATCTGATTGTGAGTTTTCCACCCGGGAGTCTATCAGGGGCCTTATTTGTCTCCCCCAGTACAAAGAAAAAGAAAAAAAAAAGAAGTGGTCAAAAATCTATTTCTGGCTCAGCTTGTTTTGCAAAGGAAATTTCATAAAACAAAATAAAAATCATTTAAAAGGTACCATCACTCCCAGATTCTACAAAGGGTGGAAATCCCCCCCCCCCCGCTCCTGATAATGTTATCTCAGCTGGCTGGCTGATGTTCAGGAGATGTTTACAAATGTTCTCCTCTTCCAACACTACTTGCCTCAAAATTTGCCTCCCCTCCTAGATAAACATGGAAGTTCCCAGAAACTTTGGCCATTGCCCTGAGACATGGCAAACCTAAATTGGGGGGGGGGGGGGGTCCAAAATGGAATCTGAAATTAGATTTTCTCTTCTTTGAAATGGTGACTCTGACATTAGAGGTAGATTTGTGATCATTTCTGTGGCTTTGGGACATCACCTAAGGGACTGAAAGATTATGCTCCACATTGCAACCAAAGAAAATGAATTAACAATAACAAAATCTCAGCAGAGTATTTTATAAATATTAGTTATGTTGACTTTTATACTCCATAATAACTTAGGCAATAGTGATAGGCTATAAAAAGGTCAGGCTGTTCCTTGCTCTTTTGTTTAAAGATGAATTTGGCTTTTTTGCTAACATGTACTTATTGAGAAAGCCTGTTTGATATATGGCAAAGGCCATATAATAACTCTAAGGTTCAATCTACACCATTATGGCTGCCAATTTAGGTGAACGGAAGCAATATTATGTTATTCCTGGTTGCCTTTTAGGCTGTTTTGTGGGGAGGTCTTGCTATTTCAGGGTGGGGGGAAGCCCCCACAACTGCATATTTGAATGTTCTCAAGCTGTTTTTGTGTGAGTTGGATGGAAATAGGGATTTGGCTAAATTTGGGTGTGGTTCACTAGGGACCTGCTAGACTCCCCTATACCCACTCTCAGGCTAGACAAAGAAACATTTTGAACTAGTTGAAGGAAACTTCCTGTGTTTCTATGTAGTTTGTTACTGCATGAGCTCATTCACATATGTCTAGCTAGGCTCATGTATACCTGAACAACATGTGTCCTGCTCTGGCAGGATTTAAGACACCAAAATGGGGAAAGAGGTAATGAAAATAGAATACAAAGACTACGTGGTCTATTTAAAAAAAAAAGACAGAAGAAGTACATTATGGACATTGAAATGGGACTGGTAATTAATACTACTTGTTACCCTCTGAATATATCCAGTGTCATTTGATTTCAGAATAGGAGCTAAGCAGGACTGGATTGGATGAGAGATAACCAAGGGCCTTTCACAGTTACAGCAATATAGTTTCACTTCAGCTGCCATGGTTTTTCATATGGAGCTCTGGGAATGGTATCTGGAATTCTTACCCCAAGTGCTTTAATGCTTAACTTAACCGCAGATTCCAAGATTCCATAGGATGTAGCATCAGCAGTTAAAGTGGAATCATTGTGCTATCTAGTATGAAAAGATCCCAGGTAATACCAAAGATCTTTAGGTGTTGTGCTAGGTAAGATTCATGTTCAAAACCCTAAAAAGTTGCTGCCAGTCAGGGTTGACAGTGTTTTCATAAGTGGACCAACCATGTGACTAAGGCAGCTTTCAATTTTTTTTCAGTCTACAGACAGGAAAGGAAGAATAAGAGGTGAGGGACAAGGATACAGGATAAGACACAGGAAAGAGAGGAAGGCAGAAGAGGAGAAACAAATACCAGACAAAGGAAGAATGTGATAGGATCCAGATAGACATGTAAGAGGTCCAATCAGCTCGGAGAAAAGGAGTAAAAGGTAAATAACGCTAGGCCCATTTCCACATTACACTGTTATAGTGCTATTACTCCACTTTCAACATCCTATGGAATTCTGGGGTTTGTGATTTACTGAGGCCAAAGAGCTCTCTGGCTGAGAATTCTGAACGTCCCTTCCTAAACTGCAAACTCCAGGATTCCACGGGATGTTCAAAGTGAAATAATAGCATTATAACAGTATAGTGCAGAAATGGCCTTTGATTGGTGTGGCGCACATAGCAGTTTGGCTAGTCAGGAAAGTTAGAGAGGAGAGATTATGAAACAGAGAAAACAAGGAGAGATTATGCAAAAGAGAAAGAGTCAAGAGAAAAGCAAAGGGACAAAACAGAATTCTTTGTCAGGAACCACCTATAAAATGATTTAGTAATGTATTAATGCAGGACTAATCATCATCATCATCATCATCATCTGAGCAGTTAATATAATATGTTTACAAGCTATATGTGGCTCTCACAAAATTCATTCAACAGATGAACTGGCTTTATCTGACTTGTGTGGGAATAAAATACACTTTAAGCTACTCCCACCCCCAAATTCAAACCTCAATCTAATCAGAAAGATCTCATCCCTGCACCATGGTTTCTTTCCTGGCTTTGGCAGGTCAGAGGTTTAACAATTGCTTCAACAGTAGCCTTCCTCGACTGCCACACTGCCAACAGTGCAGAAGCATAAGAGGAAAACCCTCAGAATCTTCCTAGCCCAAGCCAGATGCAGTAGTAAGTTGTCATCTCAGTAAAAAAAAAACCAGTTTTCATCTTGCCTTTTACCTCTCTGGCTTTTATCCCATTAATTAGCTTAATTGGCTATTCATTTTCCTGGAGGCTCTTTGAGATTTCAACTTATTATTATAATGCTAAACTGTTTTTAAGACTAGAGTTCAGGAATGGACCTCAGCAATCACCCTAGAAATCTCAGATTTCTCCGAGTTTTGTTTAAGGCAGGGGAGGATCAGCTGGCAGCCCATGTGATGCAGAGCTTTATGAAGTTGTTCTCAGCTATGTACCAAATTACAATTTTCAGAAGAGATTTTTTTTTTTAAATTAGCTCCCAGGATCCCTATGCCAGTTGGGGGATTTTGAGAGCTATTGTCCAAAAAAAGTAACGTTTCTAAGGTATGGTTGTTAGCACTTCTTGATTTTGTAAGGGTTTTTTTTTTTTTTTTGTTAATTTGTGTTTGTCAGCTTGCTGCTAGAAGTGGGGAAAGGCATTAAAATATCCTGACAGGAAGAGGGCAGGATGCGTATTTTCAACACCAAGATGTTCTGCTAAGGAAGAAATTATGGCAGAACTTAATTAGAAACCCTTCTGTCCATAAATATGAAATCTCAGACAACACATAGAAGCAACTTCATCTGCAGTGTTGCTCACTGTAAAATGATGCTGAATTATGCTATTTTTTTTCCCTTTAAACTATAAGGATAATTTTGACAGCCTAGAAACATGAACCTGCATGGGTGAACTTATCACTAATCATAATAAAAAGCTTGAACCCAGAGAAGTTTAAGCTAAGTTTATCTTTTAGAATAGTACCTCATCTCTTTCCTCAAATTCTCTGGAACCCAAGGCAGCTAACCATAGAGTTGAATAAAACAGGTACAATTAACATAAAACAGACCAATCAAGCACCAGAGAAATTAAAAGCAGTTAGAACACATCAATAAAGGAAAAGCTCCATCCAACCAGTCAAAAGTACATTCTGTACCACCCAGGCTAATTGCCAAAGGCCCTCCTGAAGGTCTTTGTCTACCAGGCTCCAAAATCCAGGGAGCAGCTACCAGTTTAGGCCCTCTCTTGTGTCTCCATCTAACATGCCCCTGGGGATGATATGACTGAGAAATGGGCTTCCACAAACAATCTCAAAACCTGAGCAGTCTACATTCCCACTTCCTTCTTCCTGTTGCAGCCTCTTGTGCCATAGGAACACAAAAACAACCATGCTGGATCAGAACAAAAGCCTGTGATACATATTTGAGTTAAAAGACCAATCACTGTCAGCTGAGATTCCATCTGTGGGGACTTTTTAATGTTACTATGCCCTTTTCCCAATTTACTACCATTTATATCAATCGAATCCCATTTGCCAGCATTCACACAATGGGCAGTCAGTTGTCCATGGCAAGTCTGCCAGCAGGATCTGAGCAGGTGCTCTCCATACTGCATTCCTTAGCAAGTGATATACTGGGACATACTGCATCTAATACTTAAGGTGATATGTAGCCATCCTGAATAGCCACTGATGGTCCCATCATCCATGAAGATATCCATTGCCCCTTTGAAGCTATCCAAGTTTGTCGCTGTCATTATATATTGTGGGAGTCAGTTCTATAGTTTCCTTTAATAGTTCTGAATCCCTCACCATTAAATTTCACAAGCAGATCCTGGGTTCTAGTATTACGAGAAATGGAGAAAAATCTGTTCCTATCTACTTTCAGCACAATATTTTGTAATTTCTGGTCTCTCTTTACTCTCTTGTTTTCTAAACTAAATGATGCCCAAACATGGTGCCCTTTCTTATAGGAGGGCTGCTCCAGTCTCTTGATTATTTTGGTTGCGATTTTCTGTACCATTTCCAGCTCTGGAATATCACTTTTTAAAGTGTCATGACAGAACTGTACACAGTATTCCAGATATGGTCACACTATGGGTTTGTATAATGACAGCTATAGTTTTCAGTTCTTTTTCTAATTATGTCCAGCTACATAATTTGGCTTTTTAAACACCAGCTGCACACTCAGTTAACATTTTCCTTAAGCTCTCTGCCACAAGCGCAAGATCCTTTTACACTGGCCACACTCCAGTTCTATGATACAGAGACGTGATACATATTTGAGTCAAAAGATCAATCACTGTCAGCTCAGTTTCCATCTGTGAGGATTTTTGGGTGCCACTATGCCCCTCTTCACATTTACTGCCACTTACTTCAACTGAATTCCATTTGCCAATTTACTGCCCTTTCTTCCAATTTTGGAGGGATCCATTTGGAGCTCTTTTCAATCCATTTTTGTTCTCACTCACTCTAAATAATTTGCTATTATAAAAAAAAAGTGGCTACCTTGCTACACATTCCTAACTCCAAACCATTTATCTGAAAATTCAGATTTTGGATGAATCCTATCATTCCATTCATTTATTTGTCCTCTCACTTTCCCATTCTTTGATAAGTTTTTGTCCAATAAGAGAACTTCATATGCTACATTTACAATAATGTTCAGAAAAATGGAAGGAAGTAGGAAAAGAGGAAAAATTGATTGATTCAATCAAAGAAGCCATGGCCATGAGTTTTCAAGACTGGAACAAGGCTGCTGATGACTGGGACCGTTTCTGCATGTGACTGTTATAGCGCTATGATTCCACTTTCAACATCCTATGGAATCCTGGGGTTTGCAGCTTGGGGAGGGGCTGGCCACACCCCCCCTCAACTGCAAACCCCAGGATTCCATAGGATGTTGAAAATAGAATCATGGCGCTATAACAGTCTCATGCGGAAATGGCCTGGGATGCAAATTGTGAAGCTGACTTGAGAGAAAAACAACAACAGCAACAATGTTGCTATGGGAGTTTTTCAGTGAACCGCTGTTCACTGAAGAGATCGTCACTGCCCACATTGAAATTTGCAAAGAAAGTTAGTGCAACAGGAATTACAGTATTTGGCAGTGCTTGCCCTTCTATATGCTTTCCATTTTTACTGTTAATAACACTTTCCACTAATTTATCTGGAACAGACATTAAACTAACTGACTTATAATTTTCTACATCTCCCCTGTATTCTCTTTTTTAAAAAACTGATGTAACATTGGCCACTTGCCATTTCTTTGGTACAGAGTTTAATCTTAAGGACATTTTACATATTTTAGATGATCAGCAATTTCACTTCTTAATACTTTAGGAACTCTTGGGGAGATAACATCTTATCCCAGTGATTTGTTTGTTATTTGTCAGTGAGAAATGGAACTTCCTCTCTTGACACCACTGTTTGTCTTAGCTTCCTAGTCTTTCCTCCCGGAAACATTAATTCAGGCATGGGTGTTTCTGTGTACCTTAAGTGCTGAAGACAGATGGAAAGAATTCACTCAGTTTTTCTCCAGTCTCTTTATCATCCTTTCATAGCTCCTTTAATATCATTATTAACCAATGATCCTACTACTTCAGGAATTGACCTTCTGGTCCTGCTTCAAATTCTTTAATGATGGTCTTGGTGCTATTAGAAATATGCTTCTCAAAATCCACTGCTTCAACCTTGATTTTCAGTTTTTATTGGTTTCTGTTCTGTTAATGTCACCATGTCTGGATAAAACTTCAAGTTTCTGAAAGAAACTTTTCTTTAAAAAAAAAAATGCAAAAAATCACACCCTATAATAGCTTTCTTCACACTACTCCCTGGCCATACTGGGGACCTCTTTGATTTCATACTTCACTTTCTGACCTACAATATGTATTCTTGCTGGCTTCTATTCATGTGGTTTTGAGTAGGCCTCAAGCATCATGAAGAGATTTAATCCTTTGATTTTTCTGTTCAATTTCTCTTTTATTAGCTCCCTCATTTTAGAAAGTTTATTATTAAAATTATTATTAAGATATTTATACCTTACCCCATATCTGAGAATACTAGGGTGGCTTACAGCAAGATGGATATTAACAGTTTAAAACCATTTAAAACAGTAAGACTAATTTAGAGACTAAAAGCATATTAAGCCATTTAACGCTTAAAACAGGATAGCTTAATATCAGTTAAAACAATTTAAATCTATAGATGTGCAAATTTGGACAAAATCTGTGATGTCCCCAAATCTTTAGAAAGTAGCCGTGTTTTTGCTTGACACAGAAATGGCAGCAAAGTTAGTGCCAATTGTCTAAGTGAGCATCACAGCATAGAAGGTCTTCTTCTACCTCCTACCACAGTTCTTTGTCCTGACTGGTGGGACACAGAGGACAGCCCCTCCAGAAGACCTCAAAACTCAGGTAGGCTCATATAAGTAATGGTGCTCCTTCAAGTATTGAGGTCTCAAGCCATTTAGGGCATTAAATGGCATTACTAACACCTTGAATTCAGACCAGAAGCATACTGGTAGCCAGTGCAATTACTTTAAAACCAGTTTTATATAGATGGTGTTCAAGTCAGCAGTGTAGCTGTTGAGTATCTTACTAGCTACAGCTTCCAAAGGCAGCCCAGGGAAGAAGAGTCTGGTCACAATAGCCTAATTGGGAAGATACCAGCGAATGGATAGCTAAGTTATCCCTGTTCAGGAAAATCTGTAGCCAGTGGATCAGTTGAAGCATTGCCAAGCATTCTAACCCGTGGAGTCGACCTGGGTCTCCAGTGACAAAGATGGATCTAAAAGTACTCCCATCTTGCTTTCCCAGTTCCTGGACCCAGGAAACACCAGTTCACAGAACTTCCATCTTGCTGAGATTCAGCTTCAGACTCCGGTGACAAGAAGAAGTAGAACCAAGATCATCAGCATATTGATGGCACCCCACCCCAAGTCTCCTTATGACCTCACCTCACAGCTTCCTATAGATATTGGACAGCATGGGAGACAAGATGGGACCCTGTGGCCGCATAGGAATCCCCCAATGATATTCTCTGGTATCAGCCCCACGGAGAAGAGTGGAACCACTGTGACACTATGGTTTCTACTAATATCCAGTGGATCTAGTTCAGTTACATACTGTGATCAAAGGTATTAAAAGTTGCTGAGAGTTCCAGAAGGACTGACGTGGCAGCACTCCTCTGTCTTTCACTAAGAATAGGTCATCAGTCAACATAATTAAGGCATTTTCAACATTATGCTCCAGCCTGAAACCAGAATGAAGTGAGCCTAGGTAACGCTGTTTTGAAATATAACTTTTTTGGAGTTTTCTGATGCTTTTTCATTTACATATAAACTAAATTTCCTATTACTGTGGTCAAAGCTTCCCATTAGTTCAACCACATTCACATCTTGAACCAGGACGTGCACTTTTTTCCCACACTTTTGATTAGGCAGGTGGTAGGCTGCTAATTTATCATTGTGCAACAAGTCAGTTCAAGGCTCTGCCATCCATTGTGATATTTTGGGATCCAACATGATTACACTGATGTATATTTATGCTACATTAAACATTTATGGGATCTTGGCTGGGATATCTGGAAATTTTATCTCCTTCTTATGACCAGAATACAATTTATTCAGTCAATGTGAGGGTAGCTAAAGTCACCTTCTATTACACCATTATATCCTTTGGATGCCTTCCTGATTTCATTTCCATCTCAAGATCCTCTTGGGCATTTTGGATGAAGGTACAATAAAATGTGCCTTGAAGTTACTTTTAGTGGCTGGTATTGTTACCCACAGTGATTCTTTGGAAGAGCCAGCCCCTTAATAATTTCTAGGTTGACACAATGCTCTCACTAATGTAAAGAGGATCAACACCTCCAGTACTCTGCTGCACACAGTCTCTACTTTCCCCCTTAAACATCTCTGATCAGCTATTGTATTTTGCTATATACTCATGACCTGCTTCCATCTCAGCCTGATTTGGGGAATCAGAAATATTTTCAATTTTATTCCTTTGGGCTGATTCAACCTAAACTGGATGCTTCCCTGCTCCTGTCAGCATTCCCCAAGGTTCAGTTTAAAAGCTTCTCCATAACTTTTCTTTAAGTATGCTTCAGCAGTGTTGTTCCATCCTGGTTCAACTGGAGTTTGTCCCTTTTGTATAGGCTCAGTTTGCCCCCAAATGTTCCTGTGGTGCCTAATAAATCTAAATTCCTCTTTCCCACATCATTATTTCACTCACGTATTAAGACTGCACACATTCTGCAGACTAGTTGGTTGTGTTAGTGGAACAGGTAACATTTCAGAAAAAGCTGCCTCAGAGGTCTTGGCTTTCAACCTCTTTTCTAAAAAAAACTAAATTTGGCTTTCAGGATCTCCTGACTACAATTTCTGCATGTCATGGGTGCTGCTGTGCACCACAATAACTGACTTACTCCAAATACTATCTATTAGGCTATCTAGTGGGTAGTATTGCAGAGAGTGGGACAATAAAAATCATTCACACCTAGCATTTGCTGTGTTGGTAGTTTGCCTGTTCCTTTTCGTTGGATGCTTAAACAGTATTTCTAAATACTCAACTGAAATTTGATTTTACTGCAATTCTAGAAATTAGAGGATTGAAGGAAAATTTCGTTGGGGGAAAATACTTTCATTTTGCATCCTCTGCTGTCCTGCAAGTGGCAGGACCCTTCTAAAGGACCTTTTCCTCCTCCTTTCTCAAGATCCTCAGTCTCTGTGATTTGGGATTGGGATGGCACTAAAACCAAAGATTCATGGACTACTCTTTCTGCTTCTTGCAGTTCCTCCAGGTCATCCACCCTGACTTTTAGGGAGCAGACATGCTCCTAAAGAGACAAGAGCTTTTAGTCACACCAAGAAGTTCTGTCCAGCAGACAGATAATTGCAATGCAATGCAATATATTGGATAGCCTCTGTATTCCCTTCTTTCTTTGTGTGTGTGGGTATAAAATGTATGTACGTACACACACATTTGTTTGCCTGAAAAAATCAGTTACTCACCAACAGTAGTCAGGAGAGACCTTTATGCCCCCCAACCCTCTTTCTAAACTCGCCTAGATGATTAATTCACATGGCTGTATACCTCCACATCACCTGATAACCTGTCAGTAGAACTGAGAAGTTTAATCACCGGGGACCTCTCCATGGTTAGGAGCTTGCTCCTGAGAACAATTGTTGTCCTTATACAGGACAGTCTTCCATCTTTGCAGCCAATAAGATTAGAAGATCTCGGTTCAATCAAAAGTAAGAAGATTGTGGGTAGCTCCTAGCCAGCTACTGGCTTTTAGTGAATAGAACTAGGACAGTTGAGCCCTTTGGGACTGGAGGCTCTTTTCTGGGCATGGAAATTTTTATCAGATCAGAGTAGAAAAGAAGAATAAACAGAGGACTGGGGAGACGATGTAGACTATATTTTCCTAGGAATGTAAAGGGCTGGGTCCATTTGAGCCTTGTGCCTGAGAAATATACTCTCACTGAAATCCTGAAAAATCTTACTTTGGGTTGACATCTCCCTCAAAACTTTAGTTTCTAGAGTGTAATTCAAGGCCCCAGTGGATTGGGTCTGCCCTGAATTCTAACCATGTATTTTGCTGTTTATAACTGTGAGGGCTGGTATTTTGAAATCATGTAATTCGCATTGCTACTGTTACCTTAGCCTAGTTTCCAACCAGCAGGGCACATGCAAGGCATTTTGCAAGCTGAGATGGAACATTAAATAATGCCCCTCATATATGCAGTTCAATTTACATAATGTTAAGTCAGTTAGCTTATTTTTGTTGGAAATGCAACAGCACTTAGACATCCTAGAGAGAACAGGAGTGATAGGTTTTCAGTGACCCAATTCCCTACCTATCCTAATCTCACTGAGATGTAAACTAATATTCTTCAGGATCTTTCCACCTCTTTTTCTTCTGTCCCTCTTACTGTTTCACTTCTATGAAAAGTGAAACTTAGTTCAATGTTAGCACTCCTAGGGCTTTTCCGCACGGGGTTATTAATGTGGGTCAATGTGTTTTGCCGTGGAGCTGTTCTGCACGTGAGAGCGAATTAGGTTCGCTTTATTTACCATTGTTCCGCACGTAATCCCGAGTTAACGTGCCCCCATGTGGTGGGAAAGGGTACTATTTGAAAACCAGAAAAAATCCAAAACAATTTTCAAGATCGAGCAGATTCGGACTTTCGTAGTGGTGCAGATATGTACATTTGCACCAATGCAAATTGGTGGGCAGCGAAGCGTGGGCTGTGGGCATACTTACTTTCTCTAGCTGTCCCTGCCCACCAAAGGACAAGCAGGCACCATTTTTTGTTTTGTTCAGCAAACTTTAGAAAATGGAGTAACTGCATAAAACACGGCAGTTAAAAGGAGAGAGCTGTTTTCTATTTTGCAAATGTTTTACTGTATTTGCCAGCATTAGACCACTGCCTTATAACAGCACCCTATTTTCAGACTATATTATTTAGGAAAAAATGTTTTAGTACTCTTTTCCCGGTTCCTGTCCTATCTGCTTGGGTTGAGGGACCTCCCTGCCCAGGCAGAAAGAAGAGGCTCTGTGTGTGTGTGTGTGTTTGTAAGAAGCTCCTTCTTCCCATTCCTCTCTGGGCAGGATCGTGTCGGCAGCAGGGCAGAGATGAGCAGGGAGCACGAGATTGCTCTCCCAACCTTGCTCTGCCGGGTGATCTGCCTGGGTGGGGGGAGTTACCATATTTGCACCCCATTTTCAGAAGGCATTTTTTTGGGGAAAGTGCCTCTTATAAAGTGGCAAATACACACCTACATAGGTACATAGATACATACAAATGTACCAACCCAAAAGAGAAAAAAAAAATAAGCCAATCACAGCCATTGGGGCGGGGTGAGGGGAGTAGTGGGAGTGGTCACTGCCAAAGTAGTGTGGCTGCATGAACTCGCACTCCTCCGAATCAAAACGAAACACACTGAGGAGCTGTGCAGAAGCAAATGAGGGAAAGCCTGCGTTATTTGGATCCAATAAGACACGGTAAGAAACAGCGTGAACCACTTCACGCACCTCATGCGGAATGGGCCTTAGTGAACTTTCTAGCCATTCATGACTTCTTACAAAAAAGGCTTAGTTTATTCTTTTAGTCATTGGTGTCTTTACTCCTTAGAATTGATAGCTGCTGTCCACATGCATTGTCCTTAAAATTATGGGTCCAGAATGCTTCTGCTGTGCATACTGGCTCTTGATCAGTTCTGGCACAGAAGGCAGGAATGCCCAGAAGCGTCTCTCCATCCTCACACTAAAATAATAAATTAATATACAGTTGTCCCTCCACATTTAAGGGTCTGACTTTCAAGAATTTGCAAGTTTCTTCAACCCCTGCCCCCCTACCGACCTCAGGAGAACCTTCCCTTTTGACAACTCCGATCAGGGCACAGAGCCCTTTAAAAACCTGCCTATGGTCCTCCTCTACCACCACCAGCTGCTGCCTGTCCGATTGGACAGATCACAGTCCAATTTCTCAGCACCACAAACCCTCTCCCAATGACCCACACACACCCACAGATGGGAGAGAGAGGAAGTATAGGACCACCATGCAAACCCATCTCTTTTCCCTGTCCTTTACCTGATCTGATTTGGACAATAAATGTCCTTTCTCCCTATCATGCCCTGGCTCCCTTCCCACAGACACACACAAACATTTTGATATTTACACTTTTCCACTTTTTTGGGGGTGGGGGATGTCCTGTGTCCCTGACCCTAGTGAAAATGTGGCTGACTGTACAATTTTCTACATTGTCATGGCACTCAATATCTACTGCCCTAGGCAGGTACCCCATGTGGCCTAATCACAGGGTGAAACTTCAGTATTAATTGATAATAAGGGTTATGAAAAAAAAAGTATCTCCTACCTTTGCACATTACCCTTTTGGCCTGATTGTGTTTATCTGTGATAAACTGGAGCTGTAAAGCATCTATCATTAATTATTATAGATAATTTCTTCTAATCATGCCAAGCAATGACCTAACAATAGATACCATGCTGAGAGGTGATAAGACTATCAAATGTTTTCTATCACCTGCACATAAATTGAAGATGTAACCTCATCCTTCTAAAGCTTGCTTCCACTGAGGGGTAAGGAATTCATCTGATAAGTTCTATTCATTGTAATTAACCTGAGCAGCTTACTCTATGCATCCAGTGTGGGATGTGGGGACAGCTGTTATATACTGAACATTTCATTGGGATATGGCTCAAATAGGGAACAAATCAATTACTGATGGGAGATTTAGAAGAAGAACTTTTGATACTGAGAACTCCCCAAATGCTCAAAGTACCAGTTCTGGCTGTCTAGGGGATGTTCAGCCTTGTATACCAAGACAGTAAGTTTCCTAAACTCTCATGGAAGCTGTGCTATAATTATTCATGCCAATTGGTCCTCTGAGATCAACATTGTTCACACTGGCAACACAATCTAGGTAACTTTCCACACTACACTGTTATAGTGCTATCATTCGACTTTCAACATCCTATGGAAACCTAGGGTTTAGCGAGTAGCATTTAGAATTCTCAGCCAGAGAGCTTTTTGGCTTCAGTAAACTGCAAACCTACAAACCGCAAACCCAGAATTCCACAGGATGTTGAAAGTGGAATAAGAGCACTATAACAATGTAGTCTAGTGTGGAAAGGCCCTAGGTTTCAGTCACAGGCATTTCTCAGCCATATTTGGACCTTGAACCTTGAACTGAAGCTAGGCTCTTTGTTTTACCACTGAAATATGACTGTTCCCCTCAGTCAAGAATGGGCAACTTGTGGGCTGTGGGGGCCATTTTCTACCCCTTTGCCTCCTTCTTGGTGGGCTGCAGCTGTATATCTCAGTGTACCAGTTGCTATTTCATTTTATTTTTGGCTAAAATGGAGCAGTTATGGGGCAAGGATGAGGAGTTGAAGGAAGGAAGTCAAACCACCATGTCTGCATGCAGTTTAACTGCTCTTCAGGTGTTTTTGGATAGCAAATTGCCTAAAATACAACCACTAAAAATCAAATTGGGCAGCTTAGTGGTTTGGAACCAATCTTTGGGGGCTTCAGTAGTGGTCATAAAAGTGGGATTTGGAGATTATTTGGGTCCTGCAGGCTGCAGTTTCTCTTCTTCTGCCCTTGGTGTAATATTGAAAAGTCCCTTCTGAACTTAAACTTGCAGAACTGTTGCAAGCCATGACAATTAAATCTGTAAAACGTGATATATTTGCAGTGTAGACAAGCCCTTAATGAGATATTTATCTCACTTTAACAAACAAATAAATAGATGCACTCTAATGGACCCAGAAAGTTGCAGGCTTTCCATCTTTGTGCAGCATCTTGCGTTGTATTTGGGCAGGAAGAAATCTGATGTGACGATAACAGTAATATGAGCATTTGAGTTATCCTTCCCTCAAGCCCTTTCAGTATGACTTTGCACAGCTGCAGCCACCAATTCCTTTTCTTTTGCTTCCAAGCAAATGTTTTTGGCACAGAAAATGGAAAATCAATGTAAATAGGTTTAAACAGAATGAAATGTGTCTGTGCTGGGTGTCCAAACAAAGCCTGCTTTAGCCAGGATAAGTGTTGTGGTTTATAAGCTATAGATTAGATAGGATTGAAGGACTTTGGCCTCTGCTTGCAAATCTTTTTTTTTTTTCCTCACAGAAGACTGACAAAAAATGCATTCAAAGTATAGTTCTTTTAGGTTTCAGAAATATGTTCGGGATCTAATTCTGATATCAGGGACATGATAATACAGTGTTCATCTCCTGTTGCTCTCACATACAGTGAATTAACTGCATAGTGTCCAGAGCTTGGCCAAGACAACTTTAATGTTCTAGAGTACAGTTCCAAGTGGCTATGCTACCTGGGGGATTCTGGGAGCTGTAGTCCAGAAAAGGTTTGCTGCAAAGTGTATAAGCATCAGACCCTGCAAAGTTACTTTGTAAAAGTGAGTTGTGTCATTACTTGTATTTAAAAAAACCTTACTCTCTTCAGTCTTAAAAAAGTAACTTGCCATGTGGCTAATTAGTTTGCCATCCTTTAGGAAAAAAACATTTAGCATTGATAAGTAAATGACATAAAACTTGGGGAAAAAAATAACATCACAATGCCTGTATAAATGCCCTTGAAAACTAACCTTTAACATTGCTAGGAAAAGTTCCTGCTGACACCAGCAAAATAACTTTGTTTCTGCTTATTATTTCTTTTGAAATGTAAATCAATTGTGCTTTCAGTGCCCTTTGGTTACAGGTACCTATGCTCCAAAATCAGTGTGGTGTAGCGGTCTGAATGTTGGGCTAGACTCTGGGAGACCAGGGTTCAAATCCTCACCCAGCCATAAAAACCCACTGAACAACCTTGGTTAAATCACACTCTCAGCTTAAGTGGAAGGGAATAGCAAATGTCCTCAGAATAAATCTTGCCAAGAAAACCCAAGGATAAGGTTGCCATAAATTGGAGTTGGCTTATAGGTACATAACAAAAACAAGTTACATCCCAAACTTTGGTAAACACCAGTAGACTCACAGCATTCTGCAGGGATCCATTTGGATTTTGTTTTCCTTCCTATCATTTTTTTTCCACTTCTGTTCTTTTGCAAAAATGGATCGGATCCCCCACCCAAAAAAACCTTAAGGCAATCAGGTTTCTGTGAAGCCTCTGTCTGACTCTTCTCACTGAAGCAACAATCCATAAGGGGTTGCCTAAGGGCAGAAGTGCTCTCTACTTGTGCAGACATGAAAAGCAGACTGGCTGCATGCGGTTTAGAAGCAGAGTTCCCCATAATGTTCATCTAAAAATAGTCCCTTCAAGCAACCTCAGTGACTTTGCATTCAAGCGCGTTTTAAATATAAAATTTCCTAAGTAACAAATCTCAGAGGAAGAGGTAGGACTGGCAGCCGTCCTGCTTTGGTTGGCAGTGGCAGGGCTGTGCTGGCAGGCAGATCTTCTCAGTCTAGTAGGTCTTGAATGTAACATGTCACTGGGAATATTTTTATTTGTTTGCAGGTCCTAAAGTTCTGTGCTAGGATCGCAGTACATACGTGTATGAGAGATAATATAACCTTTCTCAACCTGCTGTTATGCTAATAGATGTCCTAGACATTTCACGTCACAACAGGGAGGCAGTTCTTTTCTAATTTTGTTCTTTAAGGAAGCAATGACTAATTTTAGCATTTTTTCCCACTGTTACTCTTCAAAAATTGCAGTTTTCAAAGATTACTTTCATTTAAGACTTATTGTGCACAAAATTCACACAATTCTTTTTGCGAAGAAAATTGTTTTTTTTTTTTTTGCGCAGAACTATGATTTTATGCACAGAACTATGATTTTATGCACAAATAGTATCCTTGCTCCCGCTGTCTCTGTCCCAAACTCCATGCATTCCAGTCTGAATAGACAGGGTTGCAGGCTTTACAATCCAATTTCATAGTGGCAATCTCAATTGAGAGCCAGCATGGTGTAGTGGTTTGAGCATTAGACTATGAACCTGGAGACCAGAGTTCAATTTCCTGCTCAGTCATGGAAACCCACTGGATGACCCTTGGGTGTGTCACACACTCTCAGCCCCAGAAAACTCAAGTCAGAGAACTGACTTGAGGTCACACCATAACAACAAATCTCAATCCCTGAGAGGTTTTCTGAGTTTTGAATCTCTCTGTTTTGCAGCAATATCATTTTATACATCGTCCTGAAAGAGAAGAAAGAGTTGCTTAAGAAGTCATCATACCTTCTCCTGTAATGTTCCCCCAAATTTCTAGTGGAAGTATTGGGGGTAAATCCTTCTGAAATGAAAAAAAAAAAGTGTTCCCTACACAACTAACTAGATTTTTAAGTTTAGCCTATTTGTCACTCTGCCACATCTTAGCGGACCTTAATTTTTGTTGTTGGAGAGCTGACAACCCTTTAACATCAGGAAGCTTCACCCATGACACTATGTCCCTTTTTATGTGCCTCTGATTTTAGATGCCACATATTCGAGCAAAGCCTAAGGATATACATCATTCAGTGTCATACGTTATCATCTATGCATGAGGATGAATGGGTCAGAGTGTAAAGCTCTTTCTCATGAATTGCTATGTACTTATGGCATTGATGCCAAGTCTGTCTGAACCAGTTTTTAGTGTAGAGAAAATGGGCTTATTAAGGATCCAAAGGCACCTTAAATCTTTCCTTTTTGTGTAATTTAGGAATAGTTCAAATGACAATTAGCAAATATTACGTACTCAAAAAGATCTGAGAAGTGTAATTCTTCCCAGCAATTTCTAAACATGTAACTTGCCCTTGATTTCTGTATTCTTATATTTCTGCTCCTATTATATAACCACCATACATAGTTACTATTATTAGTATTAGTATTATTAATCTAAAATCTATTATTAAATCTATTATTAAAATCCATTAATCTATTATTAGTCTAAAATCTATTATTATTATTATTGTTAGTCTAAAATGCATCTAAAATCTGCTAGTTCTTCTGCCAAGATAAAATTAGAGAGACTTCATTGCCTGAAGGTGTACTATTTAGTAAGACAGCTACAAAAGGGAAGACAAAAGATGAAACATGACTCAGATCCAAAGAAGACAAAGAATGAAACATGATTCAGATCCAAAACCCTATTGAATATAATTACCTGCAGCTAATTTGTCCTGTTGATTTCAGTAAGACTCTGGCACAACTAATATTCTCTCTTTTCCCCCCTGAAATTTAAAGGACCTCTCCAAGGTGCTGAATCCTAAAATAGGTTTAGTGCTTTGGGTGTCTTCTTCAAAGTCTTGACTAAAACTTGGAGTGGATTCATTGCCCCACTGATATGGAAGTTACCAGCTGAGTGATAAATGAGTTAAAGCTGGAGATAGCAGCAACCATCCTTTTCTTCTGGAGATAGGGATGAATAAACTGCACCCCTCCAGATTTTGTGGAAAAGCAACCCCCAGTATTCCTTTCCATTGGTTGTGTTGGCTAGGCCTTACAGGAGTTGCAATCCATAAAAAAATCTGGATGGATACACATCCCCATCCCTTCTTTAGACTAAACATAAGTAAATGTACTGCTTGAAATGTTATCACACTGAGTAAAAGAAAAAGAGCAAGAGTGTTTACAGTCTTCAGTGTTGTGCTGCTGGATTTAAAACACACACCATTTTATCTTCTGTATATTCAGCTCAGCTTATGTCTTGGACTTCTTTTTTAATATATCATGTTTATTTTTCTGTTTCTTTTTTACAAATGTGGAGGCGCATATATATATATATATATATATATATATATATATATATATATATAAAAAATCAATTGTGGGGCTTATCACAACACTACTTCAAGGAGACTAGAGCAATAATTATCCCCTTCATATACCAATATGATGGGAAACAATGTTCAGTGCACTGGAGATAGATTTGCCATTATGTTTTGGCAGCAAGGAAATACAATAGAACAATAGGTAATAAAAAAAATTCAGATGGATACTTTCAGCGCAGTTTTTGCAACAAAGACTGATAAAGAAAGACAGAGAGAGAAATGAAACGAACCATTAAAATATTCTATTTCATGTTGCAAACAGATCTTTTCATAAAATATTTTCTTTTCCTTTCTTGAAGGTTAGTCTCTTTTTTGATCATGGATTCTGTTTTGAAAGCTTGAGATTTCACCCAAATTGCATCACTGGAATCGTTATAGATGAGAAACAGGGAAGGGCTTGGGACTGTGGAATAAGACAACTAGAAAATCAAGAAGGGAAAAATACCCAAAGCTTTCTTGATGACACTACATAAGAAGCAGTTAATTGGGGTGAGACTGAGCTGTAGTCACAAATGCATAACCTAGACTTATACATTTATAACTGATTCGTATTTGTGATACCTATATATCCAATAGTATAGAGAATATGTAGGGATCATAAAAGTCCCCCAACCCGACATACAGGCAGCAGGTGCTGCGAGCAATGGGGGTATGTTCTCCTGTCGTTCTTTCAGTGACTGTTGTGATGGAAGTAGGGTGGGATCATCAATCTAATGCAGCTAAGTTGACAGACCCCCCATTACTCACAGCAGCAGCTGCCTGATACTTTAGGACTGAGGGGCATTGGGCTGGGCTACTTAGCTATGTAACTAAGGTAGTTATGTGGCTAAGTAGCTTGATTTAGAATATCAACCTTGGTAACTCAGATAAGACCCTAAGGACTCCAATTTTCTTTTTCAAATGTTATGGCACAGCACATTGTTTATTATTTTATATTTTATCTTTTGTGACAAGCCTTTTCTCCTCAGATTGGTTTGGCAGTTCCACTCTAATAAGGTGTCATGTCCCAGGCAGACCAGGCAGTCAGTTAGCAAGCAGCAGAGCAGAGCTTAGCCACAAAGGCAAGAGGGGGGATAGTCCAAACAAAATTAAGTTCCAAAGCAAACAACTCCACAAGGCAAATCTGAATCATTGAGGTCAAGCAAGAAAGAGTCAAATAACAGGAATTAATTTTAAAAGATAGCTTTTTTCAAGTTCTGGCTTAGGGAAGGTCACGGTTTGAAACTGGCCTCTTGTTCCTTGGACTGGTGCTAGCTGTGCACCCAGAGACCAAATTGAGGGTGTAGTGGTGTAGTCATCATGTCCAGCCAAAATCAGTTCCAAAATAGCTGGAACAGAAGATCAAGAGGAGCCAGGAAAGGGAAACAGGAGCTAAAGTAAGGCTTCAGAGAGAGAGAGAGAGAGAGAGAGAGAGAGAGAGAGAGATGCATACAGTGGTGGTTTGTGCTTTCCATATCTGTGAGGTGATTGTTGCTGAATCACAAATGGCTGAATGTTATTTGAACGTTAGCAGTGGGAAAATGTCTACCACCATACCTGGGGACAAATGGTTATCTCAGGTGAAGAAAGGAAAGGCTGAAAGAAGAGGAAAGCTAATATGGCTTCTATTGGGTAGACATCACTATGGCTTTGCTTGGGCTAACTTAGAAAAACTGTAGTTTCAGGGACTATGTCAAGAAAAACAAGCTGACCATGCATATTTAGTTCCTTCCTGACATGTAAATGTTATGGGCTTTTTGATAGCGAGGAATGAAGACAGCGTTGAGTTAGGCTGGAGTCTATAGAAGGTTAATTTAGATCCCTGGCCTGGAAAGAAATCTTGGTTGAATGGAAAAGTACCCCAACACATGCACAATGTATGAGTGACCTGGCAAACTCTAAGATGCTATATTAAGATGTATGAGTGCTGACTCAGAGCGTCCATTTCTGTTCTGATTCTGATCTGTCAGGGTGTGGAACAGAGATGCCTTTCTTTTAATAAAATTGGGTCCTTGATTCACCAGCATAGCTTTCTAATTTTTCCTGAGGAAAACAATTTTTCCAAACCCAGACTTTGTAGGCCTTGTTGGTCTTCCCTTCCAGTAGGCATCTGCTGCCTGAGGCAGCTACCTCACTGTACCTCACAGCAGAGTCAACCCAGGTGAAGGGTGGTAAGTGGTTTTATATAACCCTCATTCCTCTCCCTTAATTCGTAAAAGCAGAACAATTTTTTTCAAGTTGACTTTGCTTGTACAGATGACAGGATTCAGTTTTCATTGGCACATAATGTTGGTACCGAATGTTGAAAGGCCTTTTATCTACCCCTTAGTGCAAATATATGACATCCTAACAGCAGCCATAGGAGAACATGGAAATCAGAAAAGGAAACTTTTAAGGCAACGGCGGGAAATATTTGACTTTCCAGATGTTGTTGGCCTGCAGCTCTCATCATCCCTAGGCAGCATAACCAGAGATAAAGGATAAAGGCAATTGCAGTTTTAACAACATCTGGTGGGCAGCTGTCTTTTTTGTGCACTGAATTGCTGTACTTTGACCAAAAAGCACAAGTATGTTTTATTTGTAGGCTGCTCGTATGACTCTTGCCATGAAAACTGCTAAGCTTATACTACCCTTGGGGTTTAATATGGGATGCATTCGTAAACATATGTGGCCTGCAGATGGCCAGATGTGCCTGGGATTTGTATCTAATCCTCCCTCAAAACTGCCAAGTGCATCTGATTTGCCTGAATCTCATTTCTGCTGGCCAATGGGAAAACCTAGAGCCAGGCTTTGGCCTCTCTGACACTGCACATTACATTTATGAACTTTACTCTATATGCTTGAGAATTAGAATCTTCAATTTTGTTAATTAAAATATTATAGATTCCCAGGAATTCACCTTCCTTTTTAGATACCTGAAACTGGGGGTATACAGACTATGCAGGGTGGCTTCTCCTCTACAGGAAATTGCTTTTTTTTTTGCAAGTGGATCAGAAACAACTGAGTTCATTCACCTCTCTTTATTTGTGTTCATATCTCTTGTTAGGTTGATTACTGTCTTCCACCTGAACAACTTGACTCAGTTTTGTGTTCAGCCTTCAGAATGGAAAGGAGGAGTTCAACACCAGGATGACATCTTATGTGCAGCGTTTTTACCTCCACAGACTCTAGCTACAGGTTGTGGGACATTTATTGCCTAATAAATCAGTCCAAAATTGAGACAAGAGCCATTGTCATCTGAATGCATGGCTGGATCTGTTGCTTCCTGGTACAACTTATACTTCAGTGCTCTGGCAATGCTATATTACTTACAAGAGGCACATGATAAGAATTTTCTAAGTCAAAGAAAGCAATGATTCTGATTCTCAGGCAATGGCATGTCTAGCATGAACAGCACCTAGAGCAACCCTCTTCTTCCTCCTCCCTCCTCCTCCTTCACTAAATATTCTGGTACTGCTTTTATATACCCCCTGGCATTGGCACCCAGGACAGGTACCCTACTTGCCCAACCCTAGATACACCTATGCTTTTAGGAGTGTAGCTATAGTAGGGGGAATATGATGGCATTGCCCTCAAATAAAAATTCTGCCCCTCCTCCAAAAGACTAAAGTGGCACTGCTTAACACTCTGGTAATCCAGTGCCTTAATTCTTTTCTTGGTACCAGTGTCAAGCTTGCCTATAGGACTCAAGGAATTGTTTGGTTATACATGGGAGCAATGTTGTCATACAACAATAAATAAGCAGATGATATTCAAGATTTAGTGGTTTGCCTGATTAATCATGTATTACCGCTACATACAGACAAGACTGCAATAAAACCAGAATGGTTGAGGTAATTGATGAATGTTTGTAGCAATGCTGAGGAAAGTTTAATAATTGCTCAGACTTAATGAACTCTTAGTTGAAAAGTTATGCTAATATAATGAAGCAGTTTTGTTTTGTTTTCACCTTTGAATAACATCCAAAAATCAGTTTGTATTTGCCCATTTCAAGTTTTGGATATGTGCTAGCCTTACTATTACACAGAATGAAGCAACTAAAGGACTCAGATTTTGAAAAGGCAGCCTGTTGTTATTTCTTTACTTATTATTACATTTTTACTGCCACTTTTGAGGGGTTAGAAGAAGCACACCGACATCAGGCACTTGTGAGATTTTCTGCTCATGGGGCAAAATAATTTGACTGGTCTTGGCTTCTGTGTACTTGATCTGAGTGTCTGGGGTGGAAAGATGTCATTTGCTGCTCTGCCTCAGGCAGAAAAATATTTTGGGTCACTCTGATTTTAGATTAAGGCCCTGAACTCATTTATTGACAGTTTCAGGCCACAGTTGACCCTAAGAGGTTTTTTTGCCCCCCACAAGGGACATCTTTTAGGTTACACTTTTATCCTTTCTTATTAACCTTCTGGCATTTTCAGGATATTCCATGGAAAGTCAGCAAGTAACTGTACCTGGTCTTGATACTCAAATTGTCCTCAGTCTTACTCATCAAATGGGGAGTCCATTGACCTGCCATGCTTATTAGAAACTGCTTGTGAACAAATCTGATATTTGAGCAAAATTCAATTGCTGAATGAAGCTTGAATTTGCTGAACAGAGCTATTTCTGGATGATGTCTAGACACAAAGCCTGGGATCTGAGATGGAATAATCCTTCAAAGAAAAATACTGTAGAACTGTGCACTCAATAAGAAAAGGTGAAAGCTGTGAACAGAAATCTGATAGGGGCAATAAGGCTAGGTGACAAAAGTTAATAGGATGCGTGACTTAAATGAGAATCAAATGTCTTCATAACAGCCCTTTGCTTGATATGATTTTAAGCTTTGTTTCTCTTCTGCCAGCCCTGATTTGTATTCCCAAAGGCCAGTGTGTTTTGGAGCCACCAAAGCACACTGCATTCTGGCGGCACTCTCTCCCTTATCCCCATTTTAAGCACACAGACTCATATGACAAAGTCTTGTGTTTGTCCATACAACCTGACTTGATAGTGCACTGACTTTTTATTGTTTAATCTAGGGAGTTCTGGAGGTGAAATTGTGGTATGGAATAACAGTACGGAAAATGCCCGTGTTAAGTTATGCCTAAATCCTGGAAGACCACACAAGCCCAGCTCAGGTTAGTGTGTACTGTAATGAGACCTTCATGTTTAGAGACTTGACGTAGCTGTTGGCTATGTTTAGAGGCATAAAGGACTAATAGGAAGCAGCCTTTTAGTAAGCCAGACTACCTAAATAACTTAAATGCTGAGGGATAGTAACTTTGCACAGTTTCAATCAGGAGTTTTCCCAACCCAAACTGAAGGTGTGTGGATTGAACCTGCGACACAGTGTGCAACATCTGTGCTTTGTCACTGACCTATGGCTCCTTCTCATGTAGACTGAAAGGCAGAATCATAGTTCTGCCTTCCTCAGCACAGGAAAACATAAAGGGTTTTGATTTAAAAAAAGAGTAACCTTGTATGTGGATGCATGAACAGCTGGGGAGCTGTCCACAGAGATCTTGGTGCTGAATGCTGGAGGTAAAGCTGAGGCCTCTAGCAAGATTACAGAACACAAAGGTGATAGTGACCCATGGGGCTATGTCTCTCCAGGCACCTTACTGAGAGCTCCATCTATTATAGTGTAATTGCTGTGTAGTAGAGAACAAAAATGACCAGAGACCCAGCAGTAACTTGCCATGCAGGGTGGGCACTGAAGCTTCTTATCTGTGCTGTTTGGCTGTAATGTAAGGATAATTTTACTAAGCATTTGATCACAAGTTACAGAAAAGAGAGGAATGGTGGTAACATCCATCTTCATATGACATGGGAAGACAGTTCTATTGGTTGTAAACCCAGTGCTGGTAAGTTAGCAATTGGTAAATGATTTCACCCTTGTAGCAGGTTAGTTCTCTCATTCTGTGGAATCATTATGTGGAATCAACGATGCTAGGAAAACTTTGATCTATGAAATTACTAATGATGAGTTTCTGCTAGGGGGTTTATGCTTTTGCCTTGTCAGAGTGACAAAAAGCAGCAGTGAGATGGCTCTTCCCTGAGATGTGTTTGCTAATTCACCATTGCTCCCAAGGCTATTGCTTCTGTTTATTGTCCTAGATCTACGTCAGCATTTTTATATTATTACCTACCATGGGGAGCATTCTCTTAATTTTAGCCTTGTTTTAGTGCAGGGTGATAAATAATTCCAGTCGGCCCTCCTGCAACTGAGCCCTGCAAAGCCTTCCCTCAAGGCTGTTCATAACCTGAAAATTTTCATTTGGTTGAGAGTCTTCACACACTAATGGTTATCATATATTAAGCTCTGTGCCAACAGGCAATTCATAATTGTTCCCTACTCGACAAACTGCAGCTTCCATTATGGAAGAATAACTGGTACATGTGATGTGGGGGAAGCTGAGGAAAGAGAAGATTGTGGCAGGAAGAGAAGCATATCTTCGACTAACATTACAGAGAGGCTTGACAAATCATTTTTATATTTCTTAGTTAAGCTGCTTGACACTCCTGCTAAGACAAATTTTTTAAAAGGTGTTTGCGTGTGTATATGTGCGTGCAGTTTTAATAATTTCAAATCCTGCTGTCTAGGTTGCCAATAAAACATCAGGCAGACTGCTAAGAAAGGAGACTGTTGATCAATTGCTTTTGCGTCAGCTGCAAAAGGGGATTCCATTCCCCCCCCGGTCACAAATTGGAAGATGCCTAATTTTCACTAGATAAATCATTTCTGGATCTAGATGTGTCAATGGCTGTTTTTAGTGAACATGACAGAAATTACAGTGTTGAAGAAAGATTTCTGAACTTTTAGGGCTCTAAAAGGCAGCACGGCGATTATGATGTGAGTTGACTTGGAGAGACATTGCAATCACTAGAAACGACTCTAGAATATTTGATCCAGATTATGCTGATACAACTGAACATGAGAACCTGTTGGGGTCTTTTTGCTAAAAGCTCACTTTTATAAGGATGTCCTAGCACCAGAAGGCTCCTCTAGGGTTGTGGGTAGACGGAGCTAAAAAAACTAGATTTAGAAAATAATAATAACATGAGTCTAGAAAATGCAGGCTGGCCAGACCATGAAAAATAAAAAAAGCCAACTGAATAATGAAAATCTGTTTTCAGTTTCATGTATGGGAAAGTTGGATATGAACACTAAATAAATAACGGGACTTGGGAAAGATATGTTCTCTCTTTGTTTCTTGGAACTATAAGGAGGAACTGTTATTACTACATGCACCCTATTGTGTGTATATCTTTTTATGATGCTTAGATGATATAGCAATATGCATGATGGGTAGATCCTGCTTTCAACTACAATTTGTTAACAAAGAGACTTGCAATCAGAATCCACACAAAGATATGATATGACTACAAATACCCTCTGCTTGTATGTGGACATGCACAATGAAATGGAAATCCTTTCTTCTATATAGCTGAAAGTTCTCTAGTTTTTGATAGATCATGGTTGTAAGAAGAGCAAAAATTGCTCTCTCTTTTTACCCTTCTCCTCCACCATTTTCATAGCAGTTTGTTTTTTCCTAGCGATTACCATTCGATATCAGTTAAAAAAAAGAGGGTATTTCATTTGACCCTTTCACGCTACGTAATCATAGCTCTGTAGTTCCATTTTAATTGCCATGGCTGCGTCCTCTGGAATCCTGGGATTTGTAGTTTGGGGAAGCAGTAGAGCCTGGCTGAGAACTCCAAGTACTCCTCCTTATAGTGCAAATTCCAAGATTCTCTAGGATGTTGCCATGGCAGTTAAAGTAGGATTATAACGTATAATTCCATAGTGTGAAAAGGCCATTTGTCACATAGCATCATTGAGTGCAGTGTAGAGGATTCTACTGTGAAAATGGTGGCCATGGGCCCAATGTCACAGAAGAGTTTCCACAACCCCCTTTTGCCCTGTTTTGCTCCTGAGCTGCCAAAATGGATCCCAGTTTCAACTCCTATGATAGTGAGTGGAATTATAGCTCTGATCCATTCTCATCTTGCACCCAGAACTCAGTCATACAGTTGAGCTCTAGGTTCTTCACTTTGGTTGAAGCAGGGAGCAGGAGGAATAGAGCTGGGACTAGCTGATGAGAAGGTGCCGACTTATACAAAACAAAATCTCCTATTGAGTTCTTGTTTGGCTTCATAATTTTGAATTCAAATTTTGTGAGAATACATTTGGGAAATCTGTCAAATCCAGTACTTGGAAGTAACATTAACATTGGTAATAATTTCACCTAAATTGTATTGGGGGGAAGGAGGGGGATAATGAAGGCACCACAGTGTCCTTTTTGTAAAATAATGCAGTATTTGGTAATATTGTTACTTTCTTCAGATAATGGGTAATGTTTGGGGAGGGGGAAAGGGCAAAACATTTTCTGTTAAGACGTATGTTGAAGAGATTGTTTTCTGAATCTTAGCTCACTTTTCTTACCTTTTTAGACTGAGCTTTTTAAAAAAATGGAGAAGAGATAAGTAATATACAAAGCACTTACAATGTGATTTGGTAATATTGTCAATCAGAGACTACTCTGTACATGTCACAATAGATTATATAGCTAATTATCATAGAATCATAGAATCATAGAAATGTAGAGTTGGAAGAGACCATACGGGCCATCGAGTCCAACCCCCTGCCATGCAGGGACACTCTCAAAGCATTCCCGACAGAGGGCCATCCAGCCTCTGCTTAAAAACCTCCAAAGAAGGAGACTCCACCACACTCCGAGGCAGCATATTCCACTGCCGGACAGCCCTGACTGTCAGAAAGTTCTTCCTGAGGTTCAGGTGGAATCTCCTTTCCTGCGGCTTGAATTTTTAAAAAGTAACCTTCCAAGTTCTGGTTATATCCTCCCTCTTTTGAAAGTTGTTTTTCTAGTTGTTTTGTACTTGCAAGCAAGAATTCTCATCTGGCCATTGTTGTTGCTGTGGGCCTTCAAGTTATTTCTGACTTTTGTTGACCCTAAGGCAAACCTATCATGGCCGTTTCTGGGGCTGAGAGTATGTGATGCACCCAAGGTCGCCCAGTGGGTTTCCATGGCAGAACAGGGAATTGAACCCTGGACTCCAGGATATAATTTTCATTCAAGCATGTAATGCCCTCATTTTGTTCTTCCATGTAGCTACATCCTTCCTCTGCATATCCAGAAAAGATATGGTTGGACGTTAAACTGCTTTTGAGTTCAAGAAGACTTTTAAATGTTAGCTTATAACATGACAAAAGTTTTGCTTTTCAAAGAAGGGATGGGAGAAAAGTATGTGTATGGGTATCAGGGGAGAACTTTGCATCCTGGCCATGCTATAACACACACATATAATAATATTGATAAATATAACAGAATTTAGTCCATAGCCAGCTTGAAACTAATGTTGTCTAGGCTTCTTATTCAGCATTTAAGTGATGCTCAAAAGCCAACTAGTAAGATAATAAAAATGTTAGAGCCATTATCTAAAATTGAACTATGGCAGAAGTCCAATTGTTAGTCTCAGCTAGACGGACTCATTGAATCAATGAAACTTGCATACCTTTTGACTTACTGGTATATTATTGATTCTACAGGTCTAGTCTAGCAGGGATAAACAAGTGAATCTAGGCTCCTATGCACAAGCAATATCACATAGCTTCATTTAAAAGGTCATTCTTAACAAACTTTCCCAAGTTTATAAAGCAAGGAATTGTGCATAATTTCATGCACAACTTGGAAAGTATACTCCTAGAATGATCGCTCTTAGAATCCTGAAGCTTTCACGGCCAGCAGCTATGCTGGCTTCGGGATGTTGAGAGTTATAATCCAAACAAACAAGCAAACAAACTTTTCACAGCTCTGGTTTCAGCATTTCCCTGCAAAGAAGCAAGCTTAGTTTCACCAGCTTCTCTCTTGCTTTATTATGCAATAGCAGAAGCCAATTTTAATGTTTTGACCTGTAGGGCTTCACAAAGCTGACTGAGTACAGAAACAGGGGACAGCATGAAAGACTGAAATGGTATCAGAATCAAGTAAACATATAAAAATGCAAATTTTTTAAAATCAACAAAAAATCCATATGATACATTACAGCATGTTTTGCCAAACAGGTTTGATTTGAGTTCCCCGTGCCCCCTCTCTCCTGCAGCGGAGGTGAAAGAAACTAATTTCTCAGTAATCTATCTCTCTCCACATGCAAGGATGGAAGAGAAACTAATTTTCTGTACAAATTATCTTTGCAAGAAATTGAGAATCTTTCCAGTGACTTTCTGAAGTATCAGAGAACAGTAATATATTTGTGCTTCCACACTGACAGGCACAATGGCTGCTATTATGGACTGAGGTCTATTGTGGCAGGGCTGCCTCCCCTGGACTTTCATGCTTCCCTCACCCTCTCTGACACAGCCAGAAGGAGAAAATTGGAAGTGTCCACTGTCATTTTTGATGAATTTAAGATTAAGATTTATTTTAAATTTGGTGTTATGCATTCATACCTAAACTGTAACTAATCTCATCCCTAGTTGGTTGAACTGCGGCCATTTCCTAACTACACTGTCATAGTGCTATTATTTCACTTTCACCATCCTGTGGAATTTTGGGGTTTGTAGTTTACTGAGGCCAAAGAGCTCTCTGGTGGAGAATTCTAAATTCCCCTCTCTAAACGACAAACCCCAGAATTCCACAGGATATTGAAACTGAAATAATAGCACTATAACAGTGTAATATAGAAATGGCCTTAGTCAACTTCATGAGTCACAATTTGAAATGGAATTGCTTCAAAAAAAGCCATGTTAATGATTAACTACAATTGAGAAAACTTGGATGACAAAACAAATTCTGCAGTACAGTCAACCCTCCACATTTGCCAGGGTTAGGGGCACAGGACCCTTGCAAAAGTGGAAAAAATAACGAATATCAAAATATGTGGGTGTGTCTTTGGGAAGATGTCCGAGGCATGATGGAGAGAATAGATATCCAGAGTCTGATCCAGGTTAGGGAAAGGAGAGGAACATGGAGTGGGTTGATATGGTGGCCTGACATTTCTTCACTCTTGACAGTCTCCTTCCTTGGGTGGGAAAGGGGGACGCTGGAAGAACGTTTGTGGGGCTGAGAAATTGGGCTGTGAGCTATCCTTAACTGGCCGAGCAGCAGCTGGTGGTGGAGGTGAAGGACCAGAGGCAGTTTTTTAAAGGACTGAGCAAATTGAATGGAGCTTCCTAGAGGGAAGATTCCCCAAGAAAAGAAGCACCTGAGATGGAGGGGGTGTTTGGAGAAACTTGCAAATAATCAAATCCATGAAAGTCAAATCCACAAATGTGGAGGGCTGAATGTATATACAAAATAGAAGAAAAGTGTTGCAGAGTCTCCCTCTACAGAAGAAGGGAGAAGAAGAGACATGTGCCTGATGCCCAGGCTGCTTCTTACCATGACAAATCATGGTTTCCTGCGATGTCCAAAGTTCATACCCAGTTACATATACTGTGGCTGTATGTATGCAAAATGACATCTATCCTGTAGTTTCTGAGACTATCAGTTTTTGTTTTAAAAATCTATACAAACAAATTCCTAGCTGTCAGAGACCTGCTTAGATGAAAATCACTGACATGTTCTTTCTTCCAGAGTTTCTTCTTATTAGTACCTCTCCAGACAGATTAAAGAACAAACAAACCAACAAACTCAAAGAGGCTTTGAAAGCAGTTTCAAGATTCTGTTGGGCACCCTGAAAGCCTGTTTTTCCTTTGCTAGGCTCTAAGCAGGAATTTCTCCCACAGATTCTCAGAGGCAGCAGAATGAAGCTCCGACTGGCAGCCTATCTTCCTGGAGACACCCAGTGACTGCTGCTAACTACCCCAGCTCTGAAGCAGAGAACTGCAGCGCAATAACTAGACTCTGCTTCTTGGAGACCAGGAATATTTCAGCAACAGGTATGGGATAAGCATTTGCTTCATTTTCTATGACCTAGTTCGCATACTGCCCTTTGAACTGGTAAGGTGCACAAAGGAAAGCCTCCTTGATTTTACTGGAATTTTGAAAAAGAGGAATGGGGCAGAGCTTGATAAAGTGATCTTTGGGACTACTACTCCCTGAACTGTATCATACATATACATACACACACACACACACATACACATATTCACACACACACACACACACAGACACACACACATATTTTGGAGGGGGCAGCTGTATCATGCCCTTTTGCTATCCTGCAGGCACAATCCCAATTTATCCTCTGTTGTCCTAGTTTTTCAGATGCTCCTAAAATATTTCAGTTTCTTTCTCTTCTTCCCACTTCGCCTCTGCATCATCAGTTGGTGCAAGCCTGAATTCAAGATGCAGAGTAGTTTGCATTCAGTTAACTCAGCATGGGGAGAGGAAAGGAAGGGGGAAGAATCTTGTCCTTCCCAGTTGGCTCAGACAAAAACAAATCACTGCGGCGTCTGCTGGCTTGCCTGCTCTTCTTTATTAATACTTTCACCATCTAGTCTACACTGGTGTTGTTCTGCCATATGTGTCCCAATTTTCATCTGTCAAATGGTGAAAAATATACTGTATTTCAAAAAGGTCACTTTTCCAAGCTCTGGAATATGAAATAAACACAATCAGTGATGGCAGGAAAGACTTGGTGCTACTGTATTGTCACTGCCTCCTTCTTTCCATAAGCTTAGAGGGGAATGAACTTCAGCTTATTTTTTTCTTACAAATGTATCAAAATTTGTGAATTTCTTCATATTTAGGAAATTAAAGAAATGGAAAGTAACAACACATGAATGTGAAGCTGAAATGACATCCAAACAGAGGCGCTTGAATACTCTATATAGTCCGGTTATGAATATAGGCTGTATTGTCTGGTTATGAATCCCTGTGTATCTAACCATAATTGCAATGCTGAGGTTGATCCTTTAAAAATAAAAAATAAAGTTACTTCCTCATCCTTTGACACTTGTATATCTGGCACATACATTGTGCTCTTCCTGATGACTGGTATAGCTTATATGTATTCAGTTTGGTCAGTGCAGATAGATAAGACTTTCAGTTTGTTCTCAATAAGAGTTTAATAAAATCCGCAAATTTCTTCACAGAAGAGATGGAAAGAACTTCATGTTTAAAATATCTGCAAATATTTTTTGTGACAGACTCAATTTATCCTCATTTTTCTCCCAAAAAGCTAGAAGCTGTGAGGGGAGAGATTTTTTTCCTTTATAAAGAAGACAATCCACCTCTCCTGACATGTGTCTTTTAGTGGCTGCTTTTTGAAATGTTCTGGAACATATTTACCTCTCTTACATCTTATATCACTCAATTCCATTTCATTCCAAGTTATCAGTCCATACTACAGTGGGTCTAGGTTCTTGGGATACTTTTTTTCTTTCTGTGATGTGCTGCCATTGACTGTTCTCACCTGTTACTGCCCTGGCTAGCCCGAGCTTTGGGGATATAAAAAGATATCCATTGATATCAATAATTCGGCTTCACATATCCCTTTCACATGCTTGCGAGGCCCCCGGACAAGCACGCATACGATAATTGCTGTAATATTCCTAGACAATACAGGCAGGCCAGAAACAGCCGACTCGCCACTTTAGGAGACCTCAAGGCAAGTACCTCCATTAGGTATGCAAGCAACCCTCAAAAGATCCTCTGCCTCACGCTGGCAGCTTGATGGTCGAGCTATACAACGCTCAAGAACTCTGCGTTTGCATACCGGCTACTCTACTGATAAATTCACCTATAATTCAATCATTCAAATTCTGACCTTTCAGAGGCTTTGTCTCCAACTCCAAATCTATTTTTTTTCCAAAGTCCGACCTAGCCTGCGGTCACAATTCTCCTTATAAAAACCCCTGACTTTGAGCGCTTCCTTGGATCACTCCCGAGTTCCAGACCACCTTGCTGCCACTTCGCTTGGCGAGCTTCCCCTCAGCTCCATGTGCTGAGACACATCGAACCCCAGCCTTGCTTTCCATTTTCTTCTGGACTTCAGGACAGGTTTTGTATCACCCGAACCAACTATCCCTCTGAAAATCCCGCTATCTTACTCACACCTTTATTTTCCTTAGTTATCTGTGTGCTTGTGTTGCTTACACTGTGTGCCTGTATTTAATAAAGATCATTTATTGTTTTCCAACTGGTCTGCTTCTTGACTCGGCCTGACCCCGTAGACACTGGGTTACCAGATCCTGCTAAGTTACCCTGCCTCTCGTTTTGCCAACTTGTGCTCTGAACTAATTTCCCCAACTTGTGTAATTTTGATAGTAATTTGGTGTCCCTCACGGGACCCCCAGTAAACAGGGTAACACACCTTTTATCCATAAGTTGCTTTCCCCACACCCCCTTTGCAGTGACGGATCATTATTGCCCCCTTACCTCTAAGCAGATATTTCTTTAAACCCACCCTTGACTTTCTCTTTCTGTACCACCATTGACCACAAAGAGGCTCTTTTTTCATTCACAAAGAGCGGTGCTGTCACATTCAAGAGCAGAACCAAAACAAGAAAACAAGATTCCATCAACACCTTAAACATGTCTATGAACCCAAGTCCTGCTTTATATTGGTTTCATATGATATGTGTTTTCTTGTGTGCTATTTATAAGTTTCCATCTGCCTATACTGGCATGTATATGTACAACCCATGCCACCATCTGCTTCAGGTGGTGTTATCCCCCCTCCCTGAAGTCCCCTGAAACATATGAATATTCCTAGCAAAAATATTTTGTTACAGCGCTAGTCTGTTTCCTTTCTCATTTTAATCAGAATTGAATTGACTGTTCCTGATTTTTACAGTCAATTCCAATAGTCCAAAATGTACAAGTCTGTAATAAAAGGCTGCTTACATACTGAGAGTCAAACGAGGTATTGATTTACACCCCTTGCGAATCAGTGAAGCACTGCAGGAAGTTAAGTCATGATGGAATTTGATCCAGTTGGGAGTTTCACAGCAGCTACTCTTGAGCATACAAAATAATTTCTCATCTGCTTTTTCCAGGTGTTTTCTGAATCAAATTATCATTGCTTCCCTCCAAGGCAAATTAGATTCTTTCTACAGATTTATCTGCTATGATTTGGGAAAACTGTTGCCTGAATGGTTATTTAGGGTTCTTGGGTGTCCATAAAGTACATGGAATTGACAAGAGGAACTTTGGTTTGCGAAAGAGAGGGCCATTTACATAAAGATTTACAGTCTCATGTGCATGTTTTGCAAACAGAAAAATAAAAGGTTTGGAAAAGAGGTTCCCAAGGCCCAATTTCTTATTACTGTAACTTCCTTCTGTGTGGGGACTCTGCAGATTGGACCATATTTCACTTCTGCTGGAAAGCGGTAACATTAAAACGGAAACTAATAGTCCAATAAACAAAATACAAATCTAACTGAGTTCTCACAGAGTAGAATTGGCTTCTTATTAGAGACTTGTGTTTAGACAGCAAAATCGAGAAAGTGATATATAGTTCCATTGTTTTATTCATGTGTAGGACATAGCAGTAGATTTAAATTAAGATTTAATTGGTCAATGGATCAAATGCGGTCCTATGTGTACTCAACCATGGGATCAAATCCCATTGAATTTACTGTGACAAAAGATCCTTATAGGCAACACTAGCATGGGATGGGAGAAGCCGTTGCTTTCAGTTTCTCCTGAATTCAGATTTTTTTTTTTTAAAAAAAGTCCACAAGTTCTGTATTTGGAATATGAAGCTTGTGAAAACAAACTGAAACTGAAATGAAATTCTGTCCCATTTGCACTGGTTGTATTCAACAGCTACCATATCCAGCATGTAGAAGACCTTGTTGTCTGTTGTATAGCTATTAAAGATTCGGAACATTTTTGGGGGGTGGGGGGAAGGAGTACCCATAAATCATCACTAAGATTGTTGAATGCATGAAGAATTAAGCTCTCAAAAGCCAAGACCTAGATGGATGAATTTGTCCATTTCAGTTTTCCCTTTTTGAATTTTAAGTTTTAAATTCTTTCCATATGAATATGTCCTCCTTTGATCCTAGTGCCACCATTCAAATTCCAGTGTTCCTGAAGATAATCTTACTGCTGTCATTGCTTCAAGTTGTTTCTGACTTATGATGAACCTTTCACGAGGTTGTCTGCAAGATTAGTTATGCGGGTATTTGCCATTGTCTTCCTCCTCTTCTGAAGCTATGAGTGTGTGACTTGCACAAGGTCACTCATGGCACAACAGAGATTCTAACCTTGATCTCCCAGAATCCTCATCCAGCCCTACAATCACTACACCATGTTGGCACTTGTAACCTTATTATTACATCATTACTTCTCATGTTTTAGGAGGAGCAAACCTTATATCTTGTGGAGGTGCTGGTTGTGTCAGATTTTGGAATACACAGAGGAGCACCCTATTGGCTGAGTTTGAAGCTCACAGTGGAGTGGGGCCCATTATCATGAATACTGAGAAACGAAACCAGTGTCTCATCACAGGAGATCTGGTAGGATGGGTGAAGATATGGAACATAGAGGTAAGAGGAAAGATTTATACATTGGCTTGCCAGAGAAGAAGAAAACTGAAAAAAAAAATATAACTAATTTTCAAACAATGGCTCGCATGTTGAACTAGTAGTTTTCTGCAAAGACAAGCACACATACAAAATTCCTTTTTTTTTTTTTTAATTCCTGAATGCTTGATAGAGACACAGAAGGGAAAATCTGTCAGATTTGCTTTCTCTGGCATACAAGTTCTCTCTCATACTCTTTCCATCCCAAATGCATGATTTGCAAATTTGGCTAAATTCTTCCAAAATGAATGGGAACAACATCTCTCCCCAGTTGCACTGGCCTGATTCAATAGGGACAACCATTCCACGTAGGAACAGACAGAATAATTGTGAAAAGGTCAAAAACATGTTTCTCCAGCTTTGGGAAACCCTGATAAAAAGAATTCTGGATCAACAAGAATCTTTATATGTCAGGACTTATTCTGCACCAAATTTGCATATGATTTCCCCCCCCAGAAAATGGTGTTTTCTGTGCAAAGCTATTGTTTGTGCAAAAATACCAGGTGCAAATTTGACACAGAGTAAGTCCCGAATTATAGCAATTTCTGTGCAGAAATTAGTATTTTCTTCACAGAAATGATTTCCTGCAGAAGAAATGTTATTTCCTATGCAGAAAATGCTATTTTCTATGCAAAATACTGCATGTAAATTTTGTGTTGAATACACAAAATGCTGTTCTCTATGTAGAAACTGTGGCTTCTCACTGAAAAAAATACCAACTTTTTAATAATTTCTTGCAGCAAGAAGAAAAATGTTAAAATTGCTTGCTGCTTTGTTCAAGACTGAAATTGCTGGAGAATTACATTCCTTGTGTACCTGCCTGCCATATAGGTGTTAAATATGAGGAGCTTCTCAGCAAAAGAGAGAGACAGAGAGCTCTAATGCAACAAAATTGTTAGCCTTCATTCAGCACCAAAATCAAGACTAAACATGCACAGATATTCAAATCCAGCCTTGTAACTACACCTGTATGGCCTGAATCAGACAAATCTTTCCATCCTGGTTTCTCCCACATTCAGTTTTTAAAATAAAAATTTTTAAAATAAAATAATCAAATTCTTTCCCTAATGTGAAGAAATGGCTTATTATAAGAAATGAACTGAAGTGAAATGTTCACCAGTCTGTGGGTGAAAAGTGGACATCATGCAAGCAGAATCTTTCTTGTGTGGTCCCCAGCATCTCCAGTTAAAGCACATGAAGTAAGAGAGATGGAATAAATTTATTTAGAGATGGTGGTGTGCTGCTCTCAGTCTAAATAGACAGGATAATGAACTCGATCAGCCTTCTTGAGCCTGCTTACCTTCACATGTTTTAGACTACAGCTTCTTCCATTCATAAACATTGGCTGTGCTGCTTGGGAGATTTAGCTCAAAACACTTGGAGAACACCAAGTTGGCAAAGGCTGGGCTGCAGCAATCAATGTCCTCGATCAATAGATGTCAGCTTCATAATGCTGTTCTTTTCAAATTTATAACTGAGCATAACAAAGTGCATATTTTTAATCACTAGACGTACACTATTTGTCTTGGATAACCTATGGATTCAGTTGCCAGCATAGCCCTGTACATGCATTAAACCGATGAAAAAGCCCAACATGTGAGTAGGACTATGCCAAGTCTTTCCACTCCTGATGCTTCATGCACTGAATAGCCTTCTCACGACATCTGTGGGTACAGTAGGGATGTCTGCAATGATAGATAGATAGATAGATAGATAGATAGATAGATACATAGTTAGATAGATAGATTGATTTTACACACAGCTGTGCATATGATGTTTTTCATGGGATTTAGAACTCTGGTCTGTCAGCATTCCAGGTCATATGGAAACCTTGATGTGTGTGGTTCTATGCATTCAAGCCCTGCAGACATTCATGCTGTAGGCATGGCTGCCAGGGGAAAGCTACTCACTCTGCATAGTGGTGAAGTCAAAGGTATTTGGGTAGGGATATGAAAGTTGGTCAATTTTGTGTTCAATAAATTTTATAGAACCCCGTCAGTGTTCCCATGCTATCCCATTTCTTTGGTGAAGTGAGACATTTTTCCTTCTCCCCACACAGAAATTCATGTCTGATTTTGGTAGGTATTTTCCCTAAGGTATATGTTTTCTCCTCCAACTAAATTGTGATGGGCATCTTCCAGAGGTCTGAGGGTCATATTTATTTCCTTGGAAACTTTTTTTTTTGGGGGGGGGGGAGTCTGCCATTCTTCTCAGGCTCTTGATACCATTATTTTGGGTGGGGGGTCCCAGAAGGCTCCTTCTAGAAGATGAAACTGGCCATTTTGCTAAGCTTGTCTCCTTTTCTTAGCTCATGAGGGCCTTTTTCCAAATCAAAAGTAGCCTTTGGAGTCAATAAGTTTGGAGGTATGTGAGGGGAGGCTGGGTTTAGTATGGATGACTGGAGTCCCATGCTGGGAACCCTATAGGGGCATGAGGACTTCATCTTTCCTGCCCCTGAACTAACACACATTTTGTGCACTGTTTAAATATCTGTCTTTATTGTTGTACATATTCCCCCAAATTTATACATGGTTTTTATGTCACTGGGAGGGTTGGGGATGCTGGGAGCTACGCAAAACCATGATAGCAGTTCCCTCCTGACCACTGAGCTCTGGCTAAAAAGCTGTACCAGAGTCAAGTGTACAAAAAGCCCAAATATAGCAGAGATTGGTCGCACAGCTATGAAAGTGTGCCCAGCAGAGATTAACTTCGCAGCAATGCACTGTAGCCAGGAAAAACTCACCCACACCACTTGTTATCTTCCATCAAGGAGGCAGTTTATTCTTGAGTTACAATATACACATATCTACAAGAATGACCAGAAGGCATTCCCGCATTCTCAGCTTGCTCTTTCTGGCAGAGCCTCCGGCATACACATTCAGGCACCGTGTGCGCAATGTTGACTAGTAGTTGGCTACATTTATACAGACACATCGCTGATGCAATCCTGGCCTACCTTTGCATTCCCCCCATATCTGATGCAACTTTCTCCCCTGATTGCCCATCAGCCTCACTCAGCATGACTCAACTAGAGTTACATGGCTTTTCACAGGTGCACTTGACAATTTACATCACAAAGTATTTTCTCTGGACTACAGGTTTTATCCAACCTTTCCTGACATTTTAGGCATCCATTTTCCCTGTTGAAACACATGGCAAGCAGTGGATACATACAGATTTCCGAGGCAAGGTGCGCTTTATCCTATTGCCAGTCTTGGGAGTTTCAAAAGGGTTATTTTTGTAAGAAAAAGTCAACATAGCACATTTGTTTTCCATCCCTAATTCATGAGCAGTTATGCCTGAACAGGATTACTATGTGGTGACAGTTGCTGGCTTAAATGATAGAGGATAAGTTCTTCAGTAGCTATGAAAACTTCACATTCCGGGACAGTTTACCATTGAACGTCAGCTGTTCTGGCAAAGGTCCTGACCTCATGCTTTGTTTATGAGCTACCTGGAAACAGGAGGTTGTGCTTGAATGGAAAAATGGTTTTCGATTTCATTAACTTGATCCAATCCAGCAGGGCTCTTCTTATGTGTTCAAGTAATATGGCCAGGTAGGTAGGACAGATATCATGGCTGCTTCCCATCCAAGTGTTTGTGCACTGGAGAGTCAAGAGTTTAGGTGGAATTGTCTGGGCCCAAATAGTTCTTACCACACATGTTGCTACTGGATAAGATACTGCTATGGATAATTAGCTCCAGTGCTTCATTAGGCTTACATGGAAAGGATCATGGCTAGAATCCTGTTGATTAGGCCCAATTAGAGTAGGCCCATTTAATCAATTGTTGAATGGTGAGGCAACACATGGGCAAATCCAATTGATTCAATGGCTTCCCTCTCATTGTGACTAATAATAAGATTTAGGCTCATTTTTAGAGGCCAAGACAGGGGGAAAACTATGGCTATTAGGATCATGTTGGGTTTCAGTTCCCATTATTTGCAACCAGCACAGGGAAAGGTCAGGAAGAAGGGAGGGCCACAGGTTCCTCAGCTCTGCTTTGGGCCATTCTTCTGTCTCATTGTATGTGAGATATAGTTTTCTGGATCACTTTCAATTGGTGATGTGGCCTGTAGCACAAAAAGCATTCTTCCACTTTGTCTTTTTTCCTCTGATAACTTCAGCACTTGTTCCTTTCTGTTAACCACCAGGACTATTGCCTTACTGCGGGAGAAAATGTGATAACACAGCCGCCTCCTCTGATAAGATCATTTCAAGTTCACGATGATGGCATCACTAGCCTGGGGACCTGCATACAGAATGACTGCCTGTTCATCCTGTCATCCTCTACAGACTGTAGTATTGTTCTTAGTGACATTTCCGGCACTCCATTTGGAATATTTGGGCAGGTAGAAATGCTGTGGGTTTTGCAGGTTTTAACATTATTATTTCCCCCTTCTTGCTGTTGCACTCATTATCAGCATTTAAGAATGAAATGTTGTCAAGGATTCCTGCGGAAATATCTCCCTGGGGGAAGAATTAAAAAGAGCAATCTAATACATGGTGAGAGATGTATACATCACTCTTCCTTCCCCTGCCCCACTTCTCTCTTGCCACAAATACATAAAGTCGCAACTCAGAGGAATTTTAGCACATCTGTCCTTTAAATTTGCTGAAGGCAGTGTTTGAAATTGGAAAGAGGTAAAAGCTTTTCTCAAGGCATAGATAACTCAGGGAAATAATTGGATGAGTTGTAATTTGTCTAAATGGAAGGTAAAGCTAAAAGGGCTCCATATTTTGAACATGAAACATAGGCTGATTTAAACTTGTTTTTTAAATACATTTTTAATATGTTGCCTAACTAGAGTTGGTACCAGCTTTTAGGACATGAATGACCAATGATTACGGAAAGGTGCAGGTGTTCATTATGACAATCTCCATAGCTTCATCCTCAAGGAGAGTCAAAAAATACAGGTGGTTGTGTTGATCCGTCCATCCATCCATCCACCGTCTCTCTCCCCTTCCTTCCTTCCTTCCTTCCTTCCTTCCTTCCTTCCTTCCTTCCTTCCTTCCTTCCTTCCTTCCTTCCTTCCTTCCTTCCTCCTTCCTTCCTTCCTTCCAAAATTGCCACACCTGTAGGATTCTAGGGACCATCATTTTGCCACCGTTGTTTCCCTTGCAAAGGTTTGGGAGGCACCCAGGAATGACAAAAAGGGCCCTGGAGGGGCCAAATGCAACGCATGGGCTGCAGAATTCCCACACACTTCAGGTCTCCAAATGACCTTTTCATGCCATCTGCCAGGTTAGTATCATCCCACACCCCGAGATTTCAGGGCTAAAACCTCAGACAAACCAATGGCCACCTGATGATGTCACAGAGACAGTCCCATATGTTCTCATTAAGCACAACACATACAACACATTATGTATTAGAGAGCCAGTGTGGTGTAGTGATTTGAGAGTTAGACTATAACCTTGGAGACCAGGGATTGAATCTCTGCTTAGCCATGGAAACTACGTGACCTTGGGCAAGTCATACTCTCTCAGTCTCAGAGAAGGCAGAGCAACTCCCCTATGAACAAATCTTGCCAAGAATGCGCCATGAGAAGTTCAGTTTAGGATTAACATAAGTCAGAAATGTTGAAGGCACACAACAACAATTATGTATTAACCACAGATGCTTAGAGTATGTTTTTCAATTTAAAAAAAGAAATCACCCAAAAGTCTAACAAATGAGAGTTTTATACACACACAACATATTTTCCAAGGAAGTGTTCTCACCCTGAGGCTCCCTCCCCTTGCTTTGAGGAGTGGAGAAAAAGGATCAGGCCCTGACACCTTGGGATCCAATACTTTCCTAAAATCTACCTAAAGGACAAGACATGTATGCAAGATATGTAACTTATTTCCAAAGCTTCCTGGATGATGATGGAAGCTGGTCCATTGTTCTGTAAAGTTCTAAATAAATAGACCGTAAAAACTTCAGGAAGACAGGACCATATCTGAAATCAGAGATGAGTAATCAAGTTCTGACATTTCACTGATGCCTGAAGCCATCTCTTGCCTTATGAGTGGCAACTAGGGAAGTGAAGGAGCAGTTTTGAAATACTTTGTCATTGATTGAAAAAGGGCTACAAGTTTTTGACTGGGAATAATGGTCCTAAAATAGTAATTTTAAAAAGTAGCAGGGCAAGCAAGGAAAACTCTCATTGTGAGCCCATTATTTTCTGGGCTCAGTGACACTGCAAATTCAGAACTCTTCAAAGCCAATGAGAAGAATTAGAAAAGGATTACTACCTCTGTAGAGAATGAATTGCCCCAAATCTTTTTCAGTCCATCTCATTTTCTCCCTTCTAACTAGCAACACTTTGAGCCCAATTATAGTGAGCCAAGAGTTTGCTTGGGTTAAAAAAAAAGTGGGGTGAGAGCGAGTGAAAATACTGCAACAGTTTACAGATACACCCAACCTTTTGCTTGGAAGAGGGATTGGCAACCAGAAAAGGTCTGGAAGTCTCACGTGTGCTACTTTTTCTCCCCTGGATTTCAGAAGGATGTACCTGTCCCTTAAAAAAAAAAAAAGACCAGAAGTGACAGGAAAATAACTTTTTTAAAGGTTATGCCAACATTTTTTAAAGGTTATGCCAATCCTAAAACTAGGAGGAGAGGGGTAAAACAGACAGCATATGAGTGGTGGGAATCATGTAGCCCTCCAGTGGTAGTTGGATTGCACTTTCCAGAATGTCTTGTCATTGACTATGCTGGCTGGGGCTGCTGAGAGTTGTAATCTAATAACATCTGGAGACCTGCGTGGTTCATCTCCCTGATTTACATAGGCAGCCATGCTCTGAGGCTTCGAGGAGCACAGCTGGCAATTTTTAGTTAATTTTTCTTGATGGTGTGAGTAAACACGATCCAGTGGGGCCCAGGGGACCTATGATGCTGCACGGAGATGTTGTTGGGCCACAGGTAGCCCACAGGTTACACAATGCCTACCTTTAGATTAAAAGGAGGGCAGGCACACTTCCAGGATCCACCAACTGCAGTAAAAAAAGATATATATTTAAAAATATCGAATTCTGACCCCATGGATTTATTTTGAAGAACAGAACTCAGCTGAGTTCACCATCCTTCCATGCAACAAACCAAGCTTTTTTCATTCCAATGGTATAATTTTGAGTAGAGGAGTCATTTTATTGTTATTTGCCTCCTTCCCTCTCTTTTCTCTTGTGAAAGTCTGTGGAGATCTACTAAAAATTACCCAGAGATATTTCACCTTCCCTTTACTTTCCTGTTCAGTCTCCTGAAAAAAAAAGAATTGAACACATTTTTGGACTTGCCTAGCCGATGTTGTTTGCTTGGTCTGTACTTTTCCTCTCTTCCTTCTCAGGAAAGGCATTGGAGGATTGGAAATTATGTCCTGTCCTTCCCTAGTGAAGAAATCAAGTCCCAAACTGAGGAGGAGAATGACATTAAAAAGAACAGCCCTGTGTCCTTTGTTGAAGAAGATCCACCCCCTCACCTCCTAGAACAAGCTGTACCTGTTACAGAGGATGAAAACATCTACACAGACATGTAAATAATTTCTCTGAAAGCTGATTTGCAATGACAGTTTTTGAGAGGGCAGGCCATTAAGAATGAGCCAAAGCATCTAATTAACAGAGCCTTCCTCTCAGTGATAATATTTTAAATAAGACTTGCCAGCTAATGGATTTCTTGTCTGGTTGGAAATCCAGAATCCCTGGGTGCCATTATTCTTTCTTTTGTCCTGAGTCACAGAGAAGGGATAGAGGGAGAGAAAATGATGCAGGAGGATTTAACACGGGAATATTTTGGCCATCAAGTGAAGATGAGTTTTTGTTTAGCTAATTGCTGGAGATGCTTCCATAGTGGATACTCATGAGCAAAATGTGTTTGCTACACTGATCATTTATTCCTGGTAGCTACTAGATGCTGTATATATTTAATTTGGCTTGGCACTGGAGAGAAACAGTTCTAGGGTTATAATATAGCCAATAAAGGAGACTGAGACTACTTGCCTGGCAAGTAGAGTAGTCTTTCTGATGTGATGGAACTGTTAGCGCATTCTAGTTGTTTTGGGGGATTACTGATGTTCCTTTAAAGACTTTGTTGTGTGCCTCCAAATTGTTTCCAATTTATGACAACCTAAGGTCAACCTATCATGGGTTTTTATTGGCACAAGTTGTCCAGAGTGGGTTTGCCATTGCCTTCCCCTGAGGCTGAGAGAGTGTATGTTTCAGGTCAGATAATGGGTTTCTATGTCTGAGCAGGGATTTGAGTCCTGGTTTCCGACACTTTTGGTTTACAGCTTGGCCATGACAGAATCTGAGAGTTGTAGTCCAAAATAGCAACTTTCCCGGTTCTAAGCATAAAACTCCAATATTTTTCTGCCTGCAAGGAAAGTGACCCTGTTAAGGCTACAACTTGCTTCTGCTTAGGGATGTGAGGAAATAGAAAACAGCATATTTGTTGAGAAGGCATCCTCTGTCTGTTTTGTTCAGGGCTGGGTTCTGCAATTGGTGCAGAGTTGGTGCAGACTGTCTTAGCTATTGGGAACAATCTTTCCAGTGCTGAAGCACCATCATTGACTTCCCTGTTCAATTACAGGCACAGTTTAAAGTGCTGGTTGTAATCTTTACGTGGCTTAGGACTAGAGTGCCTTAAGGATCGTCTCCTTCCATCATAGTTGTTACTCTTTTATCTTGTCTTCCATCAAGGAATTTGGAATCAAATGTGTAATCTTTTCCCATTGCCCCCCCCCCCCCGCTTTAATCTCACAACAGCTCACTACTGGGTGGCCATGAGCTAGTCTAACAGAGTTAGATTAGACTAACCCATGGTCAGCCAGTTAGTTTTGCCACTGAATGATGATTGGAACCCAGATCTCTCTCTTAGTTCAGTGCTAATAACAATTATATAACACTGGGGCAAAATCTGCCTGAGATGAGATCTTAACTTCTCTCCATGTGCTTCTGCCCTTTGTGGCAACTGGAAATGGCAGAGGAAGGGCCTTCTTGGTTGTGGCATCCAACCTATGGAGTGACCTTTTCAGGGAGACTTATCTGGCACCAGGAACAGCTGGTGCCCCCTTTGTCAATTGGGTAGTATTACATCTAGTGTAGGATTTAGTACAATGTTAAAGGCACTCTCCTTGGTGTTGTGCCTGTTTGAGGGATAAGGCTTAGAACTTTTGATAGCTCCTTTAAAGTTCTGACTAAATCCTGGATTGGATTCACCATCCCACTGACCCTGAAGCCACTTACTTCTATTTTTATTTTGACATCATAAGTGTTGTTGTTGCTAATGTTACTTTTGTTCTAAAGTGATTAATTGTCTAATGTGTGTGTGTGTGTGTGTTTATGTACACATATGTGTGCGTGCATCTCTGACTTCTTCAGACAGTTCTTTAGACAGCTGGGCTGTTTGGTATTTTGGCTTCATTTTAAGGAATGATTATTAAGTTGTTTCTTATTTTTATTCTCTGTTTTGGAGGTTTGTCTAAAATTAAAAAGCAGGCTTTGAAATATCCAAAATAAATAAATGCAATAAAGAAGGCAAGTTTGATTCAAAAGCAGTAGCTCAAAATTTAGCATGAGAAAGTCTCTTGTTAAGGTAGGAATTAAAAATAAAACATTCACAAATATCTCTCTACCAGCGTGTTAAATATACAGAAGCAAAGTGTGTCATTAAAGGTGGCAACCCTCTCTAGAGACATTCTATGACAACATGTCGGATTCTTCTTTAGAAATCCAGTTTATGGTTTGCTTATGCCATGCCAGCAACATACAAAAATACACTCAGTGATAAAATGGTCTAATTTTGTGCTCCTGATGCATGAGAGGTTAGAGGTGCAAGACTGTTAGATTCCTAGTGAGCTCATATATTGCAAAACAGATAAATCTTTCATGGCTCTTTTGTAATCTACACTATGCCCAAGCATAAGAACAGTAAAATTAAACTCTGGCTAAGTGCTTCCTCAGTTTTAAATAACTTGCTTGATGTAACAGAATGAAGCCTTTGTATTATTAAACGTTTTAATAACCTTGGGTAAAAGAATGTAACCTTCACGTGCAGACATAGTGCCCAAAGGAATAATTTGCGTAATGCAAACAGACTGCCAAGTAGAGATACATTTCATTTCAGAAAATATTGGGTTAATTTAAATTGACCCGAGAAGTAGGAATGAAAAGTGCTTGGTAATGCCAGGAGTTCCCAGAAAATACTTGAGGATCTCTACAATAAAATCAATTTCTACAGTAGCAAAACCTTGGACTTTCAGATATTCCCCCCCTCCCCCATCTGGAGTGGCTCTAAGGTAAAAGCAAAGATGATACTTCTTCCTCTTCCTTTTTCTAGGTTCCATATGTGAAAGTTGATCAGAATGATAGCTCAGTTTCATATCAGTACAGGTGAAAGCCAGCATAGTATAGTGGTTTGAGCCCTTGGATTACGACCCTGGAAACCAGGGTTTGATTCCCCCACTCAGCAATGGAAACTCACTGGGTGACCTTGGGCACTTCACACACTCTCAGCCCCCAGAAAATCCTGTGATAAGTTCTCCTTACGGTCACCATAAGTCAGAAACAACTTGAAGGCATACAACAACTATAGGTGACAGGATAGCAACATTTACTACATCTGAGGGCAGCAAGGTAAGATGAGATCCAGAGCTTCTGCATCTCAGTATCTACTGTGCCTCACAGCATTTCCCACCTGAAGTAACTGCCTCACTCTCTTAATGGCTGGTCTGCTCTTGTGCCCACCGTGGCCCTTTCCGCATGGCATTTGCCATGCAAAAGGGCGCCTGGAGCATCGTGTGATTGTAAGGAGCAATCTGCATGATGCACTCACAATCGTGCGACGCTCCAGGGGCTGGCAGGCGCCAATTGTGCACCTTTTCATTTTCAGCTGGAAGCCAAAAATGGTGCGCGATCGTGCATTGCTCCCAGGCCCCACACACACTTACCTGGCATGCGGAGCCTCCAAAGCCTCCAAAGGTCATGCTTCCTGCCCCAGCGCAGCCTGGGAAATTCCCAGGCTGCACTGCGGAAGGAAGAGGCGGGGCTCTCGCGCAAGCAGGCAGCTTGTGCGGAGCTGAAGCAGCAGGGACGCGAGAGCCTCTCGCCAGAGACTGCTAACGCAATCCCCGCACCCCAGTGCCGGAAAAAGGTAGGGTGCAGAAAAGGCCCATATTTCAAGCATAGCTGAGCTAAAATTTCTCACAGGACATTTCTGAGATTTTTTGTTTTTCGTATGTCACTGGTCAAAGACTGATTTTGCAGAACATTCCTCCCCCCTTGATTTTTTTTTTCTCCTGAAAGAAGACATTTTTCTGCCATAGTGCCCTACAATGCTGCTACTTAGTAGAAGATGGAAAACAGTGGCCAGACTGCCAACCTAGTTGTTCCTGCTGATGTTACTTGTGACAGAAAGACCAAAACAAAACAAAACAAGAAACGCAACTAAGGATAAGAAGGACGGATGGAAGGAAGGAAGGAAGGAAGGAAGGAAGGAAGGAAGGAAGGAAAGAAGGAGCTATGGCTGCACTGCTAGTGCTGCACTATCTTCCAAGACACTGCTAGGGAATATTTCTTTTTCCTGAGAAAAAGAAAGTTTTTGGCCTCAAATAGGATGGAGAACTTAGAAAAGCCTTTTGTTCACAGTTTCACTTCTAGGAGCAGGGTGTGCACCTGGATGTGATGACACAAACCTCTGTTGAATAGCTTCTGTCACTCAAGATAGGCAATACTGAGCTACATGAGGCAGCTTTCTATGTTCCAGATGTAGCCTCATGCAAGCATTTAGACTGCAGAGTGAGGGTTAAACAGAGGTGGCAGTGAAGACATGCATTCTAACTCTAATCCAGTGTCTTCATGTGTATTAACCCCATACTCTTTCTTAGCTGTCTGCCTTTAATGTGGCCCTCTTTTCCTTCACCCTTACCAAGCATTACTGCTATTTCTACTGAGTCATGTAATCTCAAGATGCAGCTTATGTATAACAGTCTCAGTTTAGTTGTTTAGCTTCTAGGCAGACTTCAAACAAGATTTGCTCTTGCATCCATTTATTTGTCTTCCTGGCAATCCATGCAAACCATAGAACTCTCCTCCAGCACCACATTTCAAATGAATTGATTGTTTTCTTATCAGCTTTCTTCACTGACAAACTTTCAAAACCATGCATAGAAATTGGAAATACAATGAATGTGATGAAAAGGCAGAATCTGCATGGTGTGATAGATTAAATAAATCATCAAGGTGATCCTTTTCTTCCTGGTCACGGACTGGCTTCTTCTATGTTCAGCTCCTTCAACTCCACAGGACCAGACTTTGGCAATCTGCAACTCCTTGAACAACTTCAGGGAAAAAACAACAACACTTCGGTCAATCAACTGATTAAATAATTTGGAGCTGATTAACCATCTTCTTCTAATTAATTGCATTCAAATAAATATGCATATTAGCAAAAGCTGAAATGTAAGCGCATTGCTCTTCTTGGAGTGCCAAGAAAGAGATAACTTTACAAGTTAATAAACAAAAGCATACATCCATAATTTAAAAGGAAATAAACTTTGTTTTTGTTTTTTTATTTTCTTTTTTCCACATTATTTTTTTCAATTCCTTATGTGCTTTTGAATCATTTTTGCATTATTTCTTTATTGTAATATGTGGATGCTTTTGATTTTGGAACTATTGTAATAAGTAGACTGTTTTTTAAAAAATAAAAATAGTTTAAAATTAATTTAAAATTAAACCTTGCCTCATAGATTAATTAACAAAATAAAGAACTAATTACAACTGCAATATAAGCAAATGTCTCTGAGAGTAAACCCAACTGAAATCAACCAAGTCAATATAGGACGGTGCTGCAAACTAATTAAAGTTTGCTTTGTTTTAAAATATTTAATTAAACAACAGCCTATATTTAGTAAAGATGCTTCACAAGTATTTGATTTTCCTCTGTTGTGATGGGCTTTGGGATGGATGGATTTCAGCATGCTATGCAGTTTTAAACTCAGCTTGTTCTCATCCTGAGGCTACTGGATCAAGTATTAAAGAAACCTTGGAAAGTGATGTTATGAAATAGTGCGTTCTGTGGATTCATTTGATTCATTCAACTGATTTGTTCGGCACTGTTGAACCAAATGAAAAGAATGGATAGTGAGCATTCCATTTGCCCTGTATTCCTACCACTCCATTACCTTGTTAACAGCAAACAATGTATGCATCTTGAAGAGTCATGCCTCTCTGTATGCAGCAGAATAGTTCAGATCAAATAAAAAATAAACCATGACATGACATGTCTGTTCATTTTGTATCCTATTTTTTATCTACCTAGGACAAATGTATGGGACAACACAATTCTGGGTAAAAGTTACAAAGAGAAAAAAGCACAGAAAGGAAGAAAAGGCATCTTGTTCAACAGAATTGCCGGGATAAAGCCAACAGGTATGCAACTCTTATGTAATATATTCTGCAACATTGGGGCTTTATTGCTCTGATTCGTATGCCCTGAAAACAGATATAGAACTCTTGAATGTGTTTCTGTCCTTATGCATTCTGGTAGATGAAGCCCACTTTGGCTTTGGAGGAATGTGTGCACAAGCTTATCAACATATGTCCAATACGTCCAACCAGTTATGTCAAGTGGAATTCCAGGTTGGAATACAAAGAAGCCTACATGTACAATGGGCTTTGTATTATTCCCTGCGAGAACCAGCTCTTCCTATCTTACAGAGTAGAATGATTATTGGCCCTGTCAATGTCAGGTGGCGGCTTGAACAGAAAACAGAGACAGGAGCCAAAGTGTATGGCTTTTAGTGATAAGTAGTAAAATAAACAAGAGGTTACATCACCCAAACGAAAAGAGACAGCAAACTCAACAGCTAGGCATGGAACGGAAAATACAGGATGCAGATTCCCCGGATGTAAGACAGTTGTTGCCCCGTGCCCAACTCCCCCCAGCGTCTGACTTAAATACATAGTCCTTAACCCAGCTGGGCTGATCAAGCGTCCGTTGGCCCAGCTCACAGCTGTAGGCCCTCAGACTTCAGACGCTTCTCCTGCAAGCGTTTTGATCTGCGAACCGCCTCCTTCTCTCGCCGCCTCTGGAGGAACGTGGGGGGAGGGTCTGCAGCAAACTCCGGGCTGGAGTCAGGAACAGCAGCTTCTGTCGAGCCCGAAGCACTGGTCTCCTCTGCTGCAGGTACTGGCTCGGGGACCTCTGTGGGGTCGCTGGCAGGCCCCTCCCTTGCCTCTGCAGGAGCCCCCTCTCCCTCCCAGGCATCCACCCCCGCCTGGGGTTCCCCGTCTAACTAAGAGTCCCCGTCTGAGTCGGCAGCACGCTCAGCCGGGCTCATGACAGGCCCCTTAATCTCTTCCTGTATGTGTGTGTGTATTATTGATGAAAGTGCACAAGAATAGCCAATGCCACATTAAAGTTTCCATAGGCCCTAGGCACTCTTGTATTTGACTCCCTGCCTCACCTTGATATACCACTCAGGATGTTTTTGTAGGCCCTAAAATCCTGTTTTCATAGGCCCTAAATTATTTTGTAGTCCCTAGGCACTGTGCCTAAAGTGCCCAATGGTTGAGGCAGCCCTGAGATTAGCACTAGAAGGAAGTTGCTGGAAAACCTCAACTGTGAAGTAGGGAAGGTGGAGAAATTTGCTTGGTTTGTAGTTTCATAGAAACAGACTTAACATGCAACATCTATGCATACTGGAAAACAATTATCCTTTGGTTTTCCCATCTGCCTGTATTTTGCGATGTACTTCTCCAGCAGTATCTCTGTGTGTGTTAACACTACATGAATAAATAAATACATACATAAATACACACACACACACACACACACACACACTGCCAAGATAAGGTTGTTAGGGGAAAATATCTACATAATGTGCATAGATTTTTTTATGTGTATGGAAATATCTGAGAAAACACATACATATTTTTCTGTGGACTTCTGAGAATACATAGGCAAACTGATACAGGAATGGGATGGAATGGGCTAGTGCAAGGATGGTAACTGTGAAAGGCTAGGAAGTGACATTAACTTCCCTGAATTCCTTGAAGGGCTCCCCCCACCCAAATGTCCCCCAATATCCTCTATGGGAAATTTTTTGACATTTTTTTGTCCTCTATGGACCATTTTAGGCCCAGAAGAGGCCTTTTTGAACCACAGGAATTGAACAGAACTCATTCTTTTGGTTCTGGGGCTGAGCTCCACAAAAATGGCCCTGGAAGCTGCATGTGGCCCATGGGCCACACTATGCCTCTCCCAGGTCTAGCTTATCCACATTTTTGAATCTTATTGAAAGTGATGCAAACACTTTTATCCATCCTTAATGTGTGGTAACCCTCTGTAGCTGATTGGACATCTCCGAAGGACCAAGACAGAGAATTTTCTTGATGACAAATCTGAGTGGAAAAAAAAATTCTCTTCCCCTGGTGACTGGTTATGTCTAGTTGTCTTGGAGACCTTGCCTTTTAATTAAAAGCCAGATTTATTTGCTTTCTCCCTTTTTTCAGCGCAGAGGATTGTGAACTTCCTTTTGCCTAACTGGCAGGGGGAACTGCCCACGCATAAGTATCTGTGTTTATCCAGTTCCCTCAGTATTTCTTAACTTCAGGAATGGCTCAGCATGATTAGGCACAAAAAATTAGCTTTGCTTCAGTTGCAGTAGGTGAAATGATTTTCTGCATCTGAAATAATCCTCTGGTTTGAAAAGTTGTATTTAGGTCATTAAAGATTGGAGCCCTGAAGGAGACGACGGATATAAACGAGCTCAACTTTCTTGTGCACCCTGACAAATACTTTGGGGAAAAGTCAGCTGAGAAGTGTTCAGAAGATTTAAAGCTGCCTACCCTTTCAGCAAGTAAGTAGACCTTCATTAGATTCTCATTACTCTAGCTCCTGCTACAGAGAGGCAAAAATAAAGGTCATCAGCTTATCTCTCTTAAAAGAAGAGTAAAGGTAATGGGAAATTCTGGGATTTATTCTTTGGCCACTGGCAAGTTTCTAAGGAAGAGGAATGGAAGTTCTAGGAATCATGTGATCCAAAGTAGCAAGCAAGAGGTGCCAGGTTAAATTTGTGATTTCTCCCAATTAAATAGTTAGGGTACTTTCAGAAATCATTTTTGGGATTCAGTTGTCAAGTGAAAGTAGGGCCACAGTTTCTGGCTCTACACACTCTAAGGTATTCATAATAGCTTCCTCCCTTTCACTCGGAGGCCTGAAGCGGGGATGCCTGAAATAGAACCTTTGGTCTATTAATGTAGGCTCTCCATATGGTTAGAATACTGCTTGGACAGGCTCGTAAGTCTCATAGGGAACCACCCTATATGTGGGGGAAAGGTTCCCAATATCATACCTTCCCCTCTAAGATGTGAACCATGCACGCCCAGGCAACTGGGAAGAGTGGTAGGGCCAGCAAGCATAGACTGGCTCTTCTTCTCACATAGGTAGTCGATGAATGGAGTGAATGAAGGTTGAAAGTCCAGAGAGATTAGTGAGGGAGGAAAAGTGCAGCTCATGAGCAACAAGCAGCTCTTAAGGCTGTTTTAGAAGCCCCCAGAATTCCATACTATCCCAATTTTTTGCAGCATTTTTTTCTTTTCCTAAATAACAATGCTGCCTCACCCTCATTCTTGCCATGCCCTACCCATGCAGTTGGAAGTTAAATCCAATTAACTTCTGTTTTACTTCCTGGATCAACAAAACCATCCCTAAAAACCAATGCAAGGACTATAAATGTGGCAAAAGTACCCCTTCATAGGCCTTAATGATTTGTATTTGTGTGTGTGTGTGTGTGTGTGTGTGTGAAAAAATGGTTTAAAACAAAAATAAAAACAGGTGCACTGGGGGCTAGCTTTCCAAGGTCTCAACCCCAGACAACTGACCATCCCTTTGTTAACACCAGCCCAAAGGCAAAACTGGCACTCCATGGGTAAAAGAATCTCCTCAGCCCCATCCTCGCATCAGTTCAACTTGGGAAAAAAGCCTCCCAACAGCTCCGTTTGGAGGCTTTTTTCCCTCCAACCCTGCTTACTGCATGGAAAGGGGGCAATTTTTATCACAGGGGTGACCCAGCAGTAGAGGCAAGAGCCTCTGCCTTCTTATACACTGTATCAAAGTCTAAAAATATCTGCCTGTGTGAAAAAATCCTTCCAGAGGATTCACTTATGAGCGTTTTTTGAGAGAGTACCCACATGGAAGGAAGAATTTGGGAAGTCACAGCTGATCAAAGAAGGGTTAATCCTCCCCACCAGTTTTCAGCTGCACTTTTATGTGTCTTGCCTAGTGTTGTCATTTTGTGATTTTACTACCGCACAATGTTGTATTTTATGGGAGATAAATTGAATAAATAAGTAATAGGATTGTTGCTCTGCTTCCAACCACCTCATTGTGGCAACATCAGCAGAGCACCAAAGGCAAAATCAGTGGAGGATCAAAGACACTTACAGTATCTCCTTTTTTGTTTGTTTGTTTAAAGCACGGTTTCCCATCAGGGGTCTGGAACAAGATTTATGTGTATGTTGCTATAACCTTTTCCTGTCAGAAACTGTGGCCTGCTCACTTTATACAAATTTGTGCTCAACTTTCTTTCCATGAGGGGCAGCTTCCCATCTGGTAACATGCTGTTTGGGGGTGATGTAGATTGCAGGAGGGCAGGAAAAAATGTCTAGTGAGGAAAAGATTTTCAGTGATTCATCATCTGTGTGAATCGTACTTGTCATTTTGGAAGCTGGTTGTTTCTTATAAGAGAAGAAGAACAAATGCTTTACAGGCAATCCACGTACCTCCAGTTTCGAGGATGTTTGAAAGAAAAGAAAAGAAATAACATTTTTAAACAAAATGATCCTTCAGAAGGTAGCATTTGGGACTAGAGAAGTGGGAGATAGAACAGAGGTTATACCTGAACACCATGTACCATTGCTGCTCATAAGTGTTGGCTGAGATGCTTGCATACCATCATGCTTGCATGGTTAAAGTTACAGCCATGTATTTACATGGTGGTTGTGCTATACCAGCCTTCTGCTGAAGGCTGACATTGTGCTGCCAGCTATCTGACTTGTTTATTGTTTATTGTCAGTTGTCCAATGGGGAATGCATTGTGGCTGCTTCTGCGCTCTCAGAGAAAAAAGTGTACTCTGGAGGTACTGTTGAATATTTATATACCACTCAAGTTTGTGCAACTGCATGGCTGGCATCCTGTTGATTAGTCCCATCTAGAGTTAGACACGCTAAATTGAGCTGTGAGTCAACACATAGATCAATCTAATTGATTCGAGGGCTCTTGTTATTCTTTTCTGTTGTTAAGTTGGCTGTAATTTATGGCAAGCCTATGAATGAGAGACTTCTAAAACCCTCTGTTAGCAAAAGCTTTGTTCAAGGGAGATTCGGAAGATTAGAGGCCAGTTAGCTTAATGTCTGTGTGATGGAGCCTAGGGGAGTGGCTATCCTGGGTGTCAGAGAAACTGCCGAGCAACAGGTTGCTAGGCAACCAGAATGGTCACTCCAGACGGAAACCCAGCCCATTAGTGTGAAGGAGGAGTTGGTAGCCTGTGAAAGGAAAATGTATGTATAGCAGGCACACTGAATTGGTTTTGGAAGTAGGACTTCAGGGAGCAAGGGCTAAACGTTAGTTCTTTGGCTAGAGAAGTTCTCAGTCAACTGGGGGGTTGAATGAGAAGGGTATGTTTTCTCTGAGAAAGCCTAGAGAGGGGGGCAGAAGAGAAATCAACCAACTTTTAAATCTGGTAAAAGAGGGTAACTTAGATTTGGGAACTGAGCCTTTGGCAAAAGGGTAGCCAAAGGGTTGTGTGTGAGGAACCTGTGTCTTTATGTTGATGTAAGAATATAAGAATCTGTTTAAATGCTTTCTGAAGATCAGTTTGATCTTGGACATACGTATGAGAACAAATACTTCATTCTGGTTGTGGTCTTAATAAAGATTACAGTATATTTTTATAAATTGTGATTGATTCAGCTGGATGATTTTCAGTAGTTATAACCAAACAGAACCAATCTACCACAGATCCTTAAAAGGGCCTCCGAATAACAATTGAAGGAATTCACCTTTTTTTAAATGAAGGTAGTGTCTTAAAGAGAAGGCAGATAAGAAAAGTGACAGGGCACTTTAGCAGACTGGGGAAGCTGCCATACCAGTCTGTGAGAACAAAAAGCAGACCTTATCACAGTCTATTCCAGATAAATTTCTGCAAGGTTATTAATGGTAAAAATGCCAGGCATATAGAAGCGCTAACACTGCCACTAGCCTTCTTAAGGTTCTTTGAAAGTTTACATTAATGTGTTGATAGGAGTGGTATATTTACTTGGACTTCAATCCTTACTGAACTTGGACTTTAGAAAGTTTTCTTATAAAGTCCTACAACAAAGTTGTTGTTGTTGCTGTTCTTTTCTGTTCAGTCAGCAGTGAATTATGGCAACTCTACGAATGAAGTATCTCCAAGTACTCCTGTCAGCAATAATCCTTCTCAGGTCTTGCAAACTAAGACCTGTGGCTTCCTTTTCTGGAGGAAGGCAGTCATAGGCCATTTCCACACTAGACAGGCATAGTGCTATTATTCCACTTTCAACATCCTTTGGAATCCTGGGGTTTGCAGTTTAGGGGGGGCCTTTGAGGCCCCTCCCTAAACTGCAAACCCCAGGATTCCATAGGATGTTGAAAGTGGAATAATAGCACTATAGCTGTCTAGTGAGGAAACAACCATACTTGGACACGTCATGGGACAATGCAACTTATTGGAAAGAATGATAATGCTTGGTAAAGTGGAAGGCAGTAGGAAAAGAGGGAGATGACAGTACAGGGAGATGGACTGTATAAAGGAATCCACAGCCCTGGGTTTGCAAGACCTGAGCAGGGCAACTGAAGACCAAGTTTCTTAGAGGTTTCTCATTCATAGGGTCACTACAAACTGAAGTTGACTTGATGGCAAAAGAACTACTGCAGGGGAAAAAAAAGGTAAGTAAATAAGACTGAATATTACAATGGCCAAAAAATAGGCAACCACACATATAAGGGAACTTACACATGTGTGTGACTCCAAAAGGATTCTGGCTGTTATGTTCTCCAGGCTAGAAGATCTTTTTTGTTTATTTACCTTTTTTATATATTCCATCCTTTATCATGAGATCCTGGGGGCAGTATACAGATAAAATAAATTTCAACAGTTTAAAATAGTATAGTATTTAAAACAAAGAAATGAAAGACAGATTAAAGGCATATTAAGCAATTTAACAGGTTAAACTGGTTTAAAAGGTTAGAACAATTTAAATCATGTACTGCTACACTGACAAGAGTAATGAAACTCCAAAGCCATGTTTAAGTTTGTGGTGAAATGATGCCAATATCAGTGTCCAAATAAGGATAGACTGGACAGTCAAAAATATTCAAATAATAGATGATGAGTGGGTTTCCCAAAGGTCAAGAAACTCTGATAATGAGATTCTTCATAGAGTGGGACTTATTCTGTATGAAAATAAGATACACATGGAATTTTGCACAAAAAAATAATTTCTTTTGGCAAGGAAAGTAAGTTGCTTGCACAGAAAAAGAATCTTTTTTTTTAAAAAAAAAGAATAACATTTTTGTAGAGAAAATCATGGAGTTTTTTTGCACAGAAAATGTACAGTTTTCAGGTCTTTAGCACAGTGGAAATAGAAAAACAGTAAAATAATTCATTCTGGGCTAAAGAACAACATTTATGAAGGTTTGCATCCTAATGCCAACACTTGTATAATGGTTTGAGCACCGGACTATGACAGGGAGACCAGGGTTTGATTCTTTGCTTGGCTATAGAAGCCCACTGCTGACCTTCAACACAGCACACACACTCAGCCTCCATAAAACTCTGTGATAGGCTCGCCCCAGGTTCACTGTAAGTCAGAAAGACTTGAAGGTACACAACAACCCCTCCAAAGGGTGCTACAGCAGAGAAGGTCCTCTTTCATGTCATAACACAGGCAAAAGATGCATTCTCTGGGGTGTCAATCTCATACTCACTTATTTGGCTACAAGCCCCATTTATCTGTTTTGTTTCAGTGGCACCACCTGAGTAGATACATATTGGGCTGCACTGTAAACAAACTATTCTGAATATGTAGATTAGTGTCCTTACACAAGGTGATGGGATGCCAAATCAAAATGGAGAAAGAACTAACCATCTTAGCACTGTGGAAATCCTGTACGGGTATACTTAGTTTATTCTTATTGCTTTAATTCTGGGCTGTAACAGTACTAGAAGACAGTGGGTAGATAATTTAATGAACTAAATACAATAATGCTACCACAATTAATGTTCACCAGTGAGAATCACTTTTAACAATAATCAGAATTAACACATTCATTTTGAGAGCCATTTTGCAATTGAATTACCCAAAATTTAACAAGCTAAGATCTAATTTTAATACAAAGGAGGCTACTGTGTATGTAAATGTCTTGTCTCTGCCACTGAGCGCATTTTCTTTTTTTCTTCTTAATCTTGATCAGAAAATCTGGGTGAATGTAATGGACAGATGGTCATCCTAGAAGGTATCTACATTGTACAATAATAGCAGCTTGATACCATTTTAACTGCCATGGCTGCATCCCAAAGCATCCTAGGATTTGTAGGTTTGTGACATACTTAGAATTCTTTGCTAGCATTCTCTAGACCACTGCCTTGAATGACAGCACTAGGGTTCTCTAGCAGGGAAGCCTAAATACATAAAACTATAAATACCATGATTCTGTAGGATGGATCCATGGTGGCACAGCTGGTAGCACCCATGTGTTACTGTAGTTTCTAGTCCGGACTTGTGGTATATTAGATATCATTTGATATCAAGAATTTGGCCTTCACTACCCATTCCTCCCCATGTGCTTGCGAGGCCCCCAGACAAGCATGCGCATGGGCACGGCCAAAAATGGCTGAACTATTCAAAACAAATCCAGGCAGGCCAGTAATTGCCGGACTGCAGCTTCAGAAGACCTCCAGGCAAGTACCCTCTTAAGATCACATTATGTATGCACGCCATTTACAAAAGATCCCCTGCCCCAAGCAGGCAGCTTGACGAGCTGAATATCCAACTGTCAAGCACTCCGTGTTTGCATACTGTCTGTGCTATTGACAATGCTGTCATAATTCAATCATCTAAAGTACTGACCTTTCGGAGGTTTTGTCTCCAGCCTGAAACCCATTGTTTTCCCTGGGAATGGACTAGCCTACAGGCACATTTTCCCCTATAAGACCCCCTGATTTTGAGCGTCTCTTTGGATCGCTCTGACTTCCATCCCGCCTTGCTGTCGCTCTGTTTGATGAGCCTTCCCCTCAGCTTACATGTGCTGAGAATCTCCGCTCCAACTGACTTTTCTTCTGACTACTTGGGCTTCAGGATCAGGTGTAGTATTTCCCCTGAAAAATCCCTTTTAAAACCCTCTATCCAACTCCTACCTTTCTTTCATTAGGTCTGTGTGAGTGTCTGCATACATACGTTTTGACTGTATCTCAAAATAAAGGAAAACAATTGTTATTTACTTCAGTTTGATTATTGACTTGGCCTGACCCCGTAAACATTGGGTTCAAGATCTTGCTAGGTTGCCCTGCCTCTTGCATTGCTTAGCTCATGCTCTTGCTATTTCCCATTCCCCAGTATTTTGAGCACATTGAGGTGTCCCTCACGGGACCCCAGAAATCAGGGTAACACATGTCAGTGGGGCAGTGAATCCATGCCAGGTTTTTGTGTGAAATTGAAAGATATCCAAGGTTCTGAACCTATTTAGAGCATAGAAAAGGCTACAATAAAGTACAAAATCAAACAATGAACACATTAACCACCCCACCGACATGCTAGAAGGGAGTCATGACAATGGTACTGAACTGCTTTAGTTAGGTACAATACATTCATTCTGTATTATAGTACAGATATTCCATATCCTGTGACATTTCACAAGTGTATATATAGGAACACTCCCATACATCAGTGAAGTGGGGAGACAGTTCTAGGAAGATTTTTAGTCTGAGCGTTCTATTTGCAGTACATTCAGGTGTATGCACTCAGATCATTCTAGACTGACTACCTACTACCACATTCCAAATGGCATTCTGCATGGTAAGACAATTAAAACAATTATACATGAATGTCCCATGTTGTATTCAGACCATATTGAAGACACTGGCTCATTTTGCAGCTAAGGAACACGATGGCACAGCAATAAGATAAGATCAGTGATGGCACATCTATCACACAGATTGAAGCCTAGCGCTTGTGCCTTTGGAAGATAAGTAGAGATTCTGGCACCATCACCACTGAACTATAGCCAAAGACCAAACCAGTATCCATCCACACAACAATCCAATCCTCATTTGCTCTCCTCCACTGAGCATATTTTAATGAAAAACCCATTCTTTACCTATGGAAAATTGACAGAATACCTTGTTGTAGGCTTGATTATTCCCCTTCATCTCACTGGGTTAATCTCTGCCAAGATCTGACTCATCTCATGAATCTGCTTTAACTACTAACATTGGAACATGGGAAGAAACATGTCTCTGAACTTGTGCAGAGTATTTTTTATCTCACTATTAAATATCTGCATTCTCCTGCTTTGCTGCCATGAATTAACCACCTCTGAACAGAGATCAGCTACCTAATTAAACTCAAAGCCAATTTAAATTCCACTCATAGCAAGAGACTGGGTGAGTAAACTTTCTGGAAAGCCACCCAGGCTGCCAAACGTGGAGTACTGGTTTAGAGAGCCATGGAGCCCCAAATATCTCTCTCTGAGCAGGGTCCATGTTTGTTTTCAAAAAGCAAGAGGTAGCCATGGAAGACCCCCTGTTTTATATCCTCGAAGTCAGGCAATTGGGCCTGAAGCTGCCAGGATCTCTGAAGGACATGCCCACTGGATGAGGTGAATAGTGGTAAGTGGGAGAATCAGGGGAGAATTGTAGCTCTGATCCGCATGCCTCAGGTTGTGGGATATCATGCCATTGATTTTAATCCATAACATCCCAATACACTGAAAATTTGGGAGCATATTGTTTCTTCACACGTGTTTAGGCAGCACCTTCCACCACCATCCCTTACATCCCTCTCCCTCACATGTTCCAGTCAATCCCCAAATGCATTTTTTCATTCCACTCTCATTTTGTTCTTTTAATAATCTTTCAGCATAGTTGAAGCAGACACTTTGCTGTCTCTGGGTGTAATATCATGAAAAGGAAACCGTATGATCTTAACAAAAAGAAGTGTAATAATGTCTCTAATTAGATTTCTGTTACCAATTTATATGGATGTAAACCTTTGGTAATTTCATTTTGACTGGGAAGAACAAATAATGTGATCACTTTTCCCCAGTGCAGGAAAGTCCTCAAAGACTGTAATTTTTGAAAAATATTCACAATTTGGAACTTATCCCACAGGGGGAAAAAAGGCAATTTTTTTCCACAGAAAAAAGCCATGTTTTCTTCATGCAGAAAAGAGCATTCCTATGGCGAAACTGCTGTGGATGTGTGTGTGTATGTGTATGTATGTATATATATATATATATGTATATGTGTGTATGTGTGTGTGTGTGTGTATGTGGCACAGGACATGCCACATCTGCAAAGACTGTCATCTTTCCACACTTTACCTGCACTGTAGTTATCTGTTGTTTCAAATTTGCTAATATTCCTTGTACCCCTTGTACAGAACAGTAGCCTAGACAGAAGGTTACTTAAGAGTTCTGTTACTTTGTGATGTGCTGGTGATGTGTTTCTATGAGAACTAAACATTTGAGGAGGTTCCTTTAACCTCTTGAATGGCTAGAAAATATCTGAAAAAGATATGTCTTTCTCTTTCCTCTGTCCCTTACACTCTTATCCTCAACCCACCTTGGTCTGTTGTTGTAGTCCTGGTGTCTTTGTGCGAAAATAACAATGGATTGCAGTTTAACACAGAGAAACCCTGTTTAGGCATTGTTGTTTGTTGTAGTTGTGTATCTTCAAGTTATATCTGACTTATGGTGGCCCTAAGGCGAGCCACCATGAGTTTTCTGGGGCTGAGAGTGTGTGATGTGCCCAAGGTCATCCAGTGGGTTTCCATGGCTGAGCAGAGTATCAAACCTGGTCTCCAGGGTTGTAGTGCAATGCTCAAACCACTACACCATGCTGGCTTCCAGGTATTGTTTAGCTGGTGTGGGTCAACACATACAGAGGGGAATGCCCAGTTCTGACCCTGACCCTGATCCTGACAAATCTCACTATCTTCATGGGACAAATATAAAGAAGAGCAGTTCTCTGTTCACATAGATGGCAAGAACTCTGATGTAGGGAGCCTCCCACATGGTCAGGAACTTCTTATCTTCAGACTTGTCACTTTCCACATGAGGAAAAGACTATTGATTGAAAGTAACACTTCCACAGGAAGGACAAAGAGCTGAGTAGGTTTCTGTTCATCCTCTGGCATTTGAGGGGGCTGGCTACCTCCTTCTGGAGATTTGTGAATACAATGGACCTTGGTTAGCTAATGGGATGTTTAAAGCATGCCTCTACCAATGTTCAGCTAGAATAGCAGGGTGAAACAGCTGTGCTGAGGCTAGGGGCTATTTTTCCTCCCTGCACCTGCTTGGCAGCTGCGCCAAAACATTTTGGCACACTCAAAGTGATGCAATGTCACTTCTAGCCACCATTTTAACTGATTTCTAGCCATTTTTCTCTCCTAGAATCATAGGCCCTTTTCACATGTGGGGGGGAAAACGGTGTAGAGCGACCTCTCACGGAGGTCGTCTACACCATAGAGTGGACTGGCGTGGACTACTTTTCGTAGTTTCACACCAGAATCCACTCAGGAGCGGCCGGAACTAGCCGGGCTGCGTGTTTTTTAAAAACCTCTTTTTAGAGGTTTTTAAAAAGCACGGAGCGCGCAGCCCCGTGCTGCTCCGTTGCCTGGCTCCAAAGTGGATATGCAGGTGTGCGCAAGTGCGTGCCTGCAGATCTGCTGGGGGCGGGCTTCCAGCTGGTGAGCTTCTCCAGTTGGTGGAGAGCCTCCACCAACCGGAAGCTGCCATCTGCGATGCCGGAGGAGTGTGGAGCAGCGAGCTCACGCTGCTCCACGCAGCTACGGACTTACCTGGCTGGAGGTAAGCTCCGTTTTTGGGTGTTTTCGCCCGTTTCCCCCCCGACATGTGAAAAGGACCATAGAATCATAGAGTTGGAAGAGATCACAGTGATCATTGAGTCCAACCGCCTGCTATGCAGTAACACATCTCAAAGCACCCCCAGCAAATGGCCATCCAGCCTTTATTTAAAAACCTCCAAAGAAGGTGACTCCGCCAAACTCTGAGGCAGCATGTTCCACTTAAAACAGCTTTTGCCATCCAGAAGTTCTTCCTGATATTTAGGTGAAATCTCTTTTCCTGTAGTTTGAATCCATTTCTCTATGTTCTAGTCTCCAGAGTTGTAGAAAACAATCCTGCTCCATCTTCAACATGACATCACTTCAAATGTTTAAACGTGGCTATTATGTCACCTCTTTACTTTCTCTTCTGTGTGTTTTTGGGAGGTTTGGGAGGGGTAGGGTAGAGGAACCAAACTTCTGCATTTTTAGGTGGTTTTGGACAAATTTGGCCAGTTAGAGGACAAAAAAAAAAAAAAAAAAAAATCCCCCCAAATCACCCAGAAAAAAGTCCAGTGGTCTAGGGGCTTGGGGAGGCTTCTAGAGTAGCCCCAAGGGTCTCACTTAGGGGTCTGACAGGCTGAAGTTTGCCCTTCCTTGCTGTACTTTAAGCGAATTCAGCTATTACAGAACACCAAAAGTGTTTAGCAACCTTCTTCCTTGGCAAAAAAAAAAATCTGGGTAAGTTCTGGAACTTTTTGCATCTTAGAAAAAGTGGATAATAATAATTTAAAAGATCAACTTTCATTGAGCTCTTGGGCAGGACTGAGCAACTCATCCCCACATAGCAAACTCAGAATGGATTGCCTTTACGACTTCAGTGTCTTTGCCAAACACCTTCTGAGATCATTCATAAACTATCATTGTGAGTAGAGCTGGTGTAGCAGAAAAGCTATTTTAATATCTCTGCATCAGCAGTTCTGACTTGATGCAGGAAAAAAAAACTACACTTCTTCAAGCTAGATAACAAGAGGCAACTGAGAAATAGACAGAAACCCCCCTGAGAAACAAAAAGAGAATTAAATGGGAGCTTATGCTGATGATTCAGCACAGTCCAATAACAGCCTCAGTACAACCCCCCCAAAAAAGTAATCAAAAAATTAAAATATAATCCTTTTGGGGGCTGGATCAATTCCCAATGAGCTTTCTTGACTAGCCAGGTATATGATCTCAGTTGGCAAAATGCTGAAATTCCTCACCATCATTAATCTTGCCAGACTGTCAGATCTCTCTCTTTTCCCCAGGAGTTTTAGATATAAAATGCTATTATTAAATTTATATGAAGCGCTTCAGAATTTTCTCATTAATCCTCTCAAAACCCCTGATTTGGACATTGGACAAGAGACAAAAACTAGTAAGCTTTAATGTTCATTCTTCTATTTGGGGAGTTTGCAACTGTTAAAAGCTTTAGAGTGATCTTATTTTGTTAAAAGGGAATTGATCCTGCATACTAATAAAGGTGGGGAAAGCACCATACTTGAAAGGCCTTGCTTTAGGTTTCATATTATTGTCTATTTTAGTTCTTCCTGACTTTTTTTTTTAAAAAAGCTTATGGCAAACTCAACATTTAAGTGGCAAAAATTCATATTTCCCTGTTGATATTTTGTTTCCTTCAGTGACAACAAATATTACACCCACACTCAATGAATTTGCATGCTTGAACAGTGATTCACATTACATTTAGAGCTCAGGATGGATGGATGGATGGATGGATGGATGGATGGATGGATGGATGGATGGATGGATGGATGAGAACCAGTGTGGTTTGAGTGTTGAATTAGGAATCTAGGAGACCAGGGTTTGAATTCTTGGTCCCCAGATAAATCTACTGGGTGACCTTGGGCAAGTCACACTTCCTCAGCCTCCGAAGAAGGCAATGAGAACAAATCTTGTGAAGAAAATGCCAGACAGGTTCACTTCTGGGTCACCATAAGTCAGAAATGACTCAAAGGTACACAACAGGGAATGGATGAGATTTTTTTTTTTTGAGGGGGGCGGCTATTAATTTACCAAATGTTTTTAGTTTTGAAAATGGAAAGAGTTTTAAACAATGAATGTGGGAGAAAAACATCCAGGGCTTTGTCTGCTTAACTCTTAAACATCCAGTATTGAATCCTTATGTATTCAACTCTGAGCTAGAATTGCTACATCTTTTATTTTTTATTTCCTGACAGGCTTTTCATCTTTAATGATTAAAAGGCACAGTTTCCTCCAGGTTGGAAATAACGGCATCAGTTACGTTAGCCCAGGCAAATGGATGAAAATTGCGTTTGAATAAGAATTTACCAAAGTTCACAAATTTGGCTAGAGGAGAAGGCACCAGTCTTTTGGCCCTTCCCACATCATACCTCAATAGCACATTCTTCTGTTAAATTCTGAGCATTGCCATTTGTGTGATGGTGTTGGGTTAGGAACACTCTCTACTGCACCCTTTTGCCTTAGCTGATGAGTAGCATTATTGCTATATAAGTCAGCAGCCTAATGCAGCTATTGTCTGAGTAATTGTTGGTGGTTATAAATTCTCTGGGATCAACATAAGTTTTCTCTTTCCTGTCTGTGCTCTGCAAAGGTGGGTACAGGTAAGTGCTCTTCTGTGTCTGAAGGGGCAGGACTCTCTGCTGGAGCTGGCACCACCCCCTGTTCTGTTTTCTACTATAGGTCCTGGCATGCCCCCTGTTTCTGCCTCTGGCATGTCCCTGTTTCAGACTCTGAGTCAGAGTCCATGTTCTAGAATCAGAGCATGACAAACACTTAGGAATGGGGTAGCAGCTGGATGGCGATGATATCATGTGGTAGCATTACTCTTGGACCAGAAACAACCCATTGCTGTTGTGGGATGGTGATGTCATGAAGAAAGAGCCTTTGATGGCTAGGTCTTTCTTATCCATAGTCCAAGCCCATAATAACTATGCTAGCTCCCGAGTATGTATAATATAGAAGACTATGTGCAAGTGCAGTTACTTTCTCATGTGAAAATTCGAAATTGAATGAAAAGGAAAGTATAATGACATCCATTTTGCTATTTGAACAGAATGTTCTCTTGCTAGCCTGTGTATTTCCAGAGTACTATAGTTAATCCCTCTGGGTTCTGCTAAGAAACATGTGTTGCCCTCCCTGGAATGGGAAAGCTGGGAGAATCCCCTAGTTGCAGACCAGATTGCCTAGTTCCTGCCTTTGACTGCAACACATTGATGGTACCAAAACTGAAGTAAATAGCTTGCCTTTACTTTTCTAGACCTGCATGCTTTCTTGAAGAGATGTTTTTACATATTTAGAGCTCTTTTCTCCCCTATAATCACTCAGTAGGGGGAGATTGTGAAGCCATGGACTTCTGATGTAAAATGTTGTTCAATTTGCTATATATATTAGGTAATTTTTATAAGTAAATGTTGTGGGTAAGGTAAAGAGCTGTGGGAAGAAGGTGAGAGAATGGAATGTTGAGACGGTGGTGATTGATGTGGATTTGAAAAAAATTGATGAAAGACAGTTGAAATGGCAGTTGATATAGTCAGGATAGTTTTCAGAGAAGCAACTGTATTAGGGTCTTTCTGCTCTACACTGTTATAGTGCTATTATCCCACTTTCAACATCCTGTGGAATTCTGGGGTTTGTAGTTTATTGAGGCCAAAGAGCTCTCTGGCTGAGATTTCTAAATGCCCCTCCTTAAACTGCAAACCCCAGGATTCCACAGGATGTTGAAAATGGAATAATAGCACTATAACAGTGTAGGACAGAAAGGCTCTTAGTCTCTTGCAGTGTGGAAAGGAAGGAGGAAAGGGAAGAAAAAAAAAAGGAATGTGGTGGCACCTTTAAGACTAATTGGTTTTTATTTTAGCATGAACTTTCCTGGATATAAATCCAGTAGCTGTACAGAATGATATTAGAGCCTCAGGTTATGAAGCATATTTATACAGTTGTGAGGGTGGGATGGACTGTAATAGGATTCAGAAAGATGCACATCATTCTCTTGCCCTAAATTTTAAACTAATTTTAAATTAATTTTAAACTAAATTTAGGATAGTTGGTTAAAAAGAGGGTGGAGGAGAGAGAATGAAAGGAGGATTACTGTAGAGAGAGAGTGACTCAGTCAGGTTTAGGAATTAATGAGTAGTATTTAAGAGTCTGACCTAGTTAGAAGTGGGGTGTGTGAAAGAGTTGGAGCCATGTTTTAGATGTATTAAATAATTAATCTGATTTGTTATATTTAACTTCTGTTTATAAAGTATTATTCTTGTATTTGTGTGCTTTCCGGAAAGGTAGATATTATAAAGCCTGGATTCAGACATGGTGTCTGAGGTGGCAGCAGTGAATTTAGGGGGGTAGTGTTTGGTGGGGATATGGGTTGCATAATATCTCACATAGGTACCTTAAGACAATCAAGGAGGTCATCACAGTTGGTGACCACAGCAGTAGGACAGGAGGAGGTCCTTACATTGCTTGCATAGGCAGCGACAAGGGGAAGTCCTTACTCGGTGTCACACTCTGCTTCCAGAGCATGGACTTTGACTCAGAGTCTGAAGCAGAGGGCACACCAGAGACTGAAACAGGGGGCATGCCAGGACCTGCTGTACAGAGAGAGGTTAAAGTGCCAGAAACAGAACAGAGGGTGGTGCCAGCTCCAACAGAGAGTCCTACCTCTTCAGCTATAGAGGAACACCTACGTAGACCCAGCTTCGCACAGCACAGGCAGCAAAGAGAGACCCAACATTGCTCTCTCAGAATTTATAACCGGCAACAATCAATCAAGCCACAGCTGCTCTAGGCTTTTGGTCTATTTAGCTGGTGTCCTTCCCCTCTAGGAGTTGTCAGAGCTTATCTGATCTTCTACCTTGCTGGATGCCTTGATGAATGCTTGGATTAACCTTGGACACTCCCTTACTGTGAAACCCTGCTGGACTTTGTTTACGACTCTGTGCTTACTGCTTGGAAGTAAGTAACAAACTGGGAGTTATTTAGTTAGTTTTGTTTGTTTTATCAGCTGTGCCGAGACTGAGATAAGACCCTCTTAGTGGTAACAGTGAGATTTGTAGAAGTCTTCACATACGGAGGCAAAGTCTCTCACCTGATGGAATAGTGGTGGTGTTAAGTGGTAAACCCCCACAGAGACAACTTTCATATATAGTTGGTCCCCCATATCCAAGAGGGATACATCCCCAGACTTGACAAAGTTGTAAAAAGAAATGGATAAACATTATATTTTGATCTCTCTCCAGGCTGGGTGAGGCAATGAGGGAGGGAGTCAGCTCCACCACCCAGCTCCTCCTTTATTGCTGCTTTTTCTCCCAGCAGGGCTTGGCAAGCAGCCCCCTCCTTGGCAGCCAAATCTGGTGGGAGGCCTGGCTGCTCAGAGTTGTGTGCCTCTCTCAACCAAAGAAGGAATGTCTGTCTCCTTTCTTGACCGAGAGAAGCATCTGGCTTCAAGGAGCTGAGCTTCCTGTCCCTTCTTGGCTGAGGAGGGAGTGTCAATCTCCCTCCTCAGCTAAGAAAGGTGCAAAGGTGCAGGCCCAGCTGTACCTCACTATGCACCTCTCTTGGTCCTGGGAATGGAGAGAGATTCCTTCCTTGGCAGAGAGAGGTGTAGGGGCCTGGCTGTGCAGAGCAAGAACACTAGCTGGTGGTGACCGCCATGGCCCTGGCGCAGATCTTGCACAAGTGAAACTGTGGATACTGGTCTAGTGGATACTGGGATCCTACTGTATATATTAAAATGAGAGGGGACAGCTATGCCTCCAAGCTGCAGCCTCTCTTCTGATGTGGTCGGCAGCCCTACTTCATTGTCCCATGCACATTTGGTACATATCAGAAGGAGCTGCATACATGTATACAATGCATCCTCTAAGGGGTATTGCTCAGAGAAGTTGTTGTGATCGTGAGGATGAGAATGAAAAGGAAAATGAGAATGAGGATAGGAAAATATGTCAACAGTATAGAGGAATGAAAAAATGGGAGTGGGGGCAAAGTGTCCTTGGGGAAGAGTGAGCTTTCTACCATATCTACATGTTAGATTTCTTCATTTCTGTTCCATTCCAAAAATTCCTCAAGGCAACCATGAAAATTTCCTAATTAAATTCCCTAGCCTTATTCATTTAAATATTTCTACTCCATTCCAAAATTTCCTCAAGGCAACTGAGAACATTTCCCAATTAAAACAAAATCACCATCTCAAAATAGAATAGATTAGCATGATCTGCAACTGTTTGTTGCAACGTGAAATCCCAGTTTCTCTCTCCTCCTCCCACTTTCCCTCTTTGTACTCAGTTGCTGTAAATTTATTCTGAAATGCAAAAGTAGTTTGTTCTCAACTCAATTGTGGGAAGAGGGTAGGAAAAGAAGAGGAAGAGGGAAGGATGAGGTTAAGGATAAGAAGGAAGCTATTACAAGTTACTGGGGCCCAGCAGTCTGAAAGGGGGCTCAGGACCAAACTATGTTGCATATGTTTTTGTAAGTGTTGGCAGAGCAGGCCTAAATCCTGTATGTATGTATGTATGTATGTATGTATGTATGTATGTATGTATTAATTTATTTAATCCAGTAAGAGTAGAAACAGCAGGTACCAGGCATGCTCACAAAGGACTGACACCTGAGAATTTGGTATGCAGCAAATTTCAGTTTCAGATTGCCAATGAAATGCTGCAGGGTTCCATCTGTAGTCAGTATAGCTGGCACCTGCCCTTCCTGATCTCAGCTTTCCAGAGCTAGCCAATGGGCTCAATAGTATGAGAGGCATGCCTATATAAAACCACCTCAAGTCAGGGTCAGCCCTGGTTAGTAACTGGATGGGAAGCCATCTACCAGATGCTGTAGGCTATATTTCAGAGGAAGGAACTGGCAAAACCACCCCTCAGTATTCTGTGCCTAAAAAAATCTTTTGAAATCCATGGGGTCACCATATGTCAACAGATGACTTGAAGGCATATACACACAGGGAAGTCTCCTTGAGAGGAAGGCCTCTTGCAAGAGTTCCAGGCTCTAATCTTATGGCAATTGGAATTCTCATGAGAGGTTCTTCTCTTGAGATGGGCTTTATGTAGAGCTGCCTCATACATCCTAGCTGGTCTTGAGCTGACCTGGCAACAGAAAGGGGTATTCCAACTGCTGTTTGTAAAACATGGCAACTCTATCTGGGAAGGGGCCCAAAAATGTACACTGGATCACGCATCTGGTCTAAATAGCATTGGCTGAAACAGTGCTTTTAAGTGAGGTGAATAGCAATCATTCATTTCGAAAGTGCAAACTGAAGAGGGACTCTCAGTGATGGCTAGTGGCTTCCATGGCAGTGGGATGGGGTGGAAAATCTGCTATGGGTTTTAGTCTAATTTTGAAAGAACTATCCAAGGTAATGAATGCTACTCCCCCCACCACAAACCTTGTTTCAGCGTCTTGGATAGATTTGGTCTAAAGCCTAGAGCACATTCTCTGCCCAAATGACATGGAAGTTACCACTCTCTTGTCGGCGCCAGTGGGGTGTGGGCTGAACCTCTTTCTAGCCCTTGACAATTGTTGCTGTTGAGGATCAGCCCATAGTCTTTTCCAGGCTGAACAGACTGTTCAGCAGTATGGGATTAAATGTTGGCAAGTATAGACTAGATAGATGATTTACTAGCAAATGGCTTTTGTTTCGGGATTACTTTTTTCATCTCACTAAATTTCATATTCATCATAGTCTTTTTTTTATTTTACAAATGTGCTCAGTCATAATGAGAATTTGATGACATTCTCTTGCCTTTTTTTCTGCTTTTAAAATCCTGTAGCTCTGAAAGCTGCATTTGATGAAAAGAACCTATTCCCCAAAGAAATTCTGGACCGGGAAAAAAAATCAAGGCAGCTTCGTGAGGAAATGTGTAACAAAGGTGGGGTAAAAAATGAGAGAAAGCAGGGGAAGTTGAAAAGAAAATGAATCCAGCAAGGCTTCAAAAGCAAGGTGGGTATGAAGGATACTACCAGGTGGTTGCAATATAATGAGGCAGAGTTTGGCCCAGAGACCACTGAGAATCTGGCAGGGGGCAAAGAAAGGACTGAGAAGAGAGCTGTCAAAATGAAAAAGGGGTCAAGAAGCTTAATCCTGTGAGGGAAGGATAAAAGGCACCTGGGAGGTTTAGATAAAAGGCAATGAAGGACACAACTGACTCAGAAGTTCTCTGGCACAGGTCCCACTGAAATGAGGGGAAGCTGCACATAGAGCAAGACATCCTCTCGGTGGGGCTTACATAAAGAGAAGGAAAGCATAAAGATGCATAAATCTAAAAGGACACCAAACAGACACTTTTGCATTGAGGAAAACAATGAGAGGGCAAGCAACAATGGCTGTAAAATAGGAGGTAGATCTAGGGTGCATACAGATTTACTCCCTATAGAGATTTTTCTTCCTACTATTGCCGGGGCTCTATTCTGTCCAACTGCCTCCTTTGCTCCTCCACAATCTGGCTCAGAAGCTACCGTTGATCCCAGCTTTAGCTGGCATAAAGAAACAAGAAAAAAAATGGTTCTAGTATCTGGCATGTATCTGTGCTCAGACATATATTTCAGGGCTAGTTAACTCCAGTGTGTCTGGAGGTCAATTATTTGTCCCAGGAATGCTTTGGAGGCTGTACAATATATTGTGGTTCTGAAATACTGAAATTTTTCTGATGTTGAAGAGTGCAGGTTGTCAGCCACTTAAAAAGTAAACTGCTGTTCCTGGAGAGCCAATGCACAATGCAGAAAAACAAAACAAAACAAAACAAAACAGTTGGGGAAAGCCATAAAAACAGCTTTGAGGGCTGATATAAAAATATTCATCCAATCTGGGTACTTGAAACACTGCTGTGGAATACTTGCCAACTGTCCTGATTTGCCAGGGGCCATCCTGATTAATTCTCTGCAACCCAACTTTTTCAGCTGTTTTTAAAATGCCAGTCTTGGCCATACTAAGGATGGAAAGAATATTCAAAAACATTTGAAAAAATGATTGAAAAACATGTTTTTCAAATTGTGGAGAAACTGTGATAAGAGGAATCCTGGACTTATGAGATCCAGGAAGGACCCAGGTGGGAGCAGAATGGCGGTGGGGGGACAATGGGCGTGGGTGTGGGTGGGAGGGCTGCTGCCACTGCTGCTGCCACTGCCCCCCCTTGCACCAGGCTGGGAAGGACCTTGGTAGGGACGGTGTTGGGGGGGCTGAGCAGGCCAGACCCAGGTGGGGGTTTCTGCTTTTTTGCTCCGCCCTGGCATTGGTGCCCAGGGCATGCACCCCAGTTGCCTCACCCTAGATATGCCTCTGCATCACAGTTCAGAACTTATTCTGTACAAAATTCACACCTGGTTGTTTTGTGAAGAACTCAGCATTTTCAGTGCAGGAAAACAACCTTTTCTGCATGGAAAATAATATTTCAATGTAAGAATCTTGATTCCTGTAAAGAAAAGACTGTTTTCTGTGCAGGAAATGTTGTTTTCAATGCAAATCAACCCTGTGTAGATTTTATGCAGGGTAAATCCATAACTGGAGCATGTTCTGTGCAGAAAACATCATTTTCTCTCCAAAAATTAATATTTCTGTGTTACAATATTATTTTCCACACAGAAAATGCTGGTTCTTGTGCAGAAAATGCTGATTTATGCACAAAGCAACCAGGTGGGATTTTTTTTTCCACAGAAAAAGCCTCAAATTGCAAATAGCCTTAAAAACTTTGTGGTTTTGAAAGACTTTCTCACAGTGGGAAGAAAAGTGCTACCTTTGAGAAGAAACTTGGTGAAAAAGTAAAGAATTACTTCTCTACACCTGATGTTACTTGCCACATGAATCTTGGTTTTGATCTGTGAAATGCTGGAGAATATGCTCCAGGCAAGGAGGTTTGGCTTCCCCATTGTCACTAAGGCTTACCACTTAACACTCTTCACAGCCATTTTCTGCTGGAAAGAGGAAGAACTGGTTGCTCTTGAAGGGTAATTCCCAAGGAAGAGTGCATATCTAGATAAAAAGATCTGAATGTGGGATCATAACAGTATAATCACTCAAATTATATCCTTGCACAGGCCAAATTGCTATGTTTTTATAAATGTAAATGTGTATGCCAAGCATTAAAAAATATTATGAGTGTCCTACAGTGAAAGAGAAGTGATACATAAAAAATAAAAGATAAATCCATATATCTAAAAAAACATAAAAAAAAGCAGTGGAGAATTAAAACGATATAATAAAGCCAGTGGTGCAATTATATAGTTTTAGACTCAGAAATTAATGGTCATAGCTCTTCCATCCCTACTTCAATGATAATTCATGTCACTTCAAAACTCAGTCCTGCTGCAGTCCTGTTGCATTTGGCCCTGATGCTCAGGAATAGGGTCCAGACTTTTGTCCAAAAGTCCTACCTTAATGATATCATTCACAGCAGTGTCAGAAATTTCTCTTATCTTAAAACTCTAAAAATGTCAGAAGATCAATAGATCACAAAAGGAATATAAGATTAAACATGAAAAATTTACACTCTTAAGTCTTTCTATCTCCAGCCAACTCTTTCACCTACAGGCTTGACAGCTGATGAAACACTGACCATTGCCTTGCAACTATTTCCCTGTTAGGCTGTGGTCCAAATGTGGGAGAAGGGAAGACCTCACCCCTTAGTGGCTAGATGACCCCTCATCCCCTACTCAGAGCAAGTCCCATCATTGGATTATTTGCTATGGAACTAAAGAAGATTCTGGAGCATGTTTTCAGATTCTGTCAATTCATATGAAGCCCTGGCCAGGCTTACTTGACACTGCAGTTGCACTGTGTGAAATGGGCATATCCCCAGGAAAGCGGAAGGGCTGTTGCTTACTGACAGAACATCTGCTTTGCATGCAAATTCCTGGCCTCTCCAAGTAGGGGAGGAAAGAACCTCTAGAGAGCTGTCGCTTGTCATTGTAGAATAGAGAAATCATGTATCTCTCCAGATGTTGTTGGATTACCACTCCAGCATCCTTTGCTATGTTGCCTTGTGGTGATGGGAGTGGTAGTTCAACATATGAAAGTCTGCATGATTCCCACCTCTGCTGTAGACAACATAGAGCTAGATAGATCAATTATCCATCTGGCTATACAGAAGCTTACCATGTTCTCAGCACATTCAGCTCCTCCCTGCCAATGTATAATAGGAAAGATTCATTGTGATAGATAAAGTGTGTCTCTTGGGGAAAGCTTGTGCTGCATTATTGCCATGTTGGTGGAAAAACCTCAAATGCATGTGGGTTCCTCAAATGGAAGGATGTATGTTTGTGAAGTGTCTGCATTCATGTCTAATTCATATTACAGCTTCTGCAATGCCTGCTCAGCATGCAGAGAGAATGTCTCAGAAGCTAGCACTACTGCTTCATAACCACTGATGGCAGTGCCCACTGGGTTGCTATGATGGGAAGAAAGCTAGTCTCTGAAGCAGCTGGCATCACTGCTTTGACACCACTAACAGTAAGAATAGAAGTGTGTTAGAGGCGGTGATCATGGAAGCATTAGGCTCTCCCATTTACAGCAACTCAAACCAGCCTTCCTGTTGCCCCAGTGGTATCTGTCCGTGTGCATGTATGTGTGTGGGTGAGCAAGCACGGCCTCCTGCCCCACTGAACATGCATAAGATTTCAGGGCTTAGGGCAAGTTTAAAATCTCTTCCCACTGTGCATGTGTGTGCATGTGCAAGTGTGCACATGCACATGTTAACACATGCATGTATGTACACATGTGTAGTTCCTACCTAAGTAGGGAACTCAAATTGTGGGATCCCTGCTTGGGAGTGTTAATGTGCTATCCTCCATGGCAGATCATGTTGATGTGTCACAGTAGAGCTCCCCTGATTTAATTAGGTTCCAAGAAGCCCCCAAGTTTCCTGTGAAATAATTTGAAAGCCCCTTCATTCAATTTTAATGGGAATCATTTAAGTCTTCACTTGTACAATTTGTGTGCAGGTACAGATAGTGTTAATGTGAAATGAAGAGAGGAGGAGGGGAGTACATTCTGGAGCTGCAGAATGTATGTTTGCATTGCAGATGCAAGGAAATGCAAATAAACATGTAAAGCTCAGTTGCAAAAATGCCCTTAGAAATGGTCGGCAAGAGGAAAAAAACCCTTGTCTTTTATTTCATTCATTTTCAACATTTGGATCACACCTTATCGATCACACCTTTCCTAATTGAGGAAAGAATTATAAAGGTGTCAGACAATATAAGAGGGAATTAAAACAATGTCTAAAACAAGAATTGCCACCTGAAAAGCTCTGAAATAAAGAACACATTGAAACAGCAAGAAAATGTCACATTATCTGTGTCAGAATGTTAACAAGGATTTTATGCAAACAGAGTATACAAACAAAAGAACAAAAAGGGATATTATATTTTAATAGTAAATAAGGAACTATTCTTGAAATAAAGATAGCTGAGAGTCCTATAGAAAATATAGTAAGAATGCATAAACTACCCTATCTTTTACAACAGATAAAACAAATTCATTTCAATCAGTCTCCTTTAGAAAGGATTATGATTGGATTTGGTCCAGTTACTATAAAAACAGCAGCAGTCAGGAAAAAAGCGTGTTCAATAATCTTTAAAGGGAAAATTATGAAAACCTCTCCCCTGGTTTTCACAAAGGTGGCTAGATGGGCAGGGACAATTCAGAAGTGTTCTGGGACAAGAAGACAGGTAACGGTGGTAACTTTTGAAACTTCAGAATACACATGACCTGATTTGGAAATCTGTAGCTTATTATACAGAGAGGATTAAGTTAGGCCTAAACCTCTCCATATCTTGGTCTTTCTTTTAATAGAATTTGCTATTATTACCATCTAACTGTCCCTTATCTTTGCATGGGGATGTTCACTGAGGACAGGAGAAGCCTTGTAAGTCACTATTTACCTGATTTGGATGAGCATTATTTTCTATCAGGAGGTATAAGACTCCCTCCCCCCCCACACACACACCCACCACAGATGGGAAATGTCTGGCTTTTAGATGTTGTTGGACTGCTCACATCTTTCCCACCCTGCAGTAACTGAAAACTTCAGTTGAGCTTTTAGAAATACAGTTTAGGTGGCCAAATAAAAGGGGCAGGCAAAGTTACCAAGGGAGTGCAAACAAAGCAGATATAAGTGTTCTAATTGTGAACAATTTCCAGTCTCTCACTCTCTGCAAATGCTAGATATTTGGAGACTAAAGTAAATTTTTTGGGAGGAGGCAGAATTCTTTTTTAGAGGACAATACCCTCATTTTGCAACCTCCCACTACAATCCTGCACCAGTGGATGCACTTCTATGATCACTAAGGAAGGAGAAATCCAGTATCTCTTTATACAATGATCCATCACCTCACAACACCAATTTGAAGATGCTAGGGCTCACCCCAATGTCCAATCAGTGGCTGATGATGGTGAAAGATTCCAGGGTACCACCCTGGCTCCAGTTTTGCACCTGGATAAAAAGCAGAGTAGTCACTCTTCTGTTAGTTGGCCATACTATTTCTAGATTCTACGTGTGAGTATGAAAGCTGGACAGTGAAGAAAACTGACAAGAAGAAAATCCATTTGAAATATGATGCTGGAGAGGAGTTCTATGGTTACCGTGGACTGCTAATAAGACAAATAAATGAACCTTAAAGAAAGTCAAACTTGAATTCTCACTAAAAATGAAGGTGACTAAACTGAGGCCGTTGTACTTTGGGTATATCATGAGATGACATGACTCACTGGAAAAGATTATAAGTAAAGTGGAAAGCAGTAGGAAAAGCAGAAAACCATAATACAGATGGAATGACTCAATCAAGGAAGCCTCAGCCCTGAGTCTGTAAGACTTGAGCAGGGCCATTGATGACCAGGACTCTTGGCGTTCTCTTATTTGTAGAGCTGCCATAATTTGGAGTCAACTTGATAGCAGGTAATAATAAGAACAACAAATCTGACAAATACATTGAAGTTTGTGGAGGGCAACAGCTGCTCCTTTTTATCAGCAGCAAAACTAAGCCAGATGTTGTGTGGGAGTCTCCGACCCCAAATGGCCCCAATTGGTGTCAGGTTTGAGCCCCACTGCCTTGCAACTGGTGTTTCCAGCCAATGACAGCAGATGCCCAGTGGAGATAACATAGATTTCCACTGCACAGGCAGTATCTCGGACCTCTCAGTCTTGAGGAGGGACTTGCCAGCTGATTTTAGAGCTGATTTTGCCCACTGTTTGTCTTCCTCTCCATATTTGTTAAGGAGGATGTGGCTTGGAAACAAGATTCATCTTCATGGGCTAGGTTAAACAGTCTTGTGCACCAAATTAGGCCTGAGAGCTAGAGAATTATCATGGCTTCCTTGAACAGCCCTAGCTGTTCTGGTTTCACAATCAGCTTTTGCAGAAAAAATGAGCTGATGCACAGGTTGATTGTTGGAAGCAACATCAGAGATAGCTTATCAAAGACCTCCCTCCCAGTTCTGATACTTAGCTTGGATTCTGATGTCTTCTGGCAATAGATATTTCTTACTATCTGGTTTGTTCTACTTGGCCCTGAATAGACTTTCTTGGCTTCCTGACCTTTGGATTGTATTGATTCATAGCTCCTGGTGATGTCATTAAGCACCAACCACAGTTGTACAGAGTACACATTTCAAATAAAAAGCAAACACATTAAGTCTAACTGCTGATGAAAACTATATCTACAAAATTTTCAAGGCATGATCTCATCCTGAGATTCTTCCACATTTGCCTAAGGTCTAAGGGCTGCACATTGAGATATGGGAATCCTATCCTGAAAATGCCTGATTGCATCTGATTTCAGAAGCAATGTAGGATCAGGCTTGGTTTAATACTTGGATGGGAAATCATCAGGAGACATTAGGGATGCCTTGGTAGGGCTCAAAAAAACAAAAACAAAAAACAGCCCCTACCAGTCATCCTGGAGAGTCACTAATATTCAGAGTAAACAGCACTGAGCTAGATGAACCCTGAGTCTATAAGGCAGCTTCCTATGTTCCTGTCATTTCAGGGAAACTAAGGGAACCATCTGTGTTTCTCTAATGTAATGTACTACCAAAATGATGAAGTATACATCTAAGCTTGTAAAATAATGCAAGAAATAGATTTTTGAAAAACTGGCTCATACATCCTCTACAGTTGTTGGTAAGGCTGTAACTGGCTTCCATATTTGAGTGTACACTCGGTAGCAGATCCAGATTTGCTGCTGAATGATATGTCAAATGTCTTTTCAGGCTGAAGAAATTGCACTTTCAGTCCTCTGCTCATTTCAAATCTACTTAACATATGATACAGGCTAATAGCTAATTCACTGCCCTTTTAAATTGCTCAGCCTGGGGAGTGTAAAAACTTGTTTCACCACCTGCATACCTTGAATGTGATTAATAATATGAAATAAAGTCCTTTTTTTTTGTCCCTTGAAAACAAATGAATGCATTATAGGAAAATTATATATATATAAAACACAACCCCAAATGCAATTTTCATGTACCTTTGAGGAGGCCCTGGGAATCTGGTCCATTTTCCAGGCAGCAACAACATAATAAAGACTAATTCTCATCTGGCTTTCATGTCATCTACTTTATGTAAGTAATCACAATATATTTAGATCTAGTCAGGTGTCAAATGCTGCCTCTAATTTTTTAAGCTGTCACTTAAACACCACATTTCTCACTTTCTCTTTTTCTACAATCCAGGTGAAACATTGCCCTGTAAGTATTAAAAGAGAGATGATAAAAATGTCAGGCACACTCTTTTTGAATTAGAGTGGATGGTACAAATGCAGGGGTAGCCATGTTGACCATAAGATAACTATTAGTAGTAACAACAATAATAATAGGTACCCAAGGCAGTTTATGTACAAAAGTCAAACCAAATGCAGTTTAAAACAGTTGCAAAAAAGAGGGTAAAGGCATAGAAAAAGTTATCTAAACTCAATTACAACAATCCATAGAATTAAAACCCCTGAATACAGGTGCATTAAGACAGCCGTGTGGTGTAGTGGTTTAACTACAATCCTGAAGAGCGAGGTTTGATACTTGGCCATGAAAATACATTGGGTGACCTTGAGCACAACATAGGTTCACCTTAGGGTTTCCATAAGTCAGAAATGACTTGAAGGCAAATAACAACAAAAAAAGACAGAAGATAAAAATCAGTGGAACTCATCATAAAACAGCTTACTTGCTTACTTACAGCCTTGCAATCATCTTGTAAAAAGCCTGTCATAACAGAAAACTTTTCACTTGTCTGTCGAAGGGAAGCAAGGAGGAGTCATCCTTGCAACCCTAGGGAGGGAGTTGCAAAGCCTTGGAGCAGTCACCAAGAATGCCTTCTTCTGTGTTTCCTCCAAATGAACCTGAGAAGTGGTGAGACAGATTTAAGAGCCTCCCCTGAAGGTCTTAAATCACACAGGGGCTTCTATGTAGGGAGTTGCAGTCCTTCAGATAGCCTGGATGTGAATTATTCAGGGCTTTGATAATAATGTGGGCCATTTCCACACTACACGCTTAATGGGATCATTCCATTTTCAACATCCTATGGAATCCTTGGGTTTGCAGTTTAGGGAGGCGCCTGCCAGACCCCCCCTAAAATGCAAACCCCAAGATTCCATAGGCTGTTGAAAGTAGAATAATCGTGCTATAAGAGTGCAGTGTGGAAATGGCCTTAGTTGATTTTTCTTGGTAGTGTGGTAAACAGCATCCAGTGGGGCTGAAGGGACAAATCCTGGGGCTCCAGGATTCCATAGGATGTTGAATGTTGAATAATCCCACTATAAATGTGTAGTGAGGAAATGGCCTTAATTGAGCCAATGGCAAAGGTACAAAATGTGCTGTGCCAGCTTTTGAACCACAGGGTTTTGGGTTTTGTTTTTGGTCAGAGAAAATTGGAATAAAAAAAAAACCATGAAGGGGAAGTATGGGGCTTAAAAATGTCACAATCGTGTAGTCTGTCTTGAGCTGGTATGGAGGAAGGCTCTGTACCCTCTCATGGGAGGCTCATATATTTCACAGATGAAAACCAGGACACATATAGCCAAACCAGTTATGGACAAAATTGAGGAAGAACACAAAAGCTTGTATCAGTTTGTTTTCATCTGAGTATATAAGGGCAAGATTCTGCTACCTCCTCTGTACTACCCCTTGCTGAGTTAATTGACTCTAAACTACTTGTTTTGTACTTTGAATGAATTCAAATGTTCTGCAGTGTAACTATAGCTTTTAGTTAGATTTATGTCTATGTGGCTCTGATATTTATAAAAAAGCACAGGAGGAATCTCACATGGTTCTTGTGCTGGCTTGTGATGTACCTTGTGCTGTTGTAAATATTGAAGCAAGGACAAGATGGACAGGAGAACAAGTTTTCTATGACAGGCAGGCAGGTTGTAGCATTTATAAAAGTTTTTAAGAGGCTTAGAAAGTTACTTTTCAAAAGTAATTGGTTACAGGCTTCATTCCAAAGATCTCCAAAGCACATTATAGTTAGTCCTTAAACAGTTAGTCCATTTCTCAGAAGTAACTAAAACAGGTGCTTTTTAAAACGGAAAAATACCTGTAACAAATTACTTTCAAAAAGTACCTTCTCAAATCTCTTAAAAACTTTTGCTTATGTGTGAAAAGTTGCTGAAAATGAAAGTGAAAGGAAAGTAGAAATTGGTTGGTGTGTGGAAGATGAGAACAAGTAAGTCTTCTGTGGCTTTCATTTGCTAGCCATTGATGGGGGAGAGGTGTCAGTAATTTTCTTTCTTTCTTTCTTTCTTTCTTTCTTTCTTTCTTTCTTTCTTTCTTTCTTTCTTTCTTTCTTTCTCTGTATCCATCCATCCATCCATCCACTCATCCCTTTAGGCAAAAAGGCAGCTTTCAGGATATGTATTTCTTGTCTTCCTGTGTGCAATCCAGATTTAAGACATGGTATACAAAGAAACAAGTATTTGGAGGGAGGAGAGGAAAAATTGAATTCCATGCTTATAATGATTATAATAAGATTATACTAATTACATTCAGCATATGGATTCGGGCATGGTAAGATGCCTGGTTGTTCCCTTGTGGCTAGAAGAACAGAATAGAATAGAAGCATTTTGAAACTAAAGGGGCAGAATTTTGGTAGCATCTGGGGCAGAGGAGATTGGTTTCTAAAAACATTAATTATTGTGAAACATATGCAATCAATGTATAAGACCCACTTTCTTTTTCTGATGTTACTGGGAGAGAATAAGCTACAGTTGCTAAGTAATGATGGAAAAAACACAGTATATGCATAGAGACATTCTATTATCACCAGTTACTCCTGAATAATTTTTTCCTGTGGATTCATTTCCTGATCTTAGGCCATTTCCACATGGGGTAATAAAAACAGTGCAGTCCGTCCTCCACGGAGGACGTCTGCACCTTGGAGTGGACTGGGTCCGGACTACTTACGGTGGATCTGCACCTCAGTCTGCTCCGGAACGACCCCAAGTGGTCCTCCAGCGTGTTTTTGAAAGACCTGATTTTTCCAGTCTTTCAAAAGCATGGAGCGCGCCACTGCGAGCCTGCTCCCTTGTGCAGATTCGCAGGCAAGCCTGTGATCTGCCGAGGGCAGGCTTTAGGCTGGCAAGCTTCAGCGGTTGGTCGAGACCCATTACCAACCGGAAGCCGCCATTTTGGATGCCGGAGCAGAGCGGATTGACAATCACGCACTGCTCCGGAGCAGCCTGGACCAGACCGGGGAGCCAGAAGATCCGGTAAGTAACGGTGCAGGGTGATTCCCTCGCCCCGTGCGGAACTAACCAGTTCTAGCTGTGGCTCAGTCTTCCTTATCTGTAAAATACAGCCACTATCCTTTAATATGTCTAATTGTGTGTATGTGTCCACTATGCTTTGACTCTACACCCACTGACTCATTCACAGAAGTGTTCCTCTTTTCAACACGAAGGGTATGCTGGCATATTAGATTAGTCACCGTACCCTTGCTCTTGTTCTTAATTGTACATGGCTTGCTTCACGTTCAGTTTCAGTCTGTTCTCTGTTCTCATAAAAAGAGCTTTGCCTATTATGCCAATAAATAATACATTGTACATAATCTCAGCTCTGGTACATTGCTATTACATCTTGCTACATTACAATATATTATGCTACAAATCTTTCCTTTCTTTTTTCCTTTCAAAATCTTTGTTTCAGTTTCACAACTGGCCCAGATTTCCCCTTCCTCATCATCCCAATTAAACACACACACACACACACACACACACACACACACAAAGAAGAATGAACTACAAATGAATTCTGCTATGGTGGTTTGTTTTTAACCTGATTTTCTGTCCTCTCAACATATTACTGCAGTTTAAGGTGTTAATTCTTCACTATTTTTTTTTTTGGTCAAAGGTAGCAACAAGTAATTTCAGCAATTTTCAGCAAGAAAGTCTTTCAAAAACCACAATTTTTGAAGGCTATTTGCAATTCAGGATTTATTCTGGAAAAAAAAAATCCTATGTGGCTGTTTTGTGCAGAAATCAGAATTTTCTGAACAGGAAACAGCCTTTTCTATGTGGAAAATAATATTTCAATGCAGAAATATTACTTGCTGTGCAGAAAATGCAGTAATTATGACATGGTTTGATTTGCATACAAAACAGCATTTTCTGTGCAAAAAACAGCATCTTCTGTGTGGGTTTTAATATTTCTGCATTGAAATATTGTTTTCCATGCAAAAAAGGCTGTTTACTATGCAGAAAATGCTGATTTCTGTGCAAAACAGCCATGTGAAAATTCACCAGTCTAAGACTCTTCTTAGTTTCTCAACACTTGAAAAACATGTTTTCAGCCATTATTTGTATATTTTTGAATATTTCCATTTCCACTGAAGCTTTTTGACATTACATGGTTTTCCTCTACCCATTTCATGCTCCTTTTGTAATTCCAAAAGAATCATTTCCCACATAAGTGCAATCTTCAGAACTGGTACATAATGTGGCTTGTTTTGTGCGTCCAGCAAGTTCTTCAGTGAGCAGTTGTGGGACAGGGCTAGATGTTGCCTGAGATCCTGCATCAGGAGACTGTCTCAAGCATATAGTTATGATACATCTCTAGCAGCAACCTCCCCAACACAGCTTTTCAGTGTGACTGCTCCTCATGACCATTTCCATGTACATGAAGAGTGGGGGTAGCAACAGAGATATGTCTGGATATTTTCCTTTAGCTAGATGCAGAGTGAAAGTGTACCCAGCTGACAGTGACAGGAAACCTCAGAGGCCTTCTGGAATACTAGGGAGATCCCTGGGGATGATGTCATCACTGTGTGCCCAACTGGAGGAAAATATCTCTGCTACTACGATCCCTGCTATTACCTCCAGTCGCCACCAACATGGAAATGGCTTGGGTTGGGGGCTGGGACACTGAAAAGGTGGGTTGGGAGGGATTTTCAACACTGTGTGATCAGAACAGAATTCCAATATTTGTTACAACCAAAAAGTAGGTTATATGGTTTTATGCTGGACTTGTGCCATTTTAACTTACTGAGAAGATGTCTGCTAATGTCTTCCTTCCAGTCCCATTACATTAAACAGCAGAGGCCTTCTCTACCCATGCTCCTAGAAGCATGTCACGTGAACTCAGTGGGATTTGTAATAAGTGAGCATAACAGGGTGAGCATAACTGTCTGGGCTTGGGAGGCAACATGGCCCTCCATGGGACCTTCGAGGACTCAACCCTATACCCAAAGTGCCTACTTTTGAATTGCTGAGCACTTTATTCTTGAAACATTTTACCAGCTTCCAATCCACCTTTTGTTTAAAAAGAGGCCTCTTTTGGGGTTAAAATAGTGAATAGTAGTAAAATGGCTCCTTATGCCTCAGAGGGTGTGTGTGGTGATACTTTTTGTCAAAGTTTTGGGAGGGATGTTAGGAGACCCTGCAAGCTTCAGACAGAGCCGTGAGAGCATTCCTTGTCCCTTGATATATAGGGTTGTGCTGACAGTGATAACTGTTTTATCACATTGATATTGACAGAGCCATAATGCACCTGACTTCAAGATCTGTCTTATATATTGCCTTTCCCTTGCCTGATGTTCTCCAGATATGCTTTGCTGGAACTCCCATCACATCCAGTCAACTTAACTGGCCCACACCGGCTAGAGATGGTGGAAACTGTAGTTTAGCATACTGGAGGGCACTAAATTCAGGAAGGTGATATACCTGGAATTATATCACACTGATGGGTTTCAATAGGTCTTGTGTCTGAGAAAGGATGTATATCAGAAATGGCCAGCTTGGTGCCAGAGTTCTAGAGCTGGGAATCATTCTTCTATATCAGCAGACTCCCACTGACTCCAGAGGCTGCTTCCCAGTAGATGAAAACTGGGGGATTTTTATGGTCCCTACATAGACCCTCAACTAGGGACTATGTAGGGATTGTGAATACAAAATGGTCACAACTGTGTAGTTATAGGTTATGCATTCATAACTGCTACACAGGATTCTGGCTACCAATGCTGTTTCGTTACATTTGAGAAATAAGAAAGGAAAATATTTAAAAAGTGTAATTACAATGATAAATAACTGCTTTGGCAGCCTTGAAAGTGCAATGGAACTGATTACTTTGTTTCAAAAACATCTTTCCCAAACTTTTCCTAAGCTCATTCCCCATTAGTCTATTCGCTTTAGGGTTAAATGGGTCACTAGGAGCACAACTGCATGTGTGTTTACTCAGGAATGAGCCCCACTGTGTTGACTGGGGTTTATTCCTGTGAAAATATGCATAGGATTGCAGCCTTTACTGGTATTTTGCTTTATGGGGAAAAAAATCTTTTACCATGTGGGAGCAATTTCACCTTGTTTTTGGTCAACTTCTAACAGGAAGTGACCTAGAACTTGAGCTTGTCACTTCCAATTTTAGAAAAGGCATCTCTTTGGACTAAAATGGCTGAGGTGGTCCATAATGTGACAAAATATTTCCCCAAACTTTCTAGATGGTGTTGTGGGACATTATGATTATATTAGAGAAGTTACTGGGCTATTCTGTAGCTGTAGCTAGATACTTTTACCCTGCCATTTTATTGTCATTTATGTCATCTTACTGTTTCATTTAGAACTACCCAACTAAAATCTGTTAGAATATGCATACACTATTGGGTATATTTCTTGTCAATGATATGAGGACTCCAGGTTACACAAAATGTCTTACTTTCATTAATTGAATGTATATTTTTGCTTTTCTAGGTTCAGATTTTACATAGCGTTGATGGTAGCTGGAAAATAAATCAGAACAATTAACAAAAGCAAAAGCCCAGAGGGAGTGTTGAAATCCTTATTTGGAGCCATAGGCATCATAAGAAAACCAATTTCATTTTCTTTTCTTACATTTATTATGAATTGGAGAATCTAATTCTGAGATACAGAAGTGACTCTGAATATTTGATCCACCAGCAGGTCTCTGTGTAAAATGTCAACACAAAGTCCAATTGAACATTCAGGCCCACATGTCATTTATTTGTACTTGAGAAAAAGAACACTGAAGTTGGAAACTATTTTTTGAGGAAAAAATGTTGTCTTAATAAAAATTCAGTGAAGTTATTTATGTAGTTTTTCTCCCATGTGATGAATATTTAATTGGTTTGAAAACATAGACACTCAGAAATGTAAAGTGACTGTTCCTCTCTCATTTTCAGAGGCTTGGTCAGACGTGTGAGTTTACAGACTGCACTGACATTAGCGTAGGGGTGGGGAACCACAGGCCCAGGGAGCAAATCCAGCTCTTGTGAGGGACCCAGTTTGTCCCTCTGGGGTTCTCCAGAGGCCACACACATTTCTCCATGATACCATCATTTTCTAGTTCCTAAATTTTCTATGGGACTCTCCCCATTCCATACTCTTCATCTGTCTTGATTTGGCAAGAACAGTCCAGATTAATCCTCTGTTATCCCACCTTTTTAGCTGCCTTTAAAATGTGCCAGTTTCTCTGTCCTCCCACATTGGTTTCACCTTACTTCAGTTGCTACAAATTAGGTTCGAAGCACAGAAGTAGTTTGTATTTGCTGGTGTATAAGGCTCACTTTTTCCCCCCAAAAAATACTGTTTGAAAATGGGGTGCGTCTTATACACCAGTGTGTCTTATACGCCAGCAAATAGTATTTGCTAGTGTGTAAATGGGATGTGTCTTATACATGGGTGTGTTTTATACACTAGCAAATATGGTGTTTAACTCAGCAGAGGGGAGATAAGGAGCCAGAATCTTGACCTCTTCAGTAAGCTCAGGCAAAAGCAAACTGCTGCTACCTCTCCTCTCTTGCATGTTCTTCCTCATTAAGTAACTTTTCCCATCTTGAATACATGCTGAAGTTGCTTGGCCACGTGTGTCCTAGTTTTCATTTGTGAAATGTTGTTGTTGTTGGGCGTGGTGGTATGCCATTCTGAAAGACTGACCTGCCTGTTTAGGAGTGGGTCTGAGCTATAATATGCTAGCATTTTTGTTCTCATTCTTTTCCTTTAATTTGACCCATCACTAGAATGCAACAGCCAAGAACTTCTCTGAAAATGAACGTGGCCCTCCAACTTAAAGAAATTTCTCAACCTTCATTTAATGGGGTTGTGTCTGCAATTACCACCCCAGTGTCTCTCTAGATGTTGCCCTCTCTACTTTTCTCCTTTAAATGTTCAGCACAAAACTCTGAAAGGAGATTCTGTGTGTGCTCAGCTGAACACTTGGAGGCCAGCAGCCATGTGCAGATATAATTTGCACTATGCATGCAGAGTGTGTGTGGGGTGTTAATGTACAACAGTCGTATCCAGCTGACAATGGTGTAAGCACATTTGCAGATGTGGGACCACTGTACATGCATAGTACATTAAAGTACAGGATATAGCACGTGGATGTCCACTGCCTCTATGCATTGCCTTTGTGCATTGTATGTTGCAACTGTACAATAAGTTGTCAGCCGTGCACACCATCCATTAATCCATATGCATGTTGGTATTCAGTATATAGCTTGTCTTCTGTAATTCCATCAGCAGATATTTGTGCTATGCTGAAGTGATATAGGATCTTGGCCCTAGAGCATAACTACATTACGTAGTTATAGCAGTTTGATGCTACTGTAACTGCCATGGCTACATCCCATAGGATCATGGGAACTATAGTTTGTGGAGGTGCTTAGAATTTTCTTCTAGTGTATTCTAGTGCTATAATTCAGAGACAGTTTCACTTTCTCCTGTGTTTGCCTTTTTAAAAAAGTGAATAAAGTCCATTCTATTGGACATAGGTGGGAATTTGCTAAATATAGAATGTTCTTATCAAAACTAAACAGAACAATGTTATCCCACACCTGCAACAGGATAAATCAAACAGGAGTAGCCATTCCCAGTATGGAGGAAGTAGTATTGTAGCTGTTTGACATATAGTAGTTAAAGATTATAAACCCATAAAGGGGGAAAAAAGAGAGGGGAGAGCACTAGTTCACCACTAACATGGTTGAATGCCGAAAGACTGAAAACCAGACTTTTAAGATCTAAGTACTCAATGCCCTCTGGCTGGATGAGCAAAGCTATCACGTTTGCTTTCTCCTCAGTTTATTTTTGAAACAAAATCTCACTATGAATGTATGAATTGCCATATTTTGAAAAGTATCTATTTTTAAATCAAAAATGACCCAAATGAACTAACACAAACCTAGCAAAAACTGGTAATCCCACTTCAGAAACAAAAGAGTGATCCACACATGTTCAAGATACAGATCAGAATCCTTTGGGAACATTATACTTGCAGAAATCCTTGTTAAAGTCAACAGCAGTACTGTTTAGGTACTTGTGTAAAGAGATATCCAGTTCTTTCTTTTACAGGATATTTCCCCATCCTCTTGCAATGCAGTGATGTGTCAGCACTTCTTATTCTTGGCTACCGGAATTTCAGCTTACCTGCTGGTTGTCTCTGTCCATGCTATTCCTCTGGTGGAGTTTCATGTGATACAATTTGTAAAAGGAGACCAGTCACAGTTTTTATTTTATCACAATAACGTCTGTATTTGGACCTTGGAAACAAATTCCTTTTTTGAACCATGGGTGTCAGAATCTCTCATCCCTTATGCCATCCGAGGGATGCCAAGAACCATAGTCCAAAAAAAGTAACTTTCCTAGACTCTGGTTGTTACCACTAGGAGAAATTCACAGATAGCCCTTTATTTCCAGCCTCTTGAAACATGATATTGGGCCCAGAGTGGAGTGAGCATGCATTTCATGAAAGCCCTCTATCTTTTCTCCCATGCTTGATGAATTCTAGAGTCAACAGCTTTGAATTAAAATAGATTCAAGCTCTAAACTCCAGATAAAGTACAGGTTACTGGACTCTGCCAAGTTGCCTTTGTTCCTACTCTTTCCCCCGTCATGCTAATTTCTGCCAGTGTCTAAACAGTATCCGTATGCCCATAAGGATATTCATTTGCTATTAAACAATTTTGGTAGAATAACTTCTTCAGTCAGTGAGACCCCTGATAAGTGTGACTACAAACTGAAGAAGTTCTGCCATGTCTTTCTTGAGTTCCTTAGTCTTCTCTATCCCATTTGCCTGGAATGCTGAAAATACCCTGCTGTTAAGGCCTTTTGCAAACTCAGGCAGCTTGGTTTATCTAATAGCACCATGCTTTGGGGAAGAGTAGCAGCCTTTCACAACACATTTGGTGAGCACCTGTTATGTGTTTGCCTCATTAATCAAGCTTCTTTTTTTCCTTATAAATGTTGCTGTGCAAACGCCCTTGGCCTCTTATTTGTTCTTCATGTTACACAACAGTCTGTGCTGCAAATTGCTGAATGGTGAATAAAGTTGCTGTTTTTCCAGATATACACATCCTTTACATGCCCTGATAAAGCCATAAAAAAGCATATGGCCAAGGTCAAACGGGCTGGGAGGGTGGGGAGAATCAAACACTGTAACAGATACTATGAGCGAAAAGCTAAAAGAGCTAAACCTAAAATTTCTTCTTGATGTCACTTTTTCTTTCTTTCATCATTACATGGTGAATTCCTGTGAAGTGACTTTGTACTGCGTTTGCAACAGACACTGATCCTGAAGAGTTCACCTAAGTCAAGGTTTAAATAAGTGATGAAGTTGTTCTTGCTCATGCTGAAACAACCTGCGTTTGTCAGCTCTGCCAGAGGCTTTTACATGGGTCCCCATGTGCTGAAATGTAAAGAAGAAAAGGCAGACTGTCTTGGTGCAGGAGCCAAATGATTTCAGTCAGTAGTGCCTGCATTGAGTAGGGTGGCCAGACTAGATGCAAGAGAGGAGAGGACCCCTGCCTCATGGATGGCTGTATAAAAAGGATGGAGATCATAGAATCATAGAGTTGGAAGAGACCACAGGGGCCATCCAGTCCAACCCCCTGCTATGCAGGAACACTTATCAAAGCATTCCCAACAGATGGCCATCCAGCCTCTGCTTAAAAACCTCCAAAGAAAGAGACTCCACCACACTTCCAGGCAGCATATTCCACTGTCGGACAGCTCTGATCATCAGGAAGTTCTTCCTGAGGTTCAGGTGGAATCTGCTTTCCTGCAGCTTCAATCCATTGCTCTTGTCCTAGTCTCTGGAGCAGAGGAAAACAAGCCCACTCCCTCCTCGACATGACATCTCTTCAAATATTTAAACATGACTATCATGTCCCCTCTTAACCTTCTCTTATGCAGAATAAACATACCCAACTCCCTAAGCTGCTTCTCATAGGGCATGGCTTCCAGACCCTTCACCATTTTGGTCACCCTCCTCTGGACACACTCCAGCTTGCCAATATCCTTCTTGAATTGCGGTGCCCAGAACTGGACACTGTATTCCAGATGAGGTCTAACCAATGCACAATAGAGTTGTACCATTACCTCCCTTGATCTAGATACCACGTTGGCTTTCTTAGCTGCTGCAGCACACTGTTGACTTATGTTCAGCTTGTAGTCTACCAAGACTCCTAGATCCTTTTCACATATACTGTTATCCAGCCATTTGTCCCCCATCCTATATTTGTGCATTCCATTTTTTCTGCCTAAGTGTAGGATTTTACATTTCTCTTTGTTGAAATTTATTTTGTTAGCTTTGGCCCAGCTCTTCAATCTGAATTTTGATCCTGTCCTCTGGGGTATTAGCAACCCCTCCCAATTTGATGTCATCTGCAAATTTGATCAGCATGCCCTCTACTGTTTCATCCAAGTCAATGATAAAGATGTTGAATAGCACTGGGCCCAGGACAGAACCCTGCAGCACCTCACTAGTCGCTTCCCTCCAAGATGAAAAGCAGCCATTGGTGAGCACCCTTTGGGTTCATTCAGTTAACCAATTACAAATACACCTAACAGTAGTCCCGTCCATCCTGCATTTTACTAGCTTCTTTGCAAGAATGTCATGGAGAACTTTGTCAAAGGCCTTACTGAAATCAAGATATGCTATGTCCACAGTATTCCCTTCATCTATCACAGTTGTTATAGCTTGCCATGCAAGCTACACCTGCTGAAATGCCTTCTTCTTCAAAAGTATCTCACTGTATGAGTCTGCCTGAGTTTTAAGATCCATAAAGAAGAGCCTTCTTTCAGGCCCACCAATATCACCAGGGTTTCAATGTGTCTGAGTCTCAGGACCAGAGGGAGGAATCTCAGAGCAAAAAGACTACCTTAAACAATGCCATGTGTATATTTTCCCTTCATTTGTTGGAAGCAATGTTTTAAAATTTGGATGGCATACACTGTGCAAACTGCAGTTGATGCTTAATGTATCATACTTAATGACATCACCAGGGACAGTATAGTCTGTGCAACATCACAAAGGCCTGTCTCCTCTGACGTGACAAGGGATCACCTCTAATTGTCAAGTTTCCATCTTGAAATCTCAGGTTCTGGAATAGTCTGGCATGTTTGGTGAGGACAAGAGAGAGGACCTTCCCCATAGCTGCATTGTGTCTGTGGGATTCCCTTCCACAGGAGGCAAGGCTGTTGGAAGGAGAGCCTGTGTCTCCTCTCCTTCCAATAGCAAGAAAAGACTTTAATCATTTAGACAGGTTGTTAACTGATTGCTGTGGAAGCATCTTCTAAAGATGATTAATGTTTAATGCTTGTTTTCATAGTTTTAAAGTTCACCCTCCTTCACTGGTGAGTGAGGCTGTGACAAGGACTTCTGACAGAGATCATGACTGTGATTGTTACAGCTCTTTTTTTGATGGTGGGAGAGGGGTGGAAATGTCATCCTCTTTGCTCCTCGACTAGAAGCTCTTTTTCCCAATCTGGTTGCTGGCTCTTCAGGTGGATTGGGGTGGCATTTACATGGTCCTACAGTAAGACTACATAGTTTTAATGAATACAGAGCAGTTACAGATCCATAACCCTAGCTTACAAATCCATAACTGCAATACTGAATGCCAGCCATTGTTTTTTACTTCTATTTTGTTTTAATTTATGAGAGTTCCCTTGTGTCTCATACTGGGAGAAAGTCAGAATATTAAATAATTAAGCAAAATTAAATGCAATGAGTGTATTATTGTTAAGGTTTTCTTTATATGCCACCTCTTCCCCAAGATTCAGACCCAAGTTTTTTCCTAATCAAAATAATTATAGTATAGTTGAAAACATTCAAACAGCCAAATAGAATTGAGAGCAAGTATGGTGTAGTGGTTTGAGGGTCAGACCACAATCCTGGAGACCAGGGCCATTTCCTCACTAGCCTGTTATAGTGCGATGATTCCACTCTCAACATCCTCTGGAATCCTGGGATTTGCAGTTTCAGGAGGAGCCAGCCAGCCCCTCCCGAAACTGCAAACCCCAGGATTCCAGAGGATGTTGAAAGTGGAATTATCGTGCTATAACAGGCTAGTGTGGAAATGGCCCAGGGTTTCACTCCCTGCTTGGCCAAGCATTCCCTGCTTGGAAACTCACTGGACAGCCTTGGGGTCATCATACACTCTCAGCCCCGGGAAAACCGCATGACAGGGTCACCTTAGGGTCACTATAAGAGGGAAATAATTTGATGGCACACAACAATAACAAAATAGAATTAAACTATTAACAGTATTAAAACTATTTAAAACATACACTTAAAATGATAAAAAAGCTTATCAAGAACAGTACAACATGAAACAAAGTCGTTTCCGTAGAGACTTTCATTTCTAAAAGCCTGCCAGAGTAAGAAAGTCTTTCCCTGCAATAGAAAGGACAGTAAGAAGAGATCCATTGTAGCTTCCCCACAGAGGAAGTTCTTGAGCCTCGGGCAGCCAATGAGAAAGCTTTATTTCATATCCCTATGAATTATACCTGTGAAGATAGCAGCACTGAAATAAGGGCCTCTCTTGAGGATCTCAGAGTCCAGGCAAGTTCAAAAAGGTAGATACAGTCTGGCAGATAGCCTACACCTAACCATAGGCCATCGCCAGAACTATGAATTGTACCCAGAAACATACTGGCAGTCAATGCAAAGTGGCTGGAGCAGGAGAGTTGTATAAAACCTGTAACCAGCTCCAGTTAATACATTGGCTCCAGCTCTTAGTACACAGATTATATGATTCTAAGTTTCTGAACACTCTTCAAAGGCAGTCCCACGTACCTTACAGTAATCCAAAAGTGATGTAACTGAGATAGCAGAAACTTGTCTTTTCTGGCATCCTAGGAAATCATGTTCTAGAGCGATGTGCAAGAGGACACACCCTTATTGGTTGCACAGAAGAGGGAGGTATAGCTTGTCATGCAGACTATACATGCTGAGATTTGCTCTTTTGAATTACTTTTCAAGGTCCTGGAGTCCTATCCTATTTTGCATCTGGCCCTGCCAGGTCAGGGTGTCTCCTCTCACTTCCATATACGGTCTGTAACACACTTTACTTTTCTTCATTGTTTGCAGAGTCAGTATGAGCAACATAAAATCCAGCAGGTGTAGCCTTATTGATCCATGCAGTGTAAATCTCCCTTCCAACGTGTTTTGAGCATTAAGCTCTGCATCAGGCCAGACAGAAGACACAGCTCTTGGGCATGTTTTGTCACAGCTGGCAGTTATCTCTCCTATAGACATTACTTAAAAGTAGGGGAGAATTTTCAAGGTTAAACTAGATAGAGACATGTAAACATATACCCATCCAGATTTGTGCCTCCCCCCTCCCTGCGAATCAATCTAGGAGATGTTGCTATGAATTGAAAGAGTGGTAGCACGTTTTGTGATTAACCCTTCTCTCCCACACTATATTTACTCTAAAATGTACCTCAGTATGTTTTTGTTTTAATTTCAGCAGGTTTCCAGCACTAACATTCAGAGGGGAAAAATCAAGATCATGTTCACTTCTGCTGTAGCATTGCTTTCCTCTCTCCTACATGGCAACCTCTTCCTCGACATAAGTATCAACATTTCCCTCCAACATTTCACAGATTGAAAGCAGGACCTGTGGTGTCCAAGCAACATCACAGTGTGGTCAAGATGGCAAAATTATTCATGAGGAAGAAGACACAAACTAAGAAAGGCTGCAGCAGTTTGCTTTTGCCTCAACCTACTAGGAAGGGCAAGATTCCACCCCCTCCTCTTCTTCTCTCCTGCTAAGTTAATTGAGTGCCTACTATTTTTGCGCTTTGGTCTCAGTTTGCAGCAACATAAGTAAGCTGAGGACAAACAAGAAAAGTGGGAGGAGGGAGAGAAATTGGGAAGCAGCTGGAAAAGGGGGATGACAAAGGATTATCAGGAATATCCCTGCTAAACCAGGACATTTGGAGGGTATGCTTTTTAACTGGCCATGCAAGGCAGACTTTCTGGCAGTTGTAGACCCAAACTTTGTTGTTCAGTTATGGAATAAAGAGACCAGACACAAAGTTGGGTTAACTAAGAGCCATTTTATTTTGACCTGTCCGATTTAAAATTGCATTGGCCTGAAAGATATGTGGCTGTTTGTGTTTGTGTGTGTGTGGGGGGAAGCAACCTGATACAGGTCCAGCTGATGCCCAGGTCACTATGTGACAACCTGCTCAGACTACCCATGGACAATAACATCTCAGCCCCAGAGGCAATCCAAATTGCTTTGGTTGCTCCCCAGTCCAGCTTCTTGGAAGGTAACCCAGGGACTCCCACTCAAGCCACAGGGCTCTAAATAATAAGGCATGAGCTTTGTTCCCAGGTTAATCTCAAAGGAAGTCTCCTTCATCAACCCCCTGGGATGCAGATCCTTAAAGAGGGGGTTCCAGAGCCCTACCCTACCCTTGGCACCAAAGGAGTGCCAAGAGGTGATCACCAAAGTCTTATTCTTGTCCATTACCTGCCAGAAAGGACAATCTATTTAATAACACCACCTGGAGCCAATTTTCCCAATTCCATCAAATACAGTATGCGATAGGGGGGAAAAAAAACACTGAGGAGAAAGGGGAAAAAATCCTATCTTGCCCTGAAGCAACCACATTAACTGACACTGCATTGAGGATGGGAGGATGAGTCAACACTGAAATTTGAATGCAACATATAGGGGGCCGATTGCTTGGTGTGTCACTTGCCCCATCACATGCCTTGATCTGGTACTTACTGCTAATCAGACAACACCCTTTGGTCTCATTCCACAGAGACCATCAAAAGCTTACCTTCCCTTGCAGCAATGTTTGCTATGTAAGTCCAGGTAAGTTTGGAGTTCACTATGTTGGTGTTACTAAAAGTTCACTATGTTGGTGTTACAAATAGGAGCACTTTCATTTTTCATACATTTTCTCCTATCAATTAGACCTAGTCAGGGCTTGGGAAATTTACTTTTTTGAACTACAGCTCCCAGAATGCTGGGATTAGGGAACTGTGGAAGTCGTACTCCAAACAAATTCCTTTTCCAATTTCTGTAAAGAGATTGGCTTCATGTTTTTCCAGTGGAAAGCAGACTTCACATTACCAATGCAAGAGGAATCTCTGCAGCTCCATCCATTAATTACCACAGAACCATTAATGACTAGCAGTGAAAGTGCACTGCTGATAATCAATGCCAGGAACTCCTGTTTGATCATTTCCATCAGTGGAAAGGAAAATTAAGTTAGGGTGTGAGTGTTTTAAATGAACGTTCAAAATAAATATTGCTGACGATCAGTGACTGCATACATGATACTTAAATGAGGATATGAAAATGATTCCATTGACTTTTGCCCACTCTAAAGTCTGTATTAGTTGTGTCATTTAAATGGATCTTTAATTTATGGATGTGATAAAAGACATGGGAAATAGGATATAGAAGGAAATGAGAGTCTGCGTTGTCAGAAAAACCTGGCACTTACTGAAGAAAGACCATCTGTTCCTTTGGTATATAATATTGTCCAGTGGATAGAATCTTGGAACCCAGTTCTGGCTTTGCTTACTCAAAAGCAAATCCTACTTAAGTTCAGAAGGAATCCCTTGATGGTAAGAGATAAGTTGAGGTGGCAGCTTTAGGCTTTGATAGGAAGTCTAGAGCTATGGACTTACACAGTGACTTTTTTCTAAAATGACAAGCACTTCAATTGCCTCTGTTTCAGGCCACTGCAACTCACCCTCACAGTGAGTGAGACAGAAGGATAATACATATAGTTAAGTAATCTGGAACTCCATCCTTCCCATTGACATTTTAATACTAGTATATTACTTTTTCATTAATATGGGGAAAGAATGATCCTGAGCATGTTATAAGAACGTAAGGAAAGGCTCACTAGATCAGACAAAAGGCTCATCTATTCAAGCCCTCCAGATATTGTCAGACTGTAGCTCTCAGCATTCCTCACCACTACTATATTATCTAGGGCTGTGGTGGATTGCCACATGATTTCTAACTCTGCAAGGTAGACACTCAACAACAGGACCTGAGCAAAATAATCCCTGCCCACTTTAGTTCTCTAGCGATGGGTATTCAGATGTGAGATATGCTATTTCTGAACCCGGAGAGTTATAGATAGCCACAATAACTAGGACATGAAGCTCTTCCACTTATGGGGAAGGGGCTGAGAAGAATGAAGGTCCAGGAGGAGAAGCTTCATCTGGTTCTTTAGCCAGGGAGCCAATAAAGTAAGGGGATATAGTTTTAGTCCCTGATGTTATCTGCCCTATGGAGGGCTTGGTGGCAGAGATATTCAGTTATTCTTTCAAAAGTAGTGCCAACTGAAGTCCAGTGTTGGGAAGATCCCTCCCCCTTTCACAATGGAGAGTGTCCGTGAGGAGGTCATGTGGATTTAGAAAGCGATGGAGAGAGGAGGACACATAGGAATATGGAAACAGAATAGAAATGGATAGCATAGAATCTCTCCCACATGGATAATATACAGAAAAGGCCGAAAAAAATTCATCTGCAGGTTGAACAGAGACTCAGGGAAGCAGACTCACTGTAATTAGAAGCACAACTGTTTGTCTAGACTAACTTGTCCCATTGATTTCAATGAGTATGATCAAGTCTGGATGCAGCCATATGGAAACAGAAGTCTTGCCTATAAGGGTCTTTTGGAGACAAATTTATTAAGGATTTCAGAGCAGAACATTCATAAAACAGAACATAAGTAATTTAGCCATGCATTATTAAACTACCTTTCTAATAATTCAACAGCACAAAGAGTTCCCAAATACTCTGTAGTTCAGTCTGATGCCCTTTGTATTTCATGGCTTTGTCCTTACTTCTGTTGGAATTTGCATATGAAGAACCACATATCCAAAGAAGTGGCTGACAGGGCCACACAGTTTCCAGTGGGATTTGTACTGAGTTCTTCTCTGTCATGGGAAAAATGAGGGTCTTCTCTGTTCACCTCTGGAAGCATTATTGGCCCTTGGAATGAATGGACCATCTAGGTTGTTGTTGTTATGTGTTTTTGTTATGGCATCGTGCACCCCCCATGATTGGCATAGTTTAATTGGCAAATAATATTTAATTGGCACAATTAATTGGTGTTGATAGAAATAATACTGAGGTGACTAGGAGGTCATGCTGGAAGAGGCATATTACTGACTGTATATGTGAGATTGCAAGGCAAGTCAGCCACACCCACCTCTTAGGCAAGAACCAAGTCATTTTCAGGATAATAGCACAGATCTTCCTGAGACAACAGACTTAAAGATCATCTCATCACTGAAAGGGGAAAATCACCAAATTGTGAATGTCTTAACTCTTACCCCAGACACCTGGATGTTTCCCTGTTGTTCACCCACCTCTCCACAATACTCGGCTATTACCACAGCCATTATCCTTTTGTCACCTAAACACTAAGACCATTAGCTCTGTCTGCACTTCATTGTTTGTGTTCAACTCGCATTGTCTGCTTGGCTGGGAGAGTGATTAACACTCCTACCACAGGACATTTTTTGGGTATAAGAACCCCTGATTTCAGGCTGTCCAGTGAAGTCTCTTGCTGTTCTGAATGCCATGCTGCCTGTTTGATTCCCAAATGAGAATTATCCTTAGGTGCCTACCTAAGCCACGCTGATGCTTTCCTTGCTGCTCTCTGGACCAGTAATTATAGCTTCATCCCTGAAAATTCTCTATCACACTTTCCTCCCTTTTCCTTCCACTGGTCCTTGTATGCTTGTGTGAGTGCTTGGATCTTTGAATGCCTGTGTGAATTTCACTCAACAAAACATATTTTTAGTCTACAATTGAAACTCTCTGGCTGGTTCTTTCTTGCAAGGAACCTGTAAACATAGGTAGAAGAATCTCATTAAGTTACCCCACTCTTACAGGCTTCCTGACTTTGAGCTAATTAATTCCCCATTTTTGGATGGAGGTACTGGCATCACTGGTGGGCCCTTGTGGCACCCATGTTTTGGGGTAACATCTTCAAGTTGACTCCAGTTTATGTTGAAACTTTCACAAGCACATCATTGCCCTGAGCTCCTTGGAAAACCAAAGTGCCTGTGCTCTACTCACAAGTAAGGAATGCTTGAGAGCAAATGTGTCAATTGTTTGGGTTAACTCGCTGTTCCACGGATCAACCAGGGTATCAACAGCATTACCTGTTTCTAGCAGCTAGAAAATCCCCCAGAGCATTCAGGAATGCTTTTGAGTCTATTAGTCTCTGGAAGCAGACCATTTTAATTGGATCCACCACCCCTGGAGTCCCAGTAGATCTAAACCCTATAGGTAGTGATCTGGCCATGACAACAGGTTTTTTCAACCCTCCCACCACACTCCTAGATCACCATAATGCTAACCAGCAAAAATTATATCAACTGTATGGCCTGCTACATGTGTCAGGCCAAATATTAGGCACAAGGTTGTCATGGAAGTCATGAAATCCTGAGCTGCCCTTGGTGAGAGTGCCTCCCCCCAGTGCAAAATCCACAATAAGTTTGGGTGAGATTAACACCACATCTGAGACCTTCTTCAGCAGTTCAGGCAGGGATACAGTTGGACAGGGGGCTGGAAGGTACATCAACAGAATCTCCATTCTGTCTCAATGTTCTATTGCCAGGTGTATACAATCATACCTTGGATATTGTTGGACAGGATACCTCAAGAGGGGAATGGACTTGCAATAGATCACTGTGGCTCTTCCCCCTATCAGATCTTGTTTCCTGCTGTACCTAGAGACCTGGTGGGCATAACTTGTTCAAGCTTCAGTTAACCATGTTTCAGTAATATATGCAAAGTCAGCTTGCTTGTCTGGGATCAAGTCCTGGATCATGCAGCTTTTCTCAGTCACTGAGCTGGCATTAAGCAACAGCACTTTGTGGTCTAATGGGGGTTCCACTAGCCAGGAATTGGCTGGTGGGAGGGTGAACCAGAAGGCAGAACAGCCACAAGATATCTCTCTCCACTTCTCCTCCATTGGCTTCTGCCTTTGCCACCACACTTCCCCCCACCTGTTATGGCTGAAATTGTAGCAACCCTTAAATATTCCATATAATTTGCATTGCAGCTTTTGAAGTAGTACTGAATCTACATTCTGAGTTGCACATTAGTCCATGATAATTTGATTTGCTTAAAAATATGGACTGATGAAATGATCAGCATCCCTCATCCTTTGAGAGTTTATCCACTTGTAAGGAGAACACAGATTTTACATGTTTTTGACTTTTGAAAAACTGAATGACTTCAACAGAGGAGAAGTGAAACCATTACCTCCTAATTATTGGCAACATGGTATTCTGATCTCTATAGCTTGTGCAAAAGACACTCGTACATTCACACTACTCCTTTTTATGCCACTGAAAAGAATGATAATTGATAGCTACATTCCAAGGCAGGGTCTAAGAAAATGTCATGAGAAGATATAATTGCTTATAATATAGATATAAGATATAATTTCAAATACAATCTGGGGCAAAAAAATGCAATCTACAGGCCAAAGTGAGAACAAAATGAACACATATGACACACACACACACACACACAGCCTTATTTTGAACTATTTGGCTTTGTTAATTTTGAAATACACAAATCAAAGAGACAGATGGGAATCTTTATGGCACACTTCTAGACCTTTCATAGATGATGTAAATCCATCCACTCAAGCAGATGATTGCCTACCATTATGGTTCAATTTTCCCCCTTTAGAAAATGCATTAGGAAAGAGACCTTCTTTTCTCTAAATTCCACTGAAATGGCAGGCTGTCAGTCACTGATACTAAGTCAGGTCTTTGCTATGTCTGTGTGGTACATGCAACCACAGGTTCCAATAATGATGTACAGTCAATGCTTAATTGGTTTTATATGCCATTGTGATGTCCACAAGAATGGTAATTTTAAGTCTGTTGTAGCAAAAATAACAATAAAGAGGCTGGTGGCATCTGAAAGATTAACAGTTTTGTTTGGCATAAGCTTTTGTGGAGTCCAGCCCACTGCATCAGGTTTATCTGACTGCACTGAAATGGGCTGGAGTCCATAAAAGATCATGCCAAAAAAAGGGAAAAAAAAGAAAAGAAAAAAAAAGTTGTCTTTAAGGTGCCACTAGGCTTTTTGCATATATCACTTTGTTTCCAGAAAAATATATCTTCCTGACATGTAAAGAGAATAGAAAATAAACTGCGGGAATCAGAAAGAGCTTGGCACAGTACCTGTTTTTCTGTTTCAGTAATCCAACTCTCTATCTGGGCCATGAGGAAGAGAAGAAGCAGCTGCCATCTTCTTTCATCTTCAACAGTTGTTGTTGCTATTATTATGTGCCTTCAAGTTATTTCTGATTTATGATAACCCTATCATGGAGTTTTCTCAGCAAGATTTGTTCAGATGAGGTTTGCCATTGCCTTTCTCCGAGGCTGAGAGAATACAACTGGTCCAAGGTCAACCAGTGGCTTTCTGTGGCTGAGTAGGGATTTTCCTTGCATTTTTGGACAGTTTTAGCTGGTTTGGGAAGTATAGGGTATGGGGGTTATGCATTTATGACAACTATGTCTTGACAATCTCTGTGTAGTCCCCCAACATCTGTTTACTGGGCAGCAGCTACTGCAACTGATGGGAGTACATTCCCCTGTTGTCTGGTAAACAGCTGACTGAGATTCCCACTCACCCCCGCTTGGTGCTAGGGGAATTGTGACAGGGAGTCTGATTCCGCATGTTGCACTGGAGATCACTCATGAGAGGGTGTGGAAATGGCAGTCAGTGGTATCCCAAGTGACAGGGGAACTGGTCTCCATTGATTGCAATGGCTGCTGCCTGCTAAGAGGAGATTTGGGGACTGGGCTGGGATTCATGGCACAGCACCATAATCACAGTGCTTAATAAGTAAATCCCATACACTCCAGCCATTATTAATAATAAACCACTAATAATTAAAGTTGAAACAATCATTTTAAAGATCTCCTCTATTTCTTCTGAAATGCCAACTCTGAAACCTGAGTGGACAGATACTTTGAAAGCTTACTTTCTGTGTCATTTGTATGGTGCTCAGATACTTCAGTTCTCTTTTAAATTTAACGGCTCTTGCTTTTTCTTGATTCAAGTCAATTTTTAATCCCTGCTGGAGCTAGTCCCTGGGCTCTCTGTTGCTTTGAAAATCCAATACCTGTCCCAGCCCCTGATAGAGCAGCAAAGAGTGATTTTAAACGAAGTGGATTATGAAATAATGTGCTCATCAGCCTTGATCCGATACAGCTGTGGAAGCACTATCTTACATGGGCAACTTCTGACATGAAATGAAGCTGGCTCATATTGGTACTGTTCAAATATAAGCCAAGTTTATACCAAGTTTGTATCAGCTCTGGTCTTGATTATACCAATGCCAATACCAATATTGCTGCCTCTGCATTCTCTCCAGAGCTTTGAAAAATTGTATCACAAAATTACTCAGTCAGAATGGCCATTGTTTATGCTAGCTGGAGAAACTGATAGTCAACAAAGCAATTTTTCCAAGCTCTAGGTTTCTGCTCAGGTCATGCAGACTTGGAACAGTCACTTCCTGTGATTTCCTATGTCTTCATCTGTATTGTGGTCTTTCTCCTTTCCTATTGCCTTCCATTTGATCAAGCATTATTATCTTTCCTAATGAGTCATGTCATCTCATGTTAGATTGGTCATTTTGGCTTCTAGGAAAATTTCAGGTTTGATTTTTTCTGGGACCCAATTTGGCATTCCATGGTGTTCTTGGAACTCTTCTCCAGCACGACATTTCAAATGAGTTTATTATCTTCCTGTCAGCTTTCTTCACTGTTCAGTTTTCATAACCATACATAGAAACTGGAAATATAATGGGCAGCTCGTCTTGATGAATTTATACTTTCTTTAGTACCACAGACACTACGTTGCTATATACCAGTTGCTAGGAAGCATGAGTAGGAGGTTGCTGTTGTGATCATGTCCTGTTTGTGGGCTTCCCACAGGCATAGGATTGGTCTCTATGTGAACAGTGTTGGGGAATTGAGAGATTTTTGGTAATGAGACTCTCAATCAGTAGAGTATCTTAGTAATTGCACAAAAACGGAAGTTGAACAGATTACCAGTCCCACTTCTATCACTCCACCCCAAACACACTTAACCTGGCTCAACATAAACACAAGAAACAATTTGGTTAAAAATATAAAAGAATTTACTCACAAAATCTTGTGCATAGTCTACACAGGTTCAATTCTTGGAGAAGGTAGGAAGAAAATTAAGCACTCACATGCTTGCTGAAAATAATCCCTGTTAGGAGATCTCAGGGCATGCTTTCAGGACAAAAGGCGAAGACAAAACGAAGGAGTAAATGGCAAGAGAACCTTTTTAAGACCAAAGAATATGTACGTGCTGGAGGAAGAGGTGTTGACCAAAACAAACAGGAAGTTTTCTCTAGGCTATCTCTCTATGCCTACAATAAACATGCAAACAAACTAGCCAGTTAATTAAGCATGCAAAGGTTGCCACTCCCAACAAACAGAACGTCGGACTAAATAAAGGAGGGGAATTATGCAGTCCCTTAGATGTTGAATTGCAGCTCCCATTATTCCTCATTGCTGGATTAGCCATCTATGACTATGAGAGTTGCAGTTCCTCAGCATCTGGAGGTTTGTATAATTGCCAGCTTTGCTATAATCTGATCCAGCATGATTTTCCTGTGCTATGTTCCCTTTAGTTTTCAACCATGTAGTAAGTGGATTACAATAATTTTAACATGTCAACTGCTTGAAGCTTAAAATATGACTTTGGAATCATAGAAGTGGAAGAGAACATAAGTGCTATCAAGTCCAGACCTCTGCCATGCAGGAAAATACAATCAAAGCACTCCTTACATCCAACCTCTGTTTAAAAAATCATGGCACTTTAGCCAACTGTGTACCCCTTAACTATGGGAGCTGGCTTTGATTACAGCCAGTGATATAATTACAGAAGTTCCCTCTTATTTGTGATTTTGCTTCCTTGTGGTTTCAGTTTACCCACATTCAACAGCCGTCCAAATATATCAAATGGAAAATTCGATACCCATATGGCCTGTTCTGGGTCCTGCCACCTGTGACTTGTCTGCTTGCCTGCCTGTCCCCCACTTTTTAACCATTCCTCTGCCAACATCAACACAGGAAATCTCTTTGGCACCACTAGAAGTTGCCCTCTAGCTTCCCAAGGTACTATATATATGTGTGTATATGTATGTGTATATGTACACATGAAGGCACCTGAAGCCACAAATAGTACTGAACGCTATGTTACTGTGGTGCATAGTCTGAGCCTGAAGTCTACTAAATATGATTTTATGTCAAAGAATTGGCCATTCCAAACTGCTCCCCTTCACGTGCTTGCGAGGACCCCGACAAGCACAGACATGGACATGGCTGAACAAGCTGAAAAATACAAAACAAATCCAGGCAGGCCAGTAATTTTCCAGCACGCAGCTTCAGGAGACCTCCAGGCAAGTACACTTTAAACCTACATTAAGTATGCACGAGGCATACAAAGGATTCTCTGCCCCGAACAGGCAGCTTGACGAGATTAGCGCTTCTGACTACTCAACTGTCAAGCACTCTCCATTTGCATACCATCTGCGCTATTGACAATGCTGTCAAAATCCAGTCATGCTAAAAACTGACCTTTCAGAGGCTTTGTCTCCAACCCAAAACCCATTGTTTTCCCCGGGAATGGACTACCCCACAGGTACATTTTCCCCTATAAGAACCCCTGATTTTGAGCGCTTCTTCGGATCGCTGTTGGTTTCCATACCGCCTTGCTGCCGCTCTGTTCGCCGAGCCTTCCCCTCAGCTTCCACGTGCTGAGAACCTCCGCTCCAACAGACTTTCTTCAGACTACTCGGACTACAGGATCAGGTGTCGTATTTCCCCAAAAACTCCCTCTTAAAATCCTCTATCTACTTTCCTCCCTTTATTTTCTTAGGTCTGTGTGTGTGAATACGCAAGTATGCAGTATTTCTTAGTTCCGTGTGAGTGAGCACGCAAGTGCGCTGTGACTTTACAAATAAAAGAACAAAATTAGAACTTTATTGTGTCATGATCTTGACTCGGCCTGACCCCGTAAACATTGGGTAAAAGATCTTGCTAGGTTACCCTGCCTCTTGTAGTGCTACAGCTTGTGCTCTGGCTAATTCCCATTCCCCATTATTTGGAGCACATTGAGGTTTCCCCCACGGGACCCCAGAAATCAGGGTAACAGCTATAGTATATATATATGCATATGTGTGTGTGTGTGTGTGTGTTCATACTATAGCGTTCAGTACTATTCGTGGCTTCAGGCATCCACGGGGGTCTTGGAACATATCCCCCATGGATAAGTGGGGACTACTGTAGATTTTGCATTCCACTTTCCTTCAAAGAATTCAAGGTAGGGCATACTGTTCTCCCTCACTCATCTTCTCCTCACCACAACTTTGTAAGGTAGGTTAAATAGAGAGATAGTGGCTTGTACTAGGTAACCCTGAATACTTAATGGCTGGAAAATGAGTTTCTCTAATCCAGGAGTATGAATTATGTGGCGTCCCAGATTTTGTTGAACTGCAGCTTTCACCATTCCTCAATGTTAGCTATGCTAGCTAGGTCTGATGAAAGTTACAGTCCACCAATATCTGGAATGCTGAACTGGACAAGCACAATTTCCACCTTTGCGCTCGTCCTGTTGTGACACTCTGTCATTGTACCATGCTGGTTATCAAATAAATTGAAAGCTAAGTGAGATTGCCAGGTTGGATATGGGACAAAGCTACTTGAACTTTTATCCCAAGCAGATCATGGAGCAGGACAACATACTATAAAACTCTGTCAACCAGGATGAAGGTACCTTGTCCTGGTCTATGATTTGTTCAGGACTAAAGGTAAAGGAACCCTTTCCCAAATCCAGCTTGGCAACCCAAAAACCTTAGTCTACAATTGTAGAAAGCTACATCCCCCTGCAAAGCTTAGAAAAGTTACTCTTTTAGACTCAAGTTCCTAGAATCTCATACCCTCCAACTATCCTGATTTGGCAGGGTCAATCTTAATTAATCCTCTTAATTAATCATCCCACTTTTTCGGACACTTTAAAAAGTTTCCAGTTTGTCTCTCCTCCTCCCACTTTCCTCCTTCATCTTCAGCTTACTTTAGTTAATGAAAACCCAGTTCAAAGTGCAGAACTAGTATACACTGGTAGCTAAATATGGGAGGGAAGAGGAGAGGGTGGAAACGTCATTCCCAGGAGGCTCAGCCAAAACCAAACTGCTGCAGCTTCTCCTAACTTTCATGTTCTTCCTCAATCACTCTTGCCATCATGACCACAGCCTGATGTTGCTTGGCCACACGAGTCCCCATTTTTACCTATGAAATATTGGAGAGTAATGAACCCCCCACCAAGAATAGACAGTTAATGGGCTGCATAAACAGAACATGTCACTTCTAAATCTCCATAAATAAGACCTATACTTTGTCCTGCAGTAATTAGACCTCATCAGGAGCATTGGCTCCAGTTCAAATCACCACCCTTTATGAAGGGCATAGACTTTCATATTAGTAGGCATTTATTGGGGGCTAGGGGGCTATATTGCCCCTCCACAAAAATTATTTTGCCCCAAATGTTTTCTAGACTGTATGGAGAAATTTTTACTCATTGTTTTGTCCTTTATGGGCCATTTTAGCCCCATAAAAGACCTTTTTTTCCCCCAGGAGGAAGCATCCCAGAAGTTAACTTTAAAAAGTTTAAAAAGAAAGACTTCATCTTGGCCTAAAATGGCAGTGAGAAGGAATGTGGAAAAAATGCCCACCGTTCCCTAGAGGGCACTGGTAGTCACATGGATACTAAGATTTTTTACAAAATATTTTGACTAATAATAAGAAAAAATAAAGAAATAGTTTGGGCCCTATTATAACTGGTATAGACCAACAGGAACCTCTTCATGAACTGTGATGGTTGGGGATATGATTAAAAGTAATGAACTATTTTTGGAACCCCTGGGACTATAATTACAAGTATTTCTTTTAAAAGGAACTTTCAGAGCTCTGGATCATTTGGCAACCTTTCTTCTTACCTCTATATCAGGAAGCTGTCTGCTTCCCATATTAAATCCATCCTCTCCTTCAGGAGACATGCTAGTAATAACCTTAGAAGAGAACCTAAAACTTGGGACATGGCCATTTCATCAAGGCTGCACAGTCATTGTTCCTGTCACAGGTAACAGCAAGCTCAGTTCTCTGGAGAAGTTATTCTGCTATTTGTGCTCCTAGTCTGTTTTCTCCAGCTATAATGCCATTTGTATCAGATCTCAGAAATGGGCTGCTTACTGCAGCTCTTCTTCACAGCAGATTTACCTCAAGAGAGCATCTGAAACTTCAGGGAGGATTATAAAAGCATGTCTATATTGGATAACTACCCTATTACACAGCTGGTTTGTATTCTTCAAATGAAGATGTTAACTCTTAACACTTATTTTTCTTCAGGTGAAGCCTTTGTGCCATTCCAGAGCCTGTACGCTGTCACCTCAGATGGAAAGGCATTTACATTTAATCTTGCCAGTGTCCTCTACCTTAAAGAAGGATTCGCAGTGAAAGAATAGTATCTCCATAGCAACGAAGAATTCTTTCAGATGGCTTGTAAAGCTGGTGAATTTCCAAAACACTAAAGCTTCCACAGAGACCATAAGTACTTGGGTAGAAAACAGATGGTCTGAATGAAAGAAAGAAAGAAAGAAAGAAAGAAAGAAAGAAAGAAAGAAAGAAAGAAAGAAAGAGACACTCTCTTTCTGCAGCTTCCTCACTTTTGTTTGCTTCACAAGTGCTTGTTGGCTAGAAAGCTTTGTTTAAATCAGAGCTCAAGTCTTGGAGCTAAAGAGCATGGACATGAATAGTTAAATGGAAAACAATGCGAAATTCATTTTGCCCAGGACAATTCAAGAGGTCCCAGGTTGTGGTACTGATCACAAGGTCTTTACCCACCTTTGCACCCCATTCTCGGACTACAAAGATTTATGTATATTTTAGGCTGGCTGCAGAATTGGGGATGAGGAGTGTGCTTCTGTGGGCATGAATAGTAGGCTTCCCATATCACAGGACCTGGCCTGGAGTCTGAGGGCATGGACCCTCTAGGCCTTATGACAAGAGGGAGGAATCTCACCATGGCTTGCCCCTTTTGACATCATAAGGGGCCATACCTAGAACTCACATTTTGACCCTGAAATCTCAGGGCCTGGAATGATCCTGATCCATCAGCTTTAGTGAGTGGGTTGTTCCAGGGGTATATATAGTTATTTTAAATAGTGGTATATATAAGCAGAGAGGGGCTTCTCTTTTTAAAACTTACCTTCCTTGTTGTTTATTCTCAACATTGGAGTGAGCCTCCTCTATCTGCCTGTGGCCATGAATCTAAGCAAGCAGCTAGAGCTGGCCCTACCATTAGACAGAGTGAAGAAGCTGCTGTAGGCAACAGGCGCTCAACAGTGTAGAAGAAACAGTGGCAGTCTTCTGGCTGTTCCATTTAGGCTGGAAGAACAGAGCTGGGTATTCCAGGCAGTTGGTTTATACTCTCTCCCTTAACTTTTCTTAACATCTCTGCAAAACTTATACAGACATCTAAACAAATAGGATTCTCTAACCTGGCCTTGCTTGTTTGTTCCTGTAAAACTCAGTGGCAACTTTTGTTGATGGACACAGGCTCTACAACTTTAATAGCAGTTACAAGAGGCAGACAATCAACCGGTAAAGATCAAACCAATCTAGATAGTCTTTTAGATGTCAACTCACACCATTTCTGCACCATACTGTTATAGTACTATTATTTCATTTTCAATATCGTGTGGAATTCTGGGGTTTGTAGCTTAGTGAGGCCAAAGAGCTCTCTGGCTGAGAATTCTAAATGCCCCTCCCTGAACTGCAAACCCCAAGATTCCATAGGATGTTGAAAGTGGAATAATAGCAGTGCGGAAATAGCCTCAGTGTGGCGCTGTTGTTTTACCCTGCAGTAACATGGCTGCTCTACTTTTACTGTTGTCGTGTGCCTTTAAGTAGTTTCTGACTAAGGCAAACCTATCACAGGGTCTTCTATTTTTAGCCATCTTTAACTATCTGAAGAGTTGTCACATAGAAGAGAGAACAAGTTCGTGCTGGTAAAACCCAGTTCAATGTATTCAAATTACAAGAAAGGAGATTCTGGCTAAAGAACAGGAAGAAATTTCTGATGATAAAAGCTATTTATAGTGATGCCATAGACTGCCCAGGACTCTCCTTCACTGGAGAATGTTAAGCAGAGGTAAAATAGCCACTTCTCATGGGTGGCTTAGCAAATTCTTTTTTTTTCTTAAATTATTTTTATTGAAATTTATAATTGAAAATAAAAAAAAACCAAAATCCCCCTCCCCACTTCCAAGCTTATTTTCCGGTTGAATCTGCGTGTTTCCATACCATTCAAACATAATTACTACTCCCTCAGAAGAAGAAAAATTCTTACATTGCTACATCTTAAATTATTACGTTGTTTCGTTATAACATTATTACTTTGTTGTATTACTTTATTACCTTGTTGCTTTACTTTGGATAATTTCTTACTTTATTCCTTTCCCTTTCTTATTCTATGTCTTATTCTATGTCTATGTTGACTTAGAAGAATGGAAATTCAAAGTCTTGGATATGGTTGAGATAGAAAAGTCAACATTTTCCTTGAAAAATAAACCTATCCAGAACTTTGAAAGGGAATGGAGAGAGGTTTTAAATTGGATAATTTAAAACCTCTCTCCATTCCCTTTCAAAGTTCTGGATAGGTTTATTTTTCAAGGAAAATGTTAACTTTTCTATCTCAACCATATCCAAGACTTTGAATTTCCATTCTTCTAAGTCAACATATTTCTTTTCTTTCCCATGTTGCGCATATATCAATCTTGCAGCAGTTATCAAATATAACATTGTCTTCTGGTGAGACCTTATTTCTCTTTGTTGCCCTAGTATATTTAACAAATAAAATTCTGACTTCATTTCAAAGTTTAGATTATAAATTCTTTGAATTTATCATGTACTTCCTTCCAAATTTTTTTTGCTATCTTACAGGTCTACCACATATGATAAAACACACCTGTCTTTTCATTACATTTCCAACATCTTATATTTCCATTTTTAGTTATTTTTTGCAGTCTTTCTGGTGTCATATACCATCCATGAAGCATTTTATAAAAGTTTTCTCTTAAGTTTAAGCTTGGTGTGAATTTTATATCTGTTTTCCAAACCTTCACCCATGTTTTCAATTCAACTGGATGTCCAATATTTCGTGCCCTCCTAACCATATTATCTTTGATAACCTCTGGTTCCATTTCTCTTTGCAATAATAGTTTATAAAAGTTTGAAATTCTCTTCTTCTGGTCTCCCCTCATCAGTAAATCTAATTCATTTTCTTTCCTTTCAAATCCATATAATTTTTGATCCATTTTAAATCTCTCCTTAAGTTGTCTCCATGGGAACCAGTTAAATTCATGACCTAAGGCTTTTAATTCTTCCTCAGTAGGCATTCTTGGCTTATCTCCTTCCCATTTCAATAACTCTTAATATGTTAATATATTTCCTTGTTTTGTTAGGGCAATTTTATATACTCCTTGGGGTGAAGTCGACATCGGAAGTCTTCTATAAAATTTGTTCTTTATTTGTAACCAAACTTTCAGTAATGTCTTCCTGATACAATGATTATTAAATTCTTTATTCACTGTTATTTTGTCATAGCATAAATAACCATGCCATCCAAACCTATTGTTTATTTCTTCCAGTTCTTTAATTATTGTATTTTCTACTTGAATCCAATCCTTAATCAAATCTAAGCAACATGCTTGAAAATAGATTTTTAATGGTGGCACGTCAAATCCTCCTATTTCTTTTGCATCTTGTAATGTTTTAAATCTTTTTCTTGGTTTTTTCCCTAGCCAGATAAATTTTCGTAGTTCTTTTTCCCATTCTTTAAAGATCTTCTCTCTTCCTATTATTGGTAAGTTCTGGAAGAGGAACATAAGTTTTGGTAATAAAGACATTTTGAAAGCGTTTATCTTTGGCTTAGCAAATTATATCTGCATGGTCAGGGGCTGGACTAGATGGCCTTTGGAGTCGCTGCCAGTTCAATGATTCAGTGGTATAATCATATAATTCCAGCCCAATCTACAGAGCCAACTATATGTATCAGCCTTCATTCTTCTCAGTAAACACAGTGACAACTGATGGTTCCGTGTTATAGTGATCCCCCCGCACGGGGTTTAGAGATCACTAGAATGCCGTGATCTGTAAAGACAACTGGAAGCCAGCCTCAGTTTTAAGTTTCACCAGTGCTGCACTATGGCATTTCTCTGCAGTGCTTTGGGTAATTTAAAGGGAAATATGGCTCCCCTGCTTTCAGCTGATATCTCCAACAAGTCTGTAGTGAGGAAGGCTCAGTAACAGTAGGACTCTGTGGGGATATCTGAGCTTTGCTTTCAAAAAACTCAGAGAAATTTCCTTCATCTTGGACTTGATTCTGGAAAAGTCTGAGGAAAAATGGGATGGTGCTCGTGGGCAGCATTTATTTATTTATCATTTTAGATCAAGCCTAAGACCAAACTGTCAAAGGTCTGTCAATTTCACATTACATCCCAGACTTCCTGCAGAAGTGAAGGCTGGCCTTGTCATTCTCACTAAATCTTTTCAATGTGTGCATCTATCATTTAATCATTTAATGGACTGCCCCACTTGTTGGGGGCCTTTAAAAAAAGATAAGGTTCTCTGTTTTATAGCACAGCATCAGTGGAAGTGGAGGGAATTGCCACAGTGGGTGGAAAGGATAGGCTTTTTTCCTTCCAAAAAGCTGTTTTCTACTTTACAGGGGACAAGATAATGAGCAATCATTCCTGAACAGGACTGGCATTCATACAGCATTAGCCAAACTGAAAATGGCATTTTTGTTATTGCCTGGAAACACCTGAGGAAAGCTACACCTATCGATTTTCTGTCTCTGGCGTATGTGCTAACGGCTCAAGGCTTCCATCCTTTTTTTTTAAAAAAAATTGACAATCCTAGAGGTTCACTGCCATAACTCCTTCTGCAAGCAAAGTTAAAGAAACTTATGTGCCCCCCTTCAACTGTACACTGCAAAAAAAAAAAAAAAAAAGGTTTCAGACTATCATTGTTGGGAATGTCAAGATGAGGAGGACTCCTTTTTCATATGTGATGGACATTTAAGAAGTTGAAAAGCTATTGGTCTAAATTATTAGCCTAAGATTTATATGTTAATTGGAAAAAGAAATTAAAGGGGGATTTTTTAAATGTCCTCAGAACTTTTTTTTGCTGGGTATTATAGATAAGGAGTTGAATAGTAAATAGGAACTCCAATACTTCTTGGTGATATCATAACAGCTGCAAGAATATTCTTCCCTCCAATGTGGAAACAGACTGAAGCACCAGCAATGGAAGGACAGATTGTTAAGATTGCTGAGTTACCCCAAACAGTCAAAATAATGTGGGTTTTAAAGAATAAGCCAACTGAAGATTTCTTGAAAGACTGGAAACTGTTTATGGACTTTTTGTGAAATAAGAAAACTGCAATGTGCAATAATTTGTGGATATGATTACTAGCAATTCTAGTATGATTGTTTAGTTGGATCTGTAATAGTAGAATGTGTGTGTGTGTGTGTGTGTGTGTGTAGACACACACATACATATTTGGTAGTTTTTTAAATTCTTTCTTTTTGTTACGGTTTGGCTTGAGGAAGCTCAAAGTCCTTTTGTGGGTAAGTGAATTAGTATTAGTTAGTCACTTAGAGTTTTTGTAAGATAGTGTTTAGCGTTCATATGTTTTAATTTTAATTTACCTTAAAAATGTCAGTTTGTGTTTTAGGTTATTTTGTGTTAAAATTAATTAATAAATAACACACAAAAATAGTTTGAGGCAGCAATTTATGCCTGGCATAAAGAAGTCAAATATTTTACCTGCCAAAGTAATGGTTCCTTTTCCCACATTTACTGTAAATCATTACTAAAATATATAAAAGAAATGGGTTCAGGTGCTTGACTACATGTGTCAATAAACCACAGGAGAGTTTCAAAATGAGGCTGGCAAAAGTGTCACAAGTAATGTGATGTTACCCTAGAGTGACAAGCAAAGGATTTAGTGAAAGGTCAAAGACACAATATTGGCTTAGTGCCATCCTTGCTGACTCCTCTAGTCTCAGGAATCAATGAGTTGGAATTTCACATCAATTTTTTGTTAGACAGATCCTCCAAATTATGGCAGCCTACTTTAAACCCTTTGTTCCCTTCCCTCCTCATCCCCCATTCTCTTTCAGTTTGGAAAGCAAAGTATTCTGTCAGCAACTGCTTTGCCAAGTTTTCATTTGGTCTCGGTACCAGCTTGATCTGAAGGAATTAGGTGATAATATTTATCTCCATGCCCATACACTTGCTAACTCCTGCAGATCAAGGCACAAATGCAGGGGCAGGCTGAAAAATTGACAAGACAAAGGGACTCTTGACCTTAAACTGTGATGTCCAAAGAGTAGCTTTTAGTTTAGGTTTAACAATGCTTAAACTGAAGTTCAATACTATTAATTTCAGTTTCAACCAGACTTCCATTCTTATCTTAAATCTATGCCCTATTGAACATAGTTGGAATAGCTTAAGTAAGTGTGTAAGATCCTAAACATGTCTTCTCAAATATTAAGTCCCAATAAACAATATAGCCAGCATGGTATAGTGATGTGAATGTTGAATGTTGAATCAGAGAAAGGCAAAGGCAAACTGCCTCTGAATAAAACTTGCCAGGAAACCCCATGATAGTTTTGCCTTAGAGTTGCCATAAAGACTTCAAGGCACACAATAGCAACCAGAATGTTTAAGTCTGCAGTTCCATTTGATGATGATAAATTCAAGATGTGCTGCATTGATGTGCTTACATTTTGGTTTTTCAGTACCCCCGTATCCACGAGGGATTCGTTCCGAGCCCCCCAACAGATACTGAAATCCGTGGATAGTGCCAAATGCCCTGTCCTGCCCCCCATTCCGGGCCCAATCCTGCCAGCCACCACCACTGCAATCGGGTCCGGGGGCAGAGGCAGGGGATGGGAAAACAGCGAGGAGCGCAATCCCATGATCCCTGCTGTTTTTCTTCCAGCTGCCACTGCGATTGGGCCTGGGGCCGGAGGCAGGGGTTGGGAAAACAGTGAGGAGCATGATCTCATGATCCCCACTGTTTTCCCACCTCCAGCCGCGAGCCCCAGGCCTGATCGCAGCAGTGGCTGGCAGGAAAACAGCAGGGAGCGCAGAATCGCGCTCCTCGCTACGTCCTGGTGCCTGTCCCCGGCTGATCCCGGCGAACTGCGGATAACTGAATCCACGAATCATGAATCTGTGGATATGGGGGGTCCTACTGTACTCAACAACAGGTACAAAGGCAGGTTAGATATTTTTGCAGAGGGCACTCTTCGAGCTATACACGCCTTTCCTTGGACTGACCTTGGAGTGAGGCATTTCTGTTTGTAAATTTCATTTGGATTTTTAGGCCACCATATCCTTAAAGCTTTAGGTTAGGTAGAAACAAGTAGCTAAAAGACAGACAAACAAAATGAAACAAAGAATTTTGTGCTGCCTAAAAGACTACTGACTTTTATTCGGCACAGCTTTGTGTGGGCTCTCACTCCATCAGATGCAGGTGGGTTGAAGTCCATGAAAGCTTACGCCAAATAAAATTTCACAGTCTCTAAGGTTTAACAAGACTCTTTTGATTTATTGCAATCAAGTAACATAGCTACCTTCCCTCCTTAAAAATAAAAAATGTTTAAATGACTCCCCCTGCATCCAAGCCCAGCCAAAGAACATATTTTTCTAAACTAGAAATATATTATACCTCAAGTGGCATAAGAAATCCAGGACCAAAAAACAGAAGAACATGCTCAAGAACTTCTTGCCCAGGCAAGTTGTTCTTGTCTTGGATGACTCAATGGCCACTTTGGGTGGGAAGAAGCAGTAGAGGTAAATGGCAGCTTGAACCTATTTCACTAAGAAGCATCTAGGTTGTGGCTTACCACAATGGTGAGATGCTCCTGTCTTGCTCTGACTTTAGATCAGTATCTGTTAATGTAGAGCTCAGCTGGTTGGAGCTAAAGAAGAGCAAGCAAGTGGTATAAAGAATTATATTAAGGAGCAATTACCAGGATGTCTGACATGTTGAAACAGGGTGGTGTGAAGAGCACCTGCCAAGACCAGACCAAAGTTAAGTGCTGGGTTATTAATCAATACATGAAATTTGGAGGGACGAAGACAACAGACGAGGTTGTAAAGCAGTCCCTAGAAACAGGAGCTCAGGACAGATATTAGGAACCAATAAAGTCAGAATGAAAAATGATGTTGCTTTAAACAAGGTAGAGCCACTGAACTACATTTAACACTGAAAACTTCTAGCCCCAACCAGTCTCATCACCAGTCAAGACATTTCAGATGCCCTCCTCCTTTAAGAGTTCTTGATTACTCCCAAGCGCTGCATTTGAAGATACAGACGTTGGTCAACCTCTTCTATTGATGCTTCTCTCTCTCTCTGGGACTGAATGGGACACAACCTGCCAGACAGACAGCTACTACCCAGGCCCTTCTCCTGCTTTGACTGTGAGCCTTCATGTAAACCAGAAGAAGGCTGGTTGGTCCTCAGTTGCTGTGTTCTGGACAGGAATGGAAAGAATATTAAAATATTTGAGGAAGAAAAATGAGAAAGAGTATTTTTGAATGTCTGAAAAGGACCATGCGGAGAATCCTCCTCCTCAGGCCCGCCCCCCTTTTTGTCATCAGATGGACTCACCTCCCAATGTTGCACAGTAAGTGAACATGGGAGAGCCAAGAAAGGATCCTGGAAGATTTCAGCTTCTAGATCTTTGGCTGCCTTCTCCCCACACCTAATGTTGTGTGGAAGCAGGTGAGGGGAGTAAGCAGCTGAAGGTATTAGAAGGTTACAGCTCCCTCCCCCAGATGTTGTGTCTAGGAAGTCCAGAAGGATATCTACCTGTGCTTCTGGAGGCGTTCTCCTCACAGAAGATCTCTTTGATATGTGCATAGTTTTCAAAGACATCTGACCTCAGGGACAAAATTGATTAAATTATTAACTCTCCCTTGTGGGAACACAGAACATCTTTAGTTCTTGATGTTCCCTTTTCTTCTTTGCATTTCCTTGTCTGATGAATCCTCACAAGACAGTTGCAGATCCAATAGTTCCTGGCATTTATCTATGGAAACTATCTAACTTTCTATCACTTTAGGAACATCTCTAGTCCATGGACAATCTGACCCACCATATACTCTGAGTCTTTTCCTTCTCCTTAAAACTCTTCCCATGCCTTGGCTATAGGAAGGAATTCCTGGAATTGGCTGAGTCCTGGCTGCAAATCAACCAAATCCTGGAAGAACTAATGGAGAATGCTTTGATTCTCCTCCACCTTCCCCCTATAGCGAAACAAAGGAGGAGAAAAGTAGATGCCCACCACCTGTCCAGGAGCAATTGGAAGTGCTGGCTGCAAACACTTCATTTTTGTTCCTTCTTCCCTCCTCATAAGTTCATCATCTAAAATAAGGGATTTCAGTTAAACAGATGTAAAAATTAAAGATTAGAACAATGGGAAGAATGAGTAAAATTAGAAAATGCAGATGGATACCAGGTTTTGGGAATAAGAAAAGTCCAAGATCTCTTGCAAGTGGAAGAGAAAGCATTTGGAGTGAAGAAAGAAGATTTCACAAGGCAATGGCATCATGCTATATTTGCTCTTAACAGTAGCAGAAATTGGAAAGTTGGTCCTGTCATAGTCTGTTATTTTGCTCATACAGTTACAAGTTGAACACCGGAAAAAAGAAAAAAAAATCTCTGCAATTGTATGGGTTTGTCTTCATGTTTTGTATATGTATGTCACAGAAGTAACATCCAGTGTAAAATGGTATTCTTTTCTATCCTAACCTTAACAACATAGTGTATCAAGACAGATCTTTCTCTGATTGGCTGTTACTGAAAGTACTTTGTTTACAGTGGAAAGACGGTAGCGTTTGGATGTTTAGTCATGCAGAACATGCATGCACAGAAAATACAAGTTAATTCCTAATCAACCCTGGTTTAAATTATGACAATATTAAAATTCATTGGAAAAGTCAAGGCTTATTACGCACTTGAGAATTTCAAACCTACTAAATTTGATTTCCAAGCTGACTCGTTTTTAATTGTGGTGACATCACAAAATAGGAGACATTCTGTCTACAGAGAAACAGGGAAGAGACCATTGACAAGTGGGAGATATGAGTGTGTGCTACATTTAGCAGCAGCCGCACTTACTATGGAACAAACAGCTTAAAAGGAGATTTGAAATGTGGTCTCCCAAGGGTAAGGCCACTACAACACGCCACATTACACTGCTTCTCATTGTGGATTTTCTTATCAGGTATACTATCTGATTTTACCTGGGGTGGTGCTGATGGTTCCTGTATGATTTGCATGAAAGAAAATTTTCACTGGTATCATCTGCAGTCCTGATTTTGTTTCACGCCAGGTCCTATGCAAAGTGTACCACCCCTTGTGCCCCCCAGCCTGCAACATAGCAAGACTGGGAAGGGATATCATTTTTATATAAATCAAACATATTTATGGCTGAAAATGCATGACGGGATACATGTTGGCCGGAGAAAGAGTTGTTGTCAGGTCAGGCTGCTAGGATGTGGATAAGGCCATAAATTTCAAAGGAGACAGAGGTGAAAACCCTGGCATGCAGGAGCCCAAGATAATATCTTTTTCCTATCACAAATTGTTGAAGACCCGGAGACAATTAGAGACCATTCTTTTGATCACAGGCTGTGCTTTTCGGTTCTCACCCAAATACTTCCCTGCCAATCCAAACTTCATGACACTACCACAGTTTCTATAATTCTGTTGACCTGGTTTCAAAACCATCTCTTGTCAGTTAGTTCTATGAGAAAATGTTGAGCTTTGCCAGAAGCTCCACTTCAAAGTGTAGAAAGAAAGGGTATTTAAGCCCTGATTGTTTTGCAGCTCTTTGTAGCCCCTTGGATGCAGGTTGCCACTCTGTCCATTTGCTCCCTGATTCTTCAGAGAGTCCCTTGGAAGAAGGCTGTCACTCTGTCCATTCATTCCCCAATCCTAGACTACTTTCAACCCCTCAGATTTGAGCCTTCCAGCACTGGTAATTATTACCCATTTTTCTCTAAGAACTTTGCTATCCAAACTTTTCCTCACTTTTTCTCCAGTTGGCCTTGTGTGATTGTGAGACTGCTTGTATCTTCTTTGCTTGATTGATTAATTCTCCAATAAAACATTTTAAAAATATTCTTTGAATCTCTGGCTGGTATTCCCATACTAGTACTGGTAGATACCGGTGTTGAAAGATCCCATAAAGGTGATCTCCACCTCTCGCAGGCCTCCCTTTGAGCTAATATTTCCCCACCTTTTCATGGAGGCACGGGTACTGCTGGAGTCTCTCATCTTTTGGGGTAACACAACAACAAGAAAAGGCTGAAGTTAAATATCTGGCTTACACAAAAACATTTGGGATATTAGCCCCAGGTATATTATTTAGTCAAAATTGCTTTATAAATACTAATCTGAGAGCAGAGATCCACCTCTCTCCAAGACCATCTGTTCCACTGTGGAATAGGTCTTACCATCAAGAAGTTCTTTCTAATGAACATATTTCCTTATGGCTCAAAGAGAGTGCTGTCATCATCATTTATCAACTATTCCTCTAACAAGTGTCACATCGCCCTCCAAACCATTTTAAAGTTACTTTCATAGTATCGTTTTCCTTTCTTATCTAATTTCTTTTAATCCTCTTGTGGCCGTGCACTCTCCAGTGTGAATCCTAGCTCTAAAGCACAGACATGACAACTTCATTTTAGGTCTATTTTGTTTTAGATCCCCTCTCTGCTGCAGAACCGATACTAATAAAATGCAGATGGCTTTAAAGAGAAATGGCAAAACACATCAACTATGCTTTTATCAAAACAGTGAGGTTGCAAAGATGACATTCCAATTAAATAATCTGTTCCAGTACATGACAAATAATTTCAAAATATCAAGATCTCAGCTTGTTATTTCAGTGTTTATCTCTTTCTCTCTCAATCTCTTGCTCCCTTCTCTGAATCTAACCTGATGTATAAAATTAATCAGTTACTGAAAGCATATCAGACTCTCCCACCATCTATGAAATATTCATGTAGCAATTAAGCTTAATAGCCAGCTGGCTACTAACTAGTTTGGAAAAGTTACTCTTTGGATTGTAACTCCTTGAATCCCCACCCAGGTTGACCACTTGCATTTATAGTCCTGAAGGTCACTTTCCAAGTTCTGCTTCTAGCTCAAAATGTATTAGGAATGTTGAGCCAAGGCTTCTGGCAAAAGTAAGACCCTGGAGACCATGCTTTAAATATGTTCATTACTGTGTAGCTTGTCAAAGCTGCCATGCTCTGCTGTGTCCCAGCACCAATACTGCAGAAAGTGAAAGGATCACATTACCCTTACATATTCAGCAGAAGTCAGGTGGTACAAGGATATTAAAACATCACACACATACCCCAGCAGAACAATTTAGCAATATCCAGAGTGTTGTGTAAGATGAGCCTCGTAGAGTCACTCATTAAACACCTGTTGGAATAAAAAGTCTTTACTTGTCTGTAAAAAAGAAAATAGGGAGGGTGCTACTCGAGGAAGGGAGTTCCAGAGACTGGGGGCAGCCACTGAGAAGGCTCTCTCCCATGTTCCCACCAGATGTACCTGTGAGGGTGGTGGGACAGAGAGAAGGGTCTCCCCAGCAGCTCTCAAAGAACGGGCTGGTTGTTAAGGGAGAATACAAATAACCTGGACTTGAGCTGTGTAGGGTTCTAAAAGTCATAACCAGCACTTTGAATTGTGTCCAGTAACAGAACTTCAACCAATGGGGCTGTTGCAACAAAGGAGTTGTGTGACCCCTATAGTCAGCCCCAGGCGATCTGGCTGCAGTTCCTTGAGCCAGTTGAAATTTCAAAGGGAGCTCCACATAGAGTGCATTATAGTAATCCAAGCAGGATATAACTAAGGTGTGCATAATCATGTTGAGATCCAGTGTCTCAAGGAACAGATGCAGTTGGTACATGAGCTTTAACTGTGCAAATGCAATCCTAGCCACCACTGAAACCTGGGTTTCTAGGCTCAGAGCTGAATCCAGGAGCACATCCAAGCTGCAAACCTGTGTATTCAGGGGGAGTTTAACCCCATCCAGCACAGACTGAAACCCTATCCCCTGATCTTCCTTTTCACTGACAAGGAGCACTTCCATCTTGTCTGGATTAAGTTTCAATTTGTTCACCCTCATCCAGTCCATTACTAATGACAGGCACCAAAGCAGCTTTCTTGGCTTGTGCCAGAAAGGAGTAATAAATCTGGGTGTCATCCATATACTAATGGTACCAACACCCAAAACTTCAGACAACCTCTTCCAGCAGTTTCATGTATATGTTAAATAGCATGGGGGACAGAATACCGAGGAACCCCACAGGCCAAAGGCCAAGGAGTTGAAGAGGAGTCTCCCAGCAGCATCTTCTAGGTTTGCCACTCCAGATCTAATAGAATCATACAATTATAGACCTGGAAGAGACCACAAAGGCCATGGAGTCCAACCTCCTGCCATGCAAAAATCCATAATCAAAGAATTCCTAACAAATGGCCATTTAGCCTCTGTTTAAAAACCTCCAAAGAAGAAGCCTTCACCACACTCTGAGGCAGTGTATTTCATTGTCAAACTGCTCTTACCCTCAGGAAGTTCTTCTTTATAATCTGAAATAAATAATCTGAAATTTCTTTGATCCTCTTAGTTTATCTTGTATACCTTTAATGGCATTTTATAGTGTATTTGCATGCTAAAAAAAACCTCTGCTGGGCTTACAACAGCCACAACAGAACCAATAGCTAAAATGATAAAACAGTAAAACACATTACAACCCAGAAGAAACTAATAAAGTTAACAGTTGTGAAAATAATAAGGAAAAAGCCTAGCTAAAAAGATAAGCTTGAAGGGATGGCAGAAAACTCAGCATTGAGGGCCTCCCTTATCTCAATGCTCCTTGTCCACACTGCAACCACAGTTCCACGGTACAGTAAGCAGATGCATACAGACACCCCACACAGGACGTATATTCATGGTCCAGGGGAAGGCTGACTCTTAATAGCCTGGTCTTGAGGTACAGAGCCTTGCTCATTTCGCAGAAACATTTCTCTCTATTATAGTTCACCAACTGAAATATTTGCCTTTCTATCCTTTGGTCTAGGCTATTTTTCTATCTGTAATGTATGTTACCACGTTTTAGAGCTTCTGTACAAAGGACAGGATTTCAGTTTTGTTCTAATCCTACCCACAGAAGATGTGACTATAGAAGAGGTAGAAAAACTCATTACAGCTAAGCTGAGAAAAGGCCAGTGTGCTGGAGTGGAAGAAGATGAGGAGGGAGAGCTTTCCCAGGTGTGTAATGAACTGTTTGACAGTCTGGGCTTCCTCATTATTGCACAAGGTCTTAAATTCTACTTATGGAAGAGTTTCGGAATTAAGACACTGAAAAGGGCAAACAGATTTACTGACTAGGGAGTTTTGCAGTTATCCAAGCTAATGGTGGTTGATGCTTAGTGATTTCTCCAGTGTGTGTAAATGAAATTAAGGCCTATATGAAAACTAATTTGATATGTGATGTATCAGATTTCTTTGACAGAGGGATTCTGGACCAAGGAACTGGCATGCTGAATCAGCCATGTTGATCCCACAAAATGCGTAATACGTTCTGATTAATTCTGATGACAATACTCTGGTCTCTACAGTCTACTTTTGACTTTTGAAACAATTTTGTGAGTTGTTGATGTGATTTATATTATCCTGGAACTTCTAGTTTGGACAGATCCTTAGCATTCCCTGCTATTCCTTAACTGCTGTTCATCTGGGGAGTACATTTGAGTTCTCCAGCAAAGAACTCTAGATACCTAACCAAGCTAGACATCAAAGTATTCCTTTGAATGGAGCCATTGCAGAGAAAGTTGCAGCAAATACCACTTCATAGCAAGTAGTGTTATGACTGTGTATCATCAGCTTGGTCAGGGAAACTCAGGGGCTTAAAAAGTAAACAAAATTAATCCCCGTCCTACTGCTGTGGCCACCAACTGTGGGGACCTCCTAGATTCCCTTGAGTACATGTGTGCGATGTTATGCAACTTTATCCCCAACAGATATCACCCTGCTTTATTCACTGCTGCCACCATAGACACCTTGTATGAATCCAGGCTTTATAATATATAGCATTCCTGAAGACCAAAAGCATATAAATATATAAATAAAACATCTTTATTAACAGAAACTGAACATACCAAAACAGATTAAATATTTAATATATTTAGAACATAGCTCACTCTCTCTCACAGATTCCATGCCAAGCTAACTGACACTCTTAAACACTGCTCATTAATTCCTAAACCTGACTGAGGCCTTTTCCACATGACGACACTGTCCCACATCATCCCATTGCAATCCTGGGAGCACCTCTGCCAGGATGGGAGTGTGTCTCCAACGGTCCCCTGCACAGCCAACCGGCTGCCTGCAGAAGGGAGTGCAAAGGATACACTCCTTCCTTCCACACTTCAGCTAGCCCTCTTCCCATGCTGCCAGGGGGAAGGAAGCACATGATTGTGCTTCCAGCCATTCTGCATGGCCGGTGGCAACAGAAGGCTCACACGATCAGAGGGACAATGATATATTCCACGATCATGCTGGCTGGCAATGCGAGAAGGGCAGAACCACAATGATGTCATGTGGAAACATTGTTGCAGTCCCCACTCCTCTCTTTCTCCATGCCAGGAGGTGTCAGGGTTAGCAGGATCTGAGTCCTCTCAGCATGAGCAGAATTTGAACTGTGAAGCAAGGCTTCGCTGCAGTAGAGGTTCCCAGTGAAGCAGAAAAAATTCCAGAGGCTCATTAAGTAGGCTTAGAGGCAGAATTTATTGCCACACTCTAAGATAAAGGCTCTTGGCAAAACATTCCAGAAGCAATTAAACAAGTAAGAACAACAGAAGATAAATAAGCAGCATCTCCCCTTATAAAATGTAAACTGTCAGCAGCATGACAGGTCCAGCTAGGCAATCCTGATTGGCAGCTGGTAAAGGCAAACACCAGCCTTTTTATGTCCCACTGTCACCCTGAACAGTTGAGGTGACCCAGTGGCCTTCTCCAGTATACACATCATAGCCAAAACAATCCTGCTGACCTTGCACCTGCTCGTCTGGCCACATCACCTCTTTCTCTGCTGTCCACTTAGAGGAAACCATGCCTGTCCAGCATATAACGTTGACACGAGGACACCATCCTGCAGAAATGGCTTCACTGTCTTGACCCAAATCCTCAATTGACTCATCCTTTTCTTCTTTCTTTCACTGACTGTATCAACTCTTATTCATCAACCTCATTCAAATCCCCTCAGACATTCCACCAATCAGTATTCACCATCAACCTTCCATTCTTTCACTCTTCCACAGCTTGTTACTTTATTACCTCTAATACACAGTCAATATATAAACAAATTGCCTTTATATATATATATAGAGAGAGAGAGAGTAAATTAAACATTTTCCACCAAAAGTCCAAGACACCATACTGTACCTATGGAATCCTGGAGCTTGTAGTTGGGTGAGTCGCTACAGCTCTTTGGCCGAGAATTTCAAATGCGTCTTCCTAAATTGCCAGTTTCAGGCAACAGGATGGAACCATGTCAGCTTAAAGTGAATTCACAGCACTACAGTTGTGTAGAGTGAAATAGCCCCTGGTTAGGAAGCAAGGATAGACTGACACATTTTGTAACAGGTGCTGTTTGTGCTATAACAGGTGCAACCATCTCTCCTGTGAGCTTTAAACATTCTGCTGAAGAATATATTAAACAGCAGATGGGGAAGAGTATTAAGCTGTTTGTAAAAACTGAAGGGGCGAGGAGCTTTGACAGTGATTTTTAGTGTGAAAATAGGGGCACAATCCAAGTACATATGTATTTTCTCCCATCCTACAAGAAAGGTGGGATGTAATCCAATCAATCAATCAATCAATCAATCAATCATTTCCTCTATGAACTATTAGGAGAGAAGTGGGAGAGTGTCTGAAAATAGTCAACAAATAAGAGTCTGCCTTTCTGTTGACTTTCTGTTGCCTTTAAAGTGGGACAAAGCACAAATCAAAGGTATAATAGTGCAAGAAACAATCTTGGATCTGAATGAAAAAATAAGCAGAAACCCAAAAGGCTGGTCTATACCAATTAACATAATATAATACCTCATTAGAGTTAATCTAATTTATCACTGTGCTTTGCTCACAATATATCCCATGAAACTGACAACTTGTGGCTCTCATAGTTACCATATAACATCTCTAAAGAAAATTTCCAAATCTGTCAACACGAAGTGAATCTCCTTTATATCTTTAAACCTGCCAAAATAGAGCTTAATTAAAATGTCATAAAATCTTCATGGAAAGGCATTGGCATCCTTTCTACCACCTCGCCCCATTACTTTGTATCAAAACTTTTCTAGAACTGAAAATGGAACCAGTATTTGCCCTTGTATCTGAAATACGTGTCCTACAACAAGTGCAAAAGAGAACCATGTCTTAGAATCACTCTTACAGCCAGCCTCAGGTATATCATGACAACAAACAAGTTGGGCTATAATGATTATTAATGGGTTGAATCTAAATTAGTTACACTTGAGGCCCACTGGAACCAATACAAAAAGTTAGTAATAACTTGATTTGATCCAGTGATAGAAATGGGAATTCATTGCAGCTAATTTTGTTTAGATCCAAGTCAGTTTTGTCTAGATCCAAGCCAATGTCTAGTTTTAAGTTCTGAAATCAACAACTGGTTTAGCTGAAGGATCATTCTGGTGGGCAAATGGAATTGAAGAAGGAATGGACATGGGTGTTCCAGAAGCTACCATTTTCTGATCCCTAAATTATATGTAATTAATAAGTGAAAAAAAAATGCAAGAAAAACAAGATGATCATAAATTTTCATTCAACCAAGGGTCTGCTGCTATACAGCCTCACAATATTATCACTGTAGATCTTCTTGATAGTAAGAAACCAGGTATGTAAGAATTAACCATTGTACAAAGTGAGGTTGCAATGCAATAAGGCATACCTCAGTTAACAAAGGCCATTTCTGCCAACACCACACTGAGGCCATTTCCGCACTACACTGTTACAATGCTGTTATTCCCACTTTCAACATCCTATTGAATCCTGGGGTTGCAGTTTAGGGAGGGACATTTAGAATTCTCAGCGAGAGGGCTCGTTGGCCTCAGTAGACAACAAACTCCAGAATTCCATAGGATGCTGAAAGTGGAATAATAGCATTATAGCAATGTAGTGCAGAAATGGCCAAAGAGGAGAGCAGATAAACTTGCCTCAGCCTCTAGCATGTTAAAAAAACAACACATAATTCTGTAAGTTAGGCCACCGAAATGAAAATAATAATAAGAGTGGAGACTAGTTATAGAAAAAGTCATTCATGAATGCATTTGACAAGAAGCTTTCAAGTGATTTTCTAGAAAGTTCAAAATGTTTATTTATTCAGGCAAACTTACTTGACTGGATTGTTTAATTTCACATGATCATATTGTTAGTTTTAAATAAAAATTTGCAGGAACATGGAACTGCTCTTCACTGTTATGGTGTAGGAACATCTTCCTATCCTTTCTCTGTTATTTATGCCCCGGTATCAAATTTTCTCTTAAGGTCATGCCCAGGAACATAACTGCTTCATTAACTGTAATATACTTGTATGCACTTTCCTGGGAATAAGTTCCATCAGAAATGTTGGGATTTATCTCTGAGTAGGCACGAAGGGGATGTAGCATGGCATAGCGGTTTGGGTGTTGCACTATGATCCAAGAGACCAGGGATCAGTTCCCCATTTGGCCATGGAAACCGACTAGGTGTCCTTGGACACATCATATTACTCTCAGCCTCAGAAAACCCTGTGATAGGTTCACCTTAGCACTGTTATGAGTTGGAAACAACTTGAAGGCACACAACATGGCCGTTCTGCACTACACTCTTATAACGCAATTATTCCACTTTCAACATCCTATGGAATCCCGGGGTTTGCAGTTTAGGGAGGGGCCGCCCAGCAAACTGCAAACCCCAGGATTTCCTAAACTGCAAACCCCAGGATTCCACAGGATGTTGAAAGTGGAATAATCGCGCTATAAGAGTGTAGTGCGGAAGCGACCATAAACAAGGCATGAATTGGATTGTATTATTGAGTCTTGCTCCATTCCTGGTAATTGCTTATTGTGCACAGCCTGGTCTACTTGCTTGCGTGTTATGTTACCAACAAACTCCACTTGGACAAGACAGCTTGTGTTCCACAACAAATCTTTGATTTGAAGTCATAAGCAAGGCTTTTTTTATGATATTGATAGGATATTGAAATACTTATTTTCTAGACCTCTATTTTATACTGTGAAGTTTCTATATCTTTTCTTTTTCTTTTAAATTCTTCAGATCTCTTCTTCTTCTTCTTCTAACTGAATTTCTTATTTGTTTCTTTTCTTTCCTTGTATTTTTTCTTTTTTGTAGTACTTTTTTTCTTTTCTTTATCTTTCTTTTCTTTTTTTATTTCTCTGTCTTTCCCCCCCCCCTTTTTTTTCCTTTCTCTCTTTTCCTCTTTCTGGATGAAGAAAAATCTTTTTATAATCTTAGGATGAATGTTGGATGATTTGCATTTTTTTAATTGTTGATAATATAAATTTTCAATAAAAGTAATTTTAAAAAATCCCATCTTGTCAAATGAATGGAAATAATAATAAAGAAAGGTGCTTAATTCTGTCTAGATCAGGGCTTTCCAAACGGTGTGCTGCAACACGTTAGTATGTTGCCTGAAGTGTGTAAGTATGTTGCCTATAATCTTGGAAATGTATGTTATTATTTATAAATCATATATTTTTAAATATATATGAAGAGTTTTCATGAGATATGTTGTATCCTCACACATTTTGTTATCACAATTTATGTATGTGTCTGTATCTCTTATAAGGGGTTAATTTAACCTCTGGTTTGCTAGTCAAACTGAATTACTGTGTCGCGAAATGATGCATGTCTAAAAAGTGTGTCACCAACATGAAAAGTTTGGAAAGCTCTGGTCTAGATCCTAAGGGTTTCTGGTAGAATTCATATTAATTATGAAGATCTTGATTACAACTCAGAATTCCTGAGGCAGTATGGCCAGTAGCCCTGCTGCCTGTGGGACTCTGGAGATTATAGTCCAAACAGAAAATCTTTCCAGGCTCTTTTGTTAACCTCCAAACCACATATATGCCTTGTCTATCTTCAGAAGCCCTCTTGTTATTATACCCACCTTACATAGCTATAAAGGTTTGATGCTACTTTAATTGGCATGGTTCCACACAGTGGAATCTTGGGATTTGTAGTTTAAGGAGGAACTCAGAATTTTCTGCTGAAAAGCAGTACTTCACTCCCCCGCCCCATCCCTGGAATTGTCTGGGAGAAAAGTCTACTACCATGATTTCATAGGACAAAGCCATTATAGCTGAAGCCATATGAAACTGGTATAACTTTAAAGTGCGGATACACTACAGAGTAGTTAATTAGCTGTTACTAGTTCAAGTAAATAGTTCAGACTTTTTTGAATATCAGCCTGTCCTCATCCAAAGTTAAAAAGAGACAAGAGTTTCTACCCACTTTTTTTCTCTGGCCCCACATCTGTGGTCCCCAAGGGATTAACTCCTGAGGATGCAAACTTGGAAGAAAAAAAAAAGCTTTTCAGTCCCTGCTGTTTTGTAGATTCAGTTCCAACAGGTTTAGAATAGAGCAAACAGTCAGCTTGAAAGAATTGCTCCTGCCTCTCAATATTAGCGAGATATTTAATAATGGATGTGACCTTTCTGGAATAACAGGTGCTTTGATTTATTATGCTACAAATATTGCTATGGAGGAAAGTTTTATCTCTGTTTTTAGTTCTTATTGTCTGCTGAAATAATGTACTTTTAACTAAGTGCATTTTAACATTTGTTCAAGGACAAAATTACATCCTGTTTTTAAAACACACAAATGCTGGCAGGGGGGAGAGTGCTGGGGCTCGTGTTCTGCATCAGAATCCTTGCTCATTTTCCATCAGAGTTCATCTTAAGAGATAACAAGGTATTGTGCTCATGAATGAAATTGTCATAGAAATATTGCTGCTGGTGAAATTCACAGAAATTTGAGGAACTTTCCTCAAGTGAAAAAATGGAAGACTTCTAAGGTCAGAAAAAGCTCAAGAAATCTAGTTATATTGAGAGTATTACTCACACTTTTGTTACCCCACTGGTAAACCCTGTCCCAGGGTCTACAATTTTGATATTAAAATATGATTCAATGTGCCTGAGAGGTCACCTGGACGAGCATGTAGGCAGCAATGGTCCAACAATCGAAAACCAGGTCAGGCCAGTAAAATCCCCAGTCATGTAGCCCCAGGAGACCTCAAGCTGTGCAAACCCACAGTAGACAAAGGGTCCTCAGCCCCTGAGAAGCCGACTTGAGGGGATTAGCGTGTTTGCCCCAAGTTGAGCAAAATCCTATCGGACAAGGACCATTTACATGAAGTCACACCACAACCCAATGCAACCGAAGATCCTGAGACTTTGGCAACACCTTGTAATCTCATCACAGAAAGGAAGTTACCATTGTGGAGCTTCTTTCTCGTTGCAACACCCATTATTCTCCTTGGGAAAGGATTAGCCCTCCAGGTATTTTTTTCCCCTACAAATAGTCCCAGTTTTTGAGTGGTTCTTTGGATCACTTCCGGTCATCCCAGTAGACCGTTTCTCCATCTGTTGAGTAATCCCCTCAGCCCTCTTTGTGCTGAGCTCCATTTCTCCGCTGTTTTTCCCAGACCAAGGACTCAGGAAAAGGTGCAGTATTATCCCAGCTACAACCCCTTCAATATTCCCCTATCCAGTTTCTTCTCTTTGCTTCTTAATAGGTCTTGAGTGAGTGTGTGAGTGAGTGCGCTGGTGTGTGAAACTTTCATTCAGTAAAATCATTTTATGGGACATCTTCGTTTGGTTTTTGGCTTGGCTTGGCCTGACCCTGTAAAAACTGGGTAAAAAGACCCCGCAAGGTTACCCTGCCTCTCACATTGCTATTGCTCATGCTCTGGCTAGTTTCCATTCCCCATCATGTGAAGCACATTGAGGTGTCCCGCAAGGGACCCCAGAAATCAGGGTAACACTTTGTCAATAAAAAACAACAACAAAATCCCTCTCAAAATGGAGCTCAGTTCCTGTTCAGGAGAAACATTAGTGGAACTTCAAGGAAGCAAGTTTGGTATGAAAACAAAAGCATTGGTAAAGACAATCATGACATTTGCCAGGTGATTTTGGGTCAGTTGTTGTGTGTCTTCCAATTGTTTCTGACTTATAGTGATTCTAAAGCAAACCTATCAGGGGTTTTTCTGTGGCTGAGAGTGTGTGCCCAAGGTCACCCAATGGGTTTCCATGGCCAAGTGGGGAACTGAACATTTGTCTCCATGGTTGCAGTCAAATGCTGAAACCACTACAGCACACTGACTCCTTCTGGGTCAGTCACTATCTTTCAAAGTCCTTCTACCTCAAAGCATTGGTGGTCATATGAAAAAGAAGACAAGGCTCCTGTGCTTTAACAGTTGGAAGAGTTGTGTGGAATTTCAGTAAGTGAAGAATGCATGAAAATCTACAGTTTCTGAAATTCAATCGTGTAAGCCCTCCACATTTGCAGGTTTGACTTTAATAGATCTTATTATTTCTTCAACCCCTGTCACCTACACCTCAGATGCTTCTTTTCTGGGGAAATCTTTTCTCTCAGTGGTTCCAATCAGGGCACATGGCCCTTTAAAATCTCACCTCTGGTCCTCCTCCTCATCTGCCAGCCATTGCCTAACCTCCTAAGGATGGCTTACAGCCCAATTTCTCACTACCACAAATTCTCTCCCAATGTCCCCCCAAACCCAATAAAGGAGACGGGGGAGAGATAAAGTATAGGTCTACCATGCCAACCCACCCCTTCCCTCTCCTTTTGCTGACCTGGTTTGAACCTTGGGTGCCCGTTCTCCCCACCAAGCCTTGGCCCCCTTCCCACAGATACCCACAGGTATTTTGATACAGTCATCCTTCCACATTCTCCAGGGTTAGGGGCACAGGACCCCCATGAAAATGAAAAAAACTGTGCATAACTCTAGGCCCTCCCAAACCATATTTTAGACACACACACAAATATGATCATCATATTCAACCCACCATGGATTCCTTTGAAGCATCAGGGTTCCTTCACAAGGCAAAAGTGGGTGTCTGATGGGGCTTACTGCCACCTCAACTGCTGCCCCACACCATATTTAATAGGGATTTAACAAGCAGTTTCTCAGTCTCATGAGGCTTGCAGTCCCTATTAAAAATGGCATAGGGAGGCAGCAGAGGTGACAGCAAATAATCCGTGAATAATCAAATCCACAAAAATGAAACCCACAAATGTGGAGGGCTGACTGTATTTGTGTTTTCCCACTTTTGCGAGGGTCATGATCCCCTAACCCTAGCAAATGTGGAGGGCCAACTGTATTAAGCTTTAGTTGCCCTGTTTTCTTGTTCATGTGGCTGCTAAATAAAGCATCTGGTGATGCACTTAAAAAAATGGCAAAACAATTAATAAGAGATGAATTCATCCCCTCGACACCCCCTCCAAGTTTCTCAGGTTTTTACTTATTTCTTTCCTACCTTGCATCTGAGGCTAGGCATGGCAGTTATTACCGTCTACTATATATTATTAATACTCAACTGTTCATTGTTGTTCATTATTGCTACAAACATTGTTAGAAACACACAACATTTGTGTTTTATCATCATGTACAGCAGGGGTGGGAAAAATGTGCCCTCTAGATATGATAGAACTACAGCTCCCAGCAGGGATGGAAAAAGTATTCTTTATTATTCAAGTTCAGGTTGAACAATGGGTTTCCCTAACAGTCAGGAAGAATAATAAAGCAGCAAGAGTTCTACACAGTTTTCTCTCAGTATTCAAACAACCAAAAGTACTCAGAGAAACACAAAGATTTCCCTGAGTACACCCATGACATAAACAGCCTGGTGCTCAAAGGAAGTTACTTTTCTGTTGCTAATGGAGTTGAAATGTTATTGCCCAGATTTTATAACTCTTTGTCTCCCAGTGCCCACATGGCCAAAGACCTCTGGCTGCATGGATATCTCTCCAGACCATCTTAACTGACAACAACAAAAACCACATCTTGAGAAAATGTAGGCCTATGACTCATCATCATACTTGCTTTAGTATGATTATATGCCTGAGGTATACGTCTATGTATCACATGTATGTACTAAATGTATTCTATTTTTCTTCATTTTTCTTTTTGTTGATACAGTAGTATTGTCTTATGAAATGGCCATTGGCCAAAAGCAATAAAATTATACATACTTGCTTTTTTATCTTTTCCTGTATGATTTTTAACACCTTTGCCTGATCAAGAAGCCAGTGGAGGTATACAAGTGCATGGTGTATTTTGCGTATTTTTGGTTGGGTCAATGACAGTATTGCTGCTTTGTGGATTTGGGACATAGATTTTTTTGCACACTTTTTAAACAGAAAGTGTTTTTTTTTTTTTGGCAGAAATAGTATTTTCTCTGCAGGACAAATGTGTGTGTGTGTGTGTGTGTGTGCAGGAAATGATTTTTTTTTTGTTTTTGTCCTCCCACCAAACAGTGTTTTCATATGCGGAAAAGTTATCCAAAACAATTTGGGATGCTCAAATATACAGGATTCCCCCACTTATCTAACAGGTTAGGGAGAACTGTCAGAATGCAAAAATGGTTGAAAAACAGAACCCATCTACTGTAGGGAATATGAAGGACTTATGGAGGTTTAATTGGGACTGACTGCACACCCACATTGTTTGTAAAGTCTCTCAGCTGACTTGGCACCTGTTTTCCTCCTTTGAGCTCACTTTGCAAACAGTGCATGGACAGTTCCAAGCGATCCTCCTTAGGCAAGAAGAACTGATGGAAGCCTGCTGTTTCAATGCTTGCAATACAAACAAGTGCCATTAATTTGACCAGGGGATCCGCTCTCTCAATAAGCAAGACGTGGGGCCACACACACATGCAAGCAGTCCCAAGCAAGCCTCTGTAGGCAAGAAAAACTGACGAAAGAGCAGACTCCATGTCAAATTAATGGAACTTGTCCTAAATTTGGAAGCACTGAAAGAGCCAGTCATCAGATAACAGGGCGTCAAAATGTGAGGACTTCCTTGTAGAATAGCAACTTGAAGACACATAACAAAAATAAAGTGTACAAGATAGATTGTTTTTCCCCTGCAGCAGGTAGAAAATTACACTAATTATTCGTCCTTTCATATGAAGACAAAATAGTTGAAGACGTACATCCCCAACTCCCAGTAGTCCTTGATAGCTTAGCCAGTGGTGAAGTATGCTGGGAGTTGCACTCCGACATCTGGAGACACAGATAATTCCCACGTCTGATGCAGAGTTTAACCAACCTTACAGGTCTGTTGCAAATACAAAACAGGGGAGGAGAGATCTATGTAACCTACCCTGAATTTCTTTAAAAAAAAAGTTTTCATGGTGTAATATAATTTATCTATTACATTTCTTCTTTTACAAAATTATCTATTAAATTTACCTGTAAGTTACTATTTATCAGGCCTAAACAGAAAGCAATATGAAATCAGTTGCTGGCTGATGAATTTAATAAATAACTAATAGCAGGGACATGGAACAGGGGTTGCTGGTTCTCCTTAGGAATCTTATGGTATAAAGGGCGGGAGAGAAGGGTTTACTCATTTCCTTCCACACTAATAGACTCCTGTATGCAAATGAAATTGAGCTCTGAAAGAAAGCTAGTAATTTAATAATGTGGTAGTGACAATGATGATGATGAAGAAGAAGAAATGTTTTTTAAAAATATTATCTGGAGTCCTCTATCACTGTGTGCTTTATATAACTTTAGATACACTTAGCTACATAGCAGAGATGCTATGTGCTATTAGTAGATTATGAAGACACATAACAGATAATGGATTATGAAGATACATAACAGGATACCAGCACATTGGCACTCCCTAGCTGATTTCCCAATACAATCCAATGCTCATTGGTCATTTTGCTGGTTCTGTAGTAATGTGTAAAAGTAGCCCTTTACTGGATTCAAATGTTACAGAACTGACCAGTTCTAATTCCTGCAGACATAAGTCCACTTATAAAGATGTAAATCCCCACTAGAATTCCAACCACAGTCAATACAAATAGTGCAGAACAAGTCACACTCTCTTAGTCTCAGAGGAAGGAAAAGGCAGATACCCTCTGAACAAATCTTGTGGAGAAATCCCTATGACAGGTTGGCGTTAGGGTTGCCATTAGTCAGAAACAACTTGGCACACAGCAACAACAAGAAGAGAAACAAAAATCAGATATGAGTAATACTCTTATTAGGTCCATCAAAACATCACAAAATGGAGAGATGTTGAGCTCTTCAGACTTCTTTTTCAGCTTTGATTGTACTAGAAAGGAGATGAAAGAAGAAGCAGGAAAATCCAAAAATCAGCTTGAATGTCGTGGTTATTGGATCTGAAGGCTAGACCGCAGCTCCTAAACAAAGAGTGCAAACTAGAAGAATCAGCAGACAGTGTGATGATATCCAGTCACACTTTGAGAGATGTGAAATCAAGAACAGTTTTCCATCTTAGCAGCAAAAAATTCGGCTAGGATATGACTATCTTTCCATTGCCTTGAGGAGAGTTTCACATTTCCCAGCTCCCAGAAACAGGATTCTACATGTTGTCACAGATGTGACTAAAAATCAGTAGAAGTAAGGCTTTTTTTATGGATCCATGACCGCAAATGCTTGTGAGAAAAGGAGAGAGAGATAACTTTGTAAAGTCGAAGACTTTCACGGCCGGAATCCATAGGTTGTTGTGGGTTTTCTGGGTTTTGAGGCCATGTTCTATTAGTATTTTCTCCTGACATTTCGCCTACATCTGTGGCTGGCATCTTCAGAAGATATATGATATATCCTCTGAAGATACCAGCCACAGATGCAGGTGAAACGTCAGGAGAAAATACTAATAGAACATGGCCTCAAAACCCAGAAAACTCACGACAACCTATAGATATATCTTTGCTTATTTCATTCTCACATGTGAGAACTAAAAATGTCAAAAAGCTGAGTGGTTGAGCAAGAGTTTTTGAGCATTTCTGGATTAGTTTTTACACTTAAATTAGTTTTTATACTTTTATACTTTGGAGGTTGGATTTGATGACCTTTGTGGTCTTGTTCAGCCCTCTGATTCTATGATTTTGCTTCAGGCCTTTTTCATACAAGTTTCTCATGAAGGATTTGTGCGTGCATGTGTGTGTGTGAAAAACATTGTGTTTGTTCACCAAATCACCAGTGCTTTTGTGAAAAATGCATGTTTGTGCAAAAATAAATAAATAAATAAATAGTTAGTTAGTTAGTTAGTTAGTTAGTTTGTTTGTTGGGAATGAATAAAATTGCTCTTCACACACTGCAAAAAAGGACCTAGTGTTTCACCAAATACTGAAAACACAAAAAGAAGTTGCATTGAACCATGATGAGGAAGTTCAAGATGGAGCCACACAGAAGTGTACATACCATAAATCTTTTTCCCTTGCAAGCATATGTTTCCAGTCAAAATCTGAAATGGCTTCTTTTCACCTTGTTAGGAGATGAAGTGGCCCCTTTCTCTTGCTAGTTTTAACCCACATGCTAATGTTTTGTGCTGAAACAGAGCACGATGAAGAATATTCCTGTATTGAACAATCCATGTCCCTTCCCGATCTTGGGGTACATGGCTATAAATGTTGGCAAAGTGGGCATACAGCCTTGTTAAACTGCTAAACACTCTAATATATCAAAGTACCTGGCAGAGCAGTTTGTATCCTATGGAAAAAAAATCTTCTTTCAATCCTAAATCCTACACTTAGCAAAGCAATAATGCTACTATTTTCACTACTATTTTCAATACAATAGCTTTGCCATATGTTCTCCTTCTCCAGGACATTTCCTCTTTTTCAGAACTAAAATTTCTGTCTAGGTAGATTTTTAAAATGTTTGGGTTTTCTTACAGGGTCTGGGCTGGAAGAAGTGGGTGATCAGGTAGTACAGCTCTTAGAAGGAAGCAGACAATATTCTAGGTTTAAAAAGGGCAATGCAACCCCCCCCAAATGCCAGCTTCAGCCCCATGGGATTACCAATTGACTAACTAGCTTCCAGTTAGATTGGAGCCACTGCTGCTGTTGCCATCGCTGGGCTTGCCATCTTCCTCCATCCTGAGAGGGATGCTAGTCAGGTAAGAAGATCATGGGGAGGAGAAACATGCTCTGCTGTTGTTGTTGGAGCCCTGGTGGTGCAGTGGTTAAATGCCAGTACTGCAACCACAATGTTGTGAGTTCAGTCCTTCAGGCCTCCAGGTTGACTCAGCCTTCCATCCTGCCATAGGTCGGTAAAATGAGTACCTAGCTTGTTGGGGGCAATTAGCTAAACATTTTAAACTGCTTAGGGAGTGCTTTGCACTGATAAGCGGTATAGAAATGTAACTGCTATTGCTATTGCTGAGATTGTGGCTGGGTGAAAGAAAGGTCTATATTTCCTGTAGGACTTGCTCAACTGAGGAGCAATGGCTCTTTTTACAACTGCCTGGAATTTATAGGATATTTAAAGTGAGAGTCATCATAGTGACTGGTAGTTTGAAGAAGCGCAGTGGTAAATGTGTCATCTTCTTTGCTTTTCAAAATATAGTGACCTTAAATAAGAAAGATATTGTGATAGGAAAGATGGAAGTAATCTTAATTCTATGTAATTAAAGTGAAGATAATGTCAATGAATACCAGCTGTGGGTTCATTTCAGAGAAAAGAACTAACAAAACCACCTCTGCGTATTTCTTGCTTAAGAAAACCCTATCTAATTCAAGAGGTCACCATAAGTTGTCAGGAGACTTGAAGGCACATATACACATACAGAAGGTAGAAATACAAGGAGGCATGCTTGCTCATGCCTTCTCATGAACAGATGTCCTTTCTGCATGTAGAAAGACCCAGAGAGAGAAAAGAAGGAAGTGATACCAGTAATCCTAACAGTATCAGTCAGAGATGGAAAGAATGTCAGCATAGGTCAGCACAAGTTAAACACAGATTAGGAAATCTGAGATTTTGGTGCCTCTCCACCATCTCCACCCCCAATAGATGGCATTCATCTTCAAAGGGTCACTTCCCACAATAAAAAGGTACGAAGTTAATCACTGCAGATTTGTTTCAGACCCTGAAACGTTCATTTCTTGCATCAGACTCTGCTGATGTACAGATTTCTAGAGTCACTCAAAAAGTACACACTGAAATAAATGAAGATGGCAGTAACCTACAGCATCTGCTGGTAAAGACATGACAGAATGCTTATTCAGCCTATTGGGAAAAATGCTAATTGTTCTGATCTATTTTATTTTTTTTAGAAGTGATGGAAGCTGATGACTGGTGCCAACAATCAGCAATCCTAGGTTGTACTTTTTAGCTTTATGCATTTGGAAAATTCACAGAGAATCTGTGATGGAGAGGAATAAAAGTGAGATCAAACTATAACTCGCAGTATGCATGAATACTCTCTCTCCTCTGTAGGACAGTGTGATAGATAATGATGCTGTGATTGAGGAGCAACTGATTGTGCAGGGGGCTGAGCCAGTGAGTGAGCAAGTCAACCTGCAAACAACCCCTCCACTGGAAGGTCAAACAGAGACTGAGTTGCCCCAGCCAGCTCATGACAGAGAGGGAGTTGTCCCAGCCAGCTGTGCCTATCAGCCCTCAATCATGCAGAAGGCTGAAACGGGCTGCTGAGAGGGAGGCTGGTTGGACTAGGCCAAGGAAACAATAATGAGCAGCACCTGCTCACAGAGGCTATTTAAGTCTGCCAGCGTGGCTGCTCCTTGCTTGCAGTAAATTATTAGCAAGCTCTTACAACCTTTGTGTCTCATGCTCTCTGAAACCCTCTGGGTGGATCTCTGCCTCCTGAACCTTTGGATTGGACCTTGACCTGGCTTGGCTTGTGTTTTCCTGGTGTTTGGTGTATTCGGACTCCCCGAGTGTTTCTGATCTCTCTCCTCCCTTGCTGGCTGTGGCCTGGCAGGGAGAGATTCCTGACAGACAGAAAATATGCATCATTTTATTTTATTTTTAAGAACTACTTGCTCTTTTCTTAAAGGTTTTTTTTAAAGCAAATCAGCCCTAAACCAAAAATTCAAAGGCTTGAAATATCATAGTGAATAAAAAGTAAGAATGAAAATTTAAATAAAATCTCATTTATTCAAATTACAATTCTATAGGAGCTGATGAAGCAAAGCAGGGAAAACAGAGAATTGGCACAGAAAAAAACAAAATGGCATCTCAGTTACTGAAGACAGTAGAAAAGAGAAAGACCTCACCACATGTGGATTGACTTGAGCAAGGAACACACAGTTCTGGGCTTACAAGTTCTAAGTAGGGCTATTAATAACAACGGCCGGTATTCTCTATCAGCTACTTGGTTAAGTATACTTAAGTCAGTAACCTTTCCTGGCTTAATCCTCCCATACATTTATGGAAATGTCATTCAGCCATGCTCCAGATTCTGGCAAAATGGACCTTCTTCTCCCCATGCAACAGATGCCTGGTAAAGTAGGCTGGGAGAGGGAGTTATAATGTCATTAGTGTCACTGTCATGACTAAGTAGCAATCATGAATAACAAAGTTACATATGAATAAATCTAAGTAACTCTTTTGTATTCACAAACTCTACTTAGTCACTGTCAGGAATATATCTGCCACCACCACTACTTACTTTATGGTGCGAGAAGTCACCTCAATGGGGAGTATGTGGTCCATTCTACTGATTATTAGAACTGGGTGAATGATGTTTTCATCAGCTTGGGAGCAGGGAGGTCAGGTCCAGAGAAGTTAGTTGGTTTACTTAACTAGTTGAGACAGAATACTGGCAAGGATCTCTTGGAGATCTCTTATTTAAAAAATCACCCAAAATCAAAACTGGTTTGCAAACAGATAAGACAACAACATATGAGTTAGATACAGAATCTGGTAGCTTTCCTGAAGGGCCAGGATTAAAGAGACCATTTGAAGGACCAAATCTTTAGAGACTAGTCCAAAGCGAAAGGGTCTGCTCCTAAAGACATCTGTCTTTTCACATCATTCCTGAGTGTTCTCCGCTTATGTGTAGATGGAGTGGAATCAGTCTTGATGGCTCTGAGTGCTAATATTTGTGTGCCCTGAAACTGGGAGGAGGAGGAGGAGGAGGAGGAGGAGTGTGTGTGTGTGTGTGTGTGAGAGCAATTCTGTCTTGTCCTCGCGATATAGATCGCACTCAAGACAGATGTGAAACATTATTTAAAAAAACAAATACAGTCAACCCTCCACATTTGCGGGTTTCACATTTGCAGATTGGATTACTCACAGATTATTTGCTATCACCTCTGCTGCCTCCCTATGCCATTTTCAACAGAGACTGCAAGCCTTGTCAGACTGAGAAACTGTGAATGATGCATGTAAGTCCCTATTAAAAATGGTGCGGGGCAGCAGTGGAGGTGTCAGTAAGCCCCAACAGCCACTCACTTCTGCCTTGTGAAGGAACACTGATGCCTCAAAGGAATCCATGGTAGGTTGAATATGGTGATCATTCTTTTTTGTGTGTTAAATATAGTTTGGGAGGGCTAGAGTTATTTACGGTTTTTCAACTTTCACAGGGGTCCTGTGCCCCTAGCCCTAGCAAATGTAGAGGGATGACTGTATACAACAAATTAAAAATAAATGAAAGATTAAAACCGGTGAGCTCTTTTGTACCTGCCACTGTCCATGAAGCAGTCATCACCAGGGGCTGCTTCTTTAACTCACATGTGAATAGGACAATAATTGCTCAAAACAATGGAGAATATTTGGGAAATGAGTTTCACAACAATGTAAAATGGAGCAGAGGGGAACTTGCCCATGTCATTGTAGAAATGGTGCTCATCTGAGAAGAGATGCTCATTGATGCTCTTTCTTTTGTCCTCTGTTTCTCCTTGGTCAACTGATAATTTAGGCAGAGCACATTTGCCCCAATATGTGAGGTTTAAAAAGGCAAGACCCAGAGGAACCATTCATTAATGGCTCCAATAATTAATGACTTTGTACCCATCCAGACACATTGGAATACATTTAATGCTGCTCAGCAGTCTGGCACAATGTAAAATATGTTGTCTGAACTCTTGTGATCTTATGGCTACAGTCCTATTCAGAGCTAGAAAAAGTTATATACCTGGATGACAATGCCCAGAAGTCCAAGTCACTGGCCATGCTGTCTGAGGATTTTGGGACCTCTAGTGCAAATGCATAGCTGTTCCAGGCTATAGTTATATTCCTTTCTGGAGTAAGCTAAGCAAATTTAGTGAGAGTTAGTTCAAAGTAAGCAAAAGAAGGGCCTTCTTGTGCTGAGGACAAGGTAAACTGGAAGGTTTTGTCCACCTCCAGAAAAAAAACTCATCATTTACACAAGAGGTGAGCATCCCACAGCCTTCAGCCTCCTCTTATGCAGCTCTTGGCCTAAATAATGATAACTCCTCTGCAAAGGATCAGTTCAGGTCTCTGGAAGATTGATCTGTCCTTTCCCCAGTGACTTGCTTCAAGAAAAGAAGAGAGACAGAGAAGAGAAGTGGCAGAAGGATTAAAAAGCCATGACCCCAGCCACTTTTGCTTTGATCCTGTCCACCATTAGTATGCGGTTTCTAGCATAATAGCTGACATCGCATTAGTGACATACATAAGTGTAATTTGCACTATGTGTGCCAAATAGTTTTTTTAAAGATAAAGCACTGCAATTGTATTCAGGTAACAGCAGCGTCAATGGTGTTATGCCTGAGGGATCATTGTACATGTCATAGTACATCAAACTACACTGGATAGCATGCGAATATGCATTATACAGTGGCTTGTCAGTCATGCGCGTTGATCATTGATCCATAGATGTTGCACTACCTTGGTATTCAGTATAGAGGTTGTGACAAGGCTTGTTTTTTCTCTTCACAGACCCTTTTCGCACAGCATTTCTGAAGCGAAAGGGCCCCTTGAGCGTCGCATAAATGTGAGGAGCGGTCCATATGATGCACTTACATTTGCGCGATGTTCAAGGACCTGATGCAGACTGTGCACGCATTTTTTCATTTTCAGCTCAAAGCCAAAAATGCTGCGCGGTCGTGCATTGCTCCGGGGCCCCGAGCGCAATTACCTTGTGTGTGGAGCCTCGGGAGCCGGGTCGGTTGCGCTTCCTCTCCTCAGTGCAGCCTGGGAAGTCCCAGGCCGCACTGCGAATGGAAGAGGTGGGGCGCTCGTGCGACCAGGAAGCAGCTGCGGAGCCGAAGCAGGAGGGATGTGAGAGTGTTCCTCCCAAGGCTTCCTGCGCGAACCCTGCAGCCCAGCACGGGGAAAACGTAAGGTGCGAAAAGGGCCACAGACTAGTAAGGCAGCCCCCACCCTAAGTCTGCTAAAGTGCCTTGCCACTTTGTATATCTCTGCCTTTCCCATTAAACACCACCTTCATGCAAAAAGGGTAAAGCCTTTCAGCTGCCATTTAGAATGATTTACGGATCTATGGTAGCATGTTTCTGTTTGGTTAGAACAACTGAAAATTACTCAGCTGAGTCAAAATTTATAAAAATATACTATAATCTTTAGTAAAACAACAAAAAGAACAAAGTATTGGGCTTGTATGCGTGTTCAAGCTCAAACAGATTTGCAGAATGAGTTTAAACAGTTTCTTTTATCTTTGCATCACCACAAAGGCACAGGTCTCTCACATACACAGCCCTCTGACTCCCTTTTCGCCACAGGCTCACTTTCCCAATCTACACCACTCTGTCTAACAAGATTCAAGTAGGTTGATTTCTCTTCTTCCTCTCTTGCTAGCTTTCTGTGAGAAAACACACTCCTTTCATTCAACAACCCCTCGGTTGACTGAAAAACTCTCTAGCTGAAGGACGGACTTTTGGCCCCTCTTCTGGATGTCTGACTCCTCAACCAAATCAGCGAGCTTGCTATTTATGCATTTCTTCCTGAGGCCTCAAACCCCCCTCACACTAAAGGGCTGGGTTTCTCTCTAGAGTGGCCATTCTGGTTGCTTGACAACCTGTCGTTGGGTAGCTCTCAGCATACCACTCAGAATACCACTCCCCCTATACTTGGCCACAGGGGTTGTGCACTATAATTCTGCCAGCAGATATTTATGTTACACTGAAGAGAGGTAGGGTCTTGGCTGTTATCTCCTGAAGAACATAGCATAAAAAAGAAGATGAAAAAAAAAATGCTGGCCATTCTTAATATTCAGCAGTGCCTATTCTCTAACCATCAGTGGCATCACACCCACATGCAAGAAGAGGGGTCAGCAGGCTTGGGGGTGCCCGAAGTATAAACAATATTGGGGGGACCAGCTCTCTTTCTAAAAACCAAAAACAACTCCCCAAAGAACTCCATAAGCCAGTGGAGTATCAAAAAATTGCCTTCACTATTGTTCACAGCAGTTTGATACAACTCTTGTGGAATCTTGGGATAATTTGCTAAAGTTCTCAGAATTCTCTGCTAGAGAACTCCAGCAGAATCAACTGATCTGTAGCACTAGAACTCTTTCACAGGTGATTCTAAGTATCTCACTAAACTAAAAATCCCAGGGATGGAGCCATGATAGATAAACTGATGTCAAATAGTATGGTACAGGTGCACTCTAAACATGCTCAGTGGGAATGGAATGCTCCAGATCTTTGTATCTCATTTCCTAGGATCTCTCATCATTGGCAATGCTGACTGGGGTTTCTGAGAGTTAAAGTCAAAACATCTGGAGGACCAACTATTGACAACCTCTGATCTGTTGGAAAAAAATCAGAGCATCCTCAAAGAAGACTTTGTTGAGCAAGAGAAATCTGTACTGCAACATTATTTTTGCACATTTCCTTTGTTGAAATGAAATTGCAGTTGGCCCAAATGCAGCACAATCTATCAGAAAGTAATTTGCTCCACAGAAGCACCTGAACTTATACAAGCAGCTTTTATGAGATTTATTTATTACACGACATGAGTCAACATATATGACCGATGAAGAAAATGGATTACTTCTTTACATGACTTAGCTAGAATAGTAAAACAAGAACTGTGTTCGTTGGTCTTGCAAGAGAAAGAATGAACAAGATAAGGGACTATTCAGGCTAAGGATTATGTTACTCCTGCAATCCACTAGTATCAGGCTTTTTTTTTTTTAAAGCAAACACATTTTCAGATTTGAACTACTCTTTTTAAGCATATTTTGTAGTTTATATGGGCTGTTTTAAACTTCCAGTTTGACAAATGCCCGTGGGGAAAGTAATAACTATAGTTAAAAGTGAGTATTGTCACAAATATGTCCTTCAAATGAGTTTCAAAATGGAGAGCCACATCTTGAGATTTCAACTTCTGCAGTTCACCGCATCTCTAGCAGGTTATTATCCTTGATAGCTTTTGCTAAATCCCTACAGAAAATACCATGTTATGAAACAATAGCACGGAGTATAAGAATTTCCCAGTAATGGCTCAATTGCCTTTAGATGATTTGTAACTAAAAGGGGACAGAAGAATGTTCTAACTCTTTCTCCATTTACTAAGAGCTTATTTGGAATTGTAGGTGATCTGAAAACTGAAAGGCATTTAACATGATTTAATGTGTGCTTGTCTTCTGCATCATATTTTGGGTACTAAAATGATGGCACTGGAAATCTTTGTTAATAAAAAGTATGAAGAGTATTTCTAATCTGTAGCAAACTCAAGTACTTTATTTTGTTACTATCAATATGAGGGCCATGAAACTGATGTACAGGCTGAATAGTGTGATGGCTGAATAAAGTAGATTATAAAATTTATTTGTTACTGGAATATTCCATAAACTGATGGAATGAGGAAGAAAGCTTTGCAAACAGTTTTAAGTAGCTTCCATACAGAAGTGCCGTTTTTGTTGCTCATGTTTAATATAATCAGCATTGTCCCTTCCTTGAATGGGTCCTTTTTTATTGTATCATTTACAATACATTAGGCTCATGTAAAAAATGTCATCTGGATATTTATTACATCATAGAGAGCGAACATTCTCTTAGTTATCTTGGAAACTCATATCTCGAAATGCTTCCTTCTGAAGTGTGTGCAATTTCTACATAGACTCCAGTTTACCCTTGAATACCCTGCATGTAGGTCTGCACGTGCAGTTCCACATCCTTCCCAACACGCAGCAGCTGTCAGTCTTTAGGAGGAGCCCCTGATGTTGTTGCTTACTGGTCGGGAAGAGAGGGAAGGGGAGGTGATTGAGGCCATAGAGAAGCAGTTGATGGGGCGGAGAGAGAAATGAAGATGCACTCTTAAATTGAGTGCTCTTGTCAAGGGGTTCAGAGCTGTCAGATCTTAATGGTCTAACCTTCTCCTTTCTTCTCTTCTATTTGGTAAAAAGGAGCAGCATAAGCCCTTCTGGGGGGCTTGATAGTGCCAGGAAGTGGGAGATTTTTTTAACGGAGCATAAGGGCAAAAGAATAGCCATCTGTACCCCATCCCAAAAGTGACTTAATACATGCATAAGCTGTGCTTATGCACATGTAAGTCACTAGCAGGATGACAGCCTGTGATTTTCCCATGATTCCTCTCCTCTCCAGTTTTCCAGAACTTTGTTGTTGTTCTTGCATGTCTTGAAGTCATTTTTGGCTTATGGCAACCCTCAGGTGAGCCTATCATGAGGTTTTCTTGGCAAGTTCTGACAGACGTTGCCAGTACCTTCCTCTAAAGCTGAGAAAATGTGACAGGTCATCCAGTCTGTTTCCATGTCCAAATGGACATTCATACTCTGATCTCCAGGAACTGTAGTCCAACACTCAAAACATTATACCATGCCGGTTCTCATAGCAACTTTACACAGCTTTATTTAACTGTATACAGCAGTTGTTTATAGCTTTCTATACCAGTAGATTTGCTTCATGTGCACATCCATCCCTTGATAGATAATTTAAGTTTCATATGTAAATGAATTATTATAACCACTACACCAAAATGCATTGACTTTTTTTCTTTGTCCCTCCAAGCTTTTCTTTTGTGTCACAAACACTGATATAATTTTACATAACACTTTTCAAGGGAGTATCTTCCTCATCCAGTTATCGTAAGTATAATGATGATAAAATCAAGCAAAATCTGTCCTTAGAGTTTTTGCTCAGCAGTTGGTTTTGCTGCAATAAATACAGCAGGTTGAGCAAAATGTGTTAGAATGAGAGGCACTCAGGAATTGTGATTGCAGTAACACAACTACATTTTGTCTTTTGTGCAGCGTACCCAGCCACTGCTAGAGCTCTAACTCCTGAAAATTTGTATGCTTTCAGCCAACAAAACCATGCCTTTAGACACTTCAGGTTTTCCTGTCCTTTCAGGATAGGTCATAGTTGAAAAAATGCAGTTTTTCCCCAAATGATCTTTATCTATAAAATACAGAAGCATAGCTCCATAAAATTCTATGCGGCACATAAAGATTCACAGCCCACTTGGGTTCTTAAGTCCAAGAGTGAATTGCACATTTTCTTTCCAGCAGTAGCATAGGGACAAGGGGGCGGGGAGGGTGATTTGCCCTGGAAAGCAATGTTTCTGGGGTGTCCCAGCCTGTAGCCATGCCCCCGCATGCTCTGGCCACACCCCCACGCACAGTGACCACGTACCTCATGCCGTAGCCACACCCCTTCATGCTCCCCCTTCAGACACTCCAAGCTCTGCCACTGCTTTTCTACAACTCTTCTGTTTCTCTCCATATTCATAGACAAAAGGACCATCATCTATGGTGGCCATGTGTCCTGCTTCCTGCTTTATAGTTCACAGTCCTCTGTTTGAAAGAGTGGTGAAGAATGGTCTTTGGTCTGAAAGGCTGTCAGGAGAAAAACCTCCCTTGAAAGTCTATTCAGTCTTGGCCTAGCTGAAAGATAAAGATCTATGAAAAAGGAGGAACAGGAACCTTGAAACTGACCATTAAGAATGATGGTAGGCTTAGAGTTCTTGTAGACTTTGCAATAGGGCTGGGAAGTCTTTTGGAATTTTATGCCTTGTAACAGTTCTTTCTGCTCCAGTGCCTTAAATATATTGGTTCTTGGGCCCTGGTTTGTTGTTGATTGTAGCGCTATCTTTGAGGCACACATTTCTTTCCAACCACTCTTTTCTGTTACTTGTGGTAGAATGTGGATGAGGTTTCCCGTCATCTCCTCCAGCACCTTCTCACATATGCTCCTTCTCCAATATCATAGAATCATAGAATCATAGAAACGTAGAGTTGGAAGAGACCACACGGGCCATCCAGTCCAACCCCCTGCCATGCAGGAACACCCTCAAAGCACTCCCCACAGATGGCCATCCAGCCTCTGCTTAAAAACCTCCAAAGAAGGAGACTCCACTACACTCCGAGGCAGCATATCCACTGCCGGACAGCCTTGGAAGTTCTTCCTGAGGTTCAGGTGGAATCTTCTTTCCTGCAGCTTGAATCCATTGCTCCTTGTCCTGGTCTCTGGAACAGCAGAAAACAAGCCCTTTCCCTCCTCTACATGACATCCCTTCAGATATTTAAACATGGCTATCATGTCCCCTCTTAACCTTCTCTTCTGCAGACTAAACATACCCAGCTCTCTAAGTCTATCCTCATAGGGCATGGCTTCCAGGCCTCTCACCATTTTGGTCACCCTCCTCTGGACTTGCTCCAGTTTGACCATGTCCTTCTTGAATTGGGGTGCCCAGAACTGGACACAGTACTCAAGATGAGGTCTAACCAAAGCAGAGTAGAGTGGTACCAGTACCTCCCTTGATCTAGACACCATACTCCCATTGATGCAGCCAAGAATTGCATTGGCTTTCTTGGCTGCCGCATCACACTGCTGGCTCATGTTCAGCTTGTGGTCTATTAAGACTCCTAGATCCCTTTCACACGTACTGCTATTCAGCCACGTGTCCCCCATCCTATATTTCTGTATTCCATTTTTTCTACCTAAGTGTAGGACCTTACACTTCTCTCTGTTGAATTTCATTTTGTTAGCCTTGGCCCAGCTCTCCAATTTGACCAGTTCATTTTGAATTTTGATCCTGTCTTCTGGTGTATTAGCAACCCCTCCCAATTTGGTGTCATCTGCAAATTTGATGAGCGTGCCCTCTATTCCTTCATCCAAGTCGTTGATGAAAATATTGAACAGCACTGGGCCCAGGACAGAACCCTGTGGCACCCCGCTAGTCACTTCTCTCCAGGATGAAAAGCAGCCATTGGTGAGCACCCTTTGGGAACGGTCAGTCAACCAGTTACAGATCCACCTGACAGTAGCCCTGTCCAGCCCGCATTTTACTAGCTTCTTTGCAAGAATGTCATGGGGAACTTTGTCAAAGGCCTTACTGAAATCGAGATATGCTACATCCACAGCATTCCCTTCATCTATCAAGCTAGTAACTCTATCATAAAAAGAGATCAGATTAGTCTGGTATGACCTATTTTTGAGAAATCCATGTTGACTTCTCATGGTTACCGCATTGCTTTCTAAGTGATTAGAAACTGACTGCTTAATGATCTGCTCCAGGATCTTTCCGGGTACCGATGTCAGGCTGACTGGACAATAATTATTTGGGTCCTCTTTTTTCCCCTTCTTGAAGGTGGGGACAACATTTGCCCTCTTCCAGTCTGCTGGAACTTTTCTTCTCCTCCAAGATTTCTCAAAGATTATAGCAAGCGGTTCCGAAACGACCTCTGCCAGTTCTTTTAATATCCTAGGATGCAATTCATCTGGCTGTGGAGACTTGAATTCATCCAGTGTGGCCAGGTGTTCCTGTACTACCTCCCTACCTATTATGTTCCGCATTTCCCCTGCTTCCTCACCTGCTCCCCAACCGCCACACTCCCTATCTGACACATTATTTCTACTTTCTATTTCTTTTTATTTGAGTTTTTAGTTTTCTTCTACAGTCATAGTGCCGAATGATAGAAGAATATACTACTTTAGTTGGATTAAAAGAAGCAGAAAAAAGGAATTTTCAAATCTTGTAACTAGAAGTTATCCACATGCCGTGTATCACACATTATTTCTATGTTCTCTTTTTAATTTTCTTTCTTTTAATTTTCTGGTTGTTTCCCTTCTTTATTGGCATGTACCTTCAGGTCATGTCCAACTTATGGTGATTCCAAAGGCCTTATCACTGGGTTTTCTTGAGAAGAATTTTTTAGAGGGAGTTTGCCATTGCCTTCCTCTGAGGATGAGAGAGTGTGACTTCCTGAAGTCACTTGGTAGATTTCCTTGGTTGAGTGGGAATTCAAACTCTGTTCTCCAGACTCATATTTCAATGCTCATAGCACTGCACCATGCTCTCTTCTTTGTCATACAGAGGTGAAAAAAAAATCACATTGCAGTTTCCATTGTTTGATGGGGTGTTTTAATACAGTAAGATCCGTTCAGATACATACATCCCATACAAGCATCCATGTATCAAGAGATGTTAAAAACATAATCCTTTTTAAGTGCAAGAAAATCTGAAAATTACCTTTAGGTCTTCCATGCAGACTAGCTCAGAAATTGTTACCCTAGGCTTCTGACTTCTGTTTCCTGAGTGTATGTAGGGCATTCACACTGGGCCTGGTGAAGTGCTTGTATGTCTGGGCAAGCCCTGTCCTCACGTAAACTGCTGATGAGGAATGGCTGTGTAATTGCACTCTGTGTCCCAGAGCTCCTGTGCACAATCAGGGATGATAACTTCATTTGCCTACTCCCAATACACAGATATTGAGGTACAAGGGACAGGCCAGCCCTGCAATGTTGGGGTAGGATCTGAGGCATGGCTCTGATCCTTCTGTCCTAGGGACAAGTAAAATGTGTGTCTGTCTATAAGAAGGAAACAAAAAAGCTAAATCTTTTATGAGATCAAATTCCCCTCCCCGCAGCTCTGTTTCACGGATAAAACCATCTGGAAAACAAACAAACAAACAAGCAAACATGCAGGCAATAATGAGAGGAGTGGTCAGCTCAGATATTTTGGAAAAGAATAACTTTTTGGGAAAGAGTTTAAAAATAGTCTGTTCCACGGGTTACAGTCTTCATTATGGAAACAATCAAAATCGGTTGGTAGAAAAATGTATGCAGGATTTCTTTAAGCTTTGACTTTGAACATGGCAATGGGGACTCACTGCCCCACGTAATCCAAACTGTTGTTCTATTGGGAGACGTAAAAGACATTGCTGAATCTTTCAGACAGAGCAGTCCAATTGGCAAGACAGAAACTCAACCAGGCCCAAGCCCTCCCACAAACACTTAGGGTCTATCATAGGCCATTTCCGCACTACACTTTTATAGTGCTATTATTCCACTTTCAAATCCTATAGAATCCTGGAGTTTGCAGTTTAGGGAGGGGCATTTAGAATTCTCAGCCAGAAAGCTCTTTGGCTTTAGTAAATGACAAACCTCAGAATCTCACACAGGATGTTGAAAGTGGAACAACAGCACTATAACAGTGTAGTGTGGAAAGACCCTCAGTCTTGGGAGAAAGGAAGGCTATAAATAAAATGAATTAATAAATAGCTCTATCTTCACATTCCTGTTACCCTTCATTGCCAGATGTCTGAAGTGGAAAGCCCACCATATTTGTATAAACTTCCAATACGATTTAGAATTGTAGTTCTACATGAGAACTCCAAGTTCCCCATTACAGACTGTCAGCAGCCAGACAAAGGGGCAGGTGACAGGGATATGACAGAAATGATGGGACAACACAGCCCCTTTCACACTGCAAAATTATAGTGCTATGATTCCATTTGCCATGGATCTTTCCTATGGAATCCTGGGGTTCATAACTTGGTGAGTCACTAGAGCTCTCTGGCTGAGAATTCTAAATACTTTTCCCTAAACGTCAAATCTCCATACTCCTTAGGATGTTGCCATGGCAATTAAAGTGGAATCACAGTGCTACAACTGTGTAGTGCAGGGGGACCCCAGCAAACATGGTCCCACTCTTTCTAGTGCCATGCTTAGAATTCTGTGAGGGAAAATACGTGAAAAGGGTTGTTGTTAAGTCTACATCTAATGTATGCAGAACTCTTTGTGAGAGATTTTGCTCAGATTACAGAGTTGGCATCTCTCTTCTAGGAAATCATGCCACAGTATTCATATCAAAAAGGAAGTTGGCAGCTCCTCAAGTTGCTATTGTGTTACCTGAGGTGACATCCATGGCTCCCTCCCTCCACAAAACTGTGTTAGGTTTTATAATCTCACCTAAAATCAAAGCCTTTAAATTAACCTGCTGGTTTAAGTTGCGGATTAGGATAAGTGGCTGCTCATTTTCAGGATATAATAGTGGCTGCAGTACAGAAAAGGAATTACTGTTATTTTTAACAATTACACAATCAGTGTTTTTGTTCTGAGTCCATTGTAACTAAGTCTTAAGTATGTGTCACTGAAATAATCACATATTCTTCTTCTACTTAATACTAACTGCATTTCCCTCCCTTTCATTTGATGTCTACTTGGCGTCTATTTTTTTCCATTGTGAAGTACTTGGGAGAGCAGTTTGTCATTTTTATAAAGGACCATAGGATGATGACAAACCAAATTAAATTCTAATTCAACTAGCAGAAGAAAGAGGTTACTCTTCATCTTCTCCTTTACGTGGAAGAAGTTAGTCTGGCTCATTTTTCATAAGAACTTACCAGAATTTGATAATTTTTCATAAATGAGAGAAGAACAACTGATAACACGTGGGGGAAAAGTAAAAATGAAGTTTCGTCATTCTTTATCTAAGAAGCTCCCTATCCTTAACAGATGTATGGCAGGCACAATACAATGTTGTACAACATAATTTTCCCCAAATAGGAAATAGTTACTGATTTTTCTGTATCTTGGCTGGGTTCCTTTCCGCATCTTACCTTGTTCTGGCACTGGGGTGCAGGGATTGAGTGAGCAGCCTCTGCCGAGAGGCTCTCTCTTCTCTGCTGCTTCAGCTCTGCACGAGCTTTCTGCTCTTGCAAGAGCCCCACCTCTTCCTTCCGCAGTGCAGCCTGGGGCCTTCCTAGGCCACACTGGGGCAGGAAGCGTGACTGGCCCGGCTCAAGAGGCTCCTCATGCCAGGTAAGTGTGCGCGAGGCCCGAGGGCAATGCGCGATTGTGCACCATTTTCGGCTTCAAGCTGAAAATGAAAAGGTGTGCGATCAGCCCCTGCTGGCCCCTGGAGTGTTGCGCGATTGTGAGAGCGTCATGCAGATCGCTCCTTACAGTCGCACGATGCTCCAGGCCCTCTTTCGCATGGCAAATGCCGTGAGAAAAGGGCCTGAGTCATCAATCAAAATGGAGACTTAGGCCATTTCCACACTACACTGTTACAGTGCTGTTATTCCACTTTCAACATCCTGTGGAATTCTGGGCTTTCTAGTTTAGTGAGGCCCAAGAGCTTTCTGGCTGAGAATTCTAAATGCCCCTCTCTAAATTGCAAACCCCAGGATTCCATAGGATGTTTAAAGTGGAATAATAGCACCAGAACAGTGTAGTACAGAAATGGCCTGGATTCGAGAAAACAAAAGAAGGCTGAGGCCATTTCTGCACTTTACTGTTATGGTGTTATTATTCCACTTTCAACATCCTATGGAATTCTGGGGTTTATCATTCACTGAGGCCCAAGAGCTTTCTGGCTGAGAATTCTAAATGCCCCTCCCTAAATTACAAATCCCAGGATTCCACAGGATGTTGAAAGTGGAATAATAGCACTATAAAAGTATAGTGCAGAAATGGCCTGAAATTTGGAAAGTTAACTAGGAAGGAACTGGATAACATACTCAAGTATAAAGAAGTATTATTAAATATCAAAATCAGAGTCAACTCTGTCATCTTTTTTTCTAATTTCTATGTATGGTTGTGAAAGCTGGACAGTGTAGAAGGCCTATCAGGGTAAAGATCAATTCATTAGAAATGTGGTACTGGAAGAGAGTTTTGTGGATAATATGGACTGCCAAAAAGACAAGTAGATGGTCCAAGAGCAAACAAAGCCTGAACTCTCACTAGAAGCCAAAATGGCTAAACTGAAGCTACTGGACATATCATGAGACAACACAACTCACAGGAAAAGATGATCATGCTCTATAAAGTGGAAGGCAGTAGCAAAAGAGGAAAACTGCATTACAGTTGAATTGATTCAAGCAAAGAAGCCATAGCATTGAGTTTGCAGGACCTGAGCAGGATTACTGAAGACTGGGGCCCTTGGAGTTCTTCTCATTCCTAACCTTGCCATGAGTTCAAGCTGACTTGATGGCAAGTAGCAACAACAAACATTGGAAATGGGATAATTTGTCCAGTTCTTTTCTTTCAGTAAGAATTTTGAAAAAGTTACAAGTTCCTTCATAAATGAGAATGGAAGAACTTGAGACTTAAAAGTAAAGCCCTTTTCACAAGGCATTTGCCATGCGAAAGGGCCTCCAGAGCATCACGGGATTGTGAGGAGTGCTCCAGATGATATCCTCGCAATCGTGCTATGCTGCCGGGGCTGGCAGGCACCAATCGCGCACTATTTCAGGTGCACGATTGTGTATCCCTCCAGGGTCCTGTGCACACTTACTGTGCGTGCGGAGCCTCCGAAGCCGAGCTCCTCACGCTTCCTGCCCCAGCACAGCCTGGGAAAATGCCCGGCTGTGCTGCAGAAGGAAGAGCTGGCAGACAACAACTCCAGAGCCGGCCGGCAGGCAACAGCTCCGGAGCTGAAGCTATGGGGACACGAGAGCCTCTCGCAAGAGGCTGTTCACACAATCCCCGTGCCCCGGCGGTGAGAAAAGGTAAGTTGCGGAAAGGGACTAAGTCTGGAAATAATGAAACTATTTGCCCAATTATCATCGTCATCATTATCATCATCATCAATCAATTAATCAATCAATCAATCCAATACTTCTATATAACATGTTTTTAGCCTCTTGGGAAGTCGGAACTCCATGGCATTTTGTTAGCCTACACAGTAGGCTTCTCTCTCTCCTGAGAATGCTGTAGACAATGTGTGCCTTCTTCCATAGTTGTGTAGAGCAGAACTTGAAAAAGTTCCTTTTTGGACTACAATACCCAGGACTCCATGGCCAGCAAGGCATGGTCACTGTGTTCTAATTTACAAATATAATGCCACCAGTCTGCTGGGGTCAGCCTTGCTTCTGCTTGAAGAGGAAACTTAGGCCCTTTCCGTATCCTACCTTTTCTCAGTGCTGGGGTGAGGTGATCGCACAAGCAGCTTCTTGTGAGAGGCTCTCGCTTCCCTGCTTCTTCAGCTCTACACAAGCTTCCTGCTTGCACGAGAACCCTGCCTCTTCCTTTCGCAGTGCAGCCTGGGACTTTTCCAAGCCTGCACTGGACAAGAAGCGTGACCGGCCTGGCTCCTGAGGCTCCGCACACAAGGTAAGTGCACACAGGGCCCTGTAGTGATGCGCAACCTCACACCATTTTCAACTTCAAGCTGAAAATGAAAAAATGTGTGCGCGGTCCACGTCAGGCCCTTGAGTGTCGTGCAAATGTGAGTGCATCGTGTGGACCGCTCCTCACATTTATGCGATGCTCAAGGAGCCCTTTCGCATCGGAAATGCCATGTGAAAAGGGCCATAGTGTGGAAAGGCTCTTAGTCTCATAGGTGGTATTATGTTCTCAAAATCTTTTTCTACCTTAGAGGATGAAGAGGACTTTGAGTTCCTTGAAAGAAAGAAATGATACAAATGTAGCAACTTGCTCTAGCCACCTCATCAGTAGTGCCCACCCAATGAAAGTTATTGACTATTGACTATTTTGAAAGAGGGTGGGTTATGAAACCTATCTAAACTCCATCTCAAAAGCACATTTGATACAGGCACATACTACAGTGATGTTCCAGTTAGCTGTGCATCTGTACAGCACGGATGCACCCTCCCTTTAAAGAAGTATGGTTCCCACAGATATCACATGCCCTTTTTGCATGGCATTTGCCATGCGAAAGGGTGCCTGGAGCATCGCACAATTGTGAGGAGCGATCTGCATGAAGCATTCACAATCACACAACACTCCAGGGCCTAGCAGGCGCCACTCATGCATTTTTTCATTTTCGGCTTTCAGCCAAAAATGATGCGCTATCACGCATTGCTCCAGGGCCCCCCACACACTTGCTGTGCGTGCGGAGCCTCTGGAACTGCAGCGGTCGCACTTCCTGCCCCAGCGCAGCCTGGGAAACTCCCAGGCTGCGCTGCAAAAGGGAGAGGCGGGGCTCTCAACACTACCTGCTCGGGAGCAGGCAGCTCACGCAGAGCTGAAGCAGTGGGGACACGAGAGCCTCTCGCTGGAGGCTGCTCGTGCGATCCCCGCACCCCAGCACCGAAAAAAGGTAAGGTGCGGAAAGGGCCACAGAAAGGGATAACAGACCCTTTGGACTTTTAGGCAGACACAGATTGCAAAAACACGGATATCACTGGCATGTCCATAGGAGAAAAGAGGGGAGAAAATCCTTTTTTTAAAAATGACTGTATATCATTTAACAACTTTCATTTAGCAAAGGAACCAAACAAAAAAACCAAAAAACCCCCCCCCGTATTACCGTTTTACAATCCTTGCTAAAATCTAACTGTCTAAAGTAACCTGCTGCTTTAAATAGAGGATTAGAGATGAGTGACAGCTCATTTTCAGGAAATAATGGCGACAGCAATAAAAAAAGGAAATTACTGTTATTTTTAGCAATTACACAATCAGTATTTTTGTTACAGTGACTTCCACATTGAACTACTGATAATATGTCAAAATGGTAGACAGGCTTTATCAAAGCTCTTCATAACTTTAAAGCAACAGAATTGGAGTCTTGGGAATTGAGGCTCTGTCTGTATCCTAAGCTCTCATTAAAAAAGGATATATATATAATATGATTCCTACCTTGAAACCATTATGAATTTCTCAGTATAAATGTGTGCATGTCAGGAACTAGATGGATAGAACCCTATCCCATCCCACCTTCCAGCATCAACTGGCAGCTTTGAGGGCACACATTTATAGAAACATAGCAACATAGGAACTTGCCTTATGATGAGTTGTGCGGTATTACATATGGTCGATTTAGTTCAGTATTGTCAACTCTGACTGGTAGAAGCTGTCCTGGATTTTAAGAAGACTCTTTCCTACTCTTACATAGAGACACCTGCTATTTTCTGCTGGTCTCCCATCTGAATACCAACCATGCCTAGCCTTGTTTTGCTTTCAAAATTGAATAAAATTGGGCATGACAGACCAGGCAGACAACTAGCAACTGGTAGGGCAGAGCTTACTCACAGCAACAAGAGCAGGAACGGTCCAAACAAGGTTCAAGCCAAGATCCAAACATCCCAACGCAAACAAATCCACAAAGGCAAATCATTAGCAAATGAGTGAGCAAGATCAGCATCAACCCCACTGTCAATAATCACAGGGTGGTGAGGAGCCTCCACAGGAACATGGCAGTAGTGGTGGTACTGATCCTGCTCTCTTGTTTGTGAATGAGCAAGCAGGATTGGCACCCTCCCTACTTCCATTTCCTGTGGAAGCTGCTGGTCACCCTGCAATTTTGGATGGCAGTGATGATGATCTTGCTTGTGAATAAGCAAGCAAGATTGGCACCACCCTTGTTAATAATTGCAGAGCAATAAGGAGCTTCTTCAGAGCACTGCACTGCAGCTTGTCACCACCTTCACTGCTGCCCTATGCCATTTTTTTTCATAAGAATTTAAGAATGTACAATTTTTAGTATTTGTGAGGGGTCCTGGAACCAATTCCTTGGGAACATGGTGGGCCCACTGTACAAATGAGCAGATAGCGAGTGTAAGCATGCAAAGACTGTTAAATCTAACACATGAAAAAGAGCTATACTTTCAGAGAAGTGTAGTGAGTATGTGAAACTGCCTTACGTGTACACAGGTAGAGTATGTGTGTGTGTGTGATGGGGAGGACATCCAGATCTTTTTGTGCTACAACTCAGATCTTCCCTCACTGTTGGCTATGCTGCCTTGAGCTGATGGGAGCTGCAGTCCAGTCCAACAATGTCTGAAAGGCCACACATTCTTCTTCTCTAACCTGGAATACCCCTGTGAGTAAGAACCAAGTACTTTCTACGTAGAACGTTTTGTGCACATAATATCTGTGCATGCAGAGGATGCTTCATATCTTCATGTGGTGTAGATATATACCATCCTTAAAAGAACTGAATAGAGTGCTTGTTGAACATTTCTGGTTTTATGTAGCAGCTTCGGGGAGCAATATTGTGCCACAAAAGGCTGAACGGTTCTAATTCTACCAATTGTTTAATTGCTTTTTATTTTTTTAAAAAAACAATATTTTATATGTTTTTAATCTGTTTTGATTTTAACATTCTGTAAACTGCTTTGAATCCCAGTATTTGGTAAAAGCTGGAATACAAATGAATAAAACAACAACTCCCTTTTCCTGCCTGCATCATGGTCCAGTTCAGAGCATCTCTACAGCTGGAATGCAAAGGAGAGAAGATGACATCTTTAACATAATCCTCAGGGTTTAGGCCCAGAGCACAGAAACATTACTGGGGGATTCTGTGAATTGTATCCTCTAAACAGCAACTTTCCCAAGTAACATTCTTTTATTATAAATTTTATACACACACACACAGCTGCCTATTATTGCCAGACTAACAAGTGCCTCTACCTATCAGACATGGGAGTTACTCTCTTAGAAAGAAAGAGTAGGTCTGGGCTATATTATCAAAACTTTCCATATAGTACCATGCCTTTCCATACCTGAAATAATTCACTTTTGTGCAAGATTCAAGTAGAGTGACTACAGTTAAATGAAGTTGCAGTCTGTTTGATGAGGTAAGGTGCTGCAGATGTCTGCTATAGATGGGCAGATCACTGTATGGCAGAAGGAAAACAAAGTTTCTGGTTCTTCAGGGCTAAAAGCAACCTGAAGTGTCCCTCTGCAACTACCAGTAAGTCATGCCATGTGAGGGATTGCATCTGAGGTAAATAGCTTCTAATAATGAAGACATGTATGCCTGTACAACATTTCCCAGGGTAGATCTGTGGGCAGCTCTCAGGTGTTTAAATATACACACACAAGCGCGCATACACAGAAAACATAATGGAAATGGTAATTAGATGAGACAAAACCAATTCTGTGTGCTATCTTGTGATATCAACCTGTGATAGTTCAACTGCCTTTTACCAATGACTTTTTGTATGCTTTTACTTATGTCTCTAAGTGTTTTAATTGTATTTGTTTTAGTTTTCATAAGCTTGTGGTGGGAAAGACACAACACAAATGACTGAATAATAACACATTCCATTGTATGCACAGAAGAAGAGGGGATTTTATCTGCCCTTTCTCTCTCATCTTCCATTTAATTTGACACATAAGAGTCTCAGTACTATTGTTAGTCCTGACTGGAGTAGAGTCATCGAGTCAACTAGTCTTACCTGTGTGTTGACTCACCTATGAACAATTGATGCAATGGGTCTCTTCTAGATGGAACTAACAAATTCCAGTCAAAATGTGCTACAGCGGCCTAACATGGTTGACACTTTAATGAAAGGAAGGTCATGTTCTTCCAGATTTGATATCTTTGAGAAAAGATGCTATGAAGAAAGGGAAGTTTGGATATAAAATACTTGGTAGCCAGATTCATCCAGACCTTACTCCAGGTGACCAGAGGTGAACCAGGGCTGCCAAAAGGGATGTGAAACTCTTATCAATCTAATTTTTGTTGAGTTTCTTCAGATCCCATCAATAGTGTTGTCTCATCTGTGGTCTGTATCTTATTGAAAGACTTTTTTCCCCTTCATTCATGGAATCTTTTGTACATTTTGGTATGCACCTTTCCTGATATATTTGCATGCAATTTCTGTAATGTACACTTAATGGGCAGGAGTGTGTTTGTTTGCGTTTTCTTCCATTTGCTTGCATGCAGGTCAAAAAATGAAAACGAAAAGAATCTGACCTCCCAATGTGTTCTCTCAATGACAAGATCCTGAATGATATGTGTGCGCTTTAGTTAATAGCCACTTAAACCATGACTTCAATAAACTGATAACAAAATCTGTTTCTCTTTTTTTGTATACTGAAAAACAGCATAAAGCCTGGGGAAGCATTATGGCCCCTGTTTATAACTTTCATTGCCTATTCATTCTGACATTTCCCCCTGGCATTGCTGTCTGTCTCTTCCATACTTTGGACAGAATTCTGTCCTTTTTCAGGTTCTGCAAGTATCGGTATTCCCTTCCTCTTTCTGCAGTGCCCAAATATCCCTTGAAACACAGCCATTCCCTGCTTAGTGGGGAGCAGAATGGATTGGAGAAGTGAGTAAGTAGCATCTGGCTACATCCCCCTAGCCAGACACACAGTGATTGCAGCAGCAGTGAGACCCTTGGAGGATCTCATTTTGCATCTGTATATGGGGAAGTAGCCATATGCTTCTGCAATCCTTCTTGCTTGTCACAAAGCACAGAATCACCGGTGGGGCAACTTCAGAGGCTTTAGAGTAGGCCAGGGGGCTTTATAGTTCAGCACTGTGTATGTCCATATATGGACATTTATGCTATATTGTGGGGTGTTGGATTGAGGCCCATAATGTTTTATATACCCACAGCTCAAGAGAATACTTTACACATTTGATGTAGTGAATGGTAGGCCACCAAGGTTTATGCCACAATACAATTGTAGTTTTACACTCTAAGGTGTGAAAACAACTTTGTTCTATAGCTCTGTGGTGTATAAGGGATCACCTCATAGAACAAAATGACTGTAATGTGCACCTGCATAGCAAATTGCAACCAAAATTCAACTGTTTGAATTTCAGACCCAAATACCTTACAGTCAATCTGTGAAAGATTTCAGAATGAACAGGCCTGTAAATATATTCCTGCACAAGTGGGAAAAAGATGAGTGTCTTGGGATTGTCAGCAGCTGTACCTTTTAAAAGATGCTGTCAGAAAATCTATTATAACTGGTCCTGATGCTATAATGGCTCTTGGGGGATAAAGAGAATTCACTTTAGAAGAGAAAGTGAACTCTCTTTTTTAACATTGTGAGCATACGCACCAGAGCAGCCTTCCTCAAGCAGGTTGCCCTCCAACTGTATTGGACAATGACTTTCATCATCCCTCCCCAACACGGTTGTCGATCATTTATTCTTGATAAAAGAAAAGATACAAGACTGAGCCAGCCAGCCAGTATAGTAACACTTCAAAACATGAGTTGGATTGCAATACCCCGTCTAGTACTTACCCCATAACAATTGTGCCACATAAATACTCTGTTAATTACAAGCAATATTTGGAAATACACATTCTAAAAAATCTTTATTTTCTTTGTGCTTAGGATTCATGGTATTAATGGGGAAGCTGGCCAGTCAAGACATTCAGCTGAAAAAGAGAAGAGATAAGGACTCTCTTTGCGTATAATAAAGATCATAATAAAGGCCAATGTGTTTCAGGGCAAAATGAAATCTTACTTCGTTTAATGTAGCTGTCTCGATTTCCATACTGGTATATAATACAGGCATTTCAGAATAAAACATTTCTGCACGTACTGTTTGTTTCTATCTTCTTTATAAATGCTTTTCTGTATTTTAGGTGATTTCCATACCTTCTAGTAATTATGAGATTCCTAAAATGGGTATATGAAAAGAAAGGATGCATGTAAAGAAGTAGCTATATGAGATACCACATTGTTTCTGTTCTTGCCTCTCTGAATTATGTAAGAAAAACAATTCTCCTACATTTCTAAGAGGGAAGTTCTCATAAAGCTGTTCAAACCACTAGCTTTCTATTTTGAATGTACTTTTGACAGTTATTGCTTCAACCTACGTGCTGTGAAGCTTTGCTAGCAAATGGAACAAAAAACAACCCATTGGGGCTGAAAACAAAAAAGATGTTAGAAAGCCTATACTGTTGACATTTCTGCATCAAAAAGAACACACAAACTGTATTTTGATTCTGAATCTTTGATAGGACGGACTCTTGCATACCTAACTTCCCTTCTCCCTAAGTTGTACTTTTGGGGCATTATGCAATATCAGTATTCAGTTCACAGTCACATCAGTGGTGTTCTGCAAATACAACTGTGGCATGCAGAATTCTTTGATGGTGCATAACAATTTGTCAGTGCCTTCAACATAGTTCTTTATTCATTGCTGTTGTGGATACAGCTCTTGTGCACCTCCACTCTGCACAATGGAAAAATAAGCAATTTGCAAATATGCAGTGTTTTGCACTATGTTGGTGTTCAGCAGAAGAATGATGTACCACAATCATCTTTAAATTACATGAGTGTAGACTTACATTAGCAAGTGTAGGATCTTGGCCCTGTTCGGTTCTCTACTTCTACTCTTCTTGTTTCCCTTTGGTCACCTTCTTCCCAGCTGCATAGCTTGGAGTGTGGGTAGAGGGGGCTGTGGCAAGGGGGGCAGAGGGGCAGAGGAATGGTCGCATCACGTGGGGGTGCGGCCACATCGTGCGGGGACATGGCCACATTGTGCAGGGGCATGACTGCATCACATGGGGTGCCCCCCAAAAATTGCTGCCCAGGGTGGACCGCCCTCATAAACCCCCCCCCCTTCATACTCCAGTGCTTCTTCCAGTTTCCGGCTTGATTAGCTCTGAAGTGTTTCCAGTGTCTACCATGAGCAGGATGAGCTATGAAAGGGACTTCCTAACCAGGATGCCCTCTGCTCCCTTCAAGGTCATAATGGTGTTCCACCCCCGCAATGAATTTACTAAGGAGCAGAGAATGGGTATGGGGAAACTTTGGAATGGTTGGCACTCAACTCCAGAGCTTGTAAATTTCAAAGACTGCCGCTCCAAGCATCCCTCCGACAATGTGGGCATTAAGGAATTCTGGGAATTATAGTAATTTTCCCGAGCTCTGCTCAGACCAGTTCTGAAAGCAGAAATGCTAGGTGAATCATCTGTCACCAGAGACTTCTGTGGAATGCCTCAAGATACTGAGCTAGCTAGGTTGGGGTGGAGCATGCAGACACTGGGGGCTAATATTGATGGTTTGAGCTTTAGCAGCATGGCTTCCTACTTCTCTTAATGCCACTATTTAAAAAAAAAACCCACAATTTTTAAAGAATGCCAACATTCATTATACCATGGACCCCAACATGTCAACCCTCAGGATACTAAGGTACATCAGGCGGGATTGTGTATGATGATACCCTATTCCCTGCCAGTATCACATCGTCCTTTTTTTTCTCTCTCTCTGTATACACACAGAGCTTGCAATAACAGTATTTTGCAACTGTCTTTGTACAAACAACTGCTTCCTATGATCACAGTAAACCGCTGTGGTGTCTAATAAATATATTTTTTTAACTGATATTTTACTTTTAAATATTTAGGGATTCCAAAGTACATGACCAAAAAGAATAGATGTTCTGGTACTGCAGTATTAATGATTCCTCTTTCTCACTGTTCTAAACACAAGGGCAGGGGGGAAAGGTAAGTAATCAACATAATGAGCCATCTGTGTTTAAAACTATGCTTTCCCTTATAACTGAGAGTTTGTTAATATGGCCAAGTTAGAAACAGGCATAGCACCAACTGTGTACAAATTGCTCTCCAAAGAGCTCAGGTCATCACAAGTCCAAACAAATATGGCCTGCTGTGTTGGGTTTGATTTCTCAAAATGCTGTGCTGTGCCACTTTGCAGCCTCTCTCATTTTGGCATGACATGACAGTTGCTAAACAATGGAAGGATTTTTTTAAAAGAAAACAACAACAACAACAGGCAAGCAAGTTGTGGTTATCAGCATTTTTTGCACATAATCTGTTAGAGAGTCATCAGCAGCAATAAAGTGGACACTGTGATTCCAGCAACAGTGCACAGTCGGCAGTTCTGTGCACTTCCCTGATGATTATATGTATACATAAAACCCCAAATTCTTGGAGGACCAGAGATGTTGCTCTGATATCCTTTATACTACATCAGCAGTAAGCACCGCAACCAATTTCCATTACATTTTTTTCTTTCATTAACATTTTTATTGTGGAAAGCCTCATTCTCTGGAGGATGTTAACAAGGGGAATGCATTTATGCTATATTTTCCTCATTTAAAGAGACTTGAGCCTCACATGGTATATAGGTGGCAAAGACATTTCTACAACACATAGGAAGCTGAAAGCTGGCATAGACAAAATCCAAAAGACCTCAAATGCGATAAAAAAGCTTGCACGTGGCATATTTTTATACAGCTTTCCCATGAAATAAGGGATATGAAATATCTCTGAAAATGGCTAAGAGGAACAGGTAAACTTGGTCTAAGTCAATCATTGGCCCAATTTGGCCACTGAAAGCAATCAATTCATACTCTGATTGTTAAGAACTATGTATGCTGAGATGTCCAGGTGGTATATGAGAATTCCAGGGTATATATGCCAGAATATCTTTAGTGACATAAACTAGCTACACCAGCATGTGTACTTTTGGGACATTGTGAAAATAGGTATTCAATATCTTCTTACTGTGGGATGTGCTAGGAAGCTGCCTTTCACAGTAACGGATGTACAACATCATTCCTTCCCATGGATGGTGTCTTCGGAGCACATCCCCACAAAAATTTAGTGGCCAGGGAAAGGCAAGGAGGACTGAAGTAGCATCCAGTTGTACTGCATCTCCAGATGTTCCCACCAGTTCTTCAGCATACACTAGAGTATTCACTGGAGCAGTGCCTGTTTTCTTCTCTTGGCTTCTGGGGTGCTCTTGCCCATCACTGGCCACTAAATTGTTATGGGGGCATTCTCTGGCACTGGGAAAATGCCTCACACTGGGGGCAGAAGGATTAGCTCTGTAAAAGTGCACTGGTGGACCTTTATACTTCACAAGCAAATGGAGGGTTCTGGATTAGACAAACTGTGGATCTAATGGGTCACTGAACTGAAAAAACCATTGGATGCCTCTCATTGGAATTGTGCACTGACATGCACCAACAGTCCTCCTCAGATCTACAACTGCAAATAATTCAACAGAACATATTTTGTGTGGGGATTCTATTGACTGAGGATGCTAGAACATAAAAATATTAGAGATGCTCTGAACATGGAGGGACCGTAGCCTGTATGCTGTTTTCATGTTCTGACACACTGGGCAGTAAAATGTATTAGAGATAGCACTGAGCTTTTCCTCATGAAGTTAATAGGATGTTTGCCATTAGAACTGGACAGTGGGAATGGATATAGATTATGGATTCTCTAGCTGGTCCTAGTGGTTTAGTGTGTACTTCTGTCTCTTTACATTATTGTCTTGTGTGAATGAGCTGCATGCTAATCACAGTCAGGGATACATATGAAGAGTTACCAAAGAGGATGAGATGAGGGAAATGTTTGGGAGTTGTGCATGGGTCAGGGTTGATAATTAACATGTTTATCTTTTATTTTAAAAAAATACAGAATAATAATAGTAATAATAATAGAAGAAGAAGAAGAAGAGAAGAGGAAGAAGGATCAGCAGTCTTTTTCAATGGCAGCCTAGCAGATTGGAAAGAAGAAGGAAAAGGTTTAAAGAGAGAAAATAAAACTAACCCACAGTTTCATCACAGTTACCGTTAGTATGATACCTGAGAGAGTATGGCTATCTGGAAAAATATGTTTCTGTCTCTCTTCTTCAATGAGAACTCCTTAAACATTTGGAGAGATACTTTTGATATTGTTACACTGACTTCTGGGGATCCCTTTGGGGACACCTTGATTCACTCCAAAATGCAAAGATTGGGGAAATTAGTGGAGCACTGGCAATAGCAAAACGAAGGGCAGGGTAACCCAGCAGAATCTTTTACCCGATTTTTACGGGGTCAAAACCAAGTGAAAAGCCAGACAAACATATCAATAATTGGATTTTATTAACAAATGTACTCTCACGCACCAGCACACTCATTCACTCATGCACACAAGGCCTATTGAAAAGGGAAAGAGGTGAAAATTGATAGGGGATATAGCAGAGAGGGTGTAATGGTGGTGATGCTTCACCTATCATGAAGTTTTCAGTCCAGGAAGTGGTGAGAAGAACGGAGCTCAGGAAAGAGAAGCTGCTAAGGGGATCACTCATCTAACAGAGTGCCGGTCTACTAGTGTGGTGGCGAGTTCTCTGAAGAGACCCTCAAAAACTGGGACTACTTATAGGGCAGAACATACCTCCAGGGCAGGCCCTCTCCTGGGAAGAACAATAGCCAAGATAAAGGGAGAAATGCAGCACAATAGCAACTTTTCAGTTTGCATGATTGGTTTATGCAGATGGACCTTGCAGTGCAGGGTTTACTAACATTGGAGTTGCTCAACCTGGGGAAAACTCAATAATCCACTCAAGTTGGCTATTCCTTGGCTGAAGATCCTTTGTCCATGCAGACGTGTTTAGCCAGTGGTCTCCTAGGGGAACGTGACAAGGGATTTTCCTGGCCTTGACCTAGTTTTGGTCATTCGACCTATTTGTCTACGCACCCACCTGGGCAACCTCTCTGGCATGGTGGGCATATTTGATATCAAATTTATAGTCCCTGGGATAGGGTATGCCAGTTGGGTAACAATATCTTCCTTTGAAGGAGGAGATGCCTCATATTTGACTGATGGATATAACTGAACAAGACATGCTAGAATCTATTCCAGCATGGCTCTCATTTTCTTTCTTAACTCCAAGACATGGTGATTACGAGAAAAATCCTGAAAAAAAGGGATATGGTTAATACCGTCACTTCAGATTTGAAACGTGTTGTCTCTTTAAATTAAAGTCCACCATCAGACAAGCATTGGATAGGATATATTACATGTGCATTTAATCTAAGTTAGGAGGAGCTGGATAAAAAGAGCAAAAAGGGAGCATTTTAAATCTCATGTGTCATGTATTGATTGGTTGGTTGGTTGCATTTTTAAAAACTAGCTAACATCCAAGGCTGGGTGGAGTACAAATCAAAAAATATAAACTGCAAAGATATGCTAGGGTCATATACATGCGTGGAAGGATTTATTTTAAGAGGGTGAAGGTTTGGTTCTCTAGAAGTTGATGAACAGCTACTTCCATCATACTTCACAATTGCCCAGGTTGGCTACTGCTGCTGAGTTCTACAAGGGCTGCAAGTTCACCAGTCATTGGATTAGGTGAAGAACTAAAGGTTATGGAAGTGTTGACAACCTTAATACATAAGCAGAATCATATGCCTTTAATACTTGAGTAGAAGGAAGGTTTAGTAGTTGTAGCTCTCTCACTAGTATACCTCATAAGGGAGAGATGTTACCCTGTGTACTGGGGGTCCCGGGAGGGACACCAAAATGTGCTCAACTAAAAGTGAGGAAAATCAGCTCAGAGCACTGCTTAGCGTTACGAGAGGTAGGGTCACGTAGCGAGATCTTGAACCCTATGTCTACGGGGTCTGGCTGAGTCAAGGAACACACAGAAGTTGAAGCAATAAATGATGTTTTATTACAAACACAAGCAAACAGTATATGCGGCACACTCACACAAGATAACTAAAGAAATAAAGGTTTGAGTGGTATAGAGGGATTTTTAGAGGAGTTGCTGGTTTGGGTGATACTTCACCTGTCCTGAAGTCCGGAAAAATAGAGAGCGAGGTTGGGGTGCAATGTAGCTCAGCACATGGAGCTGAGGGGAGGCTCGCCAAGCAAAGCGGCAGCAAGGCGGGATGAAACTCGGGAGCGATCCGAGGAAGGTCTTGGAATCAAGGGTTTTTATAAGGAGAATGTGACTGCAGGCTATGGCGTACTTGGGGGAAAACAATAGATTTGGAGTTGGAGATAAAGCCTCCGAAAGGTCAGAATCTGAATGATTGAGTTTTGCAGAGGTTCTCAATAGAGTAGCCAGTATGCAAACGCAGAGTACTTGGGTATTGTATAGTTTACCCATGAAGCTGCCAGCATGGGGCAGAGGATCTTTTGTAAGTTGTATGCATACCTAATTAGAACACTTGCCTGGAGGTCTCCTAAAGCGGTGAGTAGGCTATTTTCTGGCCTGCCTGTATTGTCTAGGAATATTACGGCAATAATCGGTCGAGCCTGTATGCGTGCTTGTCCGGGGGCCTCGCAAGCACGTGGAAAGGAATGGATAAGTGTAAATTCATGTGAATTATGATATCAAAAGGATATCTTTTAATATCCCCAAAGCTCGGACTAGTCAGGGCAGTAACAGAGGGAGGCTGAAGGGATAAAAAAAAATCTCATCTGCTGAAATTCTCTTTTGAACCACAGTTTCAGATTAAATACATGTGTGTTGTAATTCACTGGGAGAGAAGAGAAACCATGTGGATAATTAGCAGTCCAGAGGTGAAGAAGGTAAAGGATCATTCAGCAGCCAGAAAAAACAGAATAGGCAGAGGGATGTGCAAAAGAGTAGTCAGGGTCCAGTTCCAATGGTCCAGAAAGTAGGGTAGAGTCTCCAAGCTGACTTGAGTGTCTTTTCCATAAAGTGGAAGTGTTGTTTCTAGTGTGTGACTAGTGTTTGCTGTGTGCTTTATCTAGGCAGATTGATTGTTATATGAGAATGGCTGAAGCCACCTAAACTGCAAGGGTGTTGAGCCCCTCGCCCAAAATTCTTTCACTCCTGGTGTTCCTGAGGGAGGCATGACAATGAGATCCTTGGTCTGAGCCTTTCCATGGAAATAAAATATGGGTGAACAAAGTGCAGCTATTGGATTACATGAAGACACCCAGGCCTTTTTTATACCTCTCGAAAGTTGGGAGGGGGCTAAAATAGCCAATCATAGCTCCAGAAGCCCATAAAGTGTATGACTGAGGGGTGTGATTGGCTATGCCAATTTCTTCCATGGGACGGGGCTCAAAACTTGGCAGATATTGCCTTCCAAGGTCACTTAGAGATGATCCCCAACTCCTAGAAGTTGTCCCACTCTTGAATGACCAAGTGTGTGTGTGTGGAAATAGAGTGGTCAGCTGGAATAGAAGACAGGAGTTTTGTATTTGGATAACTGTATAGAAGAGATGCAAGCCACACCTGCTGAAATCTCCTGTCCTACACAACCAATACTGGTACAGGTGCCACAACCTTTTTGGCCCTGGGGAACACAAGGTGGAAAAATCTAAAAACTGTCCTTTGTTCTATAAATGATGTCCTCAGATGAGCAGTCCAAATCCAGAAGCTGGGAGAATTTGCAATTTTGCTTGCATTTTAATCAAAAGGCAACATTTTCATACTGCCAAAGATAACTTCATCACAGTCTGCCTACTACTTAACAAATGAGATAGTACAGACTAGGGATATGCTGATTCAGGTTTTTGAAGAGATGCTCTGAGGTTGCTTTAATCCCTCACCCCAATTGGAATGGAATTTTTAGCACTAATTAATCAACTGAATTTGTAAAGGTTTAAAGTCCAGGCAAGCTCTATGCAGTTTGGTTAATGTGCTTTGTAAGACATCTATGCTTGTTCTGCAGACCTCCTCTGTTTGCATACCTAAGCTCCCTCATGATATTTTAAAATCATTATTGTTTCAAACGAAGAACTGCTGGCTTGGCTTGTAGATTTCTCTTATGCCACATTACTTACCCTTCAATTGTCCCAATTTGACAGAGACAGTTCTGATTAATCCCCTGTTGTCCCACTTTTCCTGCTACTTTTAAACATCCTGGTTTCTCTCTCTTCCTGACACTTTCTCTGTTTCTCTTTAGGTTACTTCCGTTGGTGCAAACAGAGTTCAAAGTGCAAAAGTAGTTTTCATTCAGTTAGCTCAATGGCGTCTGGGGCAGAGGACAGGAGGGGCAGAATCATGCCCTTCCCAGTAGGTTGAGGAAGAAGTGAACTGCTGCAGCCTGTCCAAGCTTGTATGTGTTGGGGGATGATAGGAGTTTCAGCCCCACAGAGATGCAGCGGAATAACCACAGGCAGCGAGCCAACAGCAGCAGCTTTGTTCCCCAGTAAGGATACTCACACACGGAGGAGTTTCTTCCAAACAGGAGGCACTTTATCTTGTAGCAACGTTCCGTTATATACACAACACGGAACAGACGGACAAAGGCTTGCACCAGACTCCGGTTTGGTCAACAGACAAATACATACTGGGGATTGCTTTCTTATATACATATTTACAACCAATCAGGTAGAGGTTTGCACACCTCCCTCTACCTTCTGCACACGACCCCAGTTTCTGATGCAACCTTGCAATCACCCACAGCTGGAGCATGATGCAGCATCTTTGCAATGGGCTGATCATTTTCCCAGGGTTCCCTGCCTGGAATCCCTGACAATCCTCTCCAAAATGGTCAGGCCACTGTGTAGGACATTTTCGCTATCCATACATGTTATGCAATACTTATTCCATAATACATACAGTACATGCAGTCAAGGGTACAATTCATCTTCCACCTTACGCTCTGGTGGCAAGGCCCAGTTTACCTGCCAACTTCTCATGGCCTACAACTGGAAGTGCCTTTGTGAGCAGATCCGCAATATTGTGTTCAGATGGACAATACCGCAAGCACAAAATCCCATCCTGGATCATTTGTCTTACATTTTGGTATCGTACCCCAATGTATTTAGTCCTACACTTTAAGTTTTCCGCCTCAGCCATTGCTATGAAAGCTTGCGAGTCTTCATGTATTTCCAGAGCTATGCTGCAGGGCTCTTGTATGTCTGTCAGCATTTGTCTTAGCCACTGTACTTCGCTGGCCATTTCTGATAATGCTGCAAATTCCGCCTCTGTTGTACTGAGCGCCACGCAACTCTGCTTTCTTGATCTCCGTACTATGGGACTCTCCGCATACCTGGCTACCAACCCAGTCACTGACTTCCTGTCTACTGGGTCAGCAGCAAAAGAGCTATCGACATAGCATTCCAGTGTTTTTTTGGCTTCCCACCATTCTCAGGCACAGATCTCTTGTACCTTTGAGGTATCTGATGACTCGTTTTACAGCCACCCAATCTATCTGTCTGGGTTTGGAAGCTCTCCTGCTTAACAGTCCTACAGTGAAACTGATATCCGGTCTCGTGTTGTTAGCAATGAATAACAGGCTTCCAATGACAGAATGGTACAGCTGAGGGTTCACAAACAGCTCACTTGCTTCCAAAGCTGCGAAGTCTGTTGTCATGGGAGTCTTGACTGTCTTTGCATCACACAGATCACATTTAGCAACAAGACTGTCCATTTTTTTCTTTTGGCTTAGAAAAATTTCGCCTTCACTGGTTCTCTCCACTTCAATACCCAAATAACACTTCAGGCTTCCTAGATCTTTTAGCCTGAATCGTTTCTTCAACTCCATCTGCACACGCCTTACATCACTGGCGCTTCTGGCTGCAATACAAAGGTCGTCAACATACATCACCATTATGACACAGTTGTCACCTGTCCCCTTAGTATATACGCATGCATCCGCGATGCTCCTTGTATACCCAAGTGCCACCAACTGCTGGTCAATGCATTTGTTCCAGCAGCGGGCACTTTGGCAGAGACCATAGAGAGCTTTGCGCAACAGGTATACTTTGTTGTCTTCTGCGCCAAAATACCCTGGTGGTTGCTCCATGTAGACTGTTTCTTCTAGATCAGCGTTCAGGTACGCTGTTTCAAAATCAAAATGTTGAACAACCATTCTCCTCTTGGCAGCAACAGCTAATACCATCCGCAGACTTTCTGGTTTGGCTGTGGGAGAAAAAGTCTTGTCAAAGTTGGTGAACCTTTCCTAGGAGAAACCCTTTGCAACCAGGCATGCCTTATACTTCTGTGTGCCATCAGGCATGTCCTTTAATTTGAACACCCACCTGCACCCGACTACCTTCTGGTCTTTGGGCCTGTCTACCACCTGGAAGACCTTTCTTTCGACAAGTGACTGGAACTCAGAGTCCATGGCAGTGTTCCACTTCTCCTGTTCCTCCTTGGGATACTCTAACAGTTCCCGATAACTTTCTGGGTGACTAGCCACAACACTGAACAGCTTGGCCCCTTGGACAACAAATCTGACAGGGGCTTTTCTTACCCTCTTGGACCTCCTGGGGATGATTACCTTAGTTTTTCCAGACTCAGTTTTGCTAGGGCTACTGCTGCTCTCAGTGTGAGGCTTTTCTTTGAGTGCAGTCCCAGGTTTGAAGCTAGGTGGTGGTGAGGAGTCGTATGAGGTTCCAGCTTTTTCCTCCTTTTCCTCATCAGACATGACTGCCCCTTCATTTTCAGAACTTACGGGAACACTTTTCACACTTTTACCCAGGGGAATCAAAACCTCTTGATCACAGTGCAGTCTTTTCCCACTTTTCCCACTTTTACCCAGGTTACAGTGCAGTCTATGCCATCCTGAATGGATTTCGAAGTTTGCACTCCTGGAATACACTATTTTGCCAGCATAGTGTAAAAATCTATATTTGTTACCTTCATATCCCACAAAGCGTAACCGTCTAGATTTCTCCTCTCCAGACTTTCTGAAACATGGGGGAACATACACACTAGCAAACTGACCCCAAACACATAGATGCTGCAGGTTTGGCGCTCTACCATACAATAGGTAATATGGAGTTTGCTTCACACTTGAGCTCCACATCCTGTTTATGTGGTAGTTTGCTGTCACTATGGATTCTCCCCAAAGTCCTGCTGGGGCTTGGGCATCCTCCATCATATAGTCCTTCATTTGTTTTAACAGCCCAATTCTTCTTTCTGCAAGACCATCCTCCCCGGGAGATGCGGGGTTGGTGGTTTTATGCCTTATCCCTTTCTTACGCATCCAGGCTTGCAGGCTATTGGACAAGAATTCTCCCCCTCTGTCTGACACAAGACTGGCTACTTTAGAAGGAAATTCCCTCTCAACAGCATTCACCCACTCTTGGAACTTTTCAGCTGCTTGGCTTTTCTCTTTCAGTAGATAGACACAGGAGTACCTGGTGTGTCTGTCTACAATTACCAGGACATACCTATTTTGCCCTTCAGTTGGCTTGAATGGCCCAGCCAAATCTGCATGTACAACCTCAAAAGGACGTTGGGTGACACACTTGCTTTTCTTGGCAATAGGGTAAGCCTTTACCTTAACCTTTTTGCATACAGAGCAATCTAGAAACTTAGGGCAATTTCTGACTTGTAACCCAGGGCATACCTTTGCCAGCTCCTGCAAACTTTTGTAGCTGACATGCCCCATCACTCTGTGGAGATGACGTACACACTTATCTTGTAGAGGTTTGTTACACAATGGGTTAACGTTTGCCACTTTTCCTTTGGGCAACATGTGGTACAACCCCTGCTTTTTCACCCCTTTTGCACAAAACATACCATTTTCAGTTATTGTACATTTCTCCCCTTCAAACACCACTTTGTAATCCTCACTGGTCAGTTGGGAGACACTCAAAATACAATTCTGCAGGTTGGTAACACACAACACATTATTGAATGATTTACCAAAGCATGGCACATATGCAGTACCCATCTTCTGCACCTTGCTTGGTGCCCCATCTGCAAGGGAAATTGCTGTTATATTGGCATTTGTAACATCATTCAACAGCTTTAAATTGTTCACCATGTGGTGAGTTGCACCACTGTCTAGCAACCACACACCACTCTCAGACTGTTCTTTTGCCACAAACACATGGCCTTCAGCCTGTGACGACACGCCCCTCCGCTTCTGGGCTGCCTTCTTCCCTCTGCTCGGCGCTGGCATTCTGCAGTCCTTCTGGAGATGGCCGACCCTCTTGCACCTGTAGCAGCGTCTGGCGTAGCTGCACACTGCTCCTTCTTCCTCCGGAGCCGCCTCTCCCTCTGACTGCAGTCTGGAATCGAACTGCTTACGTTGGACTTCCTCCAGGATCCTCCCGGCTACCAGGTCTACAGTCAGCTCCTCCTCACGCACACCCTGCAGGCTGTACATCAAAAAGTCACACTCCTTAGTGAGGTTTCCCAGCAGAATAAAACTCCTTTGCGTTTCTGGGATTTTCACCCCCCTTTCGGCTGTCTCTTGGAAAAGCTGTTTCATCAGCATGAGGTGCTCTCTCACACAGCTTCCGGGACATAACTTTGTGTTATACAGTCTTTTCGTCCATAACATTTTGGACAAACACGAGGAAGGTTGATGCACACGCTTCAAAGCCTGCCACAGCTGATATGCTGTGTCTGCAGCAGCAGCGTGGATCAACTGGGAAGGATTTAAAGTAAGCAAACTATCTGCTTTGGCTTTCTCGTCCGCACCTCTGAACGCAGCTATTTGGGCAGCAGTTGCTCCTTCTGGGGGCTGTCCCTCATTTTCCATAACTTTCCACAGGTTCTCCTTCGTCAAAGCGGCTCTCACATAGATTTGCCAGCTTTGATAATTAGAGTCGGACAATTTCTCAAAACGCAGATAACCTCCTTCAGCCATGCTGCTGCCTTTGTAAGGAAAAATTCAACAAACAAAGCAGCTGGCCGCATTGACCTTGATGAGCCCCGAACTGAAGATTAACTGTCTCTCTGCCAAAACACAGACTCCCAAGGCACCAGAGAGCCAGGCAAACCGTCAAAAACAGTCCCAGTATCCAGGGGAAAACAACTACAGGTGCGCTGTGGATGCTGTGCACTGTGGGTCTGGGCCCATAACCACTGTTGGGGGATGATAGGAGTTTCAGCCCCACAGAGATGCAGCGGAATAACCACAGGCAGCGAGCCAACAGCAGCAGCCTTGTTCCCCAGTAAGGATACTCACACACGGAGGAGTTTCTTCCAAACAGGAGGCACTTTATCTCGCAGCAACGTTCTGTTATATACACAACACGGAACAGACGGACAAAGGCTTGCACCAGACACCGGTTTGGTCAACAGACAAATACATACTGGGGATTGCTTTCTTATATACATATTTACAACCAATCAGATAGAGGTTTGCACACCTCCCTCTACCTTCTGCACGTGACCCCAGTTTCTTATGCAACCTTGCAATCACCCACAGCTGGAGCATGATGCAGCATCTTTGCAATGGGCTGATCATTTTCCCAGGGTTCCCTGCCTGGAATCCCTGACAGTATGTTCCTCCTCATTTATAACTTTTGCTATCTTGACCACCCTCTGATATTGTTTTGCCACACACATCTTGGTTTTCATCTGTGAAATATTGGAAAGTATGTTCTTACACACCGAAGACAGATGCCTTCTAGCCCTAGAGCAGACTTATCAACCTAGCAAACTCCTTTGCGTTTGAACAGAGATGCTTCCAAAAGTCTCCTCACCTGAATATGCCCTTGGTTTGGACAGTTACATTTTTAGGGCTAATGTTTTAAGACTTTTTTTTTTTGAATTTTTTTTTTAAGAATTCCAGAATTCCTGCAGCCAGGGTGGCTTATGGGAATTGCAGCCCCAAAATTTAAGTTTTTCAATCTCTGGGATTTGGGACTAGTGAATTACATTATCTTGTTTTGAAAATAGATGCAGTGCATTGGGAATCCTCCAGTGTTTCACAGTGCACAGTCTAAAGGGAGCACTTTAAGAAGAAACAGGAACCAGAAGCCTTGGGACAAGCCAGCACTCAGAATCTAAAGACAAATCAGTATCAAAGGTCAAATCAAGAGACGGGACCAAAGTTTTACAAATGGTACAGGGGCACATCAGAGATCAGGAAGACCATTATCCTTATCACACTACACTGTTACAGTGTGCTGTATTCCACTTTAACTGCCATGGCAACATCCTGTGGAATACTGGGGTTTGTAGTTTAGTGAGGCCCAAGAGCTCTCTAGCTGCGAATTCTAAATGCTGCTTCTTAAACTGCAAATCACAGGATTCCATAGGATGTTGCCATGGCAGTTAAAATGGGATATTGTGTTATAACAGTGTAATGTGGTAGGACTCCATGTTGTTCAAGCAAGGGCATTTCTGCACTACACTGTTATAGTGCTATTATTCCACTTTCAACATCCTGTGGAATTCTGGGGTTTGTAGTTTATGAGGCCAAAGAGCTCTGTTGATGAGAATTATAGATACCTCTCTCTAAACTGCAAATCTTAGGATTCTCAAGTGCTTCACCAAACCAGAAACCCCAGAATTCCACAGGGTGCAGGCAGGGCAGTTAAAGTGGAATCATAGCGATACAATAGTGTAGTGTGATAAGGCACTAAGGCCATTTCCGCACAGGGCGAGGGAATCGCCCCATGACGGTACTTACCGGACTTCTTGGCTCCACGCTTGGGTCCAGGCTGGTCCAGAGCAGTGCATAGCTGCTGCTCCACACTGCTCCGGGGACGAAAATGGCGGCTTCTGGTTGGTCGAGGCTCTCCACCAACTGCTGAAGCTCGCCAGCCTAAAGCCTGCCCCTGGCAGATCGCAGGCTTGCGCTGGTGCGAGCCTGCAAATCTTCACCAGAGTGCAGGCATGGAGTGGCGCGCTTCATGCTTTTGAAAGACCTGTTTCAAGTGGTCTTTCAAAAGCACGCTGGACACCACTTCGGGTCATTCCGGAGTGGGCTGAGGTGCGGAACTACACTAAGTAGGTCCGACCCAGTCTGCTCCAAGGTGCAGACATCCTCCCTGGAGGACGCTCTGCACCGTTTCTTTAAGCCCGTGCGGAAATGGCCTAAGACTGCCAATGGTTCACTAGATGGGGAAACTGCATTTAGATCTAGAAATCTCTGATAGAGGCTTGCCCTCAATTTACATTTATCCAGGTGAATGATGGAAGGCACTATCTCCTTAAGTATAACCCAACTTCTAGCCTAAGTCATGCTTATCTTCCTTTGGACCGAAAGAAACCCTGCTCCAAGCCTTTATTAATAGCTCTGCCAAGTATTTATACATCACTTATGTTTAGTAACCTTGTTTAAAAACAAGCAACTGTGCAGAGCCAGATTTAAGGTGCAACAGATAACACAGAATAGTTCTAAAGACTGGAAATGCTCCTTTCCCCAGTAAGTTCTCTGCAACACTGGATTTGAAACAGGGTTCTGAAGGAGCACATGCATGAACAGAAAATAGTTCTTTGCAGTCCAAAATCAGCAGAGAGAGATCTTAGGTAGCAACTGATTTGGGTTGAAGCATCTGCAAATTGCAGCAGCCCTTTGAGAATCCTAATGCAGGACTTGCAGTTGGGCTACTTGGTTCAGAAGTCTACTGGCTTCTGCAGTGTTGTGACAATATATATGCAAGCAAGGAAACGCTTGAAAGACAGCATAAGTGTTCTAAAGTTTCTCTTCCAAAAGTAAATCCATGCTCACGAATCTATCACTATCGCAGGAAACATTATTTGTGCCAGGTTTTCATTGGCAAATAGGTGGCACATGTAGAATAATTCCCTGCATTAATTGGGCTCATCAGGTAATGTGCTTTCACATGGTTTATGCTTTTATGTTTCTCTGACAGCAGCTGCCAGTGGATAAATAAACACATTCTGTTATCTCTGTATCACATGCTAAAAAATGATGCTACCAGAGAATTAGCTGGATGCTGGTGATGCAGAGAAATAAATACCCCAATACTTGACTGAAGCAGTGATGTAGACTGAAGTTGATTGATTCAAGTCACTTCAGTGATTTGATTCAGACTTGACTAGGCAAAAATTACACACTGACTCGACTTGACTTGAAACTTGCATATTTTTAGTGACTGACTCACTGCCCTTGGTTCAGTAGTCCAGAATCCATTCATCCAGAAACTTTACAACTTACTGTTCACATGATGATCTGTCTCAAGCCCAAAGTGTGGACACATTTCTCAGAAGGAAGAGGAAATGGGTTAGGCAATGGGTTTGAAGTGGGGTTAAAGTCTGCTCAGAAGCCTGTCCCTGCTGTATATAGGAAGAACTTCCTAAAACTTTTTCTAAGAGCAGAAGGCAAGACTCATGCCCAGAGTGCAGGGCGCATATCTCAGAGGGGAACAGAAAATGTATTAAGCAATGGGTTTGAGGAGAAAGAATCCTTCTAAAGCTCTTGAAGCTTCAGTAATGGGGAATAAGAAGCATTCTATTCCCAACTTCTGAAAAAACCTCCAGCTTTGCAAATGGGAAGTAAGAAGGATCCTATTCCCCACTTCCAAAGCTGCAGAGGGCAAAATCATAAAAGTAGAGGGCTGACTCTACTTAAATTGTCAAAACTGACTTTATTCAACTCTGTCCAGAAATTCTGGAACACTGGTTGGGGTATAAAGTTGACCCTCAAACATGAGACTTGACTTGAGACTTGACTTGACAGTATCTTGCAAAGACTTGAGACTCTACTCGAGACTTGAGACTTGACTTGAGACTTGGAGTGAAACACTTAAATACATCACTGGACTGAAGTGAAAACCTGTATCTGGATCATCCTGGCCAGGTCCTGCCCCAAACCAATACATTCACACTGACCCATTTGAATTTATTGGCTGTACCTGGTCCCTTCCCCCAGAGGCTGCATGGAGTTGTTACCCTGACTTCTGGGGGTCCCTTGGGGGACACCTTGATTTGCTTCAAGAATGCAAAAATTGGGGAAATTAGTGGAGCACTGGCTATAGCAAAACAAGGGACAGGGTAACCCAACAGGATCTTGTACCCAATTTTTACATGGTCTGACCAAACAAAAAGCCAGACAATCATACCAATAATTGGATTTTATTAATAAATGTGTTCTCACACACCAGCGCACTCACTCACTCATTCTCACACACAAGGCCTATCGAGAAGGGAAAGAGGTGAAAATTGATAAAGGATATAGCAGAGAGGGTGTAAAGGCGGTGATACTGCACCTATCCAGAAGTCTTCAGTTTGGGAAGCAGTGAGAAGGAAGGAGCTCAACGAAGAGAGGCAGCTGAGGTAATCACTCAGCTAACAGAGTGCTGGTCTGCTAGCATGGTGTCGAGTTCTCCGAAGAGACTCTCAAAAACAGGGACTACTTATAGGGCAGAACATACCTTGAGGGAAGGTCCTCTCCCGGGAAGAATAATGGCCAAAATAAAAGGAAAAATGCAGCACAATAGCAACCTGATGGCTTGCATGATTGGTTCATGAAAATGGACCTCACCCTTGTAGGATTTTCCAAAGTTGGAGTGGCTCAACCTGGGGAAAACCTGGTAATCCCTTCAAGTTGGTTGTTCGTGGCTGAGGACCCTTTGTTTGTGCAGACATGTCTAGTTTGAGGTCTCCTTGGGGAAACATGACTGGGAATTTTCCTGGCCTTGACCTAGTTTTGGTCGTTCAACCTATTTGTTTATGCACCCACCTGGGCAACCTCTCTGGCATGGCGGGCATATTTGATATCAATTTTATATTCCCCTGGGATGCGATGTGCAACTGGGGTAACAGAGCTGCACAGGCATCTGGGAAAAAGTCACAGCAGCCTGGAATGGCAGAACAAGCTGCCATCACTGTTCCCACCCTGACACACAATCAAGCCGCCTGGTGAATCAGGCGGTTCCTCTATTGTAGGAACTATCTGAAGATTTCTAACCCATTTTGCATTGATCAGTTTTTTTTCTCTCTGTGTATTTACCATTCATCATTTCTGTACCACTGTTAACATATAAAAATCAATCCATCCTTTACTCTTATCAAAAGAGTTTGGTCGTAGTCATTTTTAAACTGAGTCATGGAATGGATTTGCAAGTAAGATAAGATTTGCATCCAAGTCCGTTGAAGTATATTCAGATGACCCAGGTTTTCCTTGGTCCTGCCTTCTGCTTTGCCCATTGATCTTGACTTGTTCTTAGATTATGATTCCTTGACGCGGGAGAAAATAAAATCTAGACTTGGTTAAAGAAGATCCTAATGCTGGCTTTTGTGGCATATAACTGCTACTAGCCATCTGTTCCAACAAAGAAAGAGCAAAAATTTACTGGCATCTGAGAAACAGGAAGAAATAAGGCTGAGAGTAGCAATTTACATATCAAAATAATGGGTACTTAGAACCTTCAAGAAGTGACAACATACTCAAACCATCTGTCTGTGTTTTGGTTCAGGTTACTTGCCATGACACTGATGCTTTAATTTCTAATATGTGGAAGGACTACAGCAGGGCTTGCCACTAAAAAGTTCATCCTCCTTCCATGTGCCCTGTAGTCGTGCTAGATCTCCTGAGCTTTCTCTAATAGCTAACAGAAGTGGTTAGCACCAATGAAAACGGAGTCTAAAAGAGGCTACTGTGAAAGGAGAGGTTTCATGTGTGTGAAGTCTGAGTTTTGCAGAAGTGTCTCCAAAAGAATTGTGTATGAAAATATATTCCTGTATGAATGTGTGTGTGTGTGTGTTTTAAGTCATCTGTGTTTATTGTTTTAGGAAACCAATTGAAAGATACTGCACAGTCCCTAAACTTGCTTAGAGAAGTCCCTTAAGCTGGCTTCCATATGTGCAAGTGTGTTTAGACAGCTGTTAGTGATATCCATGTGCTGCCTACCTGTCTAGCTGAAAGAAGAAGAAGCAGGATGTGATTTCAGAGAAAAGTAGATAAAACATAAGCAGTTATTTACACGTGGTTCTAATAAAGAAACAAGGGGAAAATACCAGGGATACCCCCGACACACTTTTTAAGGGTACTCATTGTATCATTGATGTTTTAGTTTTCAACACTCAGGGCAACAGATCCCACTCACCCTGAAAATCGAAAGCAGCTCTGTCAAGCTACTCAGTATCCACAGAATGTGGGTTATCATCTAGAAAAGAGACATGAAAAAATTGGGGAAGTGAGCTGTAATAACTGGTAGGAGGAAAGTGTGCTGCATTTACTAGTACCGTGAATATTGAGGACTCACTCCTCTTAGGGGAGGATAATGATTTGCAACATTTTGTTGCAGATTCCATTTGCTAAATCTAGTTTCTCGTCAGTGTGCCATATGCATTGTCTGGAGTACTGTCAATCAAAATGGATATTCAGAGAGCCTACCTTTTCTAATTCTGAATAATATTATCATTGTATTATAATTCTAGCATGAACTGAGCCCTTTTAAATAACTCCTTGTCTCTCTTGTCAGATATATAGTATCATAATGTGACTGCATTACACATATGCCATTTTACAGAGCACTATGTATTCCTAATAGCCTGGTGCAGTGATTATATTCATAACCTTGGCCCCATTTGTCATAGCTGCCAAATGTAACATTCTCAAAAAGACTCAAAGTCAAAGCCACATGTATCCTGAAAAATCCCCAGCAGAAATAGGATAGCAGAGGATGGCTCATCTGCTTAGCAGCATAAGAGCACATAAGGACATTTGCTGGTTGCTCTGACCCTTATGTGTAAGCCAATTCAAGGTGTCTTTCCTGATATTGAAAACCTACTACTGAAGTGATTCTGGTTTTCCATCACATCAGGCTTCACTAGAATTAGGTACATTTCAGCCTATGATAATTCCAAGGAGATTCCATGAAAATCCCAAATATATTATTACTATTACTATTATTATTACTATTATTATTACTATTATTATTACTATTATTATTATTATTATTATTATTATTATTATTATTATTATTATTTTCCAGGCTCTGGGAAAGGTAGATATTGAAGTACAAGCATTCTTCACAACAGTTCCAACTGCCAGGACTCCAAGGAGAGTACAGACAAGCATCTATTCATGTCATTTCTTGTTAGACTTTGTCACATTCCCATGTGTGTGGTGTGGTGGTGTATGACTTGTTGTTGCTCGCCTTCTGCTTGTAAATATTAATTACATTGTTTATGAGATACACTGCTATCTCTCACATTCTCCTACAGGAATATATTTTTTTAAAAAAATGACCAATGGGTTTTAACTGGTGAAACAAAATGAAGCTATCTCAGAATACTTTAGATTATTAGAATAAAATAGTAATAAATTGTTGATGAGAAAATCTACCTTCCACAGCTACTGTGAAAGCCGCAGCTAAACTCACAAGGGTCAGATAAATTTTAGGGGAATGGAAGGTCATTTGGCCTTTCCGCACTACACTGTTATAGTGCTATTATTCGACTTTCAATATCCTATGGAATCCCGGGGTTTGCAGTTTAGGGAGGGGCATTTAGAATTCTTAGCCAGAGAGCTCTTTGGCCTCAGTAAACTACAAGCCCCAGAATTCTACAGGATGTTGAAAGTGGAATAGTAGTACTATAACAGTGTAGTGCAGAAAGACACGTTGTCTCTGTTAATTAGAAAAACTCTTGATACTTCAACCTTGCAAGCTTTAGCTCTACCAGCCACTACTTCTTGGCTATGGAACTTCCTTCAGCAAGAGAAGAGAATCACTCTGGGCTCTTCCGTATATTCATCTACAAAGCATCCTTCTAACTTCACTTTCCATTTCTTTCCAGAAAACATTGTCAACTGTTTCTTTTACAGGTCAAAGAGGAAAGAAGAAATGCACATACACTGAACAGCCAATTCGTGCAATGACTACTAATGCTCATGAGAACAAAACAATATCACCCACATACAAAAGGGAGGTATCAGCAGGCTTGTACAAGACCTGAGATTTGCAGACAAGGTCCCCAAGTGAAGAGAACCCACAAATTATCCCAATGATTGCTAGGCATGTCCAGTGGGCACAGAATGATAACCATTGGCAGGGACATGGGAAATAGGGGAAGGAAGGGAGAAACTGAACGCAATATCCTGCTTGGTTAGCATACTGAATGGTACCCCTTCAGACTGCAACATTTGCAGGTCTGTATAGTTACTATAACTGTTTGCAGATGGTTCATCAGAGTTCCAACTCACATCCCTCCTGTTGTTAAGTAAAACACTTTTGACTCAGATATTACATTACTACTAAGATTACTACTGAAAGTGGTAGTGGAATATTCCATATCCACCCCCATATCTATAGCATGAGTAGGAGTCAGACATCTGTCCAGATGTTGTTGAACTGCAGCTCTCATCATCCCTAGCTGGCACAGCCAATGATGAGGAATGTTGGAAGTTACAATCCTGAAGCAGCTGAAGGACTGCATGATGCTCACCTCTTGTCTAGAAAAACTGTCTTGGTTCATCATGATGATGTGTTTTTCGCTGCCTGTGTGCTATATCAGTAATCCATAGTTTGGCAAAATTGCTTTTTTGGATTATAACTCCCAGGATCCCAATGCAGCATGGACACAGGTGAGGTACTGTGAATCCAAACAAGTAACCTTTCCAAGCTCTTCAAGCACCAGGACAGCACATGTAAATTTTTGAGAAGGGGATTAAATTTGCCAAATATTTTTTGGCATGTCATATCATAGGGCTTATCCAGACTGGGCACAAAGGCTGATTTGTTGCTGTACTGACTGATTTATTTTTTGTTTTTAAAGATCCAATTAATACTCCTTTGAGGCTGCTTTTGTGGGTCCAACCATAAGTATTTGCAGCCAGAGCAGGAAGATGTTCTTTTGAACTTCCCAGGAAATTCTCTGAGACAGCCAAGGGTAAATTGACATCTGGCTTCCTTGTCCTGGTTTCCTGCATACTCTTGTGCGATCCCCACTAATAAGGGCATGGATGATGGTGTGTCCCTCCCCTCCTTCTCTCTGCACACATCCACGGAAAGGAGGAAACACTACTCACACTATACCTTCATTCTCTCTCTCTCTATCATACACATACACACACACACAGATACACATAATTTTTTTTTTGAGGCATGACTGGATGTGGGACAGGAACAATCACACTGAATTGTACACTCTAGGCACACAATAGTCTGACTTTTTCCTGGGCTTTGGGCCAGTCAAGATGCCCTTATAGTTTCTGCAGAAACAGCAGAATTGACCTAACTGTGGTGATGCAGCCGCCTTTGGAACTATGGGCTGATGAAAACCACGTAGGCCATTTCCACACTACTCTGTTACGGTGCTATTATTCCACTTTCAACATCCTATGGAATCCTGGGATTTGCAGTTTAGGGAGGGGCATTTAGAACTCTCAGCCAGAGAGCTCTTGGGCCTCAGTAAACTACAAATTCCAGAATTCCATAGGATGTTGAAAGTGGAATAATAGCACTATAACAATGTAGTCCAGAAATGGCCTTAGAAGGACAAGCCATTAATCAGTCTTCTTCGAGGAGACGTTTTGTTGGTTGTGTGTGTGTTCTTTTTCTACATATATATTTAACTCCTTGTGGTATTCTCACTGAAGCTATCTTGCTGCCAGACGAGACAAAATGGTAGCAAACCTGTGCATTAGGACTGGGTCTGATCCCTTTAAGTCACAAGAACTCTCTGGCTGAGGATTCTAAATATCCCTCCCTGAACTGCAAATCTGAAGATTCCATAGGCTAGAACTATGATAGTGGAATCATAGTGCTATAATTATGTAGTGTGAAAGGTACAGCACAGTGCAAATATGTATCCGTTTAGTACATACCACACTTCAGCAAGGTGCTTTCCTCCCCCTGCTGTTTGAGTATACTGTTGGAATATTTTGAGAACACATCTGCATGCATGGTGACCTAATTTCATTCCCAGCCTTCTTGCTTTCAGCCACTAATTAGGGTTATCCAGAAAAACACAGGACATAGATAACAACAACCCTACTGAAAATCATAATGGAACTTAAATGTGCCTTTGTTTTTGAAAAAAAAAATGAATTACTGATAACTTGGCATTGTAACTAATTCAAAGCTCTTTCCCCTGGAGACTGTAAATTATTTCCACTGGGAGAAAAAGATATATTAATTGAAGAAAGGTGCAGCAATCTCTCCTCAACTAATGTTTTTTTTTAAGACAACCTTGCACCTATCTTCCTTTATAGGGAATTGACACAACTCAGGTTGGGTTAATGCTACAATATCATACTGTAAATCTTAAATCGTTTCCTTCTGCATCATTAAAAGACATCAGATAATTTGAAGGCTTACTCATTATTAATGGATATAATTATGATTAGGTGTTAAGGATGGGAAAGCCTTTGCTTCAAAGCAGGAGAAAGTTTTTTTTTTAAAAAAAATATCCTTAGTTCAAATGTGAATGCCTTAAGATGAGCTCTCTTTATTGTTCTTTTTAATCCTTCCCAGGAGAACAAGTTAAGCTCTATCCCAGTAGGGGAATTTCAAGAGAAGCTGAGAGATAATCCTGTCCATTTTTCCTCATCATAAAGTTGTTGCTCTTTGTGTGTTGACTGGACTGCCCTTTCTTAAATTTACCCATAGGCCATTGTCTCTTTAATTTTGCGCAATAAGCTAAAATAATATAAAACTTTTATACTATCCAGAACACAGATGAATCAGACTAGATTTGGCTGACGGGTAAAAACAGTAACAAGAGTAGGCTTGGGAGTTGTCACCAAGCCAAATTAAGCTCCTCTGACTCAAAAAGCATCTCTTCTCCATGTAATGGAGTGAGTGTTTGTTGCTGTTGTGTGCCTTCAAGTCAGTTCCAACTTTTGGTGACCATAAGGTAAACATATCACAGGGATTTCTGGGACGGAGAATGTGTGATGTGCCCAAGGTCACCCAGTGAGTTTCCATGGCCAAGTGGGGAATTGAAGCCTGATACCTTTTTGCACCTTACCCTTTCGCGGAGCTGGGGTGTGGGGCTAGCGCAAGAAGCCTGAGGAGGAAGGCTCTCGCGTCCCTGCTGCTTCGGCTCCGCAGCTGCTTCCTGGTCACGCGAGCGCCCCTACTCTTCCTTTCGCAGTGCAGCCTGGGACCTTTCCCAGGCTGCACTGCACAGGAAGAGCATCCGGCCCGGCTCCTGAGGCTCCGCACGTCAGGTAAGTGCACGTGGGGCCCCAGAGCGATGCGCGACTGCGTAGCATTTTCGGCTTTAAACTGAAAATGAAAAAATGCATGCGCGGTCCGTGTTAGGCCCTTGAGCGTTGCGCAAATGCGAGTGTGTCATGTGGACTGCTCCTCACATTTACGCAACGCTCAAGGGGCCCTTTCGCTTCGGAAATGCCATGCGAAAAGGGCCCTGGTCTCCAAGGTGGTAATCCAGTGCTCAGACCACCACACATTGTTTTTTTCTGCCTGTGTGTTTAAGGGATACCTTTGCAGGAGGGAAGGATAGACTTGTTTCAGGGAATATTTTTTATAGTCTCTGATGTGTTTTTATAAACTGAGTGGGAAAGTCTTTTGAAGTAGACTTGGAAGTGACAAGGAGGAAAGGGTAAATGAGTAAGCGGGCAGCAATAGCTGTTCCTACTAGCTGGTGGCTTGCTCATGCTTCTCCATTTGGGCTAGGGGAAGAACCCAGGCCAGCAGGCAGCAACAGAAGAAGGGCCCTACAACAGGTCCAAAGAGTGCTGGTGGCTGGCAGCATTCTCCTTTGTACATAGCACTGCTATCCTGATGTGGATAGGATTCCCAGATCTCAAGGTGTGGCCCTGAGTCCTCTTTTCCTGTCCTCAGGGCAAGGTAAGGAATCTCAGGGCAAGAACACTGTCTTACATGTATCAGACAGGTCAGGCAACCGGGCAGCGGCCTCAAGAGATAGTAGCAATTTGCAGGCTATAGGAGCAAGGCTCTTACTCATAGCAGAGAGAGAGAGAGAGAGAGAGAGAGAAAGCACAGTCCAAGTCCAGTCTGAGTCAGAGTGAAAAGTCCAGAGTTCCAAGATATCAAATCCAAAAGGGCAAACCAGAATTGTAATTATATATCAGGTGAAGGTCCAACTGGTAACAGAATTCTTGGCAAGGATGCAAGGGACACAGGGTTTTGACGACCAAGAAGAACAATTGTTGACCCTGGTAAGAGAAGCCAGATGCTTCACATTTATAGTCTAGCAGTGTCAATGCAGGTATTCTCTCATTAGGGTTCATTTGGTATGTAAATTAGTGGAATGCTTGAGACTTCCTTTCTCTTGCCTTTATTCTGCCAAGGTAGGTACTTTTGCTGGTTCTTCCTCTGAGTCTTGGTTGGTCATTCTGTCCCTCTTGCTCTGGCTCCTGCTGCTGCTGGTTGTTCTATTCCTCTGGACTATCCTCCGCCTCTGAATCAGAACTCTCCTCCTCTCTCTTGGGATCTCTGGAGCAGGGCATGAAAATAAGCATGTGTGTATGTGTGTGTATTTTACATTTATTTGGCTTTTTAATTTTGTCTTGTAGTGTCTTTGACTTGAATGGTGGACTCAGTGCAAAAGTGGTTGCTGCTTAATGTATCATAATGATATTACTAGGGGTTGCTCATTGTTATATCACCTCTGCAATATCACCAGGGCCTGCCCTGTGGTATCACAAGGGATCATATGTAGCTCTCAGGTTTTGGCTCTGAAATTGCAGAGCCTGGAATAGGCATGACCTGAAACTCTAGATGCTGATCCTGATTGTGCCTTTGCTGCTATGAAATTAGATCTTTGAAATCTAATATAGCTTCATATGTATACCTGAATGAATTATTCTTATATATTCTACATTATTTCATAAATGCTAAGGATTTATGGTCCAGATAAAGTTAAGGCCTTTTGTTCCACTGGTTACAAGAGAGATGAGAGTGTATAACTAAATCACCTCTTTAAATGCTCAGCATGTGCTAGCTTGTGTCCCAAACAGTTTAAAGCTGTTCATTCAAGTATACAGATGACTGCAATTAGCTGAATATGCCACCAAGAGAAGTTCATGACACCATGTACTCATTTCTCAGAATTCTCCAGTACAAGAGGATTATTGGGGAAAAACTGCAGTGACAAATGAAGATATTTCAGCATGATTTTATGTCAAGAGGAGTAGCCAAAAATGATTGCATATGATGCTGGGAGAATTAGAACTACTGAGTGAATCTTGCAAATAAAACTGTTTCTAAACATATTGTTGCTTACTAGATGTAGCATAGTAAAACATCCAATAACTCAGTTCCCTCACTGGAGTTGCCCTCTGAAGAGATTTTAAATTCAGCTTAAGAACCTCCAGTTGGCTTTAATTCATATGACCCACTTTTGTTAATTTGTCCTTGCCTTCAGTCCTTAACATGTTGTGCTCTGGATGTAATAGTCATCCTGCTGAAAGAACTGGTTGAATAAACAATCATAAAGAACAAATGGCATTAATTGCTCAAATACATATAAATAAACATAAATATGGAAGCCCCTCTGTATTTTTGTCAATGTGAGAGTATTACCTTAGCAGAAACTTAATACCTTGACTTGAATTCCAACTGGAGTAAACCCACTGAATCATACAATCACAGAATCATAAGTCATTTCCGCCTTAGACTGCTATAGTGCTATTATTCTACTTTCAATATCCTGTGGAATTCTGGGGTTTATAGTTTACTGAGGCCAAAGAGCTCTCTGGCTAAGAATTCTAAATGCGCCTCCCTAAACTGCAAACCTCAGGATTCCATAGGATGTTGAAAGTGGAATAATAGCACTATAACAGTGTAGTGTGGAAAAGCCGATAGAGGTGGAAGGGATCATTCCTGCTATCTAGCCCAACATCCTGCTATGGAGGAATGCACAATTAAATCACTCCAGAATGACGCTCACCCATCCTATGTTTTAAGACCTTCAAAGACGGAGACTCCAACCCCCACCCTGATAAATATAGTGTACTGTCCAACAGCTCTTGGAGTAAAAAGTCCTTCTCAATGCTTCAGTGAAATCTCTTTTCTTGTAATTTGAATCCATTGGTTCTTGTTCTAGTCTCTGGAGCACGAAACAAGCTTGCTGCATTCTCTATATGACATCCCTTCAGATATTTAAAGATAGCTCTCATGTCACCTCTGTCTTCTCTTATCCAAGTTAAACACTATCAGTTCCCTAAGCAAATCCTTCAAAGGGTTGTTTTTTAGACCACATATCACCACATATCATCATCATGTTGAAGAGGGGGCAGGCTTGTTCTCTACCGCTCCAGAGACTAGGACAAGGAGCAACGGATTCAAGCTGCAGGAAAGGAGATTCCACTTGAACCTCAGGAAGAACTTCTTCATGGTCAGAGCTGTCCAGCAGTGGAATATGCTGCCTCGGAGTGTGGTTGAGTCTCCTTCTTTGGAGGTTTTTAAGCAGAGGCTGAATGGCCATCTGTTGGGAATGCTTTGATGGGTGTTCCTGCATAGCAGGGGGTTGGACTCGATGACCCCTGGGGTCTCTTCCAACTCTATGATTCTATGATCTTGGTCGCCCTTCTCTGCATACATTCTAGCTTCTCAATATCATTTGTGAACTGTGGTGACCAGGACTGGACACAGTATTCCAGAATCAATTGTTGAATGGTGAATCAACAGTTAGGTTAACCTGATTGATTCAATGAGTATACTCTAGTTGAGGCTACCGATAAAATTCAGGCCTTTGGATGTTTGCTACACTTCCCAGAGTGGCTATTGAGTGATGCTATTCGGACTCTTCAAGAAGTGTGCCTGATAGCCATCAATCCTTCATGTTGTACCGCACCATTCTGCAATATTGCTTTGAAATAGACAGAAATAGCGAAGGTCACTGTCCTGCACTCTGTTCAGTGAAGGACCTTTCTTTCTTTATAGGTAAAAATTTGAAAAAATCACTCAGGAAACTTTATATAATACATAATTATAATTTGTTGTAGCATGCCTTCAAATTGCTTTCCACTTATGACATCCCTAAGGTGAATCTATCATGGGGATTTCTTAGCAAAGTTTGTTCAGAGGGGGTTTGCCATGGCTTTCCTCTACAGTTGAGAGAATGTGACTCGCCCGGGTCACTTACTGGATTTCCATGGTCGAGTGGGGATTTGAACCCTGAGCCCCAGTCTAATCCTCAAACTGCTGTGTCACATTGGCTCTAATAACTGTAACAAATAAGAGTTAAGTTCTAAGCACACAAAAACGGTATTTTTTAATTTTAATGAAACATCTCTAACTCAAGTCAAAATATCTGTATTTTACAAGAGGGGGGATACATGGAAGTAGACATGAATTCTGTGCCAGGGAACAGTGATATGTACGCATGATTGAACAAGAGCACAGCAGACTCCAAGACCTGCTGTTATACTGACTAAAAATCTCCCAGCAGATGCCTCCTAAAGTACAACCCAAGCGGAAAAGGTAAATGTTAAACACCGGAATTAAGTATCCCATATGCTGAGAAATATCATGCAGGGAGCTTCAAGGACCCTTTAGAAAATTACTTCCCCAAAACTGAAGCTGGTGTCTTGAAGAGTCTTGCCCCCAAGGAAGATACTGACCACTCACCATGTTGTTTTAATAACTGCAACAGAACTGTTTGAGAACAAGCATCTTGATTTTAACAAGCATAAAATGGTTGTGTGAACCTGGCCTTTTCCGTATGGCTACAGATTAGTGAACAGCACCTCTATCTGTCTGTTGGTGGCTTAACTACTTATTTCACAAGCAGTTGACAAAGCTGGACTTTCTCCAGTACTTGAACATATAATTTGCCAGATTGGTGTCTGGTAGAACACATATCCATACCACTCATAACTGACTAAGAAGCAAGATTAACATATGCACAGAAATAGAAAAGTATCGTAATTACAATGGACAAAGATTGGCTGCTGAAATATGACTGATCCACCTGAAATACACAAACTATCAATACTGATGAGAGAAAAACCATTGATGTTATTTTTGAAAGATTGGGAACGGTTGGATTTTGGGAGAAAAGTGAAAACAATATGTTGACTATAGGTTTTGATAATTATTAAGTTTGGTTAACTTTAAAAAGTACACAAATAGTGTATAATCAGAAAAGTTATATAGTAAAATGGATAACCATCATTAGGAAAGTTGGAGGTTCTTTAAATTGTTAATTTTCTCTCCGCTGTTTCTTTTTGATTTTCTGTTTTCCTTTTCTTTTTTTTAATTTGTATTGAAAAGTTTCTATTTTTTTAAAGGAATAGCTGACTAAAGAGCAGAACAGAATTGCGGCAGAATCAAATTTGCAGATTCCATTCGTTATTCTATAGCAATATCTCACCCATGCCATTGCTGAGTTTATATTCATATGACAAAGATGCAATGAATTAACTGAAAAGAAAATGAAGAAACTAAGGCCATTTCCGTACGGGGCGAGGGAATCGCCCCGTGACGCTACTCACTGGAGTTTTGGGCTCCCTGGTCCGGTCCACGCTGCTTTGGAGCAGTGCGTGGCTGCCGCTCTGCACTGCTCCGGGGACGAAAATGGTGGCTTCCGGTTGGTCAAGGCTCTTGACCAACCACTGAAGCTCGCCAGCCTAAAGCCCTCCCCTGGCAGATCATAGGCTTGCACCAATGCGAGCCTGCGAATCTGCATAAGGGAGCAGGCTTGCAGTGGCGTGCTCCGTGCTTTTGAAAAACCTCAAGAAACAGGTTTTTCAAAAGCACGCTGGACGACCACTTGGGGTCGTTCCGGAGCGGGCTGGGGTGTGGATCTACGTTAAGTAGGTCTGACCCAGTCCGCTCCCAGGTGCAGACGTCCTCTCTGGAGGACGCTCTGCACTGTTTTAAAAACCCCGTGTGGAATAGCCTAAGTTACGGTGTGTTTTTTTGGGAGAGAAACTGGACACATTCTTTCAGTGTACTGATTCTAGCAAACTGCACAAGGACTGAGTTTGAATCCTAGTGTTCATCCCAGATAAAGGAGACCCACTAAATCAACAGAACTTACACTAATGCTCTTACTAAATTCACACTAGGTTTAACAGTAGTTGGGATTAACTTGAAGGTGGCAACAACATAGTGTTGCTGTGCAAAAGGGCCATTCACTGATGCACTGATACAGTCATGTGCAGTAACTCAAAAGAGATACAGAGAGGGAAAAGAGCCCATTCGCATTACAAAATTATAGCATTATTTATTCTACTTTAACAGCTCTGGTTCCATCTTATATAATCTTGGGACTGATAACATGGTGAGGAATTAGGATGTTTTGACTGATAATTCAAAAAGACCCTTCAATCCCATGATTCCACAGAATGGAACCATGTCAAAAGAGGAATAAAAGTGCTATAATTCTGTAATCTGAAAAGTCCCAGAGAGGAGAAGTGAACATCCTGTTCCAATATGTCTCAGAATTAAAAAGAAGCCCACCTGAGAGTGAGAATAAAATGTTGCATCTGGTGCAAAGAATTGCCAGAAAATAGTCTAGGACAAAAGAAACGTTACTTGGATATTTGATTGATTGATTGATTTTTAAAAAGAGAATTACAGCAACAAAGACCACAGCCTACTGACACACTCATCCTGTTTAGAGGAGCCTCATAACTATGCACAAGACTGTGGCTTTTTCTCCCCTTAAAGAAAATTTGCATGTGAGAATTCCTCTTTGGCTCACTGACATTACTTTTATTTCCCCTGAGCCAATCTGGCATCAATATGTCAAAAAGGCTACAGGTGTGACATATATATCAGACAGCAGCACAAATTCCTACAAACGTTTGCCCTTTGCATGCTAAGATGTGTGTGTGTGTTTAGACACCTGTCCAGATTGCATTAAAAATCATTTTATAAAACATGCTTCAACATGAAAATATGCTTGGAAAAAGGCACAGAATCCCCTCTTGTTTGTGAACATGGTTGGAAATAAAATCAGATCAGAGCAAGCTCCAAGTCTTGCAAAATGTGGAATGCTTTTAACTTAGAGCACAACTCCACCAAATGGCTTATATTTGAATTTTAGAGTTTTTCCTCTTTTGCTGAATGCACATGTTCAAAAGAGAACAGTGAGCATAATTAGTCTGCAGTCATTCAAGGGGAGGGGAAACACCCCCCCATATACTATTTTAGCCCTCTTCTCTCACATAATAGGAAAATAGAAGGCAAGATGAGGGTATGCATATATTTTCTTTTTCCTACTAATATCTAGTCACACAGCCTACATGTGTGATAATGCATACACTGATTTTCCCTAGACTGAGACTCAAGGCAGCTTACCTGATAAAGAAAACAATAAACAGAAAAATTAGAAACATTAAAAAGATGTTATTAAAACAGTATTAAAAATCAACAAAATTAAAACCATTTACACTTTAAAAAAAAGATTAAAAGCAGCACAACATAAAAATCCTCTTTTGTGTAAAACAACCAAATCCTCCCAAAACTACTGGAATAAAAAGATCTTTACCTGCTGACAAAAGGAATCATAGAGCTGGAAGAGACTACAAGGGCAATCCAGCCAACCCCCTGTCATCCACCAATACACAATCAAAGCACTTGGCCATCAGCCTCTGTTTAAAAACCTCCAAAGAAGGAGACTCCACCACACTCTGACACAGTGTATTCCACTGTCAACCACTCTTACCATCAGGAAGTTCCTCCTAATGTTTAGGTGGAATCTCTTTTCGTGTAGTTTGAATCCACTGATTGCTCTGTATCCAAGGCCATTTCTGCACTAGACTGTTATAGTGCTATTATTCAACTTTCAACATCCTATGGAATCCTGGGGTTTGCAGTTTATGGAGAGGTCTCAAAGGCCCCTCCCTAAACTGCAAACCCCAGGATTCCATAGGATCTTGAAAGTGGAATAATAGCATTATAACAGTCTAGTGCGGAAATGGCCCAAGTCTCTGCAGTAGAAGAAAACAAGCTTGCCCCATCTTCCGTATGACATCCCTTCAAACATTTAAACATAGCTACCATGTCACCTCTTAACCTTGACTTCTCCAGTCTAAACAGACTCAGCTCCCTAAGCCACTCCTCATAAGTCATGGTTTCCAGGCAAAGAGGATATCAGCTTAGCCTCCCTAGTAAGGGAATTCCAGAGTTGGGTGCAGCCATGGTGGAGGCAATCTCACATGTTTCCATCAAGTGTGCCTGTGAAGATGGTGGAACTGAAAGAAGTGCCTCCTGGAAAGATCTTATAATTTGGCCAGGGTCTACATGGGGCTGCCCTTGATGAAGACTTAGGGCCTTTCCACACTACACTGTTATAGTGCTATCATTCCACTTTCAACATACTGTGAAATTCTGGGGTTTGTCATGTACTGAGGTCAAACAGCTCTCTGTCTGAGAATTCTAAATGCCCCTCCCTAAACTGCAAACCCCAAGATTCCATAGGATGTTGAAAGTGGGATAATAGCACTATAACAGTGTAGTGTGGAAAGGCCCTTAGAAACTTTAGCTAGTACAAAATGCAGCTGCTTGGCTGCTGACTGGAATACCATATAAACAGCATATAATGGCAGTTTTAAAAGAATCAGCACTGGCTGCCAATAAATTTCTGATCTGAATTCAAGGTGTGTGTAATGACACTTAAAGCCCTAGATGGCTTGAACTTTGATACTTGAGGGAACGCCTCTCCCTGTATGTGCTTGCACAAAGATTGAGGTCTGCTGGCTGGGGAGCAAATTCTGTCCAAACTGTAAGGGCAACACACTGTGTTGGTACATAGGAGAGGCCCTTCTCAGCCATGAAACCTGAGTTACAAAATGCCCTCCCATTGGGGGGCCAAATTGGTGTCAATACTCACTTTATTTAGGTGCCAAGTAAAACACTGGCTATTCTTCAAGGGCTTTGGGCCTCATTAATTCATCGCAAACACTGATGTATATAGTTTTAAAAATGTTTCAGCCTTTTAAATCTGTTTGAAACTCACTGTTACATTTGTTTTTAGTTTATTTAAATAACTTTGTTTTAAATGATTTGTTTTAATGTTATTTGTAATCCACGCTGAGATCTATTTGATACAGTATAAATATTTCAATAAGTAATACGGTAATAAGTACTAGTACTAACAAATCTGAAGACACAGTTCTTCAGATAGTCAGTATCTGAGGCACAGAGGACTTCAGGCAACCTTAGGCAGGGGAAATGAGAGAATTCTACCAAGCCCTATTATAGCAATGGAGAATCCTTTTCTTTTCTTTTGACCAACAAGTTGAATTTCATTTGAAATGGGGTTTGTGGAACACATTTCAACAGTGGGTGGGTACAGGGCACAGGGCAGTGCCAAAGCAAACTGGATAGCAGCAGGTCTAATTTTCACCAATTTTGACCTTTTCAGGCACAGCTCAGTTCTATGCCCATCTGCTCCGAAGTGAAGTGTAGCACTACAGCTTCTCAGGCCGCAAACCAATAGTCTCTATTGGTATCTTCCATGTGTAAGTGTCATGTGCTTAAAATGCCAAGCGGGTTGTGTTCAGTGACAGGAAAAAAATGGTCTCACTGGTTTTGTGCCATTCAAAATACGGAAGAAAGAGACTTACTGAAGATTTAGACTGTCTACCTGTTCCCCTGATTGTTTTTGCTCCTGCTATCAGTCAGAGTGACAGCTAGTGTGGTGTAGTGGTTGGAGTGACCCTGGAGACCAATTCCCTGCTCAGCCATAGAAACCCACTGAGAGTGCCCTTGGGCACATCATATACTCTCATCCCCAGAAAACCCTTAGGGTCTCCATAAGTCAGAAACAGCTTGAAGTCACACAACAAAGTAGGGCTGTATTTCCAGTTAAAAACAATGAGCTGTTCCTTACATCCTAAAACTGTAACTTTTCTCTAAAGATCCCATTTACCCTGTCTTTCCCAAGCTATGAAATGATAAATACAATGAAATGATAAATACTATAGTCTCCTGGAAAAATGAGCATGGCTCACCTTGAAGAAAAAACATTTTTTAAGAGAGACAAGTCGCATGTTTAAAAATGAATGTCTTTATCTTGTATGGTTTTGCTGTCAGTTCATTAAATGGCTTGAGGCCATGTCAGGATTGCGCACAGAAGGTGTAGGGATTGCTTTTGCTGTGACTAATATGAGTGATGGTAAATACCCTTTAACGGTTGTGATAATAGAGTTGCCATTTTTTTTCTGGCCTTGCTCTGCACCATTCATAGCAATTGACAGACATTTAGCAAATGAAATATATCCTAATTTAAAGCTACATGGGAAGGAAAGCTTTATTTATCTGCTTAGGTCTGTCAGGTATATAAAGGAGACACTGACTTTCTCAGGATGAGTAAGAGCAGATTTTATTTTTCAAATTAGCCCAATGTGCTTCAGCCAGAAAATAATTTTATAGTCTTCCTCAGGAGCTGTTAAAAGAAAAAGAGGGGAGGGTAGCAATACATATGTAATAAGCAAGCCATAAATTAAAGAAATACCTGTCTCTCTCTATGGCCATTTCCGCACTAGACTGTTATAGCGCTATTATTCCACTTTCAACATCCTATGGAATCCTGGGGTTTGCAGTTTAGGGAGGGGCCAGCCGGCCCCTCCCTAAACTGCAAACCCTGTTGGGGGATGATAGGAGTTTCAGCTCCACAGAAATGCAGCGGAAAAGCCAGAGGACAGCGAGCCAACAGCAGCAGCCATGTTCCCCAGTAAGGATACTCACACACGGAGGAGTTTCTTCCAAACAGGAGGCACTTTATCTTGCAGCAACGTTCCGTTATATACACAACATGGAACAGATGGACAAAGGCTTGCGCCAGACACCGGTTTGGTCAACAGACAAATACATACTGGGGATTGCTTTCTTATATACATATTTACAACCAATCAGGTAGAGGTTTGCACACCTCCCTCTACCATCTGCACACGACCCCAGTTTCTTATGCAATCTTGCAATTACCCACAGCTGGGGCATGATGCAACATCTTTGCAGTGGGCTGATCATTTTCCCAGGGTTCCCTGCCTGGAATCCCTGACAATCCCCTCCAAAATGGTCAGGCCACTGTGTAGGACATTTTCATAATCCATACATGTCACGCAATACATATTATATGATACATACAGTACATACATTCAAGGGTACAATTCATCTTCCACCTTACACTCTGGTGGCAAGGCCCAGTTTACCTGCCAACTTCTCATGGCCTACTACTGGTAGTGCCTTTGTGAGTAAATCCGCAATATTGTGTTCAGATGGACAATACCGCAAGCACAAAATCCCATCCTGGATCATTTGCCTCACATTTTGGTATCGTACCCCAATGTATTTAGTTCTACACTTTAAGTTTTCCGCCTCAGCCATTGCTATGCAAGCTTGTGAGTCTTCATGTATTTCCAGAGCTATGCTGCAAGGCTCTTGTATGTCTGTCAGCATTTGTCTTAGCCACTGTACTTCGCTAGCCATTTCTGATAATGCTGCAAATTCCGCCTCTGTTGTACTGAGCGCCACACAACTCTGCTTTCTTGATCTCCATACTATGGGACTCTCCGCATACCTGGCTACCAACCCAGTCACTGACTTCCTGTTTGCTGGGTCAGCAGCAAAAGAGCTATCGACATAGCATTCCAGTGTTTTTTGGCTTCCCACCATTCTCAGACACAGATCTCTTGTACCTTTGAGGTATCTGATGACTCGTTTTACAGCCACCCAATCTATCTGTCTGGGTTTGGAAGCTCTCCTGCTTAACAGTCCAACAGCGAAACTGATATCTGGTCTCGTGTTGTTAGCAATGAATAACAGGCTTCCAATGACAGAATGGTACAGCTGAGGGTTCACAAACAGCTCACTTGCTTCCAAATTTGCGAAGTCTGTTGTTATGGGAGTCCTGACTGTCTCTGCATCACACAGACCACATTTAGCAACAAGACTGTCGATTTTTTTCTTTTGACTTAGAAAAATCTCACCATCACTGGTTCTCTCCACTTCGACACCTAGATAACACTTCAGACTTCCTAGATCTTTTAGCCTGAACCATTTCTGTAACTCCATCTGCACACGCCTTACATCACTGGCACTTCTGGCTGCAATACAAAGATCGTCAACATATATCACTATTATGACACAGTTGTCACCTGTCCCCTTAGTATATACACATGCATCCGCGATGCTCCTCGTATACCCAAGTGCCACCAACTGCTGGTCAATGCATTTGTTCCAGCAGCGAGCACTTTGGTGAAGACCATAGAGAGCTTTGTGCAACAGGTATACTTTGTTGTCTTCTGCATCATCATACCCTGGTGGTTGCTCCATGTAGACTGTTTCTTCTAGATCAGTGTTCAGGTACGCTGTTTCAAAATCAAAATGTTGAACAACCATTCTCCTCTTGGCAGCAACAGCTAATACCATCCTCAGACTTTCTGGTTTGGCTGTGGGAGAAAAAGTCTTATCAAAGTTGGTGAACCTTTCCTGGGAGAAACCCTTTGCAACCAGGCGTGCTTTATACTTCTGTGTGCCATCAGGCATGTCCTTTAATTTAAACACCCACCTGCACCCGACTACCTTCTGGTCTTTGGGCCTGTCTACCACCTGGAAGACCTTTCTTTCGACAAGTGACTGGAACTCAGAGTCCATGGCTGTGTTCCACTTCTCCTGTTCCTCCTTGGGATACTCTAACAGTTCCTGATAACTTTCAGGCTCACTAGCCACAACACTGAACAGCTTGGCCCCTTGAACAACAAATCTGACAGGGGCTTTTCTTACCCTCTTGGACCTCCTAGGAATGAGCACCTTAGTTCTTCCTGACTCAGTTTCGCTAGGGCTACTGCTGCTTTCAGCGTGAGGCTTTTCTTTGAGTGCAGTCCCAGGTTTGAAGCTAGGTGGTGGTGAGGAGTCATATGAGGTTCCAGGCTTTTCCTCCTTTTTATCATCAGACATTACTGCCCCTCCATTTTCAGGAATTTCGGGAACACCTTTCACACTTTTACCCAGGGGAATCAAAACCTCTTGGTTACAGTCAGTCTATGCCATCCTGAATGGATTTCGAAGTTTGCACTCCTGGAATACACTATTTTGCCAGCATGGTGTAGAAATCTATATTTGTTACCTTCACATCCCACAAAGCGTAACCGTCTAGATTTCTCCTCTCCAGACTTTCTAAAACTTGGGGGAACATACACACTAGCAAACTGACCCCAAACATGTAGATGCTTCAGGTTTGGCACTCTACCATACAATAGGTAATATGGAGTTTGCTTCACACTTGAGCTCCACATCCCGTTTATGTGGTAGTTTGCTGTCACTATTGCTTCTCCCCAAAGTCCTGCTGGGGCTTGGGCATCCTCCATCATACAGTCCTTCATTTGTTTTAACAGCCCAATTCTTCTTTCTGCAAGACCATCCTCCCCGGGAGATGCGGGGTTGGTGGTTTTATGCCTTATGCCTTTCTTACGCATCCAGGCTTGCAGGCTATTGGACAGGAATTCTCCCCCTCTGTCTGATACAAGACTGGCCACTTTGTAAGGAAATTCCCTCTCAACAGCATTCACCCACTCTTGGAACTTTTCAGCTGCTTGGCTCTTCTCTTTCAATAGATAGACATAGGAGTACCTGGTGTGTCTGTCTACAATTACCAGGACATACCTATTATGCCCTTCAGTTGGCTTGAATGGCCCAGCCAAATCTGCATGTACAACCTCAAAAGGACGTTGGGTGACACACTTGCTTTTCTTGGCAATGGGGTAAGCCTTTACCTTAACCTTTTTGCATACAGAGCAATCTAGAAACTTAGGGCAATTTCTGACTTGTAACCCAGGGCATACCTTTGCCAGCTCCTGCAAACTTTTGTAGCTGACATGCCCCATCACTCTGTGGAGATGACGTACACACTTATCTTGTAGAGGTTTGTTACACAATGGGTTAACGTTTGCCACTTTTCCTTTGGGCAACATGTGGTACAACCCCTGCTTTTTCACCCCTTTTGCACAAAACATACCATTTTCAGTTATTGTACATTTCTCCCCTTCAAACACCACTTTGTAACCCTCACTGGTCAGTTGGGAGACACTCAAAATACAATTCTGCAGGTTGGTAACACACAACACATTACTGAATGATTTACCAAAGCATGGCACATATGCAGTACCATCTTCTGCACCTTGCTTGGTGCCCCATCTGCAAGGGAAATTGCTGTTATATTGGCATTTGTAACATCATTCAACAGCTTTAAATTGTTCACCATGTGGTGAGTTGCACCACTGTCTAGCAACCACACACCACTCTCAGACTGTTCTTTTGCCACAAACACATGGCCTTCAGCCTGTGACGACACGCCCCTCCGCTTCTGGGCTATCATCTTCCCTCTGCTCGGCGCTGGCATTCTGCAGTCCTTCTGGAGATGGCCAACTCTCTTACATCTGTAGCAGCGTCTGGCATAGCTGCACACTGCTCCTTCTTCCAGGTCAGATGCCTCCTCCTCTTGGCGCTTGTCTTTTCTCCCCTCCGACTGCAGTCTGGAATCGAACTGCTTACATTGGACTTCCTCCAGGATCCTCCCGGCTACCAGGTCTACAGTCAGCTCTTCCTCACGCACACCCTGCAGGCTGTACATCAAAAAGTCCCACTCCTTAGTGAGGCTTCCCAGCAGAATAAAACTTTTCTGCGTTTCTGGAATATTTATTCCTTTATTGGCTGTCTCTTGAAACAACTGTTTCATTAGCATGAGGTGCTCTCTCACACAGCCTCTGGGACATAACTTTGTGTTATACAGTCTTTTCGTCCATAGCATTTTGGACAAACACGAGGAAGGTTGATGCACACGCTTCAGAGCCTCCCGGAGCTGATATGCTGTGTCTGCAGCAGCAGCGTGGATCAACTGGGAAGGACTTAATGTAAGCAAAATAACTGCTTTGGCTTTTTCGTCAGCAACCCTGAACGCTGCTATTTGAGCAGCAGTTGCTCTTTCTGGGGGCTGCCCCTCATTTTCCAAAATGTTCCACAAGTTCTCCTTCGTCAAAGCGGCTCTCACATAAATTTGCCAGCTTTGATAATTAGCATCTGTCAACCTTTCAAAATGCAGATAACCTCCTTCAGCCATGCTGCTGCCTTTGTAAGTAAAATTCAACAAACAAAGCAGCTGGCCGCAGTGACCTTGATGAGCTCCGGACTGAAGATTAACTGTCTCTCTGCCAAAACACAGACTCCCAAGGCACCGGAGAGCCAGGCAAACCGTCAAAAACAGTCCCAGTATCCAGGGGAAAACAACTACAGGTGCGCTGTGGATGCTGTGCACTGTGGGTCTGGGCCCATAACCACTGTTGGGGGATGATAGGAGTTTCAGCCCCACAGAAATGCAGCGGAAAAGCCAGAGGACAGCAAGCCAACAGCAGCAGCCGTGTTCCCCAGTAAGGATACTCACACACGGAGGAGTTTCTTCCAAACAGGAGGCACTTTATCTTGCAGCAACGTTCCGTTATATACACAACATGGAACAGACGGACAAAGGCTTGCGCCAGATACCGGTTTGGTCAACAGACAAATACATACTGGGGATTGCTTTCTTATATACATATTTACAACCAATCAGGTAGAGGTTTGCACACCACCCTCTACCATCTGCACACGTCCCCAGTTTCTTATGCAACCTTGCAATTACCCACAGCTGGGGCATGATGCAACATCTTTGCAGTGGGCTGATAATTTTCCCAGGGTTCCCTGCCTGGAATCCCTGACAAACCCCAGGTTTCCATAGGATGTTGAAAATGGAATAATAGCGCTATAACTGTGTAGTGCAGAAATGACCCAAGTCTTTCCTTTCTTCATCAGGTTCATTAGAGGTTTCTAGCTCCTTCTTGAGGTTTTCCAGGACAAGCACAGGAACACAATGGCAGCTCTAGTACAGGCATAAAGGAGGGCAACAGGCAAGAAAACAACAACCTGGTTTGCTCTAACACACAGGTCAACCACTGCAGTGGATCCATGGACCAATTTTGGTATCACCAATTAATAGTGAATGCTGTAGACTGTATTTCAGAGGAATGCAATGGCAAACCATGCCTGAGCATTCCTTGCCTATGAAAACCTACAAAATCTCATCACTCAAAATTTCACAGATGAAAACCGGGACACATGTGGTCAAGCAACATTGGTATGGCTAAGATGGAAACAGTTGTTAATGAGGAAGAACAGAGAAAGATAGGAAAGTTTGCCTTTGCCTGAGCCCTGTGGGAAAGTCAAGATACTGGCCTCTCCTCTATCTGCCAGTTAACTGAGTTGAAACTATGGCCATTTCTGCATTACACTATTATAATACTATTATTCCACTTTCAACGGTCTATGGAATCCCTGCAGTTTAAGGCCCTTTTTGCACACTAGTCCTGTTGCGAAATGGCCTCGGGAGCATTGCGCAATTGTGAGGATTGTTCCACATGATGTCCTCGCAATTGCGCAACGCTCCTGAGGCCATTAGGTGGTAATCACACATTATATCATTTTTGGCTCGTTGCCGAAAATGATGCGTGACCACGCATCCCTCCTGTACCCCACATGCACTTACTTGCATCCGGACCCGCGACCATCGTGCTTCCTCCCCCAGCGCAGCCTCGGAAAGTACCTGGCTGCGCTGCGGAAGGAAGGGGCGGAGCTCTCACACTTCCTTGCGGCCAGCATGGAACTGGTGCGGAGGGGAAGCAGAGGGGACGTGAGTGCCTCCCGGACTAGGCTTTTCGCGTGATCCCCGCACGATGCCAGTGGCACCAGGTAAGGTGTGAAAAGGGCCTAAGAAGGGGCATTAAGAATTCTCAGCCAGAGAGGTCTTTGGCTTCAGTAATCCACAAACTCCAGAATTCCACAGGATGTTAAAAGTGGAATAATAGCACTATAGCCGTGTAGTGCGGAAAGGCCCTATGTTTACTCTTTGAATTTAATTTGCAGCAAGGGAAGTAAGCTGAGGACAACAAAGGGGATGTGGGAGGAGTAGAGAGAAACTGGGACATTTTAAAGTGGTTGAAAAAAATGTGACGATGGAGGATGAATTAGGACTGTCCCTCCTAAATCAGAACAGAGGGTATGTAATAAGTGGCACAAGAGAAATCCATAAGCCAAGCCAGCAGCGCTTCCTTGGAAATAACAATAATTCTAAAATGCTAAATGTCATGAGGGAGTTTATTTATGTAACCTAGAAAAGGTCTGCGGAACAAGGATAGATGTCTTACGAAGAATATTAACCAAACTTCACAGGGCTCATCTGAAAGTTAAACCTTTATAAATTCAGTTGATTAATGAGTACCGAAAACCATATGCCAATGGGGAGAGGTGTTGCTTAAATAACCTCAGAATGTCTTTTGAAAAAACTGAATCAGCACATCCCTACATCTGTACCAACCCATCTGTAAGTAATAGGCAGACTGCAATGAATCTATTTTTAGCAATGGATTAGAGGATTAATGGGGACTGTCCCTGACAAATCCAGAGAGTTGAAGTATATGTTTGCACTAAAGACGAAGTGAGAAAGCAGGAGGAAAAGAGAAATCGGGACGTTTAAAAAGCAGCCGAAAAAGTAGGACAACTGTAGGTTGAGAACGCCCTCCCAAAACAGGACATTTGGAGGGTACATAAAATTCATGGAGTTTCCATAAGTCCACAAGCAACTTGGAAACGCACACACACGTGCATAAATAGGGAAAAGTGCTCCTTCAAGTATCAAGGACCCAAGTTGTTTTAAACATCACCACCTTGAAGCCAGACTGGCAACGAACTGGCAGCCACCGCAGCACCTTTAAAACCAGTGCTATGTGTTTTCTATATGGTAGTCCTGCCAGCAACCTGCTAGTCACTCTTAGTAACTGCACGTCCTTTCGGGATTACATGCAGCCTTCTGGTGTGGAAAAGGAGGAAGAAAAGTTCTTTTCTTCCTCCTTTTCCACACCCTACGCGTTAAGCCCACACATAGAGGAAGACACTCCACCGAGCGCAGATGGAAATTGACTCCTGCGTAAACGCAAATAGAATTGGAACCACCTGTTTTACTATATTAACCCCCGGTGCACCGAAGCGTCCGCTTCGAACTGCGCAGGTCGCTCCCGCACAGCTCTTCTGTCCCCCGCCGCCGCTCTTAGATTGGAACTTTCTTAGTTCTTCCCCCCTCTGTCTCTACCAAGGTGGAAAGAACCGCGGCGGCCCGTTGCTATGGGAACGGCGCGGCCTGTTTACTCGGCGACGGAGAGAAAGGAAGAGAAGCGAGGCAAAGGGATGGATGAAGCGGTTGGCTGAGACTGGCTCCTTCTCTCCGCCGTTCTTTTTCTTCCCTCTTATCCTCGCTCGCCGTCTCGGGCGTCGAAGTAGGGCAGTGTGTGGACGAGCCGGGGGTCGACAATGGTGACGCTGGGCTAACCAAGGGGGCAGCGGTTGTTGCCGTGGGGGCGGCGGCGGCGGCGGCGGCGAGGGAAGGATTAAAAGGTCCGCAGTCTAAAATGATGCCAGAAAATTCAGTGGGAGAAGGGAGGAGTGTTGTCAGTTTCTTTTCCTTCTTTCTTGGGCTCCGCTCCTATGCTTTTGTTCTTGTTATTATTAAGCTTATTTGTTTCTAGTGTATATACCTGCCTTTGCCCAGGATTTTATTTTCTCATAGGTTATACTTGTTAGAAAGATTTGAGATCCTGTGTCTCTAATTCCCCAAACTGTCTTGGCCGGTACCTGTAATTTTTCCCCACATTCCCCAATCCAATCTGTATTCAGAGTTATTAACATGCAGAGGTTGGGTTCCTGAGGGAATACGCCGCCCTCCTCCTTGCTGCTAGGTCTCATCTCCATAGCAACTGGCTGAGAATTCCCTCAGTAAACTGTAAACCCCAGAGTTCCATAGAATCTTCTGAGGCAGCTGATTATATAAGGTCTTCACCTGACACAGACAAACAAGCTTTGACTTTTATATATGAGACTGTTGTGTGCCTTTGGGTCATTTCCCACTTACGGCAACCCTAAGACCACTCCATCGTGAGGTTTTCTGGGGCTGAAAGTGTGTGACACGGCCACTGGGTTTCCATGGCTGATCAGGAAATTGAACCTGGACCTCCAGAGTCCTAGGCTATTTCCGCACTACACTGTTATAGTGCTATTATTCCACTTTCAATATCCTGTGGAATTCTGGGGTTTGTTGTTTACTGAGGCCAAAGAACTCTCTGGCTGAGAATTTTAAATGCCTCTCCATAAATTGCAACCCCAGGATTCCATAGGATGTTGAAAGTAGAATAATAATATTATAATAGTGTAGTGCAGAAGTGGCCATAGTCCAATCAGTGCTCAAACCACTATACCACTGTATCACATTTTGTCCCCAGAACTGGGACTCAAGGCATCTTACACATTAAAAAAAAAAAAAAAAAATACAAAAAGTCAACATGAAAACCAAAGTTCAACTACAACCATTTAAAAAACATACACACTAGGAAGATTTTTAAATATTGCACAATATGGTTTTCATTAATATAGCACTAACAGCGCTTTCTTTAAAACCTGCCTTAATAACAATAAAAAAGTCTTCCCCTACAGCCAGGGGGACAGTAAAGGGGGTTCCATTCTAGCCTCCCTAGGGAGGGAGTCCTAAAGTGCAGGGGTAGCCACTAAGAAGGTCCTTTCTCCTGTTCCCACCAGCTGTACCTGTGAAGGTGTTGGGACTGAGAGGACGGCCTCTCCCATGCATCTCAGGGTCCAGGCAGGCTCATCTCTGGTGATGCAATTGGTCAGATATCCTGGACTTAAGCGATTAGACTTTATTAGGTCATAGCCAGCAATTTGAATTGTGCCTGGAAACAGACTGGCCCCCAGTGAACCTGTTGGAGCAGGGGAATTGTGTGTTTCCTCTAACCAGCCCCTTTGAACACCAGCAGCAGTGGTTTGACTGTTGGACTGTGACCCTGGGGGCCAGGGTTTGATTCCCTGCTTGGCCATGGAAGCCTACTGAGTGACCTTGGGCATGTCACAGGCTCTCAGCCCCAGAAGACCCGCTGATAGGTTCACCTTAGAATCACCATAAGTCAGAAACTTAAGGCACACAACAACATCTGAGGTGGAGTTTCTAGAGTGAAAATTGTTAAGAGCTCCTGTACTTTTAGTAGTTGTGCAGAAGAGGGAATTTCAGCAGGTGTTGGTTCTTATGTAACCAGGTAACAAGCAATACTTGCTGAAATTCCCTCTTCTACACAGCCATTAAAAGGATAGGAGCCCTCTCCGATTTTTACTCTGGCACAGCCCTAGCTCTGAGATAGAAAAATTTAGAAACTGGAGCTTCTCATTGTCATATACAATGAGACAATAGAGGACATGGCAGTGGGCGTACAGCAACGTATGGGTGGGTACTAATGGCTTGTCCCTTGCTCTTACCCTAAAATCTGGCCTTGTCTGAGTATTATGTATATCTATAATTATGAAATAGTTGCAAGCGAGGTAGAAATCCACAGGGTGAGATTTTCTTTCTCATTTAATTGTATCTTTATGCCAGAAAAGTTTTCCCTGACAAGCTTTATTTGTCACTCAATTGTAAACATAGATGAAATAAAATAAAACACCTGCAAGAAAAATTAACTGATTATAAGATTAATTGTGCTGCACGTCTGGGGACAGAATTGTGAACAGCAGAATGATCATTAAGTTCGTAGCAAAGTTTGAATGTTATTACAAAAGTACAAGATTTTAGAGGGCTCTGAATCCTAATTCATTTTGCATCATGTTCAGTGGGGATATTTTAAATGGACTCAATTAATTGTTGACTTATACCTTAAGTTATTACCTGAAAAAAATTCTAGCAGATGACATCCATTACTTTGGATGACACTGTTGCCCCCTAGTGGTACTATCTTGTTATGTTACTTTAGATTGGTTTAATAATTGTACTTTTAATTGCTTTCAACTGTTGATTAGGGATAGTGGATTTGTTGTGCAGCTTCTCTGGAAATGACCAGGTTTGGGAAGATTAACAACTTATCAATTAAATTTTATTATCGACCTGTATTCTTTCTACACCTGGAAAATATATGCTATTCTCTTAACTATCAAATACTGTGGGTTAGGCAAGTTTCATGTGAATGGGAGGGCTAAATCCAATTATTTGTCCCAATTAAAATAGACACATCAGAATAAATGGTTGATTTGATATGTAGTGGATGGGAGACATTGATCCAAAGCACTGCTGAAATGTTCCTTGATCTGCTAGATTTCTGTATTCAGTGAGGTTTTGTTATGCGGGGAAACATTAAAATATATCAGTCTCCATGGGCAGGAAAAGCATAAGCAGTTGACTCTTCTGTGTGAATTCTTGGGAGAAGAATTCGTAGAAAACGCCTTTTTTTTAAAAAAAAATACCCTCTATGAACGAGGCTTTGTTGGGGTGTGGGTTGGATGGTACTGCTATATTATTAGTGAACTTGCATCCAAAGGAAAGAGCAAGAAAAGCAGTCTCGTCTTAACATTTTGTTCATTTCTTACATAGAGGGAAAATCATTAATACTTCATTAAGTAATTTTAAAAGAAATTCTTTTGAATGTTAAGGGATAAATTCTTTGCTTTGCACAGCTATACTATTTTTCCCTAGGCGATGTTATAGCAGCCATAAGGAAATGCAATGCTGGTTGTTTATGTGATAATTTTGAAATCAGCAGCTGCTAATCGTGCTACTGTGAGAAAGAATCTCTGAAATGACAGTCTCTTACAGAAAGAATCTCTAACCTAAAGCAAAAATAAAATCTGCCCCTGAAATAAATCTTTAAAATGATCTGCTCCAAGAGGCTGTTACCCTGTTTTCTGGGGGTCCTGGGAGGGACACCAAATTGCTATCAAAATTATAGAAGTTGGGGAAATTAGTTCAGAGCACAAGTTGGCAAAATGAGAGGCAGGGTAACTTAGCAGGATCTTGCAACCCAGTGTCTACGGGGTCAGGCCAAGTCAAGAAGCAAACCGGTTGGAAAATAATGAATGATCTTTATTAAATACAGGCACACAATGTATGCAGCACAAGCACACAGAGAACTAAGGAAAATAAAGGTGTGAATAAGATAGCGGGATTTTTAGAGGGCTAGTTGGTTTGGGTGATACGAAACCTGTCCTGAAGTCTGGGAGAAAATGGAGAGCAAAGCTGGGGTTCGATGTATCTCAGCACATGGAGCTGCGGGGAAGCTCGCCAAGCAAAGCGGCAGCAAGGCGGTCTGGAACTCGGGAGCGATCCGAGGAAGGTCTCGAAATCAAGAGTTGTTATAAGGAGAATTGTGACTGCAGGCTAGGTCAGACTTAGGGGAAAACAATAGATTTGGAGTTGGAGACAAAGCCTCCGAAACGTCATAATTTGAATGATTGAATTAGAGCCGAATTTATCAATAGAGTAGCCGGTATGCAAACGCGGAATACTTGAGCGTTGTATAGCTCGATCATCAAGCTACCAGCACGGGGCAGAGGATCTTTTGAGAGTTGCTCGCATACCTAATGGAGGTACTTGCCTTGAGGTCTCCTAAAGCGGCAAGTCGGCTGTTTTCTGGCCTGCCTGTATTGTCTAGGAATATTATGGCGATTATCGGCCGACCCTATATGCGTGCTTGTCCGGGGGCCTCGCAAGCACGTGGAAGGGATACGTGAAGCCGAATTAGTGATATCAAATGATATCTTTTATTTTATATCCCCAAAGCTCGGACTAGCCAGGGCAGTAACAAGGCCTTGAACTAAAGTTAAATCTCCCTTCTTACCCTTTTATCTTATGTAACCTGTTCCTGATGTAGAATTAAAAGGAGCTAATGTAGTGGATACAAGGGCTAGGGAACTGCAGTCCTATGCTGTTCACGGTGTTGATCTTTTCTCTTACTCTCCCTACTCCACAGCCAGCTTCTTGTCTTCATTCAGTCTCTGCACTGCCTAAGACTCTTATGCAGAGTCCGTGCCTTTGCTCCTCTTTTCTGTTTTTCATCCGTGCATTTCTTAGCTGTGTTCCCCCTGATGTACATCTTCCTCAGAAGGCTTGTGCCATACTGTATCCAGAAGTTCATAGGTTGTCTGCTGACATATTCATGAGTAGCCATGTGGACCGTGGAGCAAAATACAACAAAATTCACAAAGCATTGGTATCTGTATTGGGCCAACTCAAAGCTTTGAAGGTTTACTGGCTTGTCCATCAGGCAAAGATGTTAAAAATTATACGAGATGAAAAGGATTGATGATATTAGAGGCACAGGCCACCATTCTGTCTTAGGTGTTATTTTTTGTCTGTTAAGATGGCATTGAGGGGTTTCAGTGCAAGCAGAGGCTACTTCTTTTCTTGGCCATATGAGGACTAGTGGCAAAGGGCAGTAAATGACAGACAATTAAATTTAAACTCCATTAGCAACAGAAAAGTAATTTCCCTTGAGATCCAGCTGTCCCTGTCCTTTGTGAAACTAATTACTCCATTCTTAGACAAAGACATTTCTCAAGGAGTCCCCTGTACTGTTACATCTGGGGAGAAAAAAACTTTTCAGTGCTGTGTAGGTAAAATTTGCGAGTTGTAGTCCAGTGAAAGAGTTTTACTGTTGTTGAAGGTGGAAAACCTCAAAGAGTTAAGTTCCAGTCATTTGGTTTCCCTCTTTTAAAGTTCCCCTGTTGCATCTAAATTGGCTATCTTCAATCCAGTAAACATTCTCAAGGGTAGCTGTGTTGACCATGCAGCAAAATACAACAACAATTAAAAACCACAAAGCAGTGATGCCTTTATTAGGCCAACTCCAAGGCACAAAATACATTACGCAAGCTTTCAAAGCTTCACTGGCTTCTTCATCAGGCCAATAAACTAAACTAAACTAAACTAAACTAAACTAAACTAAACTAAACTAAAATCCTGATTTTGTGTTTTCAGTTTAAGCTGTGTTGTTTTTACTGTCTGGAGTATATTTATCGTACTTTCATTTTAATTCTGAGACACCATATGGGAAACATATTTTTGAAAGATGAAAGTTATGTATGTAAATAATCTGTGCATTCAAAACAGTTTGGTTCCATATAAATTCTAGAATGTTTACCTTGTTTTTCTTAAATAATTCAAACAGGATCACAACCCAACTTAGTAAAAGCAACAAATGATTGCAAAATAAAAACAAAAGTACATAGTAGCAGAGACAGAAATCAGTCAAGGAAACTACCGTGTTGGCTTGGCCAACTAGCCATCTTTCAAAAGGCACTGCTCCTAGTGCAGGGGTAGGTGAAGTGTGGTCCACAGGCCAATGTGATGCGCAAGACGTTTGTTTTGTTCCATGACCCCCAGGGCCCCCTTCCCCTGTATTGCTGCTCTTGTAGGCTTCTGGGAATGACAGTTGGAGAAGCCCCCCAATCCATCCAAAGCCCTTCAGATGCCCTCAAAGAAGAACAAAACTCAGTAATAAACCAGAAATTACTTCTACTTTTGATTTTGTAGTGTTTTCCTTTAATGGCTGGGTGCAGCCCTTGGAGGGATTGACCTTCTACGTTTCCCCATCCCATCCTACAAGATGCTTGTCAGATGAAGTTGGATATGTGCGTGAACATATTCCTGGAACCGTAATCCTCATTACAATAAATACTATGTATAACATTTAGGATAGCTGAATTTCATAATTCATTTATATCAGTTGTTAATGGTTGGTATTGTACAATTAGGTAATTATGTCTACCTTCACTGAATGGGCCCTTTCCCAAATACGAAAAGGACCCCAACCCCAAAAGGAACCATATTATGTCTTTTGCAAGAAATGCACGTGCTGTACAACATTTTAGAGACAAACATTTATGCTACAAAAATAGAACAAAAAATACCACTGTATTGGGTAGAGGACAGAGACAGTGCATGGGAAATTTGATCAGATATGATCATCCCTCAGGAATGGAAACTGTGTGGTACTACAGATGTTGAATTACAGTCTCCAGAATTTCTCATTATTGGCTATGCTGCATAGAGTGCCAGGCCTTGCTGTCGTACAATATCTGGAGGGTCACACAATTTCTACCCGCATACTGCTACACCAAATGCACTATTTTGGTATAGTTTGTTCCTGAGTAAGACCTATTGTATTGGTTGTGATCTCTGGTGTACTTGCTTGGAAAAATCTCCAGCATGTTTAATATACTTAGTATATTGGGATTTACATCTAAAGAAATATGCGTAGGATCAGCTTAGTAAATGTAGAGTAAATGTAGAGCACTATGTTACCTGATTTTCCTACATGGGCCCTTGTCTCTTCATCTTCCATAATTTTAAAATAATTTTCACATACACACATACACACACATCAGAAGAGAACAATTTACAGGGCTTGTATACACATGAGTACACCATTCAGAAGCAATATACTGTTTTAATTTTGTAACTTCCAGTACTTACATTTATGCATTCCCTTACTTATATGATTAATGAAAACAATTCTGTTTCCAAGGCTTCCATGAATCCTGTTTCAAGCACTGAAATATTGATATTAGTGTCAGTGTTGATAGGGATGCTTTCTGTTGGCTTTTCCCTTCCCTTCCATAAGTTAATATGTTAATACAGCTGAATTTGTAGGAATAAAAGGTTATAACATTACTTATTAGAATGTTAGTATATCAAAGTAGTATACAATTGCCTTTATTCATTCATAATCATTTTTATTCTTTCTCTTCTATAGTTTGAAAGCTTGCTATAACTTTTTCTGAATTTGCAATTATGAATGTTAATGACTTTGTCATCCTCCCTGGTTCAAAAACTGGAGTGTCTGTAAAACTGAAGGCAAAGTAAGTTCATTTCCCGTTAATTATTTCTCAAGCAATTCTATAATGTTTTTGAATTTTTAATGCACCATTTTAAATACAAGCTGAGACTACACTCTTAAAACCACTTTGTATGAAATTAATTATATTTCAACAAATGTAAATGTATTTAGAATTGCAGTAGCACTAACACCTGTGTTAATATTTTGTAGTGCATTTCTGTCACCTCTTGTCTTGGTGGTTTAAAAATTGCTATAAAATTGCTTAAGCTGTAGTGGGACAAACACATTGATTTCTTGATGTGTACCCAGAGGACAAACTTTAAAAGTGTACTCCAGTCTCAAACCATCAAAATTTAAACTTGCTTATTTCTGTACCAGGCTGATTGTATGTTATGCCTCCTTTAAATGGAAGAGGAAAACTATGAGATAGTGCTGAATTTTGTATTTGAACTTTATCTCTTCAGAAGCGTACAAGAGCTACAGTTGGAGAAGGTTAATCTGGAGCTTGAAAATAAGGAGATGGAGAAGAAACTTCAGCAACTCCAATCAAACATGAGCAGAGAAAAACAAGAGAGAGAGTAGGTGAAACTTTAAACATTGAAATTAAGCGGTTTAGTTCTTTACAAGAAACTTTTGGGAACTATTTGTTGATATTTATTTAATTGTTTGTTGGAAATTTGTTAAATATATATATGTGCATGTATGTATATGTGTGTACAATACAAAGCAATCCAAATTTTAGCTAGCAGTCTCTATTTGTGCCTTTTTTCCAAATGGGCAATGCCATCAGCATTGTGCCCATTTGATGATGATGATGATTATAATAATAATAATGTTTATTTGTAACGCCCTTTACACCAAAGGGTGGACAAATGACATATACAATAAGGGACAAAGACATTTGCTGCCCTGTCTTTCCTGCCTTTTAAACAGCTGTTTTACAGCACAGGTGGGCAACTTCGAAGCAATGCAGTTGTTTGCCATTCCTAGGGGTGGTTTCTTTTGGATAAAAAATGTCAATTTGTAGAGTCTGGAGGCATCATGATTGACACAAACAACTGTGGGATAGACTTTGCTTAGCACTGTTTTATAGTAAATGTTATTTAATTTCATAGTTTTGAAATTTGCTTTGTGGAATTAGCCACTGTATACTTAGGATTAGTGATGGATTTCTATGTTACCTCCCTTGTTGCAAAGAAAAGAATTTTTGGTATGATTTTTAGAGGAAGAGGGTCTAGTTTGGTGAGGTACTTAGCAGATAACCAAGTTACACTGAGAAGAAAGACACTGAGGATTAAATCAGTTTAATTCTGTAGTGAAGACAGGCACTGAGGGTACCATGGGGTATGGAATTCATAAGAATAGACAAAAACTCTTCAGCATAAAACTCGTGAGTACCTCATAAAACTAAAAATCTCATGTTTTCTTTGAATGCAGCCATAATGAAGTGCTTTGAAGCTTACATAACCGTGTAGTGCAGATACACCTGAAGTCTGTTTGTAAAACTGGAGTATGCAGAAAAATATACAGTCATTATTCTGCCAGGTTGTTTTTGGAAGAAACAACCTTGCTATAGGTGTTTAGCCTATGAGTGAAGTGACTGACACTCTTTTGGAGGACTGTAAAAGTTGCAGGGCGACCTGTTGAACTGTGTATCTTGAAGGCATACACACTGTGTTAAATGATACTGGAATTAAAGGTAAAAGTGATAGTCCCCATCTGTGAATGCTAGAACAGTCTAGGCATGTGTTGTGGGAAGTGGCTTTTCTATATTTAGCTGCATTTTGCCTGCATATGTTGTTGGAAGAGAGGCTAAAATATATGTGGGAAGAAGAAGAAGAGAGAGAGGAGATGTAGTTTGGGCAAAGGCCTCATTTCAGAGTCGCTCAGGCTGTTATTCAGGCTTAACTCCATTTTAGATCCATTTATCCAAAAGTCCTGTAAGTTTCATTGATCATTATTTAAATAGCAGGTAAGTTGTTAAATCCATGCTTTGACACAGATATTCTATCATTTTATCTTTTTGTTGCCTTAGTTGTACGATAAATAAATAAAAACTTTATTTTCCCAACAGTTATGTCTGAAATTTATTTTAAATTTCAAAAAGCATGGGAATCCCAAAAAGAAACATTAGTGTTATTTTATCCCCAAAAGAAGCAACATTTGGACCAGAGATTACTCCCTATCACTGTGCTGACTCAAAATGTTGGCACATTGATAGATTCTTCTTTTACACTGTAGGACTGTACCCCTAAAATCAAAGAAATTTGGTCTACATCATCCCCACAATCAAAATCTAAATAGGGGGACATTCCATTAGAAGCACCCCAGTTAAAAAGAAGAGGTGTGCAGTAGACCCTGACACTGTGGACTGTTAGAACTTTATTTTTTTAAAGGTTAGTCCTGGAAAATGCTTTTTTAATTTTTATTTTTTTTTTAAATTTATTGATTGATTTATTTTGGTTTGAGGTGATTACTAGTGGACAGCACAGTATTTAACATTCATTAGCCTTGCTGAGTGTGTCACTGAGCCTTTGTGAAAGGAAGTTTGGGTGAGAAGGGAGACCATTCCTCCATCCCCTTGTCCCCTCTCCATCTCTCTGCTCTTGTACTCTGATGCATCCCTACCGGGCACCTTCACTTCTCCATCTCCACCACCTTAATGTGTCCAAAGTTCTCCTGCTCATATAGAAATGTTGCCCTTTCAAGTATATGAACTAGCAAAGGAGAAAGCCTCCTCGGACACTTGTACAATGCCACCTCTCTTACTTGCTTTTTATAAAGGTAAGATCCTCTTTTTTCATAAAGCCGGGTGCTGTTGTAATTGATTTTAGATGGTAAGCCCAAGCAGTCTAACTGGTATAAGCACGTATTGCTTCACTGCCTTCCTCCGCAATTTCCTGTTTTAGATTTTAAATTGTAAACCTCATAATGGCAGAGATGTGGCCTTGTTACTTTTATTCTGCAAAGTGACATGTGCACTGGTGCTGCTGTGTAAATAAATAAAAACTTCATAAAATAACAAAATTAAGAAACGGGAATTTTGCCAAAACTGTTGGCAAGCAATTCCCAAAACTATCTTGACATGAAAATAATTGTGTATTACAGTACTTCTGAGTGCACACTTTCACATGGTTTGTTTATATTCCAGAAAGCTATGAATGGATGCCAGTTTTCTCTAAATGAGTACGCGATCCTAGTTCTACCCATCCAGAGTTGGATAGTAGCTATAAGCTTGTGCATTAACATTATGATGTACCTAAACCCCTCATGCTTCACTTTATAACAGATTTTTTTTTAAAACTCCTTTCCATCTTTTCCAGTCTTCTTTTTTATTAGTGGCTGACAGGAGGTTTCCTGCTAACACTTATGTGTACTCTTTAGGGGTACTACATGCTCAGCTGGAAGGTGTCTTAGTGGGAACGTTGTAGAAATTTCAATTGCCATTCATATGGTCCAACAGACAAAGCTAATTTTAAATTGAAAAGTGGCTTGCTTGTTCATCTGTGCAAGCAGCTATATCACAGGTTTTGAGATACCTCTTTCTATACTGGTAACAGAGGTTTATCCTGTGCCAACATATTGCTTTACAGAAAATTGGAAGCGGACAAGGTAGAATGTAGCTGTAAAAATGTTTTTCCCACAAGGAAAAACATACTTTTAGGGAAAACTTGAAATAAATGCAGTACTTATTTTTATGTCAAACTTGAACTAATTTTACTACTTGTGGAATATAACATTCATCGTCATAGCTTAGTTAGGCTGTGAAATTTTACTATTTGACATATTTGTAAAATTTAATATAACAGCCTTTTCGTATAACAACAAATGTGAGTGAACTCTCTACATTTGGACATCCATATCTGCTGATTCTGCATCCACAGATTCAACTGCCCATGGCTTGCAAACAACTCCAAAATATCTCCAAAAAATAAAAGTTATATAACCATTACATACTGCGCTACTATATGTAATGGGACTTAGGCATTCACAAATTTTGCTATCGGGGGGTTGTGGAACCAAACCTTAATAGATACCGAGGGCTCACTGTATTGAAGAAACCTGAAAACCTGCCAAAATGCATGTTTGTGCGTATGTGTGTGAAATAGAGAGAAGGGAAATGAAAACACATACCATAAATCTATAAAACATAAAGTGTGTTACTTGTGCAGAAACAGTCTCATACGGTCATGCGGGTTAGGCTAGCTGCATACTTGAATTTAAAGTTTAATTCAATATGGAAAATATTGAACACTTTAATACATTATTAATAGTAATCATCATACATATTTATGGCATATTAAATATGCACAGCAGGAGGAAGAAACTGCCAGGGATCGGGGGTCATATTGCCTGTGCCATGGAATTGTGGAGGGTTGTACCTCCTCCCCACTCACCCCCAATACATTATTGATGTTGTGTGCCTTCAGGTTGTTTCTGACTTATGGTGAGCGTAAAGCAAACCTATCATGAGGTTTTCTTGGCAAGATTTGTTCAGAGGGTATTTGCCTTTGCCTTCCTCTGAGGTAAAGAAGATGTGACTTGTCCAAGGTCACCCAGTAGGTTTCTATGGCTGGCTGGGGATTTGAACCCTGGCCTCCAGAGTCCCAGTCCAACATTCAGACCACTATGCTGTGGTAGTTCTTTCCAAAATATACACTTTTATGGATTTGCTTTGCTCCAGATTGCTCCCTGGGGCCATGGGAGACAATTTTGTCAGCCTTAGACCCTTTTCGCACCTTACCTTTTCACGGTGCTGGGGTGTGGGGCTTGCATGAGCAGCCTCCGGAGAAAGGCTCTCATGTCCAGGGTCCTTCAGCTCCACGTGAGCGTCCTGCTCGTGCGAGAATCCCGCCTCTTCCTTTCGCAGTGCAGCCTGGGACCTTCCTAGCCTGCACTGGACAGGTAGCGTGGCCGGCCTGGCTCCCGAGGCTCCTCACCCCAGGTAAGTGCGCACGGGGTCCTGGAGCGATGCACGACTGCGCAGCATTTTCGGCTTCAAGCCAAAAATGAAAAAATGTGTGTGTGGTCCGTGTAAGGCCCTTGAGCGTCATGCAAATGTGAGTATATTGTACGGACCACTCCTCACATGTGCATGACACTCAAGGGGCCCTTTCGCATCGGAAATGCCGTGCGAAAAGGGCCTTAGTGACCCTTGGGCTTTTTTGGTTCAAGGAAGGACCTTTTTTTTTTTTTTTGAAAAAAAAAGGAAGTGAACTGGAAATCAATTTTTGGGTGCTGAGTGGTTCTTGGGCTGGCACACTTTCATTAGGTACAGAAGTGCCTCTTTGATTTGTTGTCTCTTTCTACAGCAGGGATGGGTAAAATCCATATATGGACTTCCAAGGCCACCTAGTGTTGCCAACCCTTACCCCTATATTTTTTCTGACTTCTTATAAAAAAGTGCTCTCTACACACCCCTAGGGTGTGCCAACTTCCATTTTATTTTCTAGTTTAAGAAAGGCCACTTCTTGGCCTAATGCAGACAGAGGAGGGAAACATGGCATATATGCTCCAATGAATAAAAAGAAGTTTTTATAAAAAGGTTTTTAAAACCTTGGAAGAGGGAATGGTAGGAAGATGCAGCTTGCTAACATCCTGCCAAGGGCCACTGTGGCCCCCAGCATTTAGCAGTTGCCCACACCAGGTCTTCAGTATGTGATAAATTATCATTCTCTAATTCTGTTTATTCTTTGTAGATACAGCTTTTCATACCATACATTGTCTGACAGTTTTGAATGAAGAAAGCCTTATGTTTAAAAGCATTTCACTTATTCTGAAAAATAAATTACTTTGCTGGAGTAAATAAATACTTTTTAAATTCATCCCCAAACCTGTGCTTTGTAGATTATGGCAGAGATTGTGACAGCAAATCATGAAAAGCTATGGATCACTTTAAAAGCCATAGGAGTGCCACAGCATTTGATAGTTCTGGTCCATAATTGAGAAGAGGCCTCTGTGAGAACTGAACATGGAGAAACAGAAATATTTCCCGTTGGCAAGGAACTCAGACAAAGTTGTATTTTATCACCGTGTCTGTTCAATTTATATGCAGAACCTAGCATGCTGAAAGCAGGATTATATTCAGAGGAAGAAGTGATGAAAATTACAGGAAGGAGCATCAACAGTTTAAGATGTGCTGATGCCATCATACTAACAGCAGAAAATAGCAAAGGCTTGGAATGACTACTGGTGAAATTTAATAAAGAAGTTGCAAAAGCAAGGCTGCCACTGAATGTCAAGGAGATGAAAATCATGGACATGTATGTTTTATGTAACTTAAAAGTGGATGATGAAGACATCAAAATAGTTAAAGATTTTTAGAACCTTGGCCGAGTCATAAATTGAAATATAGATTATAATCAAGATATCAATAGAAGACTAAGATTTGGAAGGGCAACTGTGAAGTAACTAAGTTAACTCCTCAAGTGTAAAGATACGTCATTAAATACCAAAGTCAAAATTATCCATGTAATAATTTTTTCCATTTCTCTGTGTGGTTGTGAAAGCTGAACAGTGAAGAACACAAAGAGGAGGAAAACCAATTCATTTAAAGTGCTAACAAATGGTTTTTTGTGGATACTATGGACTATCAAAAAGACAACTAAATGGATCCAAGAGCAAATCAAGCCTGAACTCTCATTGGAAGCCAAAATAATTAAACTTGTCTTTGGATACATCTTGAGAAGGTACTGCTCATTGGAAAAGGTGATAATGCTTGGTAAGGGGAAGTTAGTAGAAAAAGAGGAAGAAAAGGCTGCATTACAAATGGATTGGTTCAATCAAGGAAGCCACAGCCTTGAGCTTGAAAATCTGAGCAGGGCTGTTGATGACTAAGTATCTCATGCTTAGTGCTTCTATAACTCAAAGATGCCTTGATGGCAAATAACAACAAAGATCTATGTTTTGTGCTGGAAAAATTGTCAGTAGAAAACATTCTCCTACTTCTAGAATTTTTAATTTTTTTCCTGGCATTCACATCTCTAACTACAACTTGTATATTTTTTTTCTGTTGGGCTTCTGATATCAGAATTCAATTTCAAGTATCCTCTCACCCACTGAGTGTCATTCTGCATTTTTCATACTTCATTGTTTGTGAAAATGTTGTTATCTTTTAATAGAATCTTAGTACTGTGTGAGTGGTAAGTGCATTTACAAAAACACAAGAAAGTTGTAATTGTTCTGTATTTGATAGACTCCATTTATGAAGTTGGAATGGTTTGCAGACAAAGCACAACCTTGAATATCTGTAACTCTTTTCACTTCATTTCTGAGAGCCACTTTATTAACCTCTTTATCTCTATTTCCCTTTCCCTGTAACGTGAATAATAATGTTAAGTTTCTTCCCTTGGAAGAGATTTGTAAGGGTTTAGTCATTAGCGTTCTGCTGCACTTTGCAAGATATATAGTTCTATTTAAGTGGTAAGTGTTGCTAATTGTCTTGTATCATAGCCATTAATTTCTACATCCTTTTCTGAGAGCGTTTAATACTAGATTTCAGCTCTGAGCAGTGGTTAGGATCCCTCTGTCTGTTTTTCTTCTTTAAATGATACTCTTCAGTTTCTGGTTCATACAATTTTTTTTGCTGTTTGCTTGCTGAGCAGAACGTTCATGCCACTGGAAGCAGTTATGATTTCCTAGAATGCATTTTTTTTCTCAGCATGTTGACCAAGCCTTCAGAGTTGGACCTCAGTTCTAAGGCCTCTGTAACTTGCTACAAACCAGTATCTTTACGCTACAACCCTGTATGAAAGGATAACAGGGATATCACAGATTTTTTCCCATCTAGTGAGACTGATATGTTGTCTTTATATGTTATACATGCTGCAGTTATTTTACTATAACCATTGGTGTTGCTAGAGATGATGTCCCTTTTGTATATGAACGGAATGTGCGGAACAGCAAGTGATGGCAGGCTCTGTCCCAGACATACTGAAAGGCATTCCTACAGTGTTCATCTGTGTTCACTATCATATACATGAGGTCAAAGCCCCACCTGTTTGGCAACCTGCCTTTTCAGTATTCCAAACTGTATGTAAATCATTCAGTGGAATGAAATGTGCAGATCATGTTGCAACCAAACATTGTTGTTCTCACTGTCTAGAGATTCAGTGTATCCTATATGTGAAGGGATCACTTGAACTTTTTCTGTTGTAAGGGTAATAGAATATAATAGTTATAGTCTTATAAACCTTCCTCATTTTGCATCTATTTGCATAAATAGCAGATGAGATAGTAAACACATGCCTTATTTGAATTTTGGTAGATTGTGAGTGGGGCTGCATATGACTGAATCCTCCTCCATACCAAATTTTTTAAAAAATTGCACATAGAAAACTAAATATCGAAAGAGAAGATCCTTCTAGCTTAACTGTCTTAATGGCATACTAATTTCTATATGTAGGAATTTATTTTTTGTGGAGCAACAGTCTCTTACATGAGCCTTCATCCCAAGTTTCAAATGATTTAGCTGAGAAAGGGCTTACCTTTCCTGATCTGCCCACATCTAGGAGTTCTCTCAAGCATAGCATTTCTCAGGAGCTAACTAGAACTCGCATATGAATGTATATAGTTAGAATTCTTAAAATAGGATTCCTTCCTTCCTTCCTTCCTTCCTTCCTTCCTTCCTTCCTTCCTTCCTTCCTTCCTTCCCTCCCTCCTTCCTTCCTTCCTTCCTTCCCTCCTTCCTTCCTTCCTTCCTTCCTTCCTTCCTTCCTTCCTTCCTTCCTTCCTTCCTTCCTTCCTTCCTTCCTTCCTTCTACTCTCTGCCCCTTCCAGAGCTATTCTAGAGGGTCCCTCAGTTCTACATTTAGAGTGGATTTGGTGTATATATCTGGAAGAGGCATCTTTTTCACCAGGACTGGCTGTTTTGGAGGTAGGTGGGTATAGTTGGATAAACTGTTCATATTTCTATAATATCCACACATGCAAACTGTGCCCTGTACGTTGTCTGCCTGTAATTCTTACAAGTGTGGGAACCATGTGGCCCTCCAGATCTCATTGAACATTGTCAGTCTATTCCTTGCCATTGGCTAGGATTGCTAAGGGGCTGCAAGGAGTTGCATCCCAGCAACATATGAAGGACCACCTGATTCCCACCTCTGCTTTACAACAACAGTATAGAGTAAGTAGTATTATCTTGCATATTGGGGATAGGGTGTGTGGGACGACTGAGGCTGAGAGAGAGAGGCTTGCATAAGGCTGCCTTGTGAATTCCTGCCGGAGGCAGAGATTGTTCAGGGGAATTTCCAATTCACTGTTCAGGGTTTTGTTTTTTGTTTTTTAGCAATGTAATGTTACGTTAAGTCTTCCCTGATACATTTAGCTAGATACATCCAGTTGATGGAAGAACATAATGGTATTAATTGGTCTAGTGCCCTTATAGTAGGGCCTAAGGAGTAAGTGTCAAGATCACATCTTTCTCAATTACTTTATTAAATAGCAAAGGCTGTCTTTAGTAGTGGAGACAAACCCACTTCACAGAATAGCTCCAAATAGATGAATTCTTTCCTCACACGTTTATTCTTGTATTGGGAGCTTCTTTCCAAGTTTTGTTTGATAGCAGTCTAAATGAGAAAAATTACTATTTTTTCACTTCTCTGTTCTGTCTTTTCATCTCTGAAAACCTGGTTTTGATATTGACATGGCAGGGGGGCAGTAAAATATCTGTCCTATAATTGTATGTAGAAAATACTTTTTGGATCTTTTTTGTAGACAAAGAAATGGATATCATTGGAAGTCAGGTCAGGCTGGTGTGAGTTTACAGACCCAGCTATGGTCACAAAACAAAGAAAATGTGGGAAAGGTAAGAATGTCCTTAGAAATTCAATAGGTTTACTGTAATAGTTGCAGGTCTGAAAGCCATTAATCTAAACATTTACCCATCTCTCTTCCCATGAAATAGTGCTCATAAAGGCAAAATGCAGCACACAGCCCCACTAGCCCCAGTACATCTCCCTGAATCTAAATGACTTCCAGTTTTGTGTCTCTTCCCATTTGGGAAACTGAGTGGGGATGAAATAGAGTGAGTGCCAACTGTGCCCCCTCGCTTGGCCATTTGGATGCGAAACATTTTGATGAGAAGAGGGGCACTGCCCCTCTGAGGTCTGGTGGGGTAGCCAAGTTCATGAGTTCATCAGCCCTGAGAAGGGTGATGCACATTTATGTTTCCTAAGAGAAGTTTGTTTTGAAGCAATACTGCTGGAACAAACTAAAACTAACTCCACACTTGAAGGAATGTATTGCTTCACTGAGTTCAGTGGGATTTATTCCCAAGTAAGTGTGTATGAGATCACAGCCTAAAATTCAGGACTGCAACTCATATTCAAGTTATTTTCCTTAACTGGAAATCTTTCAGAATAGTTATACTCTTATTCCAAAAGAAGTCCTCTTATTCTTTGATTATCATTACTGTTACTACTGCTGCTTTTTGCTGTTCTGTCAGTTTTTCTGCTGTAGAAATTATCCCATGAAAGAAGAGGCCTCAGAATTCTTATGTATTTCAATATAATTGTTTTCCCCTGCCCCAGGGAGCTGTAATCAGTTATATGAATTTGATAAGGACAATTTGTTGGCATGAATGCTTACTAGCAGTCTGTAGTTGTGTTTATGGTGGAACCCTTTGTTAAATATGTGGTTTTATATTTATTGAGTGTATTTTTGTATACATGTTTGATACATAGAAGTATGTTGTATTTCATTGGAATCATGTATTGTGTTCAGATATATGCTGCTTAACTTGTTTGTGTGCTTGGAGAACTACTTCACAGCTTGCATGCCTATTTTGAGGTGAAACAAAAAGTCAGTATAGCTGAAAAGAAGTTCAGAAATAGGTGTAAAAATCATTGCATCATTTTGAACAGTCTAACTGAAATATTCTTTTTTTAAAAAAAACAGGTTTCTTCAGGCAAAGTAAAATTGAGAGTTCTCAAAGAACAAGTTCAAGGTAATGGGATTTTAGTACTGGAACACTAGTAATCATGATCCTTTGAAAGCTGGAGCTGTTGGTTCAGATTGGGTTTTGGGGAGATTTGTTGAGCAACATTGTGTTAATTGTGTTAACATTGTGTTAAAATGTAATTAATTAATGTAGTATAATTCATTTAGGATTTGGCATGGGAGCCATTCTTTTCCATCTTTAAAAACAAAAGCAAAAACAACAGCAAGCCAGAGAACTAAGAAGGCTCCTTTGAAATTATATTAACTGTAATAGCAGTCTTGACAATCTGTTTATAAAATAAAGTCCAAAAATAGTTTTTATAACTTTAAATGGCAAAAACTATTTTGAAAGATTCATTGTACTTATAATGCCCTATTATACCATTGTTAAATTGCATATTGAGATCATGGTCACCTAAATGGGAAGCTTTCTTTTAAACAGAAATGAGATCCCATCTTCTTGCTTCCAGTTTAGTTTAATGCTCTGGCTAGGATGTAAATGTCTCTTCAGCGCCTCTTCATTTTGATGCGCTGAAGTCACTTTTTACACCAGTGTAATAACACTAGTAAACTTTAAAACTTTTAAAGTAAAACTTTAAAAAGCCTCCTTTCTGCTGTTTCCTGTCAGTGCCAGGTACCATGATGTTTACAGTTTGACTTCCCTTGTTTAATCTCTGCTACATTTTCCAGTTCCAGAACCTGCGAAACAAGCACTTTCACGTAAATTAGTGAATGTTTCAACAGCTGAAAAGCCTAAAATTAAGGGAAAGGCATGTGGTCAATGTGAAACAAAAGCTGCACTACTGGTAAGTAAATGGAACAAATAAAGCATAGTCATATTTTGACTCTGGGCAGGAAGATGTAAAAGTGCTTGATGGAGAATATACCAAAACTCAGCCATATGTCTAAAGCATCAGACTTTTTGTTCAGAATATTTGTGCAAGCCATCTAAATATTGCCATCATAGCAACAGGTCCTGCACTAGATTTTCTTTAAAGCATTTTAGAATATCTAAAATATTCTGAACAGTGGCTGTTGTAATTCACAGATTGGTCCCAAATATTGAGAAAGTATTGTTATGTCAGGTATCATGTCGTTTACAAAAATATTTTTCCTAATTGCAAGATGAAGAAAAGCATAGTGCATTTAAGATCAATTCCTGTACAACAAGGTATATTTCTTGTACAAGATAAAATTGAAAATACTCCGTATGCACACAAAGATTGGGATTTCAGAATTTAATGTCGTAAAACTTCTGTCGCATATTAGGAAAGGCTTAGGCAGTAAGAATATTTTATAAGCTATGATGCTAGTGAGGAGAAATACTGTGTACACCGTCTTCCTCTAACTCTACTGTGCTTTCTTAGCTTCTGTCCACTATATTACATTCTAAATATCCAGTAAAGTGCCTGATAGGACAGTAGGCTGTGTATGTAGAATGCCCCTCACAGCACCACTTCCTCCTCTGTCTGTTTTTGATCCACTTTTTTCAATCTATCCTCAACAAATCAGATAGGATCATTCACGATGGTTTTGCTCCACACACACAACTTTTCAAATGTCCTTTCCACACCTTCTATCATAGTTCAACAAAGCTGCACCACTGTTAGGCATAAGTGGTTCCTAAACATTCTGAGAGCCACCTTCCTTGTGCTTTTTCAGTATCTTGTGAGCTGTACACTCATTTTGAGTCTTTAAAACCAATAAAAGTTGATCAGCTTTCCCAGGCTCTCTGATTTCATATTGAATATTTGTTCTCTCTGAAACAGGTCACCTCCCAAGTTACCCTTGGCTCAGCTGCTCTTATTTTACGTAACTGATGTTAGCAGGATCTGTGTGACATACGGCTGGTTGGCTGGGGATAAAGACGGATCCATTTATTCTACATTTTAATATTTATAGGTGACTGCTGTACATTCAACAGAAAAAGTTATACATCTAGGACATCAGAGCTGTAATAGTTCTGTTAATAGTCTTTTCCTAGAAAAGAGCACCAATTCTTCATTCGCATGGTTTTATCAAATGAGCTGAGAAATACATAGGCAAGATACTGTTGAGTACCTAACTAACACAATTATGCTAGTGTAGGACGAGACACTCTAGCAGCAGGAGTAAAAAGATCAGGGTCACAGTGACCACAATGTAAGGAAGATTGATTAATTGTGGTGGTTGATAAGAGAAGATGCTGTTTCCAAGCACCTTATTGCTCTAAAGCGTGCCTTAATGGAAGTGGGTTTTCCTCAGAACTAAAAGTGCTTTGGAAAGTCTGGCTTGCAAAATCACCTCTCCTGTGACAAAATCACCTTTCATAGAGAACCCAGGCTTAGTCTTGCTCAGAGCAGATCACTCAAACCTTGGGACAATATAGTCAGACCTCACTTAAGTCTCACTGTTTTCACTGATTGTATTCTAAGCAAGAGGTTTGGATCTAAGCCCATGCTTATAAAAATGAATTTAGTAAAGTAAGCTGTTCACTATTAGTTTAGAAATTAAGAAATGCCTTTTCTCCATCTGTGTAAAACTCAAACTGGATTTGCCACAAACTTTTTGCAGGCAGATAGAGACAAGGCTTTTCTTAATAGAAATGACATTGTAATTTGTTTTCTTTCTTTTTTGGGGTCAAATAATAAGCAATTTAATAAATGTAGACCAAAACCCTGTACACATTTCTCCATTTAATTCAATAATGCTGACCTCTGAAAAGACAAGTGTGGCCTTGCTCTTTTGCTTTTATGTCCTTACTGTCTTTTTCTCTAGGTGTGCCTGGAGTGTGGAGAAGACTACTGTCCTACCTGCTTTGCCAGAGTACACCAGAAGGGGGCACTGAAGCTCCACAGAACAACTTCTTTGCAGGTACAGTATATTTTTTTCCTGAGGTCCTGGTCTTATAATTGCAAAGCCTTTCCCTCTCAAGAAAACACATTAAGCAATTCTAGCGGCCCTCTTCATTGTCATGTGTACAATGTTTTTGTTAGGATGGGACCACGTTCTGCATTTATTCTTACTGAAATTATTTATGTAGAAACAAATACAACACAGTAGACAAACCAGAGGACAAACTGGAAATAAAAGTCTAGATTTGCATTTTAAAGCTCCCATCCTTATTCAACTAATGCAAATAATTACCATTGCTTGCAAATGCTTGAGGTAACTGTATTTTTGTTTGCTTTTGCTGTATGGTTGCAGCTCTCAGGCCATAGTGTAGTATTCGGAGGATTTTCTCACAGAGTGGCCCAGCAGAATAGTAAATTTTTCACTGTGTCAAAGGGACAAGGCATTGTGACAATTTTTGAGCTCCATGTGTTCAGCTAAATCATTTAGAGTGATGGGAATTGGGTGGCCTTCTTCCTGTTGTTGCATTGTACCTCCAAGCAACTTTAGCCACTGCAGCCATTGTGGGGAGTGCTAAGAACTATAGTTCAGAAACATCTAGAGGGTTACACAGTTCCACACCTAGCTTATGATGCCTTGCTATTAGCATGTTGTATTGTAGCTGTGTTTTTGCTGGACTGTCTCTTGTACCTCATTTTTTTGGTCTCTTTTTCTCAATAACAAGAAAAGACCTTAAGAGAAAGGGCGTTGGAAAGAACTGAGAGAAGTAAATCTGACAGGCCCTTACTTGTACCTGGTGTGGCAGTTCTCAGTCTGATAAGGTTCCCTGTCTTTACCACAGAGCTCCACCTCCCCCCATTACACCACCTTTGTGTAAAAGGGTGAGTGTTTTCAATGTTTGTTTAGAACTCCTCAATAACTTTATGGTAGCATGTTTTCTGTGTTACCTTATATACTGTATATAACTCAGTTGAATCAATATTTATAAAAATAAGTTGTAACATTTATTTAGATAACAACAAGAATAAAGTATTAAAGTTCATATGCGGGTCTTAGTTCATACATTTCTTCAATGCACTTCTTAAGACAATTCACTTGTACTTTTAGACTCTCATATAAAACACTAGTATCATATAACAGTTGTTGGACTACATTCCTGCCAAAGGCTCAATCACCAGTCTACATCACAGTCTCTGACCAGATTGTACTAAGATTCAATTACTCGTCTCCTTCTCACTAGGCTTCCATTGAGGATTAAACCTTCCCACACAGTCAGCCTTTCTGGCTGACTTAGGGACTTTGCTCCATAGTTTCTTGCTAGGAATCGCACTGAAGGACTGAATGCCAGCTGGTACTTGGCTTTGTATAACTTTTTCTCTCAGCTGCCACCCCTTTCCACACACTACTGGGCTGGGTTTCTCTCCTGAGGAGCTATTCTGGTTGCCTGGCAACCTGCTTCCAAGCTGACCTGGCACTTCAGATAGCCACACCCCTAGAACTTTATCACAGTTATCTTATATGTGACATTTTCTTTGATATAGTGAAGGCTCTTGTGTATGCTGTCACAGCAACATGCACAGTAGAACTTTGGAATCACAGCTGAATTCATGACATTAGACATGTCTAATTTGTCATTTTAGACATGTGACTTTAGAAATTTTGGGTTTTAACTGTTTTTATATCATCGTCATCTGTTTCCAGTGAACAGATCATGAAGGCATTTTTTATGTAAGATGATATGATATAATATGATTTTCACTTGTCTGAATAGCCCTTCGTATAAGTCCATTTTTGTTTCTTCTTGCTGATTTCTGTTGCTCTTGATATTGTGCACAATAGCCATCTCCATCATAGATGTTCTTTCATTTTTGTCTTCTGGAGACTGCCTTGTTCACAAATTTAAACTGGAAAAGTGAAAGAGAATGATTGTGTAGAAAAAGCATTTAGGAAGAAAGGTGGGAGTTATATTGAAGAATTTACGTATTTAATAACAAGAAGGAAAGAAATAACATTTTGTTATTTTGTCAGTAGAAATTATACTTAACCAATGAAATTGTTTGGCAGTAGATCCAAGGCATAAAAGCAAGGATATGGTGATTTCTGCAATGGCTTAGATGACCTTAGAGAAAAATTAGGCGAATTTATGGAATGTGGATCTGTTATCATCTATTATGATGGCTCTATGCTTCTGAAAAGGTATGCCACTGTATACCCTTTGCTAAGGGGCAACAGGAGAGAAAACTGAGAGAAGACTTGTGCTCTGCTTTTGAGCTTCACAGAGGCATCAGATAAGTCACTGTGCAAAGCAAGACACTACATTCATTTTAGTTCTTGGTTCTGATCTGTCAGTGCTTCTGTGATTTTTTTAAAATTGACAGAAAAACTCATACCACTAGTCCATCAAATATGTTTCAAGCCCGTCATAGACATGTGCTTAGCTACACATTCTTACTGAAGGAGACACTTAGGATGTATAATTGAGTAAGACTGAGGATGTTAGAACACACCCTGAAGCACAGTGAAAACAATGGCTAGGATCCTGTTGGTTAGTCCCAACTAGAGTAGACCCATTCAATCAGTTGCTGAATGGTAAGTCAACACATAGAACAATCTAATGGATTTATTGAAACTAATCAAGATTAAAAGAGAATTTAGGCTGGTGTGTATATCTTACCACAAAAAAAAAAAAAAAAAAAAAAAGTTGAATGGCAGGAAAGCTTTAAGATAAAAGCATATCATTATCTGAGGGGAGTAGTTAATATTATAGGAAACTGTGCAGTGTGTGAGATGGTGAGAGTTAGAACTGGAAGTGTAAAGGTCCCATAGGTGATATTAGTAGCATCACTCAATTCTGTCATAAGGTATCTATTGAAACTCAAAGATATTTTTTTGAAAGAATTTTGTTAAAGTTTTACACATATAAAATAACAGGATATATACCACTGTTGTGGATATATTCCCCCCACCTCCACTTCCATGTTTTTCTTCCCCAGTTAAGTTATATCTTATCTTCCATTTTTTATAAAGGCAAAAAAAATTGCTATTCCATCCTCTAATAAATTTATATTTTTAATCATTCCATTACCCCTTTCCATTCCCTTTCAAAGTTCTGGATAGGTTTGTTTTTCAAAGAGTTTGCTAATTTTTCAGTCTCTACCATATCCAGTACCTTTCCATTCTTCTAAATTGATTTCTTTCTTTTTTTCCCAGTGTTGAGCGTATGTTAGTCTTGTTAGTCAAATACAATAGTATCTCTTGGTGTCTTCTAACCTCCATATTTTGACCTATCATAGTCAAAGAATTTGTAATGTGAATTTTGAAATGATACCAGAATTTTACTGATACTCAAAGATATTTCATATCTGTCCACACTACAGAATTCATCTAATTTTAAGTGTATTGCATTAGAACAGTGAACAAATTCTTTGTGAAAGGGAGATTGGGATCCTTGTAAGAAGAAACTGGCAACATTCAAGAGTAGGACAAGAAGGAAATGTAGAAGTTGATGATAATTCTAAAGTTGTATGGTATGCATGACACAGGAGGTTGGATACAGGCACAGTCATGATTAGAATGGAACCATTTATTTCATACTTCTATTTATTTCATGTTTCTGTTTACTTCATTCTTAAGTATGATTAAGTCCAACTCATCTACTATATAAAAGTCAATGTTTATGAGTTTGTTTGTCTGCATCAGGCAGACCTCATACAGTTGGCTGTGTGAGGCGAGAAGACCTCATATGATTGGCTAGCAGTGAAGATTCTATGGAATCCTGGGGTTGGCAGTTCAGGGAGGGGCCTTTAGAATTCTTAGCTGGAGAGCTCTTGGGCCTCAGGACAGTTGCTGTGGAGATGAGGCCCAGCAGCAAGAAGAAGGGCAATGTATTCCCTCAGAAACCAAACCTCTTTTATGTTAACAACTCTCAATACAGATTGGATTTGGGAATATGGGGATAAATTACAGGTACTAGAATCAGTCCATTGCTATGGAGATGAGGCCTAGCAGCAAGGAGGAGGACAGTTTTTTCCCTCAGGAATCCAGCTTCTGTATGTTAACAACTCTGAATACAGATTGGATTGGGGAATATGGAGAAAAGCTACAAGTACTGGACAAGACAGTTTGCTGAGTTTTTAAGAGTTGTGTGGAATTGTGGGGTTTGCAGTTTAGCGAGGGGCCTTTAGAATTCTCAGCCAATTGTTCTTGGGCCTCAGACCAGTTGCTATGGAGATGAGGCCTAGCAGCAAGTTGAGGCCTAGCAGCAGGAAGGAGGAGTGCAGTGTATTCCCTTAGAAATCAAACCTCTGTATGTTGACAACTCTGAATACAAATTGGATTGGGGAATATGGAGAAAAGTTACAGGTACTGGACAACACAGTTTGGGGAATTAGAGACACTGGATCTCAAACCTGTATATTTCAACTGCATCTATTTCCTAAGGTAAGGTAAGGTAATTCCTAAGGTATTTCTGAGAAGTGTTACCTATGAGAAGATAAAATCCTGGGCAATTCCAGGTAAATAACGCTAGTTGTCTCTAGTAGTGAAAAACAAATATTAGGATGAGACACATAATTAGAAGAATTAAGCTGTATCTGTTTGAGCATAGATTTGGAACCATTTAAGCTGTTAGATTTGTTAACTTTATTCCCCATAGTTCTTTCTTTTTTTGCATGTTGCAGTGTGATTTGACTGGAGGCTGAGTTGTTATTCCATCCTTCTGTCCTAGAAATGCCTATTTGCGATCATTTCTTCTTTGCATTATTTCAACTGATATTGTTTGTTCTTTGATCCAGACTGTTCGAAATATTTTCACTTTTTTTGTAACAAGCAAATGAATGAACATATCCATGAGGGCTAGCAGCTTGGCCTAAAACTGACTCTTGTACTTTATTTATCCTTTACTATTTATTGCCAGAATCAAATCGTCACAAAGTAGCTAAGGACGCTGTAATGCATGTAGCAAAGAATAAGAACAGATGTACAAAGATAGACAGAATCTAAAAGGCAGTGGATTAGAGAATGTCAGATGCTGAACATACTAGGCAATGCAAAGCAAAGCAATTAGACTGCCTCTTTATAACATAAAAGAGTATTCACTAATTCCTGCAGAAGGGTTAGTGAATTTACGTTGTGTGTTACTTAGGCTATTGATTCTGCTGGAGCATCTGTTTGGAATACTGCTCTCCAAAGCATAGAAGAGCAATTACTAGTGGTTCAGGTACATCATCCGCCTCATGGATATGCAATAAAAGTCTCTCTCTTTTTAAGTGCAGCATCAAAGAAACTGCACGTAGAATTGCCTCAAATACTCTCTAGTTTGTGTGTGCGTGTGTGCGCATGCATTGTGTAGAAAGTAGCAATTTCTGTAGAAAGATATTGAGCAGCATTTTATATGAAGATGCACTTCAAAAATCCTTCTTGTGTTATGGATTTGGCACACATTCTGCTCCTTTAAGCCAGAGTTTTGGGGATTGGAGAAGTTCTGTGGGATCATTCTCACTGTCTTTCACTTGTACTTTGGTTTGGTCCGACTAAACTTACTCATTACATCTAATCTGTCACACTGAAATATGTTTGCTTTCCAGATCAGCACAGAAAATCCCTCTTTGAAACTAGTTTCCCATGCTGGTTTGAAGAGTGCAAACAATAAAATATACATAGCTCCACGTGTAAGAAAACCAGGAAGTAACTAATTGAATCTGAATGCATGATGGGAGGAGGAAGTAGAATGAAGGATCAGCTATGATTTGGGAGATTGAAAATATAACATGTGAAGAAATACAGAGTAGAATTTTTGAATAATTTTGCAAATACCAAATAGTAGTCATGCAACAATATGCTGGTGGCATCTACATTTTTTGGTACTACAACAGAAAATCCAGAAACTGCATTAATAGTCTCCATTTGCTTGTATGCTCTTTGCTTTGTTTTGAATTCAGCATGTGTCTTCTTTTTGTCCGTAGTCAAAAACATGTGTTCCAGTTGGGAAACTTGAAGCTGCACAGCACTTTCTGAAAACAATCCATCCTGAGCAGTCTACTGGCTGGATAAGTAATGAGCAAAAGAAAGAATCTGACAATATGTTAGAAGATACATTAGACCTTCCGTCACCTTTACCAAAAATGTCAACATGTGCTATTGAGGTAATCTGAGACATCTGTTGTCAGAAGTGTTGTGCACTAGAAAGCTCAGTAGACTTCGCTCCTTTATACATCCAAAACTGGCTTCTTAATTCATTTACTAATCCAGCAAAACATATCTAATCTTCAACAAAGAGGCAAAAAACAATCTATTAAATATTATTTATGAAATTATTTATATCATGCCCTATATCTGAAGATCTTGATGCACATGACTATTGTATAAGTAGATAGTTATAAAGCACCTGATCTGCATTCAAAAGTCCCCTACTTCAAACCTTGGCGTCTGCAGTAAGAAGCTGATCTCAAGTGGTAGAGCTGTGTAATAAAATAACTTGAGAGCCGCTATCAGAGTAGAGAGCATTGAGCTGCATAGACATGTGATCTGATTTGGCAATATCATTTAAGAAAGAGGTACCCCTTTATATGCCTTGAAATTGTGCAAAATTAGATACAGCGTGATCAGAGAAAACTTTCTTCATGAAGGTGTGAATTGCAGTGGGCGATCATGAGTCTGTTCATGAAGCTTGCTATAAAATATTTCAGTCTAAAAACCTGATTTGTGTAATTTGGGAAGTTTTATATAGGATATCAGTATATAACATGTTTTTGATTTCAACTTAATATATGTTGAAATGCTGTTCTTGTTCAAACAGGCCTTCACCCTTGGCCAACCAGGGTAGAGTGCTGTTTTTAGTATATAATGTGTATTTTAAGTGTTTCAATTGTTTCAGTTTTTAATGTTTCAAAAGTAGTGTTTTAATTGAATATCTGGTTTAATGTTTAACTTTCATACTCCCTGTTGCTTTGGTTATTCTGTCTTATATTGTAAACTACTTTGAGTCCCATTTGGGAGAAAAGTGGGATATAAACCAAATAGATAAATAACAGGATTTTTTCAAAATTTTTTTTTCATTTAAGTCGAATTAATTTTTGAACTTAATTCAGGAAGCTACTACAGTAAATTCTTCTGAGATTAGGACTGAAACCCAGAGTGGTGGCTCTTTATTTTATGGTACCTATGATGAGGAAGAATCTGCAAAGTCTTTTCAAGAAGCTCTAAATGAGTGGAGAAGCAGAAATCATTCTCAAAAATCTAAGGAAGAACGTTCCTGTCAGGTTGGTTCAGGTATGGCTTAATAATTGCTAAGTAATATTTGGCAAGAAAGGTGCACCTGCTTTGTTCAGATGCACATTCTTAACTGCTCAGTCAGAAAATAAAAATGGGGCACTATTTCAGATGTCAATGTTGACAGCCACCCACATGTCACTATAGATATTCATTTTTGTATGTCCAAAAAAGTGTTGAAACAGATATATCTTGTTTAGGGGGATGAAAGTAATGATATCGCAGTATCCTGCTAGCCTTCTGGAGACACAGGGAGCTAGCCTGCAGTATCTGTATGCAGTTTCTTTCTACAAAGCGTAGTATTGCATTCGTAGGAGTTACATTTTATTTCAGTAAATATTACCATTCTAAATACTTCCTTTGTGTGTTTAATTCTGTTAGTTGGAAAAAAATGTATGAGGGTGCCTGTGTCAGTCTGTTACATTTGATGAAGTGGGCTAAGGCCCATGAAAGCTTGTGCCAATACAGATTGTCAGTCTTTATGGTGCCACAAGACACTCTGCTATTCCATTACTTATGCAAGAGCTCTAGCGTTATTTGAATGGTAGCTAATCTGTTTCTTTGTGTTATAGAAAATTCAGATACTTGTCAGGTGCAGACAAGTCCTCCAGTTGTGAAAAAACCTATTGAAATTGAATTCAAAGAAGATAGTTTGAAATATATGGAGAGATTATTGATTAAGAAGCATAGAAGGTATTCACTGGATTTCTGAAATACACTAGGGAACTGTATTTTCTGATCTAATTGCCTGTTTAAAATAGTATTTCATAATATCTGTGAAATAATGTTTGACTGCACTCTTTTCCAATATAACTGATGTAAAATGCTTATTAGGAATGTCATTACAGATGTCATGAAATCTCATGATATTCTGTTACCAATATAATGTGATGAAGAATTTTAATGTAACTAGCTAGCAAGCAAATGCAGTGGATTTCAATTTGTGTGTTAAGTAGAGGAAAATTATTTGAATGCATTTTTTTTTGTTGCTGGGAATTGCTATGTAGTTCTAATGTGTAGTTCAGTACATTATGACTGAAACACAGTAAGAACTGAAAAACACTCTGAATAACTGGAATATTATCTGTAAAGACAAAATTACTAATAGTATAATAACAAGACTGCAATTCTTAGAACTTTCTTTTTCGCTTTCCCAGAACTCCAGTTGATAAATTACCAGATAGAATTATAGAAGATGAACTGAAACTTGAAAAATCGTTGGTAAATGAAACTCATGATAGTTGGGTTGTAGAAGATGAAGAAGATGAAGATGAAGTAGCAATTGCTCGTTTTACAGGTGGGGGAGCCTCCTCAGTACATTATAGGGCATGTTATATTCTCCAGTAGACAAACATTTAAAGAATCCAATTGGTTAAGTGGTCTTCTGGCAGAATGAAATTTTAGACTAACTGATGTTACACACTTGGCAATTTGCGAAACAAGATTAAGCATAAACCAAAGATGCAGTGGTGTGGAAAACTTTTACCCTTTGCCTGGAAAAAAAAGCAAACATTTAATTGAACCCACACTGATTAACTGAAAATGGGTATATCAGCTATAAGAGATGCAGGTATGCAGGAAGTTGCTGCTGGGGTCTGTAAATATCAGCTTGCTGTTCTATGCATGCCCTCAGTTCTGTTTACATACCAATTCCTAGCGAGCATAGAGGAGAGGAGAGGAGCAGAGCCCTATCTCTCTTAAAAGCCTGGATAAAGAAACATCAGCAGAAGAAAATGCCTTCAGGTTCTTCTATTATGCAAAATCCTTGGAAGTTGAAAGAAGATTCTACTTCCCTCTAGCCCTCTGCTAGGTGAGGTTGTGACTTATTTGCGCACATGCTTGATCAAGGACAGATACAGTGGGCCATTGCCTGTTTTTCTTATCACAAATAAAAGTCTGAGGATGCCATCTCACCTCACAAAGGTACTGGCTGAATGATATTGTGGGATATCTTATTTTGATAATACTGGGGCATCGTTTAGGCTAGAGGCAATATTAGAAGGTGGGGGACAGCCTTTGGCTCTGCATGTATTGGTCAGATTGCAGATCTCATCAATACTAGTCAATAAACTCATTGATTAGGGTTCATGGGATTTATGTGGTCAACAACATCATAATGGCTATATGATCTCCTTTTCTACAGGAGAATAACCTCTAGAATTGAGGTGTTTATTTGCTTCCTTTACAGTTAGTCCAAAAAGGCCTAGCTACGTTTATGGCAGAAGAGTGTTACAGTTACATAATTTATTCACATTACATCTATATGTTATCAGGAAACTCAATAGACAGTGTGTTTGGGTCACTGGGTGGTCTGTTGTTCAGCAACTCAGCAGATCTGCATAGGTTCAGTTTTAACTGCACTGTGTATCTTTTCAGTATGCCCTGGAACCACTTTACTAGAAGCTTATTTTAGCCACAGCTGTGTCTGGCAATGATCAGCCTTCATCATTCAGCTGGAATGCACAATTGCTGATCAGAATTTGTACTATCATTCCCTGCATCTTGTTTCTTATTTACATTGAATTCCTAATTTTTAATAAAATTATTTTCTTCAAAAAGGGGCCTGGAAGCATTCTTATTACAAGGAAGTATCGTGTCTATGGGTTATTTTTTTCATCCAGTTTAAGAGTTCTTTCATTGCTTCCAGTCTCAAAATTTAGACCTTGCTGGTTCCTTTCCAAAAGGGTTTGAAAGAATATTCATAAATATTTGGAAAATGGTTGAAAAATATAGCTTTGGAATGTATTTTGTGCAAAATTCACATGAGGTTGTTTTGTACAGCTAATAGAATTTTCTGTGTAGAAAACAGTGTTTTCTCGGATTGAAAAATAATATTTCAGTGCAGAAATAGCAATTCTGTACAGAAAATGCTGTTTCCCGTACAAAACAACCATGTGTGAATGCCGAATCACAAGTAGCTTTCAAAAGATGAATTGTTTTTAAAGACTTTCTCACAGAAGAAAAGTGCTGAAATTACTGATTGCTATCTTCAAGAAGAACAGTAATGAAGAATTACATCTCTACTTACCAAACCTCTCCAGCTGTTAAGAAGTGGTGGGACACCACTGAACTAAATAAGCACAGTGTCTGTGGTGAATGCAACTGTCTTTTAGGAATGCAAAGAATGTTCACAATTTTTCTTGTCCTCAACAAGAAAAAAGTGTCTTGACAGGTAAAGACACTCCGCTGAAAAAAATATTAGCCACCAGGAAATTATTTGTGCTTTGGGGACTACTTTGTGAAAATTTTGAGATACGTTTTTGTGCAAAAACGTGGATATTGCCATTGAAGAATGTGCAGATGCTTAGGGAATCTTGCCCAATGAGGAGAAAACTTTTGATATTTTTTCACTCTTGTGTGCAGAAACCAAATAAGCCGATATTTATGTTCCTGCTGTCTTTACATACAGGTGGAGGTTCTAGGGAAAAAGAAAAGCCCTTGACTTGTCCTCAGAAACTTCTTGGGCTACAGGTTGCACATGAAACTGGAATGTGCTGTCCAGATTCATCCTAAAATTATTGTTTTTATCCACTGTTCAGGTTGGATTGCTGCATGTTATCCATATGGTTCTATGCATTCCAAGATTTTTCTGTTCATGGAATGATTATAGGGCAAATTATGATTTTACATAAAGACATTCGTACATAATGCCAAGTATATTAACTATTCCAGCTGTTCATTCCTAGAATATGAGGCCAAGGAGAGCTTTCTTCTAAATGCATCTTTGGCAAGGTGAAATTATTGTCACAATTACTGCACAGCTGCACGGGAGCAATTACTTAGTACAAATCTAAATTACCGTATTTTCTAGCATATAAGACACACTTTTTTTCCTTAAAAAATGCCCTCTGAAAATGGGGTATGTCTTAAACACCAGCAAATATGGTAACACTAAAAACATAGGGAAGGGAAGGGGAGTGAGAGGAGTTTTCTCTGCCCAGGCAAAACAGGAAGGGAGGAGGTAGTGGAAGCTTTGATCTATTGGAACATAGATAGATGTTTCTAAAGTTTCTCCTTACCTTCCCCTCCTCTCCTGTGCATTTTGACTCTGCCAGGAGTCTCTGCCCAAGCAAACAGGAAGAGAGGGGTAGTGGTGCAGCCCTCTTTTCATTTTCCTCTCCTGATGCAACATTTCTTTCCTTCCCTTCCTTTCCTGTCCATTTTGTTCACCAGGGAACTAAAAAAATTTTTTCGTGAAAAATACCCCTTGAAAAATGGTGTATGTCTTATATGCTCGTGCATCTAATATGCCGGCAAATACGGTATAAACAATTGTGGAATTTTGACTTCTTCTTCTAGCTGAAGAAATGAGGAAATACTGGACAGATGTTTTTAGACAAGAAAAGCCTGAGATAGATCTTAAGAACTCAGAGCCTTCTTTGAAAATCAAGATTCTTGAAGATGTAAGTATATACTACCTATTCATTCCAATTCAGGGTATGTATTGTATGTGCTGCACTTAATAACCATATACACAACAAAAACGTTTACAATGTTATTTCCCACTATATACAATTCCTCACCATGTATTCCCATAATAGTTGATAGACTCTTTGACCAAGTCACATCTGACCTGTATCACATGATTGCAGTAAGTAACGTCCAGTGAAACATAGTGAATGCATGGGAGGAAAAACTTTCATCCTTTTAGCAGGACTAAACCATTTTAAAATGAATGACAACTAAATTGATTGCATTTTTTTTTCAGCATTTATATTCTGTTTTCTTCAAATATTCAAGGTGATTAGAATTGAGGTGTGGTACACACACAAACATTTCAGTGTTGTTTTTATATTAAATTTATATATTTATGCATATAATAAACTCAAAAATGGCATATGTCCATGGATTTTCTTATATGCCTATATAAATTTAGCCAATATTGTTTTGAATTGAGACTCACCTAGGTTTAGCTCCTGTTCTTGGTATTTTGAAACATGCTAAAAATGTTAAAGAAGAGAATATCTTTCAAGAAGTACCAACATCAAGTAGGGCAGTAATATGTTGGATTCTGACTTAATCTCAGCTAAATTAAATTCTGTTTATTTTATTGGTTCTGTAAATGTGACTCAGTCTGGATCTACCTTATGACAACAAGTGAGCAAAAACAGTATTTATGTATGTGGAATAAGGAGGATGGTGTGGTAGATTAGAGGACATATTTGAATCATAACTCATTCATGAGAAACTAAGGGGTAGATAAACTCTGTTCATACCTTAGATATATGCTGACTACAGCCAGCTATACTGGATTACTTTTGATGTCAGCTTGTTAAGGCTTATTCTCAGATTAAAAAGTATTTGCCTTAATGCAGCTTGTGTAGAATGGATACACAATGTTTCTTATTTGAACAAGAGAGGGAGAGTACAGCTTGTATATCGCATATGTTTCATGAGCCCACCAAAATTAAAACAGTTAGAGGTGAAAAGAATGCCTTAAATTGACTTAATCCACCACCAAAATACAGTGGTTTGACTTCAAATACCTTCTCTAATCCCCAATGCATACTGCAAAACTTGGCCAGGAAACCCAGGAAGTGGAAAATGGAAGTGACTTCTACTCACATTGACATCCGGTTTTGTGGGGTGCATTTTCAGTTGAAAATTAGCTCCTGCCCTTTTTGATGTCTGTTCATATTATAGTACCAAGGCCCAAATCCAGTTGTGAGTCTCAGCTAAAGGAAACCTAGTCATTGAATGGGATTCACACATGTGATAGTTGATTCAGTGCATCTCCTCTAGTTTAGACTTGCAGTATGATTTAAAGCTAAGGATTTGTAGCATTTTATTTTACCTGCTGTAGTATGTAATCTTTTCATACACAAACTCTTAGGAGAATAAAAATTAAATATGCATTGTGTGTACCTGGGTCTGTGCCTGTGTATAAGCACATGTTTCTTCTTCTTAAGGCTTCCACAGAGGAGCCAGGGGAGTCTACTAATTTTGTAATGATAGAAGATGAATCTGATGCGTTGATTGATAACAGGTAATGATTCCAATCTAATTATGAAATGTAGGTATTCATATTTACAGAAATTTGCATTGATGTACATCCCAGTTTCTTGTTTTGCCACAGCCTTTTGAGATTTTTATTCAAATCAAAACCATATTGGAAAGTTCATACCCTTTTTCATACAATATTGACGCAAAAATTTCTTGTATTGGAGAGATAGCAAAAGGCTAGTATTGAAAAGACAGAGAAACCATGATTTTATGGTCATCATATTTAGGATGTTTTGGCTGTTTTCATTTATTTTTTCTTTTTTAAACATGTAGTTTACATCTGTAGTTCTATACTTTTCTCTTAAAAGAATGAAACAGTAATGCAAAATTAGTTATTTATACCAAACAGAAATCATTTGCTAAATGTGTATCAAATAGTTCATAATAGAATCAATTAACATGATGCTGTGAAATATATAAGTAGATAGATGTAGATGTAGATGTAAGGTATTTAATCTGTGTAAGCAAAAGGAAAATGGTTAAATGTGGCAGTCTGATCATTTTTCCCTTCAATTTTTGTCTCATATCTGACGTAGTGCCATGTCTAGCCTGAAAACTGGACCAGACATTTTTCTGGCACAAGCTGGTAATATTATCACAAGGTCACCTCTTTGTCCTACATTAAGAAGGGAAAAGTTTTTAACTTTTCTTCATAATAAATGTGAAGAAACTCTTGGAGGTAAGCGTATAACATTGGTTTTCATTGTTAAAGAAGGATTTGTATCAACATTGTCTTTTCCCAGTGAATATTATGCGAATTTGTTCACAATTTGCAAGTGCAGATAATGTTTCATCCCCTGGATCTAGCTCTGAGAAGCAATTTCTGTTCTTAGACTGAAGGACATTTCTTCACAAAAGCTGTTAAAGGTGTGTCCAGTTGGCTAATGTGGTATAAAACTGGAAGTGTATTACTCTTTCATAGAAAATACAGGAACCTATCTAGAAGTGTTCCTATTGGCTATATGGCAAGAAACACATTTAAGAAAATTAAAGAAAGAAAGAATGTAAGAAAAACAGGATTAACTTGAATGAACAAGGAGTACATAGGAAAACAAGCAATATCTAAGCTTTAAAACTTGTAGATAATTAATTTTTCCATGGCCTCTGACTACTTTTGTTTTTCACTAACCTCTTAAGAAGCTTGGAATTTAGAAGGCTACAGTAAGGGCAGAGGGAAGACAGAAACCTTTTTTCTCAGTTGTCTGTGTAATTCTGCAGTTTCAGCTTATGGATGTAGTAGACTGTATCTGTCTGGTAACAGCTGTGAAAGAGATCCCTGGTTTTATATGTAAGCCAGTGTTACTGGTTTGTAAATGGCCTATTTTACAGTAATTATTTCAGAGACTACATGCAAGGATTTAATTGACATTATCCCACCTCTCCATCCCCTTTCCCCCACTTCTTTAGAAGGAACACCTTTTTCACAGTCTGAAAGAGCTGAAGCTCCCTGTGGCTTTTCAAGTACAGAAGATATGCTTCCTAGCACCCCTTTTGAAAGAGCTATAATGAAAGAAAAGTGTGCTAAGACAAAAAACAGTAACTCTTGCATGTCGTCTGAGCAAACACTTAGTCCTCTTAAATTGGCTCCTGCTGAATCTTTTGCTGCAGTGGAATTGCCCAAAGACTGCAAGATACCCAGGGAGTTGAATGAAGCTTCACTCGCTATGAAGTCCTCAGAGGTAAAAACAATTATACTGTAGTTTTTCTGGGGTTTATTTCATTATTATTGTGGCACATTATTATTGTGGCAGTAGTAGAGTGTATTTGTAGCTTGTAGTGGCACGCTGCATTTTCAGCCTGATCTTAAAAATTAGGCCATATTTGTTTCAGTGGATCCCCCAGATTTTTCATCTTTGCAGTCTTCACAGAGCTGAGAAAAAGAGGTGTCTCAAATATTATCTTGGGAACTTGCAGGGAGGGTCACATAACACCATCAAGGGCTCCACTTTTTCCTGGAGTAACAGAATGTCCGTCAAGTGGCTTCAAACCTATTATGAGTGTTATCTTTTCAATCTTTGATCTCTTAGTTCTTACAGGTAGCCCAGAGAGAGAAACCTGTTCAGCATCCATATCAAGGACTTGAAGGATTTTTTACTGTGGGTACAAGCTGTCAGCAGGTTACGATGGACTCGTTTCCTTCTCCGTATATAGGCAGGTGTTCTCCAAACAGCAGCATTTCATTTTCAGGTAGTAATAATAAGGTAGAATGAAATTTTCTCAGTTCCTTATGCTTTGCTTTATGGAGTACATTAGCTTTAGGGCATGGTAGCCTTAGTTACATATTTAAGTGCAGAGAAACATCTTTATCTGCCTGTGCTTGGTCTAGGACATTTTGTATCAGTGAATTTGGCATTAATTGGTATAACTGACATGCTGAGAAAGGACAAGGAAAAGTTGCAACAGAGAAGGCAAGGAGACAAAATATACCATTGCTTTGTGTTCAAGTTGAAAGTAGTGCCATGTTACACTTAATTGTTTTCAGCCATCTGCATATTTCTTGATTTTTCTTTGAAGCCAAGCTTTGATGAGACCTGGTTTCTCTTTTAATAACAATGTGCATTAAGCTCTCTGGGAAATTATTAATGAACCATTAGCAGACATACATTAACTACTTGGATAAACAGCCCAGTTGTTAAATGAAAATTAATGAACTAGATACTTAACAATCTTAAAACAGATCACATTTTGCTGTTGTGTACCTTTGAAGTCAAAGTTTGAGTAACAGAAACTGGCCTTGGAGTGGATTCCACGTTTCAGCCAGGGATGAACAAATCAGAGGAAAAACAATGTTGGATCAGGTCAGAGGTTATCTGCCCTAGCATTCTGTTTTGACAGTGACCAGTCAGATGCCTATAGGAAGCCCCAAGCAGGAAAGTGAAATGATATCCTCAGATTGGTGCTCCTCAGCAACTGGTGTTCAGAGGCATTCTACTTGTGGTGGAAGTAACATCTCCCTTTTTTTCGAACTGTGTTAGTTTTGTTGTTTGCGTTCAAGTCATTTATGACTTATGATGACTCTAAGGTGAACCTATCACAGGGTTTTCTTGGCAAGATGTGTTCAAAGTGGGTTTAACCGTTACCTTCCTCTGAGGCTAAGAAAATGTGGCTTGCCCAAGATCACCCAGTGGGTTTCCATGTCTGAGTGGGGATTTGAATCTTGATTTCCAAACTGTGCTGGCACTCTTAGTTTTACAGTTTTACAGTTATAAATCTTTTTTTGTAAAAATGTAAATGTTCATATTGGATTTAGGATATTATTTTCCCTAACTTATACATTCTGTATGAAATTCTCCTTAATATATGCATTTTGTATGCAGTTTCTCAGTCACTTATGGCATTGCAAAATTTGAGGGGATGCACAGTAAAATAAACAAACAAATAAATAAATCTGTTCCAATTCTCATAAATCCAGCAAGTCTAATCTGAATTCAGAGGGAGCTTTTTGGAGACCATTTTAGAACAGCAAACAGGTGGAAGAGTTCCACCTACTCCATGTACAGAACTGAAGTTAGGATGCACGTCTATTTGGACTTTGTTGCTGGTTAGCATAAGGTTGTACTAACGACATTTAAGACACAAGCTGATAAATTTTTTTGAAATAACTTTCCATTCAACAGACTGATATATTGATTTATTTGTATTAGCTTTGCATGTTCCAAATTTTTACTGTTAGTGTCTTCTTTGGCAGTATGAAAATTAACAATTCAATAAACAATTTGCTAACTCTATAACTTATTTTCAGAAGGGCAAGTCATGTTTTTAGTTAATTATTACAGAAAGCAACAAGTACTCTAAAATTAAACTGTTCTTAACCATTTATTTCATTAATGAATTAATCAGTTAGTACTTGCTTAATATTAAAACTAAGTGCCACCAAATAACTGAAGATGTGGTTGATTATAACCAAAGTTTAATATATTGATTGAATGAGTGAATGTGTACATCCTCCTTTTATTTCTTATTCTTCTCTTGTGGTTGAGTTTTGTGAACATTTACCACATTTTACTGGCCCCGAACATCTAATTTCAGCCGTAGCTTGGCACATGGAAATGTAGAAGGTGAAACATTTCTTGGTGTGGAGTTTAATCTTTTTATATCATGTTGCTTTTAAAGTTACAGAGTGAAGTGGGATGGATGGGACAAGCAACCCTCCCCCCCACATATAAGACTCAAAGTACTTGTGCAGAAATGGACAACTGTGTCAAGTAAATATTCTGTGTTGATTTGTTTAAAGACAGCTTTGTGCTGTGCTAATGGGGAAAAAAATGTTTAACCTGAACATTCAAGCCCTCTTAATTGCATCTGTCTTTTCAACTTTAGGGGCTGAGAAGTGGATGAAACACTTAAGCTTAGGTGAATGTGCTGATGAGTGTGTTGTACAAGATGTCTTGAAAAGAGAGCTCAGCAGAGCATCAAGTAGATGGGGAAGGCAAAGCCCAAGTCCTAGAGCTTCTCTTTCAGTCTTTCCCATGGGTGAGAGTACTGCATGATTATTGTATGAATGAGAAATGCAGAAACATCCAAAGACAAATTTGTCATTTGAAATAGGGGTTTACTTGCCACAACAATCTTTTCTTAATATGCTACTTGGAACTTAGGAAATGAAAGTAAAATGGCAGTATTTTGACTGAGTTAACGTTTTGAAGTATCGTCATTGGCTTAATTTATCCTTGGAAAGATGACTGCTGAACTATAGTTTTACCCTCTGTGTAAGGAACAGCCTTGTCCCTTTTCAGTGGCCTGCGTACTTTTCTCACCGTCACAACCCTGGTTACAGCAATGACTTTTGTTACACTGTCCTATTTTCCTGTCCCTCTCTTCTATAATAGAAGTCACTGACAGTATTTTTATATGGCCATCCTGTTCTACTTGTGTACCTGATATAGCATCTGTGGGGCACAGTTTTCTCACTTAGTAAGTCTTCCTTTTATCTGCTTCACAGGTATCTCTCTCCTTGGCAAGGGGAGAAAAGTAGTTATCAACAAACATTTTGCACTGGAAAATGATATATACTTAACAGTGAACTCAGACTCTGTGTGTAGAATTTTGTTTAGCCAGTAGTACCATCCCCACAAAAGAGGGGTGGTCCCAGTAGCCTTGGGAAAATCCTGGGGTTGGCAGAAGTACCAAAAAGGGGAAACCATTTTAGGAACAAACCTTAAGTTGAGGGAACAGGACTGAGCATGCCCAATAAATAGCAGAGAACAGTGGGATGAAATATCCTAGAAAAGGGAATCTCTGGATTACCAGACTCCTGAGCAGAAACATTCTACACTGCAACATTTTGTTGCTGGTCCCACTTGTCTTTTCCAGAACAATTATGATTGAGGTATTATAATTGTATATGGTCTAATAGAACAGTAGTACAAGAGTAATAACAAATATGTGACTATATATATTCTCACCATATCCAATCCATGTCCTTCAGATATACAAGTATGATGTACACAATACCCAAATACCCTTTTGCCTATTTGTGCTTGATAATTCTTTTAGGAATTTATGTGAGTACTGGAGCTCCTGAAACATTGCTTTGACTTGTCCAGATTAAATGCTAGCTCTGAGAGTATAGTGAATGTCGCACTTGAAAGCCCTTTTTGGAACATGAGGCATCTTATCTAGAACTGGGAGGGAATTAGAACACAGAAGAAGAAATATTAACAGCAAATTTTCCTTTGTGTTTATTTCAGAAAGTACTTCTCCAAGACCCTTCTCTGCAAACATTCCTCTTTGCAGAACCATTAAGCACACTTCTTGTCCTTCTTCAGTCTTTGGAGCAGGGCTGAAAAGCTCAGCTACCTTGCCTTTATCTCAAGCTGCTTCTGAAATTTCAGAGATTGAAGGCATTGATATCAGTGAGCATGATGATCATTCTTGGGAGTATAGTACTGATCAAAAAGCCTTAGCAGATTTAACAGATGAATTGCAAAGTAATTCAGGTAATTATGGTGAAATGCCCATTCTGAAATATTTTTGATTACTTGATTGCCTTTATAGTCTACGTTTATGCTCTGCTTGGTATGTCCATTTTCCATGTTGGGAAAGGCTGTGAATAAACATTTGGATAGAGGAGTGATTTGATTATTACAGTGGTTTTCTTCATAGTTCAAAAGATCATATTGTGACCTTCAACATGCTTTCCCTTGGAATAGTGAGAAGCACAAAGTCAAAACAGAAAGTGGAATGAAGCAGTAGGCTGTGTTAAAGGATGTATATGGATAGCAGTATATAACTAGATGATGATGATGATGATAGTAGTAGTAGTAGTAGTAGTAGTAGTAATGTGCTTAGAGTATTGATCTTGAGTACTCCTATGGTAGGATTGCTTGTAGAAGGTTTAGAGAAACATAGAGTGAAAGCAGAAAGAATATCTTGGGGAAGTGGACTGGTAAGCTGTATGGTTAGCATGTGGTATTCCTGGAAGGTAATAGCAAGCAGAATCATACATTGCACAATTTTCATCTTAATAACTTATTTTTCAATCACATTTAGCTGAAGGTGTAAACTTTTCCTATTGAAAAATATGTTTGAGGTTCAGAGGAGTTGTTCTAAAAGTTAGAGAGGAGTCCCTGATCTTTTGGGGCCAGAAAGTACACTTTGACTTTTGAGAGTATATCATGGGTGCTCTCACTAAATCACCAATGGTGGTGGTGGGCATTGCCTGTTGATAAAATAGATGCATTGGTTGGCATGCTCAGTCACAAAACACACTTTTCCCAGAATGCAAACTGGTGAGGCTGAAAGAAGAATAATGAGGCTAAAAGAAAAGCCAAGAATCTGAATGCAAGGCAGACGTGGCATCTGAGTTCCAAAGTACAAAACCTCTCTTTAAAACCTACTGCCATCTTATTCAGCATCTGTTTCACAGAAGGCAAACTGATGAGGTTCAGAGACAAGTAACTTCACCACAAACCTTGAGCACAGTGGAGAGATAGTATCTGAGCCAAGGCAAACTGATGATGCTCCAATAAACACCTACATCCATTGGCCTATTTTGTTTGCATTTTTGGGGGGTGGGGGGATGGCTTGATATATTTGAAAATGTAGGTAGCCTGCAGCAGCCTTCCATTTTTAATTTTTAAGAATACCTGTGGGGCCCTTTGGAGTATTCCAAGAATTCTTATTGGAAATAAAGGTGGTGCTGGAGGCTCACACCTCCATTTGCTGCAGATTAGCCCTTTTGATTTATTCATTTCTAATTTAAAAATTCGGAAGGGGCGGGAAGCTGTGTGGCCACTAAGAAAGGTGTCGTTGAGCCCTACAGTGGGGACCCCGAGGTCTAGATGTTAACATTCACCACATGGAATGCAATGTTCATGGTGGGATGCCAGTCCTGCAGGCTGCATTGTTCTGAGCAACTTAGAAGCTCAGCTTCAGGAGAATCTAAATGAAAACAAAGCTTAGACAATTCTACTTCAGGTTTTTGTTACTACTGCCACTGCTGTGGCGTTTGGAGAAAGAAAAGAAGAGGCAGGGACAGCTTCCTTATGCCTAGGCCCAGAAGCAGATCAAAGGCCCTCCATCCATCCAAATGCCACTCCCTGGCCTCAGAAGGAGAGAAGAAGAAGCAGGCACAGTTCTTTCATGCCTGGGCCCAGAAGCAGGTGAAAGATCCTCGTCCGTCCCAATTGCCACTGCCATGCACTCAGAGTGAGAGAAGAAAAGGCAGTATCTGCTGGACTTAATCCCCTTTCACACTGCCATTCCCTTTTCGTTTTGTGTCATGTATTAATTAGATTGTAAACCTGTGGGCAGGGGACTGTTTTGTTGTTCTTTTACTTGTAAATTGTCATGTACAGTGATGGTGCTATATAGATGATGACGATGATGATGGTTTTGTTGTTAGCTTATAAATATAAACCCTTCAGTGTACGTAACCTTTCCAGGTTGCACACCAGCTGTACCCATCACTGCTAACCCAAGCTACAGATTGTATAAATTGCAGGATCGGTTGAGGTGGCAGACTCCTTAGATAGGAATATTGCATACAGCCGTGTGCAGTGTGATGCCTCCTGGTTTTTATGCAGTACTGCTGTCAGTTCCAATTTAGCACTAAAGTGCTGAACTGGTAGTGTGGGCTGCTCCCTTGAGAATATAATAATGGAAGCGTTTACATACTGCAGACTGATACTGATACTGCATTGGAGAGCTTCTACCACTATTTCGAGCTCGAGTATTTTTTGCATTTTTATCATACATAAGTTGTCACACTGTTGACAGATTTCTCATGTTTTGTGAAAATTTCAGACATATTAGAGTTTTACCTGTTGCTGAAACATGTGTATAAAATTTCAGATCCTTGGGAAAATCTCAATGGCTTAACTTCAGGTGACTTTGGCAGAGAGTCCAAGATGACATGTCAGAATCTTTCTGCTTTCCGTAATAACTATGAAATAAACGACTACAGTAAAGGTGATACTATAAAGTAAGTTAATCTTCCTATTAAATTTTAAAAAATAATTTTAAAAAATTGTGAAAATGAAACCCTAAAAGATAAGATTTTTCTTTCTATGAAATATGGTGAGCTTGTATATAACATGCCTGGTGTTTCAGTGCAGAATTCTCTCGGCAAACAATACAGCTCTCCATGGTTGGCAGTGAAATGGTGCTGTCCTGTAGGTTAATTTATTTTTCCTAATTATTGGCTAATGTAGTTGGTTTCCCAATTATTAGCTCATCCGAGAAATGTTTAATTATACAAGGTTTGAAAGCATTAACCTTTTTCAGTTTTTGTTAAAAATAGAGTCTGTCTTCTAATGAGAAATCTGTCCAGGACACTCACTCAGCCTGTTTTTTTTTCAAACCTACTAGGATCACAACAAGCACTTTTTCTGAGTTCAGTCTTTTGTCTGCTTGAAAATATGAAGCTGCTTCCCAGCAGCCTCTCACATGCCAGTGACAAGGTTCCACAATTTTCAGAAGATCCACTAGGTTGTTTTTGTACTGCACGTATTCTTTGTTAGATGGCTCTGAATTAAAAGGCTTCTAACTCAATCTCATGAGTTTATGATTTTGATGTTTCTGTGGTTGTTTGTCTGTCTGGGTGGTAACATGTATCAACAGCTGGTGAGCATTACGTGTGATTTAGTCTTGTCCCTGCTATAAAGTTGTTCTAGGTCATAAAGGTGTCACTTGGGATTTCATTAGTTTTAAAATTGGAAATAGCAGATATTGAGGCTGGGGGAAGAGTAAGATTGAGATTTTAAAGGTTTTAATCTTTTCTTCCCCACCTGAGCCCTGAAAATAAATTCCTACTCCTTAATCTTGTACTAGTCATGGGAGGTTCCCCCACATACAGAGACACAGACACACACTGGGCAAATACTGAGGACTCAGGACTGTTGTCAGGACCATAGAAAGGAAGGGTTAAGCCCCCTTCGTGATACATTGAGGTCCCGATCTTGATTTTTCTCCTCAACCTGCTATTCCTTCCCAATATGTTGCCTGTACAGTATTAGCTTTGCCATTGCTGTGGTCCTTGCAGCCCTTTTACCCTGATGCTATTTGTTGCTGCCATCTTACAATTGCCACCCACTAGGTCCTGCCACAGACTTGACTTATTTTGTTCTTACATGCAAGAACTAACATACTCGTCTCGAATGGCCAAGTTTATAAGAATTGTTGTGTGTGTCTGTGTATTAGGGGACTCCTCCCCCAACCAAAAAAAACAACAAAATACAGTAGTTCAGATCCTGCATTGTTTTGGTGGAAAATAAAAGCATAAAGCCCCATCCAACATAACTCTTCTTCATCCCCCTTCCCTCATGTGCACACACAGCTTTTCAGCAGACAACTCACTCATTTAGTGGGCTAGAAAGGGTGAGGGGAAGCCACACAGTCTCGGGCATTTCTAGAGCCAGACACACAAGAAAACATTATCATCTTAGACCTCTGCCATCTAAAAATGAATTTGCATCTTCCAAGATCAATTTGATGGATAGCCCTTGCATGATCTGTGCCAGTTCAAGCCTCTTAGAAGGAGCAATGGTTACTTATCTTTTCTGCAGTATAATTTAGTATGTTATCTGTATTGGTATCTTGCTTGCATTTGTGTTTCTGGAGATACTGAGTGTTTTTAACAATGTTTTATTTTTAGAATTTGTGATGAAAGCCATACAGATGATGAGGAAGACCAGAAGGACAAGCAGGAAGTGATGGAATTGTGTTAAGGAGAGAGAGAGATTTTAAAAATAAAGAGTCTTATCTGATGTTACCTTGTATTTCTGTCTTATGAAATCATTAGGCCAAAGTGCTTCAAGTATGGTGGATTAACTGAGTTTAAGAGAAAACAAACAAACAAAGTGTTTGTTGATACCAAAACAAAGTAACAGCAGTTACAACAAAAAGAACTTGGTCTTTTTCACAGTTCCAGTGACCTCTTCTTGTAAACAATCAGTTAACTCTAGGCATGCTAGACAAGCAAAGAAAAAATGTTCACCCAGAGAAGATTAGTGGTTGTAAAGCTTTCTCATGTGGCTGGTGTAATGCTGTCCGGCTAGTAAGTAACAAGTGAAGATTTACAGCAATATTTGCAGCACCTTCCAGAATCTAACCAGGGTGTCCCTGTTCAGAGCTCCAATCAGCCTAAAACCAGAGCCTTGCAGTGTTCATTAAGACTTGGGGAGGAGTTAAAGGAGAAGCAGTATCTTTATAAAATATGTCTTGTGGTAAATCGCTTAGTGCTAGAGGTCTTAGGCACCAGGTTAGCCACCAGCTTCAGGCATGAATATTTTAATACTAATAAAGTACAGAAGCCTGTTTGAGTATAATCCTGTAGCTACTTCCCTGAGTATAAAGTTAAGTCCTTGTTGGACTAGGTATTTCTTACTTCCAAGAACATAAGAGCCACGTTTGATAAGACCAAAGACTTATTTGGTCAGCATTCCATTTCACATAGTGGCCTGTAAAATAGTAGAAATATAGCATTCCATAATAAAATAGTATAAAGTGTTGTTTTGTGATTATGCATGTAATAGTTTTATTTGTTCTTATTGTTATAAGCTTAGTTTGGTCTGAGTCTCCCTCTACTAGTATTGTCAAATATGACTGGCAACTGTTGCAGATAGAATGTGATTAGTCCTGCTTCCTAGATCAAACCTTTGGGTTTGGAGAAGTGTGCATACCTAACACACTTAGGCACATTTTCCCTCCTGTTATATTGAGCCAATTGACATTTGCTGTAGAAAGTTATCTGTAACATTCTTCAGCATTCTTTTGGCAATATTACATTGCACTGAAAATTCTTCATTACAACTGTTATATAGCTCCATAAGCAGATAGTTTCTGCCCAATCTACTCCTTGAAAACCCCTCAGATTCAAAAGTCATTTTTCTAAGGGTGGGGGACACCATTAAACCAATGACGTTACCATCTGCTATATGTGTTCAGGTGCTTTCATATGGCTTTTTCACTATTTTGAAAACTTCCTAGTAAAATGTTCATTTTTCGTTGCAATCCATATCACCCTTCCCATTAATTTGAGTTGCAATTCAGCCCACATTTGCCTGGGATCAGGTTCCACTGAAGTTAGGAGACCCTCCTGTTGGTAAGACTTTTAGGATTGTACTGTTAGATTGCTGCTTTATGATGAGTTACAGTGTCTTGCCGAAAGTTTCTTATTGAAGAATAATGCATTAAATGGGAGCTTTTAGAATTTCTGAGAATTTAGAAAATCTAAAAGATAAGATATATACATGCTCACAGAGGTTTATAGATATATATAGTATATATGTTAATAGATTTTAAATTAAGATTCGGTTAAGAAGACAGATAAATACATTAAATGTGGAGAATTGGAGAACAAATAAAATTGAATTGGAATTAACTTCTCTTTGTAAATAAAAGGTAAAAATGTTGTTAGGAAATAAAGATATGTTTTGTATAGAATTATAAAAGAAAGTGTATATTCAAATCAAAAAACATACTTAGAATGTAAGATTAAGGGAGTTTCTTTACAGTTAGAAAACATAGTGCAAAAAGATGACTCCAGGTAGACAGCAAAAGGAAGTGGAAAACGAATTTATTACAAGTCTATTTATAAATATATATTCAACATGGAATATATAATGATCTTTCTTTGTTCTGTATAGTTATACATTTGAATTGTTGAATACAACTATGATTTCTTTTGTTTTTAAGAATTATGTGAAAATTTTAATAAAAATAAAATTTAAAAAAATGGGAGCTTTCATAGTGAAAAATAATTCCAGAATTGTAGTACTGTGGCACAGTGCTATACTGAGAAAAGATGCAAATACAGTTATTTTGGAATTGCTTGATAAGACTGATCTTGTGAAGTCCGTGGAGGTGGGTGAGGCTTTGAGATAAATTTGGTATCGGTTGTAGAAAAATATAAATTTAAAATTGTCTTAGCTTGATGGACATGACTTTCACCACAAAGGTTCTTTACTGCTTTCCTGCACAGTCAGAGGCTCTTACAAAGCTCTTATATGTGGCTCTTATAAAGCATTCTGTAAGGTTTAATGTTCAGACTGATGGGCATGCCATTTTCTTATAATTATTTATTGCAATTTATTGTACTTCTTTGCAGGCAGAGGTGTGACCATTTCAGTTCTTTTCTCAGTAGTCTAATTGAGTCTAGTCTAGTCTGAAGCAAAAATGCCCCATCATCATCTTGTCCCATTTTGAGCACTGCTTATAGCTCCGGTTTAATTTGACATTAAAAGGCTGTCTTTGCTTTGCACAGGCTACAACTTTGCAAATAGTAGAGGCCTTCTTGTGTTTAGTCCATTAGCCAGCTCTGCCATTGAGTTCTGGCTGAGCTCTATAGAAAAGAGATCAAGAATGGGTATGTGCTGCTGCATATTTTATAATATGGATGTGGCACTTCTAGAGTATCAGGGAGTCATTTTTACCATCCTCCCCAGATCATCCCAGTCTATACCTGCCCATTTTTTAAAGCCCTGACTTCCTCCTGCTGGTATTTTTTCCCAGCATGAAAATGACCTGCTAACAGGTCATTCCCAGCCTGTGAAATACTGAAAAGAGCTTTTTTTTAAAGTTACCTTCTTTTAATTAGCCTTTTTTAAAAAAGGGGGTTAGTATCAGGGAAGGATTACCGGGAGGCCTTGATGGGCTACACTGTGACAACCTTTAAAGTGACATGAGTGTGCTCTTAAAAGAAAAGGGTGATAGCCAGCAGTACTTTAGACACAGCTAGTGAGGGAAGAGAGATTTAATTGGAACTTTTTTTCATTGGCTGTTATGCATTTGCCAGAATAGAGTATTCATCTGTCAGGGCTGGGGAGAATAAAGTGGTTGATCTGGAGGAAGTTCCTTCCTAACCCCACCTGTAACAATCAGTTGGGGAATTCATCCTAACCTACCCATTTGTGGCTGGTGAATCAGTTCATTAATGGAAAGCACTAGCAGCCTCAGAGAGAAAAATTCCTTTCTTTACCAGGAAGTGACAGGACAAGGAAATCCCCCTGCAAATCTGTGATTGTTGGTGTGGTAGCCACACCTATTTTAAGTTTGGATTGCTGATAATAGAGATACTAGCCAGTGAGCTTCTATACAACCTTCCAGTGGTTACTGGAGGAAAATTTGAATTTTTACCTTGCAGCAGCTGAGAGCAATATTATGCACTGGTGAAGTATGCAATGGATGAATCTCCATAGCAATACAAGTGGAAATATTTGAAGATCATATAAACTGCATTTTTTGCATTCATGAGCTCACTTAAAAATCTCTAGGGAATACCTGTAAACTTCTACAGTATAAAGGAATGGTAGACAACTGTGGTTCTTCAAGTATTGCCAAGACTGCAGTTCATTTAGTCTCTAACCATCAATTATGTTGGCTAGATCTTATGGGAGTTGTAGGTCATCTGGAAGATCACTTTACCACAGAAAGTTGTTTTATTTGCAAAGTTTGGATTCATTGGCTAAAATTAATACCACAAATGTTCATTGATTTATCCAGTTTTATATAGGAGTAGTAGAATTATCACTCACATAAATGTCCTATGAAGATTAATCCTCATATTTTGTTAGTTTCCTCTGCTATCTGAGATTGCTACCAATATTAACTCTCTTTTCTTGTTGTCAGAGGGTTTGTTTTCGTGTCAGTAATGCTGGGCTGCATTTACATATATCATTAAAGAAATTAATCATTGTGGTCATGCAAGATTTGACATATAGTTCCTGCTGATGTTTGCTGCCTCTGAGTCTCTTGCAGTTTAAAAAAAAAGGGGGCAACTTTTATAATCACAATTAGAACATTTGCTGCATGTTAGCGAAAATAAAGGACATTTCTATAGCAATTTGTGAAATGAGTACGGGTAGTAGCTGCTCCGTTTTCTTGTAGTTATTAACCTTTCTCAGACTAGTTCACCTGATTCAGCTATGTGTGTTTTTCACTTCCATTATTCTTGATTACACAAAGTTCTCTCAAAATTATGGATGCTTTGTGAATGAAATTGATAATTCATGAATTTAAAAAAGGAACGAAAAATACCCTGTATAGAATCTCCTTAACCAATCTGCACAGTTTCTATGACTTACCAAACAGAATGCTGTCAGACATCTGCATACTGGAACTTGCAAAATATTTAACAATGTAGTGGTAGCAGTATGATTAAGGAGGTGACAGTTAGCAAAGAGACTTAACTGAGACTGAGAACTTCAGCAGTTGTTTCACTTCAGTGTTTTTTATAGGCTCTTGTTTACATTTTCAGACACCCTTGATTATGTAAACTGAAGTGGTGAACAAATGTAGAAGTTGGTCAAACCCTTGGTGTGCTGCTATAGATCGGATTGCTACTACAGGTTGGACTGATGAGTCACAGATTGTCCAGGACAGTGGTGGTGGAGTCAGCTGCTGCTTGTTCATCATCGTCAGTATTTGTTCTATACTGTGTCTCATTTGAACAAGCCCTGGAGAAATTCACATTGACATCATGAATAATGAAACAATCCAAAGAAAACACAATATAGCATATGAGAGGGTTTAAATAGAAAGGCACATTCTAAATAAATGCCTAAACAGATAGCGGTGTTGAGGCCTGCTGTATTGCAGAAGGCAAACCATTCCACAGGACGGATGCTACTACAGAATAGGACCTCCCTGAAAGTTGCAGTGGTCTGAGAGTTTGAGAAAGAGAGAGACGTTCCTTGAAGTAACTGGATCCTGAATTTTGTAGGATATTAGCTGATGTCATTTGCTTTACCCTGATCACCAAATCCCTTGAGCCTTAATATTTTCCCATTTCACACCTCTAAATAACATGTTTGTCTTGAATTAGGGAAGATGGGAAGAGACCTTTCCAAAGTAGTTAGGGTTCTTGCTCTAAAATTGCTTTTCTACTCGTGGCAACCTCCTATCAACCATCTGTTAGAATGCTTTGATAGTTGCACACAATTGCAGCATGAAGCACGTGCCAGCATGAAAAGGAAAATGTGGAGTTAGAATGTGCCTCTATCATGAATGAAGAGTTGACAAATATGAAAATACATTTTGCTAAACTGACACACTGTATTTGGCTTAAGGAGGGATGAGAGTGGAACTATATTTTCGTTTTGAAAACCTTTTGTTATTGTAAGTGTAGAATGTATCTGTCTGTAAATTATAAATGATAAGTGGTTCCTAATGAAGCAGCCATTCTGCAGTAGCCCTGATTCAAATATGGATTTTTTCCTTTGGATCCAGAGGATGTCTTCTTCTTGGAAGTTCTTCCTCTGCTTTTGGAGTCTTTTTTATTATTATTATTGAAGGAAAATTTCTATTTCAATGAAGAAAAGAGGCACTAGATGTCCAATGCCTTTTGACTGATAGTACTAGGAGTCCTCAATTTTCAAAAACCTGATAGTTCTGTTTGCTGTGATGTGTTTCAAATGAGTGTTCCTCTATTGTTTTGTATTCTGGAGATCTAAAGTGAAGTAACGTCTCCAGGACCTTCTAAGATCACACACAGGGAAACATTAAACAAAACAGCAGAACTTTCTTAAACCTATCTTCCCAAATGGACTTGAGATGATAGGGCAATAACTGTATGAGAGGCACTGGCTTTATGCCAATTGCTTCTCCTAACTGCAGTAAACTCAATCAATGGAGTTTACATAATTGTTGAGTTACCATTCAACAATTGATTCAGTGGTCTGCTCTACTGAGAACTAGCAATTGGATTTAAGCCATTGAGCCCAGTTGTGTTCTTAGGTTTTCAAGGGGGGATCCTGCTGGACTTACATCTTTTTGTTGCTTTGAATTTTGCAGCCCCTGAAGCTATTGTACCTTTTCCTGACAGCACCATTTTTGTGGAAGTCTCAACAGGGTCCAACTGGACTATCACTGTTGTTTTACATCACAGTCCTATACGTAGATATTCAAAAGTGGGTCTTACTGAGTTGAATCCAATTGTTAGTGTCACTTAAAGTAGACCCGTGGAATAAATTGAATCAGTTAATTCAATGGGTTTATTTTAGTTGAGACTAACAATTCAATTGAAGCCATTGAATTCTATGGAGCTTATAGGTAAGTGTATATCAGGAAGGAAAGAAATATAGCCCTTAATGTTGGACCAGTTCCTATCATCCCCCACTGTTTGTTAGGCTGGCAAGAGCTGATGCACAGCTCTTACCCCTGGTATATACTGTTGCAGCCAAGGAGTGTTTTAAGCTCATACAACCACCTATTTCAAGCCAGTTGTAAGATGTATCTCCATTGCATATGGCTGTGTATGTGTGCTGAAAGTGTGAGATGGAAGCTTGTCCAAAGTTGCCAAAGCAGTTCACTGAAGAGCCCCATCTTCTGCTACAGGACTGCACTAGCTTACATGCAATAGTATTAAGAATGTCAGTGTGCATCTAAGCATATGGTGCACATTTTTCATCTCTCCTGAAAGCATAATCCTGGGCGAGCTTCCTTTCTGCTGAACAGCCAAAGCCCAGCATGGTATAATATATAGTGACTGTAGTGTTTGGACAGATCTGTAAAGTTCACCTGGAACAGCAAATTCCAAAAGTTTACACAGCATAGTTAAGCTTGCTGCAAATCACTTTTCTCAGGGTTGCTTAATGTTGCTGTTAAGCTGCCAAGGGGAGAGATGAGGCAATTCTCAATCATGTTGGGAAAACTCCCATTGTGTTTTGTGTTGTAGTGTTTGAAAACAGCCCAAATGTCATTTGTTTGCTACTCTGGAATTGTGAAACCCACTTTGCCTCCTTTCCTATCCAATGGGAGATGGCAGGAAACCATTATCTGTGTAGGGAGATTAAGTGTGCCAATTAACAAAGTGTTCTTTCCCTTGCCTTCTAGGTATGCAATTGTTTTGTTCACTGGCGCATGTGGGCAAAGGGTTAGCACAAAAATAGAAAGTCCCTGTATAATTAGCCATTTACCTTTACGAAAGAAGCCGAGGACAAAGTAAATAACATTTGTTGTCACATTTATTTTTATTAGTATATTCATTTATTTGCAAGTTACTTAGCTAATTAATTAGATATTTATTGGCAGATTTGAGCATCAACCCTCTGCTCAAAGAGCATTTATGGTAAAGTACAATAAAAATGAATTCAATAAACATAGTAATGCAGCAATTGAAACAAAAGGTAAAGAATTCAAGCAAAATAAAATCAGGTTTATGGCCCTCCGTGGTCTGTTTTAGGCTGAGAGGTTCTTTTAATCTGAAAAAGGAAGTGAGTGGAAGTCACTTCCAGTTTTAAACACAACCCTGAAATGAGCCTGAACCAGCTTGGGTTGCCATGGTTTCCATGACTGGGGATAGGTGTCCTGTATTTTTTAGAAACAGCACTTTTTGAAGTGCTGTCGTGACACAATGATGGTGATGAGCTGCACTAGTGACTGTGGTGTGTATGTATGCACCCTGTGAGCCCAGCCTTGTCAACCATGGTGCAGCATATGCAGGAAGATTAAGGCAAAGGTTGTTAGGGCCAGATCCATCTTATATATACTGTCTTTTATAATATCTATCGCAAAGTGGTTTACAGTACAAATTGAAACAAAACAATATCAATGAGCCATGCAATTAGAGTCAATAAACATGATTCAATATCAATTAAAGCAGAAGTGGTTCTTTCCCCCAGTTTTTAAAATATAGCATTCTTCCAATGCTCAAAATTAATTACTAAAAAGAAAAAAAATATTCATCAGATACCAGGCAGATAATACAGTGGAGACCCAAACCCTCCATATGGAGCCACACCATGGCTTTAAAGTCTCTGAGTAGCTGCAGCAAAAATAGACATCTTGCAAAAAATAGAGGGTTGTCCAACTGAACTCATGTTTAGATAATTAAAACTAGGCGGGAGAGTATTAGAAGCACTGTTTTGCCTATGCTATTTTCCTGTTTGGTTCTTTCCAGCGATAGCTTACAGTACAGGAAGGAGACAGGAAACCAAAGCTCAATGGAAGAGTAACTGTTTTCCCTACAGATCATTATAGGTGAAATTCACAGCATCTCCATGTAAGGCTCTTGTCTGAAACCTGGAGAGCAATCACTAGGCGGTTTAGACCAGGTGAGACAACTGCACTCCTTTAGTTATGAACTGCAACTTTCATGATCCTTATGCTGGCCAGGGCTGATGAGAGTTACCATCCAAGAATACCTGGAGGGCCACAAGTGTCCATTTTGGTGTAGACAACACTGAACTAGATTAACCTATGACTCAGTTTGGTATGCAGCAGCTTCCCATAAGCCTATTGTGTTTTCCCCAGAAGTCTGTTACCGTTCTGATGGGGGATAATTTTGAACAAAAACATGGTGGATACACTGGCCAAGGAAGGGTACAGTTGAACCATGTAGTAGGCTTAGTTGGTTGTTTTATATGCAGACTCAACCTCTGGCTCCTTGAGCTGAAGATTCTCTAGTAGCAGAATTGGGAAGGATCCTTGGCTGAGATCTGTGACGAACCACAATTAGAGGAGACTATGTTGGAAAAAATGAGACTCTATGCAATTCAACATAAGGCAGGTTCTTATAATCTATAGGATTAGAGGGAAAAATTTTGAATCACAAGTGTTTCTCTGCTTCCAATCATGTATGTAGTGTGCTATTTTCTTTCATAGGTGTCAATGGTGACCATTACACAGAAGAAAGCAAAAAGGTATAGTGAGAGTACAGTTAACACATTGGCTATACTTGTATCCTATCCACCTCAAAGCAATTAAAAAACAAGCTGCTTCCATTTGATTATTCTTTTGTATACTCTTTTTGTACAGTATTTGATTGTTCTTTTGTATCTTTGGTCATAGAAGTGCAAAGTGCTGAACCCTATCTCCCTAATAATTTCAATATCTTGAAGAGCTTCTTTAAAGTCATCCAGAACCTGGAGTGGATTCACAACCCCACTGACATGGGAGCCACCATTCATTGGACCATACAGCATATCCTCAAGCACAGCCCTTTCTTCTCAACATCAAATAAATAGCAACGATATATTTGGACCTGAACATTCTCTTTTGAAAGATTCTGATTTAGTGGAAAACAGTGCTCAGGAGTTAGTAAAAGGTGCCTCAGACCTATTGCAATTCACCGTATTTTATTTTTGACTGCTAGGTCAGGTTTCATGTGGTGGTGCATATCCTAGAGTTAATAGCTGCCTTACTAGAGACTACTGGACACCATTTCTTCTATTTTACCACCATCACCACCATCAAAGCTCCTCAGAACAATTCTACTTGATGTCATCTTATTTCTTGAAATAGCAAACAACAGCTGCCAGTCACCAGGAGGATTGTTTGTAATAAATTTGAAAGCTGTACCCTCATTGCTGCAATGCCCCTCCAAAATTCTCCAAATGGTACAGCACAATGGGCATAGGGGTGAAGACATTTTGACTTAGTGACAGTGAAAGTTAAAGGAGCATACCTGAATATGTCAGTGCCTGCAATGAGTGTGATATTTACCTCCATGTCGTCTGTGACCCAGACTAAGGGCTCTCTCCACGTTTCTACTGGTGATCACAGTGAAACTTCTTTCTCTTTCAGCCCTGTGTTGCTGTTGTGGTGGTGGTTTTGTGTAAAGTTGACTTTTGACTTATGGCATCCCAATGAGTGAGAGACTTCCAGTATCATTGATCATCAACTGTCCTGCTCAGGACTTCCAAACTGCTTCCTTGTTTCCTTGATTAAATCAATCTACCTGCAGTGGGTCTACTGCCTTCCACTTTACCAAAAATTATCATCTTTGACATTGAACGTCTCATCTCATGATATCTCCAAAGTATGGCAGCCTCAGTTAAGTAACCTTTGCTTCTAGTGAGAGATCAGGCTTGGCTTGCTCTAAGACCCATTTGGTTGTCTCTTTAGCAGTCCATGGTACTTATAGAACTCTTCTTATTCCTGAATGTTTTCTGAAATTTGGTTCCACAGAATTTCTTTAAGTTTAAGCCTCCAGATCTGATTTTGGAAATTCATAGTGGTCTGTTGTGGGCAAGATGATCGATCCCTCTTTGTTTTGCTGGATTCTCACATTCCACTGGGAGAACACTATGATAGAAAACTGTTCTGTGATCTTTCAGTATGGATTCCACTTCTTTGCTTTACTTGAGAGTAATTAGTTCCACCTGTCTATCTGTCTTGTGTTGTTGAGTAGACTGGAGGTGCAACATCATCTGGAATTAATTTCCTCTTCAGATGCCAGAATGACACCCAGCTTTCTATCATCCAAATCATCTAGACCCTTCCAAGTTGCCTTAGCAATGAGCTATTTCTCTCCTTTTTGTTCAGTCCATTTTAGTTTCAAAGATAAATAAATTATTCCTCCTCTTTTCTTTCAATACACCAAGATATGGCAGTATATGCAATTTTTTTTAAAAAATATAAAAAATAGAAGGTCACTGACCAAAAAAAGTTTACAATGAACGTGGGGAGGTGAGGAGGAGGAATAGAAAGCTATTCATTTCATCAGAGCGTAATATACAACTGTCATGATTGCGTATTATTTTCTGTATTGCTTTGCCAATGTGCAGTACCTTTGACAATTTAGCAGACATTTATAAGTGCAGAGACTTCAAAAGGCAACCTTCTTTAGTATATGCAATTCCATTCTGCAGTGCAAATTAAAATTCTCTTAACTGTCTTAAGATAAGCATCAGCAACTTACATTTCATATGCTGGAAGAGATGGAGTCTGCTTTGCAAGTCAAAATATCTTCCCCACAGCATATTTTGCATGCTAAATTTTCCTCCTGCTGAATGTGTTCACAGCATTATAATTTGTGGATGGCTTATGGTGATTCCACTCCATATACCTTTTGAACAGACGGTGCTTTATTATATCAATATTGCTTCATTAGTGCCACTTTCCCCTGCCTAGAACCACGGTGGATGTAGACACGCCTCTTTATAGACCTTTGATAAATCCAGCCAAGTTTCTGGAAGAATTATTGATCATGTTCAGATGTAATCGACTGCCATAAATAAACCTACTGACCTTATCTATGATGTCCATCTGCAATTGTTCTGCATATAAATCTTTTAACCAACAGGATCACCTCTTAGGTTTTCAACTTACAATGATTATGATAGAGAAACTGGTATATCAGTTGAGCTGATATTCAAGCTAGGGAATGGGCAAGGGGCTCCAAGGCAAATCCACACACCTGTGCCAGTGAACCCCAATTTTAACCCATCACACTGTCTTCTTTTCTAAAAGCAAATAAACCTAAATAACTAGGCAAGCTATACTTACACACATGTTTTTGGCTGACCATCTCCTTACAAACAGTATCGTACCCAGTTCTGTTTCCAAGAATCCTCCAGTCTTAAAGAGTTTCAGTAGGGCAAGATGTTAAGGGTGTGTGTGCAAGGTTGCCCTGGATTTCACCAACAGAAACATATTTTGCAAAATCTGATGTGTTACTGGATTGTTCTTTTTGTGTGCCTTCAAGTCATTTCTGACTTATGGTCATTCTAAAGTGAACCTATTGTGGGGTTTTCTAGGGCTGAGATGCACCAAGGTTTCCACTGCATAATAGGTTTCCATGGCTGGGCAAGAAATTGAGCCCTGGGCTCCAGGGTCATCATCCAATGCTCAAATCACCACACCATGCTGGCTCTCTACTAGATAGGACCTATTAAAATATTAATTCTACCACCACCACCACCACCAGGGGTCCCTTTACATTTTGTTGAAGCCTCCAATGTGAGTGTGTAAAAGTTTTTCTAAGTGGACTGCAGGAATGAGGTGATGTGACCGTGAGTGCAGCTGTTTTGGCTAGCCAGCCTTGGAAGGTCTTGCCTTGTCAACATGAGAAGGTTGCCTGCAGTAAATGTGATTGGATCACCCCATAGGGTCTGGGGTGATGTTAAGCCTTTAAAAAGCCTTGGTTATGGTACTGTACTTTACCATTTGGGTCAATTCCTGGTGGTCATGCTGCTCTGCTGATGGATTTATGGAATGTATCTAGACATGCTGCTGGTTTGTGTTTTTACCTGTTGATTTATTGTTCCTGTCTTACTTATTGCTTCCTGGCATGCTGCCAGAATCCCTAACTTTAACCTCAGTGTGCTTAACTAAATAAATAGCCCTGAGTTTATCTTTATGAGTCTCTGGAACTTTTTTGGCCTACCTGGAGCTGCTTGGTTGCGGCAGGACATCGCTGCCCTGTCAGCACTCTGCACATGCTCTGAGGAGCTACCTCGTGCTACCCTGACACATTTCCCAATTACAGCAGTATTCTTGCACTATAACTGCCAGTAACAACATCCAGAGAGCCAGCACGGTGTAGTGGTTAGAGCACTGGACTGTCACCTTCTACGCCCTTAAGAAGGACAGCTTCTTCTGAGAAACAGGCAAATGACCAGATGTTTCTTGGTTCAAAGGCTAGAGGCCAGATTTATTGAGTACAAAAGTATAAAAGTATAAAAATATATAAATCTTCTGCAGCAGGGTGCCGGAGGTTCGGGACAAAGGCCGGAGGCGGGGCAAGGCCTTTTTACCCAGGTAAACAGCATACACACCCACTGCGGCATTTTTCCACCAACCACAGACCACCCGCCCCATATTAGGTAATGTCCAGAAACTTCCATCCATATAAGGAAATGTCCAGAGGGAGGCGCTTCAGGTGAGGTAGAGTCATGAGTCAGCAGACGGGAGGGGCTAGGACTCCTGTGTACGTGACTACCTCCTGGCTTGTAATGGAGATTGTCTTTCCTTCACTTACAGGACTATGATTCTGGAGACCAGGGTTTGAATCCCTGGTTCAAATTCACTAGGCAGTCACATTCTCTCAGAGGAGGGCAAAGGCAAACCCCTTCTGAACAAATCTTGCCAAGAAAACCCTGTGACAGCTTTGCCTTAGGGTTGTTATAAGTCAGAAACACCTTGAAGGCACAAACAACAACAGAAAGAACAAATTCATAAGGAATCCTTGCGTTTGTAGTTTGCTGATGCACTGGAACTCTCTGGCTGAGAATTCTGAATGTGTCTCCCTAAACTGCCAATCCCAGCGTTACATAGGATGGAATCTTAAGTAATAGCAAGATAATTCTGTAGTGTGAATAGCCCCTTGGTGACCTTGGTCTATTAATTATCCCTTAGCCTAATCTGCCTCATAGGTTTGTTGTGATGATAAAAACAGAAAGGGGACCCATCTGTTTCTCTGTGACCCCTTTGAAGCAAAAGAATGATCATATATATCTATATGTGTGTGCATGTGTATGCATATGCATACACACAGACACATATATACATATATTCTTTACCATTAAAACCTTGTATAATTCCATTCGTAACATTTCCCCTCTTGTTTTCTCTGTACTGAGCTGAATATGTTATTGCCCTGCCTGCTGCTGTCTTTGGTTTAATTGTGTTTGCATTGTCTTTTAAAGAATGTTTAATTGTTCTTAGTTCCTGAGCTATCTTGGGAATGGAAGCCATAAATGGTGAGGTACAAATGATCCCAATAAACAAACAAAAAATCCTATGCATATTTACTTTGAAGTCAATCTCACTGGAAATGTACTTCACAGCACGTGTGGCTTGTCTTTCCAGAAAATACAGTAATACCCTTCCCTGGATATGATTTTGTTCTGCGCATTCTGAGTCTAGGAGCAGGTGGCCAGCCATGTCATAATGGGAAGGGGAGGTCTGCTGTGTTGTCACAGCAAGAGAAAGAAGGATGATACACAGTCTTTTAGGCAGGGAGACAGATGTTCCAGCTATTTCTCTGTTACCTCTGACTGGAGAGAGTGAAATTTCAGAGGAAAGAGACCTCTTGGAGATGAGGGACTTCTGGACATAGCTAGGTTTGATGAACTGCTTCTGGTAAGCCAGATTCTGATCTCTTGTGGGACAGAGGCTCCATTCCTTGTTTCAGAATCATAGACTTGGACGAGGCCAAAAGAGTCATTGGGCCCAACTCCCTGCCATGTAGGAAGACACAATCAAAGTGTTCCCAACAGATGGCCATCCAGCCGCTGTTTAAAAACTTCTGAAGAAGGAGACTCTATCACGCTCTGAGGCAGTGTATTCCACTGTCATATTGCTCTTACTGCCGGGAAGTTCTTCCTAGTGTTCAGGTGGAATCTCTTTTCCTGTAGCAAGTCATTGCTTCCTGTCCTAATCTCTAGAGCAACAGGAAAAAAGCTTGCCCCATCTTCCATATGACATCCCTTCAAATATGTAAACATGGCTATCATGTCACCTCTTAACCTCCATCCTAAACAGACCCAGCTCCTTAACTGCTTCTCATGGTGCAGGGTCCCCAGACCTTTTACCATTTGGTCACCCGCCTCTGGACACATTCCAGCTTGTCAATATCCTTCTTGAACTGTGATGCTCAAAACTGGACATAGTATACCAATTCTGGGACCATAAGGGAAGAAGGGTATTGACAAACTTGAAACTTTGAAATGAAATGTTTTTAAGGTGGCAGCGTATGGCTCATGTGTATTATTGTAAATGCTACACGAGCACTCGTATTCTTCAGAAATCTGGTAGTTAATGTTCAGCTTTAAACATTTTTTGACAGCTGAAGTCGTTTTTTGAATGTTTGCAAACTGCTGTGGGGTGTGGTAAAGTATGGGAAGGAGGAGAACTGTTTTGCTCCTACCAGTAACAACGTACACAGTCAAGTATACCTCAGCACTTGCCCAGTCAACACTCTGTGCAACATTTGCAAGACCAATGGAATTAGGGAGGGAGAGAGTAACATTTTTCCTGTGACAAAATAATACAGTTTGAAACTTGGAGAAGGATCATAGGCCTTTCAGCGCTACACTGTTATAGTGCTATTATTCCACTTTCTACAGCCTGTGAAATTCTAGTGTTTGTAGTTTACTGAGGCTAAAGAACTCTCTGGCTGAGAATTCTAAATGCTCCTCCCTAAACTGCAAACCCCAGGATTCCACAGGATGTTGAATGTGGAATAATAGCACTATAACAATGTAGTGTGGAAATGGCCCTAGTATCATCTAATTCAAAGGTGTCCCGATGGTCATTTAGGCCAGTGCCTGCAATATAGGAATCTATATTTGAAGCATCCCTGACGGGTGGCCATCTAACATCCGTGTAAAAACATCGAACGAAGGAGAGACCTCACTTTGTCGGGAAACTGGAGATGAAAGAGAAGATTGAAGGATGTAAAGCAGATAGCAGGTAGAAAGTCAGAAATGTAAATGTGGGGAAGAGATTATTTTTGTGTTGTTGTTGTTGTTGTTATTTCTTACCTGCTTCTCCCCATGGATCAAGGCAGGGGACAACAATAGATTAACATATAACAGTTAAAAACAGGATATCAGTTAAAACAGTGGTTAAAATACATATCATCTTGAAAGAAAACATTTAAAATTTAAATACTTAAAATTCATCGTTAAAATTCACAATTTAAAATCATCAGTATAGGCTTGCCAGAAGAGACTGGAGACTGAAGAACTAGAACTCCCATGTTCCCATATCAGTTGTGGTGTGTGTGTGTGTGTGTGTGTGTGTTAAAGATTTGTTTGATTGGCAAATGACTTGTAGAGCAACAGGATGGTTCTAGGAGGAAGAGTCCCAGACATAACAAAAGAATATTATCTCATGCCCACGTAGCAAAAAAACAAGAAGAGTTCTGACAGTAGTATTTATGCTGATTTGCTATCTAGCATCCTTTACTTCCTTCCCAGTGGCCCATTCTGTTGTAGTGCTGGGAGGATTTGATTACACTATGGAGGAAGGGAGATAATGTTACCAAGATATCAAGGCCTGGCCCCACTTCATTGCTTCTCAGGGCAAAGGGGAGAAATCTGAGAGTGAGAATGCTGTCTCGAAAAGTGTCTGCAAGTTTGTCTGTGTGTCTTCTAATTTTTTGAACTTGGATTTTTTTTTTAAAAAAATATGAAATCATGTGCTGTGTAGCTGTGAATTTTGCTTAATGCATCACGCTTAATGATATCACCGGGGCTCAGCAATCATCCCTCAGTCCCTGGGTTTGGTGATGAAATCTCAGAGCCTGGGGTAGTCCTGGCCTGGCAGTCTTGAGGGAGGGGTAATCTGGGACTTTGCAATATCAAAAAGTTCAGGGGTGTGGCTACAAGGTGGGGCTAAATGAGGACATTGCCCTCACCTAAGAATTCTGTTCCTTCACTCCTCCAATTCATAGGATTACAGTAAATTGAACTTTCAGTTGAGCGTTTAGAGAGTATATCATTATGTAGTTCAGCTGTTCTAAGCTTGTTATAATGGAAGAATAGGATAGGAATAGGCTTAGTAAACTACACTTTCACTGGAATCAGGAAGGGCAAATTTGAATTGTTACTGCCAATTAAATGACACCCACTAAATCAATGGGAATTTGTAAATTAACACACATTGGTTAGTGGATCTATTCTGTCTGGGACTAAAACACCAGATTAAGTACTAAGACTCAAAAAGGGCTTTGCTCTGTCAGATTTTATCCATTGCTACAATGGTTTTCCCATTTCTCTTTCATACTCCAAGGCTATTTCCTAGGAGGAGGCAAGAACACTTCTACCTAATAACTTTAGAAACTCTATTAATTTATTCCTTCCTCCAGTAAATCAAAGGTTATTCTGTGAAACATTACATCTGAACTAAAATGAAAGCTATTAACCTGAATCTATACTGAATAAAGTAAATATATATTCTCCATGAACATGATTAATGGTCAGATTCCAGGAATATTGGTATGTTTTCTCATAGTTATTTCCCCATTTTATAGCGACACTTATGTCTCTTCTACAGCTATTCTAGATAATTAATTTACTAATGTGGTTGCTGTTGGGACAGGAAATATTTCTTAGATCCTTCAAAATCCTTGACACATTCTAGAGAAAATGACGTTTGAGCCACTCAGAAAAGATCAAGTATATAGTGCTCATTATAAAATCTCTCATCTGGTGTGTAGTTAAGAAACCTGGAACTTGGCAGTCAGAAGTGGGGGGAAATTGGACTCTTTTGATCAAAGATGCTTATGGAGGATTATTATACAGGGAAGTATAAAGTAGGTGGTGAGAATATGAAATATGAAAGAACAAAATTGTCACTGCTATTAAGAGGGATAATTCCTAGGGTTTGCTAGCTTTTGTTGCAATGCTGGGGTTGGTTAGGACTGGCTGATTTGTGCCCAAAGATGATGCAACTCATCTGTCACCCTTTCCAGAGAAAGACCTTAAATCCATCTCAAATTGTATCTCATAAGTTAATGGCAGGCACAGTCTAATGCAGTCTGTTGTGCAGTGGTATGTGCTTTCCATTGGGGGTGTGGAGGTCTGAGAGTCAAGCCCTGGCATCTCCAGTTAACAAGGATCAGATAGATACTGGAAAAGATTTCTGTTAGTCAGAGTAGAGAAAATTAGGGTAGATGATTTGATGTAAGTGTTGGGGATGATAGGAGTTTCAGCCCCACGGAAACGCAGCGGAAAAGCCAGAGTTCAGCGAGCCAACAGCAGCAGCCTTATTCCCCAGTAAGGATACTCACACACAGAGGAGTTTCTTCCAAAACAGGAGGCACTTTATCTTGCAGCAAAGTTCCGTTATATACAAAACATAGGACAGATGGACAAAAGCTTGCGCCAGGCACCAGGTTTGGTCAACAGACAAATGCTTACTGGTGTTGTTTTGTTATGTACCTATCTACAACCAATCAGGTAGAGGTTTGCACACCTCCCTCTACCATCTGCACACGACCCCAGTTTCTTATGTAACCTTGCAATTACCCACAGCTGGGGCATGATGCAACATCTTTGCAGTGGGCTGATCATTTTCCCAGGGTTCCCTGCCTGGAATCCCTGACAATCCCCTCCAAAATGGTCAGGCCACCGTGTAGGACATTTTCACAATCCATACATGTCATACAATACATGTTACATAATACATACAGTACATACATTCAAGGGTACAACTCATCTTCCACCTTACACCCTGGTGGCAAGGCCCAGTTTACCTGCCAACTTCTCATGGCCTACTACTGGAAGGGCCTTTGTAAGCAAATCCAAAATGTTGTTTTTCAGATACCATACCCCAATGTAGTCCTACACTCAAAATTTCTGCCTCAGTCACATGGGACAGCAAAATACCCTCCTCCTGACCTTTTAGGATAAGCATAACTTTACTTCCTGACTCAGCAAGTTGGGTACTTCCTGACCCACTTTCACTGGAACCACTGCTGGAACTAGTGCTGATCTCAGTGCGAGGCTCTCTCTTGACCATAAATGCAGGTTCAGCACTAGGTGGTGGTGTTGAACTCTTTGGTGTGACGTTGAGTGAGATTTTTGGCTTCTCCTCCTCAGTACTTTCCTCAGTACTTTCTTCTTCATCATCAGCCATCACCACCCCTCCATCTTCAGAGCTTTCAAGTGTATCTGGGACACTGTCCTTTTCCTCATCAGACATCTCTGCCCCTCCATTCTGAGGAACACTTTTGTCACTTTTACCCAGGGGAACCACAACCTCTTGATTACAGTGCAGTCTATCCCATCCTGAATGGATTTCAAAGTTTGCACTCCTAGAATACACTATTTTGCCAGCATGGTGTAGAAATCTATGTTTGTTACCTTCATATCCCACAAAGCGTAACCATCTAGATTTCTCCTCTCCAGACTTTCTGAAACTTGGGGGAACATACACACTAGCAAACTGACCCAAAACACGTAGATGCTGCAGGTATGGCTCTCTACCATACAATAGGTAATATGGAGTTTGCTTCACACTTGAACTCCACATCCTGTTTCAGTGGTAGTTTGCTGTCACTATTGCTTCTCCCCAAAGTCCTGCTGGGGCTTGGGCATCCTCCATCATACAGTCCGTCATTTGTTTTAACAGCCCAATTCTTCTTTCTGCAAGACCATCCTCCCCGGGAGATGCGGGGTTGGTGGTTTTATGCCTTATGCCTTTCTTACGCATCCAGGCTTGCAGGCTATTAGACAGGAATTCTCCCCCTCGATCTGACACAAGACTGGCCATTTTATAAGGAAATTCCCTCTCAACAGCATTCACCCATTCTTGAAACTTTTCAGCTGCTTGACTTTTCTCTTTCAGCAGATAGACACAGAAGTACCTGGTGTGTCTGTCTACAATTACCAGGACATACCTATTTTGCTCTTCAGTTGGCTTGAATGGCCCAGCCAAATCTGCATGTACAACCTCAAAAGGCCGTTGGGTGACACACTTGCTTTTCTTGGCAATGGGGTAAGCCTTTACCTTAACCTTTTTGCACACAGAGCACTCTAGGAACTTAGGACAATTTCTGATCTGTAACCCAGGGCATACCTTTGCCAACTCTTGCAAACCTTTGTAGCTGGCATGACCCATCACTCTGTGGAGGCAATGTACACACTTTTCATGTAGAGGTTTGTTACACAAAGGGTTAACGTTTGCCACTTTTCCTTTGGGCAACATGTGGTACAACCCCTGCTTTTTCACCCCTTTTGCACAAAAAACACCATTCGCAGTAATTATACATTTCTCCCCTTCAAACATCACTTTGTAACCCTCACTGGCCAGTTGGGAGACACTCAAAATACAGTTCTGCAAATTTGTCACGCACAATACATTATTAAACAATTTCCCAAAACATGGCACATATGCAGTACCCATCTTCTGCACCTTGCTTGGTGCTCCATCTGCAAGGGAAATTGCTGTTATATTTGCATTTGTAACATCATTCAACAGCTTTAAATTGTTCACCATGTGGTGAGTTGCACCACTGTCTAGCGACCACACACCACTCTCAGACTGTTCTTTTGCCACAAACAGATGGCCTTCAGCCTGTGACAACACGCCCCTCTGCTTCTGGGCTGTCTTCTTCCTTCTGCTCGGCGCTGGCATTCTGCAGTCCTTCTGGAGATGGCCAACTCTCTTACATCTGTAGCAGCGTCTGGCAAAGCTGCACACTGCTCCTTCTTCTAGGTCAGATGCCTCCTTGGGAGCTGCCTCTCCCTCCTGGCGACTGGCTGTTCTCCCCTCTGACTGCAGTCTGGAATCAAACTGCTTACGTTGGACTTCCTCCAAAATCCTCCCGGCTACCAAGTCTACAGTCAGCTCTTCCTCACGCACACCCTGGAGGATGTACATCAAAAAGTCCCACTCCTTAGTGAGTCTTCCCAGCAGAATAAAACTTTTCTGCATTTCTGGTATATTTACCCATCTGTCGGCTGCCTCTTGAAATAACTGTTTCATCAGCATGAGGTGCTGTCTTACACAGCTTCTGGGACATAACTTTGTGTTATACAGTCTTTTCGTCTATAGCATTTTGGACTAACATGAGGAAGATTGATGCACACGCTTCAGAGCCTCCCAGAGCTGATATGCTGTGTCTGCAGCAGCAGCGTGAATCAACTGGGAAGGACTTAAAGTAGGCAAAATAACTGCTTTGGCTTTTTCATCAGCAACACGATACGCTGCTATTTGAGCAGCAGTTGCTCCTTCTGGGGGCTGTCCCTCATTTTCCAAACCATGCCACAAGTTTTCCTTCATCAAAGCGGCTCTCACATAAATTTGCCAGCTTTGATAATTAGCGTCGGTCAACTTTTCAAAACGCAGATAACCTCCTTCAGCCATGCTGCTGCCTTTGTAAGGAAAATTCAACAAACAAAGCAGCTGGCTGCAGTGACCTTGATGAGCTCCGGACTGAAGATTAACTGTCTCTCTGCCAAAACACAGACTCCTGAAGCACCGGAGAGCCAGGCAAACCATCAAAAACAGTCCCAGTATCCAGGGGAAAAAGAAGTACAGGTGCCCTGTGGATGCTGTGCACTCTGGGTCTGGGCCCATAACCACTATTGGGGATGATAGGAGTTTCAGCCCCACAGAAAAGCAGCAGAAAAGCCGGAGTTCAGCGAGCCAACAGCAGCAGCCTTATTCCCCAGTAAGAATACTCATACACAGAGGAGTTTCTTCCAAAACAGGAGGCACTTTATCTTGCAGCAAAGTTCCGTTATATACAAAACATAGGACAGATGGACAAAAGCTTGCGCCAGGCACCAGGTTTGGTCAACAGACAAATACTTACTGACGTTGCTTTGTTATATACATATCTACAACCAATCAGGTAGAGGTTTGCACGCCTCCCTCTACGATCTGCACACGACCCCAGTTTCTTATGTAACCTTGCAATTACCCACAGCTGGGGCATGATGCAACATCTTTGCAGTGGGCTGATCATTTTCCCAGGGTTCCCTGCCTGGAATCCCTGACAGTAAGGCCAATTTGTCTGCTAGCCCATTTTGTATTTCATCAAATGGAATCCAACAGACTATGATAATTCTGTACAATCTTGTTGAATTTCCTTGTTTCCTCACTAGTCTGTCAAATGTAGGATTGGGAGGGGGAGTCTTCAAGCATTTGGAATGAAAAAAAATGTACAGTGAGTGGGCTCTATTTGGATTGATAGGGCACATCTTTGTAGGCTTTGGCTATTAGATAAAGCATCAGACCCAAGAGGCTTAGATTCTTGTCATTTTTCTGTAGTGAAAGTACAGAATTTTTAGACTTGGATATGGGTGACCTGGTTTTGAATGTAGATTTGAATAACACCGCTGTTTAATTGGCATTTCTTTGTTAACAGGAAGGAACGGGAATAATATAAATTTAGTATTTACTATGGGCAAGGCAGGTTACAGTATACATTAAAATAAGTATGTCTGTTTTCTTCAACTGGAAATCATAATAATATCAAATAATCTTCCATAGGGAAGAAAGAAAAAGAACTATAAGACTAGACTCAGAAAGAAAAATCTGTACATGGAGTTAAGCTTCTGGGTGCCAGTCCCCATCATGGGTTGAAAAGTGGTTCATCATGGGTACTTTGTGTCAATACCAGGGGATCTGGTCCAAGATGGGGCCATGACACTCAGGTCTGCTTTAAATTCTCCCCTCCCAAAGATGCAGCACTCTTCTTTATTTCTGTCCACCACTGGCTTCCTCTCCCAGTTTATTTCCCTCTACTGCTTTCCCTAAATCTTCATTCTTGCAGATATAGGGTCAAGCATGGATTAGCTTTCCTAATGACTGTGACACTGGTGGTAGCGTTTACACCCAATCCAGAGCAAAGAGACACTCAATTGAGACTGCTTGTTACAAAAAGATAACCAAATCTTTATTTAACAAATTGTCAAAAGAAAAGGTAGTTGGTAAATTAAAGATTAGCAAAAAGCGTAACACTTGTATATTGAAACCAGTAAACACTCTCTTTCTGTCTCACACACACTCTCAGAGAGATCTCTCACTCCCTCTCTCTCTAAACTCCCTCTCCAGAACTCTGTTTCAGTCAAATTTCAGTTACTCATTCCCCTCATCTAGCCCCTCCCTCTGGCCAGCCTGGGTTCCATATTTAACAGCCAATCACTTTTAAATTATCTTGGTTGCTAGGGTGGCTCTGTTGCTAAGTCCCCCCCTAGGTTCATCACACTTTGCACATCATCTGATTCTTGGTCCACATAGGAATATGGAGCAGCCAGTGTGACTCCCATGGCCATTGCTGGATATCTGGATGTGGTTTGAACCTGGCTTGTATATATGGATGAGTCTCCCTGTCCACTTGGCTGTTTCATATGCAACTGGTTGTATATATGAAGATGTAGTCGTGAATTGGGTCACTGGTACATCTGTCCCAGTCAGTGTTGCATCAGTCTAGCAGCAGATCTCATGCAGAATTCTCTTAATCAGGCCTGGGCCAAGTCATTCCAACATTTGAGGCAAAGGCTAGAAGTCATCTCAGGAGTTTGTGCTCTGCACTATCATCAACCACTACTTGTGATGGAGAAGCTGCTACTCATCTTGTGAGATATTTGCTATGCTTGATGATATTTGTCAATGCCTCACATAACATAGGGACATTTGGCGAGGCTTCACTGGTCTAGACATGAGGGAAATCTATGTAAAATTTTTCCCTAGGTAGTTTAGTCATAGTTTGTAGGAAACAGCTTCTTCTGTCTGGTGATCCAGCTGTTGATTGACCCAGCCAGATGTCAATGGTGTTGGAGTGCCTGGCCAGATACTTCCTCCTCACTTTTTCTTCTAGTTAAAGGGCAGCTGTTGCTGAACTTCCATCAGAAGCGGGGGGGGGGGAGGCAACCTACCAGTGGCATCTTGGAGGCCAGTCAATAAGGTGGCAGTCTGCCTATGGTACGCCTATCCAAGAAGTCTTAGAGCTCTTGTGCCCAGCATTCAAGTGGCACAGTAGATAATGGTGGAATGGGTTTTCTGACTTGGGGGAAGGGCTCTCCTTTCACTGCCCCGCCTAGTGTGCTGCCTGAGATATAGGGCCCAGCATGACTTATGAGAGGGCTGACACTGTAAGAACTCTTATTGACATGACATATTAAACCCAAGACTGCCTGCATGTAAACATGTGCTTTACTACTGAGTTTTCCTCTATCCTCATTGTTAGAATAATTAGTTATCATGCAACAGTTTTGTGTGACTTTTTCTAGTTCAACACTCCAGCCTTTTTATTGGACAAATTCTCTATTATCATTAGAATACTGGAGGCAGGCTTATAAGTTCAACTGCTCTTAGATACAAACATTTCAGGTTACAGTTTAAAAATAAAGATTGCTGTTATAAGATCAGGCTGATGGTTATGCTGGAGGTATCTACTTTGTTCTAAAATAAAGAAAGCAATAGGTAGGAGCAGAGGACATGAGAATTCGGGCTCCAAAAAGTCCTTCCTAGGAAACATTGAATTTTGCAGAAACTTCAGAGTCAATACACTGGAAAAGAAAAACAATATCTGTTCAACTAAAAATATAATAACATTTGATATATCAAGTACCATCTGGTTCATGCAGAGCCCTTAAAATCAAGATAAGCCAAAACAGACCAGTAATTGCATTAACAGAGATGGTGATGACGGATGCATACTAAATAGAATCAAGCAAAGTTAAATTGGTATGGCAGAGGGAGAGAGCCAATGTGGTATAGTGGTTTAAGCACTTGACTATGACCCTGAAGAACAGAGTTTGATTCCCTGCTCAGCCACTGAAACCCACTGGGAAGCCTTGGGCATGTCATACACTCTCAGGCCTAGTTCACCTTAAGGTCGCTGTAAGTTGGAAGCAACTTGAAGGTGCACAACAACATGGCAGAGTGATTTAAAAACAAGGAACTTCTGAGAAAGGGCGTAATGTTTTTGCCAAAGAGGGCATCTAAATATTCCATACTGGATCCCTGTCTTTGTCTCTGTCTCTCTTTCTCTCTCTTTCCCCCCTGACATATATAATATAATGGAAGAATATAATAAAGGCCATACCAGATCAGGTTGAAGGCCTGTCTGGTCCAGTATTGTGTTTACTCACTGGCCAACCAGATGCCAAGAGGAAGCCCACAAGCCAAAGGTGGGTGCAACAGCAACCCTTAGCAATTAGTATAAGGGTGATACTGCCTCTGGTAGTGGAAGGAATATAAATCTCACACCTGCCAACTGTCCCAATTTGGTAGGGAAAGTGCATATTAAAACTCTGCTGTTTCTTTCTGCTCCTCTCACCGGTTGCATAGGGCAAGGGGGCTGATGGAGGCGGTTTGCCCCTGGCAGAAATGTTTTTGGGGCATCCTGGCTCATAGCCATGTTCCCAGGCATCGCAGCCACGCCCCCACTTACCATGGCCACACACCACTGCACCATGGCCATACCTCCATACCATAGCCCTGGCCTCCTCCACACACTCCAAGCTCCACCATTGCTTCTCACTTTCTCCCTTTATCCTCATTTTACTTCAGCTGCTCCAAACCCAGTTCAAAGAGCAAATGTAGTTTTCAGGCAGTTCATTGGGAGGAAAAGAGAGGAAGAGGCAGAATCTTGCTCTTCCCAGTAGGCTCAGGCAAAAGCAAACTGTGGCAGCCTCTCCTAGCATATGTGTTCCTCCTCATTAATAACTTTTCCCACCTTGACTACATTCTGAGGCTGCTTGTCCACATGTGTCCTGGTTTTCCCCTATGAATTGCTGGAGGGCAGGGAATACATCACGCAGTAATCCTGTTTCTTACCTTTTTCCTCAGCTAAACAGCACCAGGTGCTGTAACCTTTTCTCAAACGGGAGTTGCTTCAGTCCTTTGTTCATTTTGCTTATGCTTTTCTGCTTTGTTATTGTTGTTTACTTTCAAGTCATTTCCAACTTATGGCAACCCTAAGACAAACATATCACAGGGTTTTCTGGGACTGAAAGTGTATGACACACCCAAGGTCACTCAGTGGGTTCCCATGACAGACTGGGGAATCTAACCCTGGCCTCCAGGATCATAGTCCAATATTCAAACCACTATGCCATGCTGGCTATGTTGCTCTTCTGAATCATCAATGCAATTCCAAAAGAATTTTACTACTCTAGTGAAATCTGCCCCTTCCCCCCGCAAAGATTTGTGGGAGTAGGGTGCTACAAACCACTGGATTTCATACAATTAGGTGTAGGTTGGCATAGTTTGGGGATGGAAAATTAGCCCAAATCATGCCACCAAAATATCAACATTTGTGGAGTTGAAAAAGTGTGATTTGGATCTCCATTTGGCTGATGGACCAACCCTCTTCAGTAAATAGCAGTTGCTGTTATATGCTTTCAAGTTAACCCTATCACAGAGGTTTCTTAGCAACATTTATTCAGAGCAGATTTATCACTGCCTTCCTCTGAGGGTGTGAGAGTGTGACTTGCCCAAGATCACCCAGGAGATTTCTGTGTCTGAGCATGGATTTGAACCCGGATGTCCTGGAGTCTTGGCCAAATGCTCACACCATGACACCACACTAGCTCAAAAGCTTTACTTGCTTCTGCCTGATTCTGAACTGGGGACTTTTAATGTGGGAGGCAAATGTGATAACCACTACAGTAGAGAAACTCACACAACAGCATAATGGAAGACATTGAAGAATTATTGCCATTGAAGACAGTTATTTGATCATTTGAGAAGCGTTTGTCTTTTTGCTGTTTTGTCTAACTTAACCATCTTTTTGTGTGTATGAGTGTTCAGTTTGTTCTAATTTAACAATTTCTTGCTTGTCAGACAATGTGGAAGGACATACAAATATTCTTCCAGTGTAACTCCTAGAAAGCTAAGCATGGACTGTGATGCACTGTAACTTATTGTTTAGTGCTCCTTGCAGCAGGAAACATGATTTTGCCATAAGCTGAACCCCAGGTGAGTTCAATTTGTGAGGAACAGATAGTAGACCTAGTGGGAGGCCTGGGAACAGGTGCCTACTCTCTTGTTTTATATCTTGATCATGTCGTGTTACTAAGAGACCATGAAAACCACTTCTGCTGGATACAACAAATGATTAGGAAGCACAATAACTTTACCCCACACCAGTCTTGAGTGTGAGCTGAACAGAATTAAAGCAGCAGAGGATTTGATAGTACCTTAAAAAGCTATGGCAGCTACATGTTTTTTAATGAGAAGTCTTCAAAACCACCCCCAAGAGATTTTAAAATATTAACTAAGAGATAGTATTGTTTCAACAGTGCTTTAAATGCTGTACATGGTAGAAGTGGAAAATCTTGTACAAAGGGAGTTTCGGGATGATGCTCAGCTACACAAAAACTGTACTGGTGTAGCACAATTGGCTGTAAGGTGGTCATATATCCCATGGCTGAAAGCTGATAGTCCTTTCTTTAGTGGCTTCCATGTATTTGGAGAGCTGTCCAGGCCATCTAGCATTTAAAAAGAAAGAACCGTAAGAAGGGAGAGCACGTGCCCTGAATATTCTCAACTGCAGTTAGCACTGGGGCAGCAGACTGATCAGGCAGAGGCAGACAGGGCACTTGGTGCACATTCATAATACAGTAGTCCCTCTACGTTCGTGAGGGTTTGGGACGCATGACCTTGCAAAACTGGAAAAACCACAAATAACTCCACCTACCATCCCCCTCCCATTCCCCTCCAGAACTCCCCCCCACCATTCCTTTGTCTCTGCCCCGGGCATTGGTGGGGGGCAGGAGAGGGAAAAAAAACCTAAAAGGCTTACGGGTACATTCTCTTCAGACAGAGAAGAGGAGAGTTCTGGAGTTCTAATTACTTCTGGTGGTCATCTTGAGAAAGGAGCAGCTGGCCAGTCAGCAGCCAATGCACAGCAGAATGTGCAACCACATGGCAGAGAGGCCACAGCTCTAGCAGTGAGAGGGGGCTTGGTTCACCCAAAAAGGAAAAAAAGCCCATTTTAAACACAAGCCTTGCAAACCTGGTATGAGGAATGCAAGGGGGGGGGGAGAAAATGGGGTGGGGGAAGGCAAGCACCTGCCTCACCAATAATCGTATTTGTGAAGGTCAGACCCATGAATGTGGAGAGAGGACGGTACACAATTATAGTGCTCTTATTCCACTCTACCTACCATAGTTCCACCCCATGGATTCTTGGGGCTATAATTTCATGAGGCACTAGAACAATCTGGCTAAGAACAATATGCCCCTCCCTAAACTGCCAATCTTATTCATAATTAAGATAGAAAAACAGTACTATAGTTATATAGTGTGAATCGGCCCCAAGTCACAATCTTGTCCCACTTATGTAGACGTGTGGTGCATTTCCATTTAGAATAGTAGAATCACAGAGTTGGGAGAGGGCCCACAGGCTCAATGCAAGAACTCCAGCAAAAGCGTCACCAGTAGGTACCTGTCCAACCTGTTTTTGAAGATGACCAGAGAAAGAGACCGCATCACTTCTCTAGGCCATTGGTTCCATTGCTAAACCATTTTACCATCAAGAAATTCCTTCTTTTTTATTTTTTATTATATATGTATATCTGTCTACACACGTGCACACACATACTTTATTAAATGTATGATAAATATGTAACACATGCATAAAAAACAAGAGAATAAACATTAAAATACACACAAAGAGAAAAGAATGTCACCCTTGCACCATCATCAGGATCTGTGACATCACAATGGGGTCATCTCTAGGTCTCAGGTTTTGGCTCTGAAATTTGGCCCCAGTAGCCTCCATCCATAATTAACACTTTGAATTGTGTTCGCAAGCAGACTTACAACTGGAAAGTTAGTATGTTAAGGACTGCGATAAGGTCATGGTATTTTTTATCCCTAATATGCTCTTAGAATAGCAACATCAACAACAATGACTTTCTGGAAGCATCCTACATGGAAGAATATGCCAAAATGGTGCTTCCACTTGCAGCACGACATGATGGTGCTGTTCACTCTTGCCAGCTCAGGTTTCTACCCCCTCATGGTTGGTATGATAATGGGGCAAGACTAAATATGGATAACAGGACCAAGTACCCATTTTTTGTAGGGTTCTTTTCATAAAAGCTAGAATTCAATTCAAATGTAAATGATGAGGGATGCTTTTGGCCCAGAAAAAGTTGTTTGTAGACAGGTCACTCAGGATTATTAATACTACTGTGGAAATGGAATTTGCTGTCATAAAACAAACTTGAGAAGCACAAATACTTTACTAGTCCTGTTTTCCTTCCCCAACTAAATATATGTTTATAAGTTTGTGTTTTGTTTTTTGGTTTTTTTTAGAAAAAAGAGTGAATCCCGGAGGACAAGAACTGCCTTCATTTCAGTGAAGACTTTTTTTTCTTGAAGTCTTTTGAAGACAGATTCCCTTTCACAGATGTGAAGTCTTTGATGTCATGCTATTTAATTTTCCCATTAACATATAAGTATGTAAACGTGCGAGAGTGGAGGTAGGGTGGGAAGGTTGACGAGCTGAAACTGCAAGAAACAAGGCAAGAAGATAGGTTTGCAAGTCCTTGAAAAGGTAAGACTGTCCACTTGGGCCTTTTCTCATATTGGATTTACATTTTTCACAGCTTATACGCTAGATACAATGCAATTTCCACTCTGCTGCCAAAAGGTAGAGACTGTGTTATGGGATAAAAGAGATCAGGAGTCAACCAGGCACAAATAACCTTTGAAGTTATTTGTTTTTAGATACTTATGCACAGAAATGGGATACATGATGAGGCTGATCTTTATATCCCACTAGCATATATACCCGGCATTGCCTGGGATTTTATTTTCTCAAAGGTAATACTTGTTAGAAAGATTCAAGATCTTGTGTTTCTAATTCCCCAAACTGTCTTGTTCAGTACCTGTAACTTTCCCTCATATTCCCCAATCCAATCTGTATTCAGAGTTATTAACATGCTGTTACAGCCCTGGCTAGCCCGAGCTTTGGGGATATAAAAGATATCTATTGATATCACTAATTCGGCTTCACATATCCCTTCCACGTGCTTGCGAGGCCCCCGGACAAGCACGCATACAGGCTCGGCCGATCATCGCCGTAATATTCTTAGACAGTACAGGCAGGCCAGAAAACAGCTGACTCGCCGCTTTAGGAGATCTCAAGGCAAGTACCTCCATTAGGTATGCAAGCAACCCTCAAAAGATCCTCTGCCTCGCGCTGGCAGCTTGATGATCAAGCTATACAATGCTCAAGTATTCCTTTCGGAGGCTTTGTCTCCAGCTCCAAATCTATTGTTTTCCCCTAAGTCTGACCTAGCCTGCAGTCACAATTCTCCTTATAAAAATCCCTGACTTTGAGCGCTTCTTTGGATCACTCCTGAGTTCCAGACCACCTTGCTGCCGCTTTGCTTGGCGAGCTTCCCCGCAGCTCCACGTGCTGAGATACATCGAACCCCAGCCTTGCTCTCCATTTTCTCCCAGACTTCAGGACAGGTTTCGTATCACCCGAACCAACTAGCCCTCTGAGAATCCCGCTATCTTACTCACACCTTTCTTTTCCTTAGTTATCTGTGTGCTTGTGTTGCTTACATTGTGTGCCTGTATTTAATAAAGATCATTCATTATTTTCCAAGCGGTCTGCTTCTTGACTTGGCCTGACCCCGTAGACACTGGGTTGCAAGGTCCTGCTAAGTTACCCTGCCTCTTATTTTGCCAACTTGTGCTCTGAACTAATTTCCCCAACTTATAGCAATTTGGTGTCCCTCCCGGGACTCCCAGAAAACAGGGTAACAATGCAGCAGTTGAGTTTCTGAGAGAAGACATTGCCCTCTTCCTCCTTGCTACTAGGCCTCATCTCCATAGCAACCAGCCTATTCAGGACAGGCACAGTTGACTGAGGCCCAAAAGCTCCCTGGCTGAGAATTCTAAAGGCCTCTTCCTAATCTATAAATCTCAGGATTCCATAATCTGTGTCACTCTGATTCAAACATTTGTTGTTCTAGTTCTGTGCTTTACTTTGAATAGAAGTGATCTAGCATGAGTACAGTTAGGAAGTAATTCATTTTTCTAACATGTTACTTTGACAACTAGCAACTTTGGACCAAAATGCGGTTACTTTTTTGCCTGTGATAGCCATGGATGTAGTTCACTACTTTTCAGCAGCATGGAAAGAGGTTGTTCTCTTTTTACTCATTACTGGTTGTGTGTGTAGAATCTGTCTGAGCAATGAGAGGGGAAGAAGTAAGGACCACATGGGCAGCTGCCATATGATGCAGTTAGGAAAGATTGCTTTATATAGGCCCGCCTTAGTCAACAAAATGTCTGACAAAGAAGCTACTTTTCTACAAAGTCTTTATATACTCATCTTTATCATTCTCTGTCTAGCTGAAAACATTTTAGCAGCATTAGAATTGGAAGAATAGTGAAAGAAGGCTTGAAAGATGCTTTCGAGTGGTCTCTAGAGGGTTCAAAATGTTTTTTGTTTACTTACACAAGGCTTTCTTGATGTGTGTATTTCATATCACAAATAGATACTATTAGTTTTGAATAAAAAGTCTGCTGAAACATGTAGAACCACTTTGCATTTTGCAGTGCCACAATACTGACAATAACAGTAACTTGTTAGTAATAAGGAATTCAATGAGTTACCTTTCCGGATAGCAGTAATAGTGACAAGTAATAGTCTCTTGGATGATCAGAATAATTAGCAAAATAATGAGTTCCTTTTAAAAAGTAACATTCCAAGCTCTGAAGATAAATCAAGGAGATGACTTGGATAGCCTAGTGCAAACTGAAATCTTTTAAAACTGAGATGTCAAGGAATGAATCTGGAACTTCCTGGGAGTGCTGTCCAGTGGGCCCCTGTCCAAGGCTGTTTACTTCAAGATATATTGTGGAAGAGTCTGTGCCTCTTGAAATCTCTTATTGCAGAGCTTTCCAAACTGTGTGTTGTGACACGTTAGTGTGTCAGCTGCAGTGCGTAGGTGTGTCGCATGAATGTAACAGGTGGAGGGGCTGCCTCTCCCACCGCTGCAGCGGACCAGGTCTGGGTGGAGGGGCTTCCCCTCCTGCTGTTGCCATCCTGGGCTGAGGAAGACCCTCACGAAGGCAGCAGTGGGCCAGGCCCAGGTGGAGGAGCTACCTCTTCCATTGCCACCACCCTGGACCAAGGAACACCCCAGCAAGGGCAGAAGTGGAGGGCCAGGATTGGATGGAGGGGTTGCCTCCACTTACTGAATTACTTACTGAAGTACCATGTCACAAAATGATGCACGTCTAAAAAGCGTGTCACCAACATGAAATGTTTTAAAGCTCTGTCTTGTTGGATTTAGTAAGGGAAGAAAAGAACTTTCTTTTAAAAAATCCCTTTATATCACAGGCAGTTGCCTAAGGCACCTAAAATTGTTGCCACATTGAATACAGACAAAAACGAAAAAGTATGATTAGACTGCACCTGATGAATGACTACCATCAGCAGGCCCAAGGATTGCCAAGGACCTGTTGCACGCATAACATGAGCACTGGCTTTCTTTGTTGAAATGATTCTGGTTTTTAAAAAACTCTGTTCCACAGGCTTCTTGAGATGAAAACACTGGGCCTTTCATTTCAAAACAAAGAAACAGGTCACCGGACTAACAAAACTGTAGCGATCCAAAAGTAACTTTCACCCACTGAGAATCTGATATGGCATACTTCAAAAAATCCCACCAACTCACACTGGGAATGGTATAGATTTGTGCTAGCAGAGTTTTTGTGCGTGTGTGTGGATTGTGCAGGAAAGCTGTCCTATAACAATCTTATGTCCTACTTCTGCATCTGCTGCATAGATGTTCCCTCATTTCAAAATACCACCCTTCAATCAAAGCTAGAGGACTCCGTGTTCTACCCACAAAATGTCTTGAAATTCCATGCTTCTGTCAAGCTGGCAAAACATTACCCTCACCACATCTTACAGCAACTGCAGTTTTTCATGTACTTTCAAGAGTGAGCAAAGTGTGCTCTGCAAATCAAAGTTTTGTTTTGTTTTACACACACAAACACACACAGAGTCTCCAAGATTACATCACCGAAAGGTATCACATACTCTTTGAATGTAGAAAGTCCCTGGTTCAAATGTTAGCATCTCCAACTAAATACATCAGGCAGTAGATGCAGCTGGTCATGTGCAAGTTTGAACAAAGAGAACCGCCGGTAGAGTTGACAACAGTAAATGGGCAAATAGTCCAAACTGGTTTAAAACAATTTCCTATATTCTGTGAGATAAAGACCATAATTGGATGGTGCAGAAATGTGTGGATCAGCTCTCATTAATGATATTGAGTTTATCCAAATGACCTTTGCTTCTTTAGGATGCAACTTTAATTTATGAATGTACATGGAAGAATGTACATAATAAGATTCTCTCTCTCTCTCTCTCTCTCTCTCTGTGTGTGTGTGTGTGTGTAAGTGTTTAGAGAGAGAGAGTATCACTTTCCATTATTTGAAGCAGCCAGATTTACTTCCATACTTTGCTTCAGGTGAAATTTGGTGGAAATATAAATTTGTGAAATGCAGAGCTGGGAAATACAGTGGCTTTTGGGAAATGAGTGAGAAAGTAAGAAGATAGTTCAAGCAGAGGAATCAATTGATGGGGCAGAAGCTGAATAACATTCAGTCCAATACACACACATGTTCATGTGCGTGCACGTGCATAAGCACAAGCAATATAGCACAGAAAAGAAACAGACTGTGGCTTCTTTGAGTATATAAATGTAGCTTTACTTCCAAATGCTTGCTAACTCTAATAATGACTGTGTTGGCTTTGAGATTCTGGTAGCTGTAATAAAAAAAAAAGGTAACTTTTCAAAGTTTTGGTTAAGCAAACCTTGGGTATGGATAAAAATGTGGTGGAACTGATTTGTGCTTATCTTCTTTTCATATGAAATTTAATTTAATATTATTTATCTCATAAAGGAGTAAAGCCAAATATATCATAAAATATCTGTCAGCAACACAGCATAGCATTGATATAATTAATAAATTTGCCAATGAATGTCCTTTTTTTCAAAAAAATGTTCATAACACAGCAAGCAAAATGCTGATTCTCAAAACTGTAGCATTAGTGGCTCTGAAGAACTGTTAATAAGGTAGAATCAGCAATTAGAGTAACTAACTTTGCCTGGAAATGCGCTATTAGCAGGATTGTCAGATGTAGCAATGGTGAAACGGCGGTGGGGGGGAGGGTATTATAAATTAGGTCCTTAGAGACTTGTGGATTATTCAAACATTTCCTCAGCTGTGTTCATTAAATATTTCTGAGCCTGCTGGAATTGCTACTGGATGTGCTTTTGTCGTTTGCAGGGGTTAAATGTTCCTAATTGTTAATGTCACTATATGATATCAGTCCAAAATTCAAACACAACCTTTATGGGGAGAAGACTTCACAATTAATCCAGAGACAGGAAAAGTTATTTTTTGGACTAGAACTCCTAGCTACTGCCCATGCTGGCTGAAGAAATTTTGGGAGCTGTAGTTAAAAAAATCTTAATTTTTACAAGCTGTTCTATACCTTGCATCTCTAGTTAAAGGGGTCCAGTAGTAGGGCTTGGAAAGATTACATTATAACACTCTTGAGAATTGTTAGCAATACAAGATTAGATCCTACAGCCAACATGGTATGAGGTAAACATCATATATGATATGACATGGACATGATTTAATGGTGGCTCACATTGGGCTTCATTAGAAAAACTCATTGTATTAGAGAAAAAAAATCCTTTGAAAATTGTACACACTGATATGATTTTAAATTATATTCCTATATCTTGGATTTTAGTGGATGCACACTGCAATTCCTACATTGCCTTACTGTCTTTGTACGACAGGGTTGCAAAGTCCAATATTTAACCCCTTTTGCAACGTTCAGCAGATCTTACCTCTGTCTGAAAATATCTCTTCCAGATATAAATTTCAAGCAGATAAGTTTTGGTCACATTAGCTGATCGCATACACATATAAATGTTTTCCTTATACATGTGAATGTTCTTTTTTGGGGGCATAGCAGAGTTTGGTATTCCCTTTTTCCTTATGCCCTCTCTGGACTTACTATATAATTTCTGAAGCATCCCAACCTTAGTGCCTTAGTGGAGAGTGGTCAGGATCAGAGAAGTCTCTGGCTCTGCCTCCGTAGACAGATGCAAATTATTCCACCAGTGCTGAGGTCTGCCATGGCCCTCCACTAACTATGATGTGAGCTAACATGTTAGAAAACAAAACAAAACAAATTTCTTGAAGTTAGAGACATGGTCAGATGTTCCTCTGATCCTGACCACTTCCCAGAAGGGGGGGAGCTCAGAGGCTGTATGGTAAATAGAAGGGATGTGTGTGTATGGCCTCAGCTTAGCATTGATCAGCGTGCAGAATTACTGTGCTATCCTGAGCCATACAAAATTGCAGCCGTGGTCAAAGAGTCATAGAGTCATAGAATCATAGAGTTGGAAGAAACCCCAGGGGCCATCCAGTCCAACCCCCTGCCATGCAGGAACACACATCAAAGCATTCCCAACAGATGGCCATCTAAGCGTCTGCTTAAAAACCTCCAAAGAAGGAGACTCCACCACACTCCAAGGCAGCATAGTCCACTGCCAAACAGCTCTGACCGTCAGGAAGTTCTTCTTGAAGATTAGGTAGAATCTCTTTTCCTGAAGTTTGAATCCATTGCTCCTTGTCCTAGTCTCTGTAGCAGTGGAAAACAAGCCCACTCCCTCTTGGGCATGCCATCCTTTCAAATATTTGAACATGGCTATCATGTCGCCTCTTAATCTTCTCTCCTGCAGACTAAGCATACCCAGCTGCTTAAGCTGCTCCTCATAGGGCATGGTTTCCAGACCCTTCCCCATTTTGGTCACCTTCCTCTGAACATGCTCCAGCTTGTCAATATCCTTCTTGAAATGAGGTGCCCAGAACTGGACACAGTATTCCAGATGAGGTCTAACCAAAGCAAGATAGAGTGGTGCCATTACCTCCCTTGATCTAGATACTATACTCCTATTGATGCAACCAAGAATTGTGTTTGCTTTCTTAGTTGCCGCATCATACTGTTGACTAATTTTCAGCTTGTGGTACACTAAGAGGCCTAGATCCCTTTCCCATGTACTGTTATCCAGCCACATGTCCCCATCCTATATTTATGCATTCCGTTTTTTCTGCCTAAGTGTAAGACTTTGCATTTCTCTCTGTTGAAATTCATTTTGTCAGTTTACATTAATGGATTTGTCTAGGTCAAGATCATATCCAGTATGTTCTCCATATTTTTCTTTTCTTTTCTCTACGTCCTTTCTCTTATTTACGTATTTATAATTAAATATTTAATAACTGTTTCAAGCTTCATGTATTCAGATTAAGGAGAAACAAATTCAGCACACTGGTGAGCCAGCATATTGCAGTGGAAATCTGGTGTTCATCCCCAAGAAGCCATACAATTGAATGACTAAGCTACCTTACGGTGTTTGAGCATAAAGAAGGGATGGGGAGAACCAGGTATTGTGTGTTAAGCTCATTAGAGGAAATGTGGAGTGTAAATGTGAGAAACAAATAAATACATTTTGGCTATTCTCTCTTTCTCATTTTTCCTTTCCTAAATTGCCGTCTACCTCTGTTTGCAATTTTTGATGAAAAACCTGCCAAAAATGTATTGGATTTTAGGTGTAAATCTGCTTAATACATGCATTTCATATGCAAGATTGCCTTATACAAATATTTTTTTTAAGAAAAAACAGTTTTCTTTAAAACGAATCTCCTTCTTTCTCTCTGTCTTCCCTACCATCTTTCCTCTAATGCATGAGTTTTGTATGTACTTTCCCCTAAATGACACTTTTTTTGTTTAGTGTGCTAAACTATTCAGAGAAGAGCAAATACTGCGCAGTAACCACTTTCTGGTTTGTATATTGATTCTGGAAGTACAAACCTGGTAAGCTCCTATCAAAATGCAAACTGAATGAAACTCTCCATCATCTTTGTTCAGATCAGATTTATAGTAGGTATTAAATATGTGAGCTTTCTAAGATCCCAAGGAAAAAACATGCATATGTTGGGGGGGGGGGAATAATGTACCTACAGTTGGAACTTTGTTCACTATAAGAGTTCCTGGTGCCAAAGAGAGAAGCTACTGTTTAGGAAAGCCATATGAATCTTCTTCAGTGGAAACTGTCAAGGCAAAATAAACACTAAATATTGTGCCATGTTCTTCATTAACAAGTCTTTTCTGGTGTGTTTGAATGGGTGTCTTGACTGAATTACGCACACTCATTACCCACAAAAGTGCATTTCTTTTAAGACACATCATTCTTAATGGCCCTTTTTTAGATAGAGTAAATAGTGCTCTTTGCCTTAGGCTAGCTAGATTGCAAATCTGTAGTGTTTTTATAACCATAGCTTAACCCTAACTCTAACCCTAACCCCCAAACCTGCCACCTATAGCTTTGCAAGGTTCTGAGACTTTTCTGTTAAAGTTCATAAGCTCCTCAGTGTGAATCAAGCCATTGTGTGAACACTGCTTAAGAAGTTGGAGTGACAAGAAAAATCACCATTAAAAGGAAAAGAAAAGAAAAGAAAAGAAAAGAAAAGAAAAGAAAAGAAAAGAAAAGTGTGTATGTCAATTAGGAATGTGGAAATCTCTGATTCAATCTCATCGAGCTCTTTTGAATCCCACCCGCATTTTCTTCCTGTCCTTTCATATTAAGTTGTGAGACATTGTATTTTCTTCCTGCACTGAAATTCACTCCTATTTTTCACAGCCTTTTTCTAATGTGCACATATATTTGTGCAATCTAATTATTGCACATATCTAATTATGTGCAATATTCCCCCATTGGCTCAAATGTACATAAGTGCATTTCTTTTAATTATGTGCACTTTTGCCATTCACGTTTTAAAATACATGCACCATTTTGTGTGTGCTTCATTTCTGAGAAATACCTTATATCAGCGGGTCTTAAGCTTTCTTTATCCCCTATAAACATAATTTGTTGCCAGAGACTTAGCTCAGAATTTAAATATTTTAAGTGGGGATTCAAACCCTGGTCCCTGAGTTCGCAGTTTGGGTGTGCAGATATCCTTGCTGCCATGTTCCTTTCATCAGGGACACGGCAGACAGGGGTATGTGTGTGTGTATGCCCAGACTGCTCTCTCGTTTGCAAATGAAGGAGCAGTTTCAGGTCACCCCCCCACTGTCATGTCCCTGTTTTTGCTGCTGTTGGTATCCAGCAGCAGGAGTTTACAGACCCTCTGCGGGGACTCCATGGACCCCAAGGGGGGTCACTGGACCCAGGTTAAGTACCACTGCCCTACATGCCACACAGACCTCTGCATGATTGAGGAAAGATGTGCATTTTGTGAAGGCAATGTCTCAGAAGGCGTAAAGACGCTACTTTCTATGAGACTGTTGATGCCAACTATTATTTTTTTTCCATCTGTAGCATGGAGACAGGTATAGTCAGAACCATTTTAAGCAATTCGTATTGCATTGCTGTAGCTGTTGTGTACTAGCTACCAGTGTTAATGCAGTCTGTTATCCTGTGTCTCCTTTTGTTAGTTTCCTTTTCTCTAGATGTCACTGTCGCATAACAGATCGAAAGTAGTTCTCTTAACAAAAATGGTAAGTACATGGGAAGCAAGCTGTGATCTGATTTACTTGGCCATGGTCGTCATATCAACAATAAGGTTTCCCCAGCAACTAACGGAATAAATTATATTAAGGATTTATTTATATATCATATATATATATATATATAGAGAGAGAGAGAGAGAGAGAGAATACATAATGTGTATTACTTTTGCTTTACAGTTATGAGAGTAATTAAAGAAGCTTCTCGAGCCATTTTTGTGTTAATACCAATGACTCCAAATGAGTTTTGTTAATATAATTGATGCGAATGGAATTAATGAAGATTTGCACTTGCTCCAAAGTGTTGCCATTTTCTGTCCCAACCATTTACATATTTCTAAAGTGTTAGCTTGATTACTGAAAGAAAGCGAGAGAGCATAAATTATTATTGTAAGTTTATTTGACAGGATAAACCTTCAGCACCACATAGACTGGATTATATATGCAAATTCTGCCATGTGACAGATTTACTATATTTCCCACTCAGGGCTATGAAGACTATTTTTTGAGCTAAGAATATTTGTAAGAAAGGGTGCATTCTCTAGCTGTGCGGTGTCTACTCTGAGATACAGGACTGCATTGCCTCTTTTGACCCCCACCCGAAAGCAGGTTTATCTCCATCTCTCTGAGGTTATAGCTTGCTTCATCCAATATGACTGAGAGAATTCTATCATGTGAAAGACCTGAGAATGGCCTGCAGACATGATAAATCCAATGACATGCTGCCATTATATACTACACAGCTATTGAGCTATGATGCTACCTTAACTGCAACACTATTGTACGTAATCCTAGGATTTGTAATTTAGGGAGAGGTATTTAGAATTCTTGAACATGGTGCAGTGGTTTGAGCATTAGACTATGATCCTGGAGACCTTGGGAGAACAGGGTTTGATTTCCCAATAAGCCATGGAAATCTACTGGGTGATCTTGGGGGTGTCACACACTGTCAGCCCTAGAAAACCCCGAGACAGATTTGCCTTAGGTTTGCCAGAAGTTGGAAATGACTTGAAGGCACACAACATCAACAACATTTAGAATTCTTAGCCAGAAAGTTCCAGTGCCTCTCCAACCTGCAGATCCCAAGATTCCATATGATGCAGCAATGACAGTTAAAGTAGAATCATAATGCTATAGTTATCTTACTATCCCAATGCTATAGTTATCAACCTAAATAGTTCAATTATACCCACACTTTGAAAAGTTCTGGATTGGGGGGTATATAAAAAGAGTTCCAAAACCATGCAGTTAGAATCCCTATTGCATTGTGGTAGCAGTTGTTGTGAACCAGCTACTGTTCTTAACACAGACTGTTAAGATTATAGGGGATTCTGGGACTTGCAGTCCAAAAAAGGAATTTTCCCAAGCTTCAAGTTGCACTTATCAGTCTCAAAATGTTTCATGAGATATTCTGCTGAATATGGAACCTCTAAATCTTTTAAAGAAAAGAAAAGTATCACAAGGTGTTGGCATGCTATTCCTACAAGAACACATTTGCTGCTGGGGGCATCATCCATGCAACTTCATCATCAAGGAAACTTACGAAATCCTTAGCTTGGTATCTTTCAGGCAATAGATTTTTTTATGCTGTTTGATTTGTTATCACTGCTTGCTCCATTTTATTTGTCATAATTTATAGTACACACATTGCCCTTGAATCAATGTTGAAGGGTGGCATGCATTTTTAAGCCAAGAAAGTAAATAGTTTGTAAAAAACAACTGTAAAGGAGACATGGATTTCAAAATTATACCCAGGGGAGAGAGAAAGGATACAGAAAAATCTCTGTTGGAATTATCTAATGCCATTGATTTGCAGTAGATTCAGAACAGGCATTAAGATATATTTCTTCATGCAAAAGAAGCTCACTGTGGAGTTCACTACTGTGAGCGGCGGCAATAAAGACAGGGTTGGAAAGCTCTTTCATTTCTTTTCCTTTGCAAGAAGATGAGGAAGAAGAGTAAGAGGAGGATGAAGACATTTTCATGGCGAGATCTAACACTAGGATGATCATTTAAAAAGGAGCAAAAGAAGGCATGCTGATTTACATGTGGTAATATATATGAATATAGAAATAATATCCATGGTTTAAAGAGGGGGAGTATATAGCCCCTTGAACCCCATTTAGTCAGTCTCCATAACATCTTGACCATCAAACTTGCTGTCATTACTGCAAACCTGACTACCAAAATCACTGCTATCACAGAAAGAGACATGACCAAACATGTTCCTGTTTTCTCAACCTGTTCAGAAGTATGTCTGAAACTGCTGCTCCTGTGATTTCCCTTCTGTTCTGTGTAGGAAATGACTGAAATTCCAGGCCTCCTCAAAAATTTGTTTGGCGCCGAACACTGACATGTGTTACTGCTAAGTTTTATTGTAGTCAGTGATGCAGCCAATGGTACACAGCAGATAAGCGTTCCAGCCTTTTTCGGATGGTGTCCAGCATCTTCTCACAACCAAAGGTAGAATTGGGCTCCTAAGCAAGTCATTCCGCCTATGCTATCCCTGGACAATGATAAAATTTCCCATTGTTGGCCAAATGGGGGCTTCTGGGATGGTGTGCCACACCCCAAGTTGAGGCTGATGGAAAATGGATTCTCAAGGATTATAAACTGCAAGCGCAAAGACCTCTCCCCACAAAAGCTAAAGAACTGTGCATGTAGATTAGTAACAGAGGAAAATTCACTCCTCCAATCTGTACCCAGCCTTCATATATTTTCCTAACCTCAAACTGCCAAACTAATGCAGCATAGTTCACTACTGTGAGAAAGACTATGGCCCTTTTCGCATGGCATTTTCCATGCAAAAGGGCCCCTGGAGAGTCACGTGATTGTGAGGAGTGATCTGCACGACGCACTCACAATCCTGTGATGCTCCAAGGTAGGGCAGGTGCCAATCGCACACCTTTTCATTTTTGGCTAGAAGCCAAAAATGGTGCGCAATCGAGCTTGCTTCCAGGCCCCAAGTGCACTTACCTGGTGTGCGGAGCCTCCGGAGCCGCGCCGGTCATGCTTCCTGCCCCAGCGCAGCCTGGGAAACTCTAAGTGTCCCGGGGGTCCAGTGTAGCCTCCCCACTGGCATTTGCCCACTCTTGTTTTACACAGGGTTCAAATTATGCCTGGATCTGAGAAACAAGCTTATCTGAGTTTTACCTTGCATAACGTATTACTTATTCCTGGCATGTTCCTGGCATGTTCAAGAAGAAGATAGTTGATGATCTGATTGTCTTTAGGATGTGGTGGAGAATCTCAACCAATTGAACCTTCTGGGGTCCTACAGATGGCCATGCCCCCCTTTCCTTCATAGCGCCATCTGGTGGCTTTTCAAGTTTTGTATTCCCATCCTTCCCAAATCCAGAATGTTTAAATACCTCACCTACATCATAATTATTGGCATTAATAGCTTTCAGCTAAACTGTGCCAGTCTTTTTGATCCCATCTTTTGCTTCTGGTCCCATCTTCACTGGAATGTGGCCCCTAAGAACTTTTCTGACATTGAATTCAGGCTCTTGGATGAAAGATTCCTTCCCCATCCTAGATTTAGGAATTCATATATGGAGCTGTTTGGATGTTAGAAGGATTAGGATAGCCTCTAAATAAATCATTCTTATCTAAATGCTCAAGAGAAGCATTTCCTCTGGTGTCCCTGTTTCTATTGGAATTTCCCAGGGATATGTTTGGCTACCTGATCTCCTTTATCTCTCCACACTATTCCTAGGCAACATTACCAATTCCCACCTCTTTCAGTATCACCCATGACACTTCATTGATGATACGCAGAATGTCATTTCAGTTTCCCATGTTTCTTTATTCCCTTTTTGCCCTGGTATTGCCCACCTGTTTCAGGCACAGGAGAGCTCCTTTTGATAAAACAGGAACTAATCCAGAAGCAAATGTGGATTGCTTCCTGCTTTGAAAAAAACAAATAGCCCTCTGATGGTGAAGTTTCCCCTACAGCTCATAGCAAGGAATTCTGAGATTCAATGAGCAGAACAGGAGAGTTGCAGTGGGGAGACGACGCTCTCTGAGATCTAGTGAGTATATGCGTTGACATCCTGATTCAAAGCTGATCTTTCAGCATTGTGGAGCCCAAGTTGATGGGAGATACTTCTCCTTTGCAACAGGAATTTTTGAGCACAGACATAACCAACTTCTCGCACTCCTTTGCTATGGTAAGTTCAGAAAAGTAAGGAGAAGAAAGAATGGTACACTGTAGGTTAGAATAAATGCACTGGAGGCAAAGAAACAGCTGGAAATGTCTTTCTGAGGCCTCAAATGAATCTTGGGAAAAGTTCAAGCTTTTTTTTTTTTTTTGCTGAGAAAACTCAAAAGGGCCAAAGCCATTTTGAACTGAGATGGACAAATTTAACTTAACATAAGCTTATAGCAAACTTATTATCTGAGTGTTCAGCTTTATATGCCCAAGATTTCACTTTCTAAACACCACTCCTCACCTGAGAGACAGATATGAGTGGCTTTTGGGGAATACACAAGAAAACTTTATGAGGGATCATGGCATGAGGGGTAAAAGAACCTTCCAAACAGCTCAGTGAAGGCTAAGCATACTTTGTGGCTATAAATCATTAATACCCTTCAACCAATTTAGCAGGGACAGTCCCAATTAACTCTCTGTCACTGTGATAATGGGGCTTCCCATTGTCCAGGTATCAGTGCTTAAGGGGCATAGTTCTTCCTTTAGGCATATGAAGGGTTAATGAACTGCTAGGGTTAGGTTACATTTATTAGGGTTAGCATCACAGGTCATGAGAGACAGTTCCCCAATCAAGGGGAGAAAGGTGAGAATCTTTGAGACGCTTTGATGGAGAAGTTATAAAAATCCTCTAGAGACCACGAGGGAAAGAAGAACAAAGGAGACATCTAGACATCAACAAAGGGGCAAGGATGCTAGTAGAGACAACCATAGGCCGTCTCCTGCCTGCCCCCCGAATACTGTCTCAAAAAGGAACAGCAATGCGAGTAGTTAGAATGTGCTTAGGTAATTGTGTTACATTTCTTTCTGTTATTTTGGAGGTTTGACTGGTCTGTGAAATCTATCTATACTGTAACTACTAAGCATACCTGGGAGGAAGAGTCTCTTATCATGGGATATTTCTTTTACCTACTTTGCACGTCTTAGAATAAATACTTTTCTATAAAAACCTCTCTGTTTCCTCTCCATTCCCACATGTCCCTCAGCAACACATCTAGATAGAATTCTCTCACCTAGAAGCAGGGGTGAGGGAAGGGAAGGGATCTTTAAGCATAGAAATTGTTAATTCCTAGGCAATGTCCTACTGCGTTGCTGTGGATTGGGTTAATTCAGTGGATGGTTGCAGCTTGAATGAAGAGAATTGGGGGAAATTCCTAGCTCCTATTCAAGGCAGAAGTCAGCATCGAGTGGGAGGAGGTCCCCCCTATTCCCCCCATCTCCATACACCCTACACTTTTCCAGCTGCTTTTAAATTGCCCCCATTTCTATTTCCCCCTCACACTTTCTCCCTTTGCCCTTGGCTTACAGTTGCTATACACTGAGTTCAAAGTGCAAAAGTAGTTTGTACTCACTTAACACAGCAGGGGAGAGAGGAAAGGATGGGACAGAATCTTGCCTTTCCCAGTAGGATCAGGCAACAGCAAACTGCTGCAGCCTCTCTTAGCTTGTGTGTTTTTCCTCATTAATAATTTTTCTTGTCTTGACCACACTCTGAACCTGCTTGGCTATATGTGTCCTGGTTTTCATCTGTGAAGTGTCGGAGAGTATGCATCAGTGTATCTGTTCTCTGTTTGGAAAATATGTAAAATAGCTGGACACCACCTAGTTCAATTCCCTCTATAAAGGTTCCAGTGCTGGAGCATTTTCTATAGATGTATGCCCAAACTGAAGACCTCCAGAAAAGGAGAGGCCATCAACCTTCTGGCTGTTTCATTGTGTTATCAAACTACTCATACGTTCAATAAATTGAAATCTAACCCAACGCAACAAAAGCTGTCAGCTCTAGTTCTGCTCTCTGGGGAGCAGATAACAAGTGCCTGTCCGTTGCTGTGTGACAGCTGTTTCACCAGTGTAACCCTGCATTTTCAGCTATTCAAAAATTTGAACAGGATTGTCACAGAAAACCATTGGTCATCGTCGTATTTCAGACATTTGTTGTAACTTGTGTATTTTAAACAACCTTTTTTTATATAAGAAATAGTGCATTAATGTCATATAGCAAAGGGGAGAAACTTGAAAATAGAAGAGCTATGGGATGAATAATTTATAGGAAAACACTTTTCTTCAACTCATTAAAATGGTCTGACAGTCATAGAATTTTTACAATTTTGCTGCTCAAGATGAAACTAGAACACATGCAAATGATCGTTTCGAGAAAAAAAAAATCAAAATGTAGCCCTGTTTATTTTTCTTTTAAGACCTTTAGAAAGAAAGAAAAAAGTTACACTGTGAAATAGCTCAGATTTAGAAGTTATTGTCACAGTCATTGACTTCATTGGTATTTCAGTTTCTAAGAGCAGAGCATTTGACATAAAAACAGAAAGGCCTTTTTTTCTTCTTTAATGAATGCAAGACTGTTTAAGCCTTGATGTGGTTGCTGCGAATGCTTATAGTCAAATGTACTTTGCAGGGGCTCATAGATGCTCATTCCATGCACTTTAACTTTCCAGGCTAAAATGGGTCAGTGCATAGCCTACAGAAATGCCATTAGCTACATGGTAGATGTGGGGAATGATGACCTGTATATGGACTCTTTTTTGAAGCAAATTCTTGTACTGTAGTTGCCACATGAAAGTTGCTAGCAATGTTGACTAATGGGTATTTAAATATCCAGCTCTACCATCCTGAGCTATCTGAAGTTTGTGCACTCCCTTTAAAGACATCACCTTTCTCCATGCAGCTTCCTACCAGAATACACATTTATTGCCTAGTCACCTTCTTTCTTTAGTGCTTAGTTCACAGTAGGAATGCAAGTCTTCACTAAGACCATTTCCGTACTACAGTGTTATAGTGCTATTATTCCACTTTCAACAGTCTATGGAATCCTGGGCTTTGCAGTTTAAGGTGGGACATTTAGAATACTCAGCCATAGAGCTATTTGGCCTCAGTAAACTACAGAATGCCACAGGATGTTGAAAGTTGAATGATAGTACTATAACAGTGTAGTGTGGAATGGCCCTGAGTTACGAATGAGTAATAAAGTATTGTCTCCTTCCACATGTGTAACTGTTTCACAGGCAGTGTGCATTTTTGGATGGTGCATAACTATCTGTCAGCGCCTTCCATGCACCATTTTATTAATTGGGATTGTGGAAACAGCCATTTCACATTCTACATTGGACAACGGGTTTAATAAGGAAGCTCACCAGCTGATACGCGATGCTACATAATGTGTGGATTCAGCAAAAGGCTGGTATTGTGCAACCAATGCACAATAAGTGTAGTAAGTGTAGATTTAGGCCTTTTCTGCATTAGACTTTTATAGCGCTATTATTCCACTAATAGTGTTATTATTCCACTTTCAACATCCTATGGTATCCTGGGGTTTGCAGTTTAGGGAGGGGCTTCAAGGCCCCTCCCTAAACTGCAAACCCCAGAATTCCATAGGATGTTGAAAGTGGAATAATAACACTATAAGAATCTGTGCAGAAATGGCTTTACAGTACACAGGTACGATGTAAGATAAATGATGATTTCAACTATACCTTAAAAAAACCCCAAAGAATAGCAAAATAGACTTTTTGCTATTACACAAACAAAATAGCCACCCTGCCACTCTTCCAGCACAGAAAGATAACTTAGGATTGCTCTGTAAGGAAGTCTAGATTTTTGGTAATTTTTTTTTCAAGGTTTAAATCTAACAATGTTTTTGAACTTTTGTTTGCTGTATCATGGTGATCATGACTATAATTTGCTGATGGTGGTATAGTTTACTTTAGTTCAGTTCCATGCATCTTGTATTCTATATGACTTTTGATGGTTGCTCTAAGTTTTTTTTTTTAAAAAAACATACTGTTGTCTTTTAGTAGAATGCTAATTGATGACCATTCTACAAACATTGTGAACAAACAAATGAATGAATCAATGAAACAGACTCATGGCCCTCAAAGTTTGAGAAAGGCCACCCAGAATCATTGCACTACGTGCCATTGCTATGGGAACAAAATTCCATTCAGGGTAACCCTCCACCTCAGTCACTGGAATTGAAAGAAATATCTTAGATGTGTCCTTGGGTCTGTATGCATCTTGGGCAGTTGTTTATATTGTTGGCTTCATTTTTGTGTGTGGAAAAAAAAATCAAAATATGAACTTCAGTTTGAAAAGCCTCATCCCATTTCAAGTCATGCCTGGACTTCTGCGAACCTAGGCATGGCTCAAAATGGAGAAGGGGGCCTTTTCCCACTATCCTTCTTTTCCTATAGGAAACACTGGCTGAGATTCTACATCAGGGCCCTTTCCTCACCTTACCTTGTTCTGGCACTGGGGTGTGGGGATCATGCGAGCCGCCTCCGGCGAGAGGCTCTTGCGTCCGGGGTCCTTCGGCTCTGCACGAGCTGCCTGCTTGCGCGAGAGCCCCGCTTCTTCCTTCCACAGCACAGCCTGGGAATTTCCCAGGCTGCGTTGGGGCAGGAAGCATGACCGGCGCGACTCCGGAGGCGCCTCATGCCAGCTAATTGCGCTTGGGGCCTGGGAGCAATGCAAGATTGCGCACCATTTTCAGCTTCTAGCCGAAAATGAAAAGGTGCGCGATCGGTGCCTGCTGGCCCCTGGAGCATCATGTGATTGTGAGTGCATCGTGCAGATCGCTCCTCACAATCGCATGACGCTCCAGGTGCCCTTTCGCATGGAAAATACCATGCAGAAAGGGCCCAGGAGAGGTACATCTTGCACACAGCTATGCCTCTCTAGCTACATCTTCCCTTGCCACCCCCCCAAACCCACCCTATAGGTGATGCAGTCCTCCAGCATAAGCATTTCCATGTCACTGGAGAGCGTGAGGATCACAAGAGATGTGTCCAGTTATTTTCCTGTAGCTGGATGCACTGCACCAAGCAACCTCAGAGACCTCTTGGGTTTCTCAGGAGGTCCCTGAAGCACGACCAGTATCTATGGCCCACTCTACAATGACATAGAAATGGCCATGTTGAGTGGAGCAGGGGGACCTTCAGGTCATTGTGAGACTGGTAACCTCTGCAATGGCCAAACAAGATTATGATAGTGTTAAGTTGGGCTTATACTATTATAACTCACTGAGGATGTCAGTTAACCCTTATCTTTCAAAGATAACATTAAAGATCCAGTAGTGGGAGATTTCAGGAGGAGATAACTCAGAGGGCATTTTTAAATATGGAGACAGTGTTAAAGAAAGGTGTCTTCACTATCAATTATTTATTAATATTTTCTGGAGTACAGGGTAACGTCTCACTTTGAGAAACAAAATTTACTGTAAATGACTAGGACCAGGATTTTTCTGGCCTGTGAAGAGGTGACAAGGGGTTCTAACTTCTCCTAGCTTCTACTCAAAACTGAAAGGAAAAAAACTTTCTCTTCTTTTCCTTCAATATGGCCAGCTAGCACTGAAGCCTTTTAAAGAGTCAGTGTACCAAAAGAGAAGCTTTAGTATTTCCTTTGTAGTTGTGATAGGTTTCTCATTAATTCACAAGAAGCATGGGATTTACAACTTTTATCTCCTTCTGAGTAGACCTGGGAGGAGCTGGAGTATGCATACTTCAGTAGCTTTTGTTTCAATTTTTTCTTGATGATACTTATCCGAGATTTGGGGAGAAGGCGGGACACAAATAAACAAAAACTACAATTCCTAGAATCTTAGATAGAATCTAAACCACTGATGATCAAAAACTTCAGTCAGTAAAACCTGGCAGATCATGGATCCGTAATCATCACGGACTTTTAAAAGTATTTTCCAGGAAAGTTTTGGGGAAAATGATTTTTGAGCTGAAGTCAGTAGAGTTTACCCATTGTTATTGTCCTGTTGAAATAAGCTTTTCAAGTTAGTTTTAAGAATGAATATAATGGCATGAGGAAGTCATGCATAACTGAAAGAAGTAGTTCTGAGTTCTGCACCATCATTCTACCATTGTTCAGTTATGGATAGCTTTGGCATGGCAGTATATTCATTCTTAATGGTTGACCTGTGATTGGATCACCAACTCCAAGTAATACTTTAGCTGTGAATTCCTGTGCTGGTAAAGGATTGGACAAAAATGGCCATCAGGTCCTTTCCAACTGTATAATTCTATGATCCTTAAAATTAACTTTCCAAATTCTGTAAAAGTATTTTTTCCCCTTAATTTATTCTTTAACCTCTGTTCACTCAAGGGAGATATCTTGAAGTTTGTCTTGGCACCTCTTGCACTTCACACTAATATTGTTTTAACAAAAGAGGACATTTTGGAACACAAAATGCAGATACATTTTGGCCTTATGTCAAAGTAATTTACTGAAGTAATATAATTTTTCTCAAATATGCAGGAGATGAAAAGGAACATGTTTACAGAAGCCTCTTTCCCTAACACACAGCTCAGTGGAGAACAAATGAAAGAACCTCAGCACAGAGTTGTCCCTGCTGTAGCCATTTAAAAGAAATCAATATATACATCTTGTCCTGTGGTTGCTTTCTTGAGGTGGGGATGACACAAACTGAAAATCAGCTCCTGCATCCAAATTAGCAGAAAAGTATCTTGTGAATTCTTCAGTTTATGACTACTGACTATTAAAAAATAAGCAAAACAATGTATAAGACATTCATTTTAAAAAAGCTATATATATATATATATATATATATATATATATATATATGAATTATACAAGACCTTAAGAAAAAAACAAGAGATAGATCTAATTCTTTGTCAGTTGCTTGATGATTTTGGTCAGGTTTTGTAAAAGAGAAAATGAGATCTTTCTAAGAGAAGGACTAGGGTCTTATTTTTTTCTGTAATATTTAAAATTGTTGCCCTTTTAAAGAAAGCTTAGTGGCTTAACAGTGTGAGTTTCAGTTGAGTGCGATATCGATCAGTTCTGTATGTGAATAAAATCAATATTTTTAATCTGAAGGCGGGGAGCAACCTTCCTTTGTTTACAGGTAACAGCACAAATGTTGCAGTAGGGATTCCTGGGGCCAAGGAATAGCCTCAGAGCACATGCTGCTTGGAGAAGGCATGGATTTGGTGGTGTCTGAGGAAAGAAGTTTGTTTTTTGTGGAAGAACAGCAATGATTCAGCCACTGTAGGGGTTAAGTTCTGGGAATAGTGTCAGAATGTAACCCCTACAGGGTAGCATGTCTAATACTCTCTCTCATGCCTAGAGCAGGTGGCTTCAGGGAACTCAGGACACTTTGGGGTGAAGGTCTTGGATTTTTTGGCTCCATTTCAATCTGAATTCAGCCTTGGCTTTGGAATGGAAACTGACTTGCTTTTGCAATAAGATAACTTGCAGGAGGATAAATTTTGATGGAAAATTAGAGGGAACTTCTTGATAGTAAGAGCACTTCAGCAATGGAACCAATTGCCTAGACAGTTGGTAAAGTCTCTTCCTCTGGACAGCTTCAAAAAGAGGGTGGACAGCTATGTGCCAGGGAGGCTTCTGGGTAGAGATTCTGCACTGAGCAGGCAGTTGGACTCACTGGCCCATGAGACCTCTTCTATGATTTTAAACTATGAAATCAATATAAGTGGTGGAATATTTGAAGAGAATTAAGGAAGGAAGGAAGGAAGGAAGGAAGGAAGGAAGGAAGGAAAGCAAGCAAGCAAGCAAGAAAGCAAGAAAGAAAGAAAGAAAGAAAGAAAGAAAGAAAGAAAGAAAGAAAGAAAGAAAGAAAGAAAGAAAGAAAGGCTGAACCAGTTTTTCCCCCTCACAGAATCTCGCTAGGTTTAAAGCAACTGTCTCCACAGAGACAGCTATGTTAGTTCCTTTTAGTATTAAAGTGAGTCAGGTGGAGGAATCTTGTAGCACCTTGAAGACTAACCAGTTTATTTTAGTGTAAGTTTCCATGGATCACAATCTCACATTCTCAGATAGGATAAGCACTGCTTGAGAGGGGAGAGAGGGATGGGGGAGTTGTAGTTTGGATATGAGAAATCTTGCCCCAAGAGAAGGGAAGAATGCATGTCCTTTAGAGATTACACACACATACACACACACCTTCCCTCCAGTCCTCATTCCTCCTTGTGTGTTATTCAGGGCTTAGGTTCATTTCGATCCAGAAGTTTGAAGAGACTTGTGGTCTCCCTCTGACTTTGAGTACTGAAAACAGCCTTCCTGTCCTCCTTCATTCCTTTTCAATGATATAAGACCTGCAAAAAAGGCAGCTAACAGTGAAAAATGCTGGAAGTCTCAAGATGAGAGAAGGTGAAGAAGATGTCTACATTCTCCTCCATCTGATTTTGTAGAGGCTGTAGATCTTTCCTATGAACAACTCCTATTATAGTCCATGCTGTTCATTCTAGTCCCAGAGGGAGAAACAGTGGATGTGGTTTGGTTTAAAAAGAACATGCAGCAAACAAATAAAGTGAATGAATGGGAGAATAAAAAGATGTGTGAGAATGGAAAACATTACACACTGATTTTTTTTTTCAGATGTTAAAAGTGGGGGGAATCAAAGACTCCTCTTGCTGCGAAAACTTGGAAAAGAGCGTCACTTGGCCAGCAATAGGGAGGAAAATCTCATCCAGCTAAATTACGGATAGAATGCAAAGAGTATTGAAAACTGGGATGTACTGCAGTTGTTGCAGTTATTTTTCTGTTGATGTTCTAACACTAGTTTTTTTAGAAAGGAAAAACAGCACAGCACTAGAACAGATGGTGAAATGTCGGCTAGACAATGTTACTGTCAGTTGGATTTGTAATTAGTTGACTGACCAAACCCAAAGGGTGCTTACCAATGGCTCCTTCTCATCCTGGAGAGAAGTGACTAGTGTGGGGCCACAGGGTTCTGTCCTGGGCCCAGTACTCTTCCACATCTTTGTCAATGACCTAGATCAGGGAACAGAGACCATTCCTATCAAATTTGCAGATGACTCCAAATTAGGGAGGATAGCTAACACCCCAGAGGGCAAGATCAGGATACAAACTTATCTTAACAGATTAGAGAATTGATCCAAAACTAACAAAATGAGTTTCAAAAAGGAGAAATGTAAGGTACTCCACTAGGGCATTAAAAATGAAATGCACAGATATAGGGTAGGTGACACCTGGCTTGATTATGGTACGTGTGAAAGGGATCTAGGAGTCTTAGTAGACCAAAAGCTGAACATGAGTCAGTAGTGTGATGTGGTAGCTAAAAAAAAAAAAAAAGCCAATGCAATTGTAGTCTGCATCAATAGGAATATAGAGTCTAAGTCAAGGAAAGTAATAGTATCATTCTATTCTGCTTTGGTCAGACCCGACTTGGAATACTGTGTCCAGTTCTGGGCACCACAGTTCAGGAAGGATATTAACAAGCTGAATGGTTGAGCTAATGAGCTGTCCAGCGGAAGGCAACCAAAAGGGCAAAAGGCCTGGAAACCATGCCCTATGAAGAGCATCTTAGGGAGCTGGTTATGTTTATCCTGGAGAAGAGAAGGTTAAGAGGTGACATGATAGCCATGTATAAATATCTGAAGGGACGTCATGTTGAAGATGGAGCAAGCTTGTTTTCTGCTGCTCCAGAGACTAGGGCACAGAGCAATGGCTTCAAACTTCAGGAAAAGAGATTCTATCTAAACATTGGGAAGAACTTCTGACATTAAGAGCCATTCAACAGTGGAAGCCACTGCCTCAGAGTTTAGAGGAGTCTCCTGGCCATTTTTGGAAATGCTTTCATTGTGTGTTCCTGCATGGTAGAGGGTTGGACTTGATGACCCTGCTGGTCTCTTTCAACTTTATGATTCTATGGTTCTACGATGGCAAGGTTGTTAGTTTTAAATGAACATCTCTTCTTCTTCTATAGAGCAGCAGCCTTTACATACACATGCACACACAATAACACAGACTGGTACTTGAAGACCTCCAGCAACATATCAGATGTTTGTATTGTTCAATCCTACTGCCAATGCAGCCTTTGTCTCTCTCCCTCCTTGCATATGCTCTGTAGCCTAATATTATTCCTTTGCTTTCTCTGTTGAATGACTTCTACTACACAGAAACTATTGTAATGAACCCCAGTCCTAGAAAATTCAGGAATTCCCCTCTGTGCAGATATATTGGTTGCAATCCGGCATCCCCTCAATGTAGCATAAATATCCACATGCAGATATACCAACACTTACACAACCCCCATGCAGAAAAGCAACATTGTGCAACACAATGACTAGACACCATCACACAATGTACAGCATTGCTGTATGCACAAGTTTGCTTCTACCACTGTCAGCAGAATACACCCATTATGCTATTGTGAATAATTTGCCCCACTGCATACCACATATGTATGTTGCTAACAGGAAGGCAGCCATTCTCTTGTTTATTGGCTTAGTTGGGTGCTCTTTTGCTGATGCAAATTATACAGATGTATATGGGGGTCCAATCTGGATCCAAGTTTGGATTTTGCTCCCACTTACACTCTAGTAATTTGTAAAGCAGCAAGAACAGTCCTTAAGGCAAAAATTATGCAGCAAAAGAAACTGGTACTCTATTTTATAATTCTGCTTTCTTGTTACCGGTGCCCTTTGAACTTTTGGCAGTAAGCTGGTTGGATGCTCTTCAAGACATAGCTGTAAGGGGTAGGAAAAGGAAAAGGGCCAGATTTCTAATCTGTGTTGCTAGCAGCCTTAGATAGAAGGAAAGGCAAAACCTTCAAAACCTGTGCAGCACCCTTCCTGCATCATGTGGCCCTTAGTGGCCAAATCAGGCCAGCCAAAGAGTTCTTTGATGTCAGAAGCAGAGGAGCTGGCAAAGAATTAGGAGAGCTGCTTGCCCAGCGCATGGAGATGCTGCTACCAATCCTCCTTCTCTTTGTCCTTCCCCAGGCAGCTGAGGCCACAGTGGGCTGACTGGACCTCTGTTTTCAGCTGTCACTGCCATTGCTGGAGGTCTTCCAGTTTCACTGTGGTTTCTTCCAATGCTCCTCACCCACCCCTCTTGTCTCCTTCCTCTCATTTGCTGGTGCTACCATATCACTTTACTCACCTGTGGTGAGTAACGAGTCCTTTCTCTTACTCGAGCCACAGCTTTCTCCTTTTGTTCTTGTAGGAACAGCAGGCTGGCCAAAATTTTTAGTTTTTCAACACAGAATTTTATATATCATTGATGATGATGGTGACGATGGTGGTGATGACGATGATTTCACAATTCACTGATTTTGCAATGGATGTCTACAAATAGTGATACTGCCTAGCAATATGGTCAGGACTCAGACCTTCTTCCAGACTACCAGACCCTGGTAATTATATCAGGCCAGTCTCATTAGCCTTGACTCTAGCTCCCGCAGCCACTGTTAAGAGATGATAGAAACTGCAATCCAACAATATCTAGAAGGTCACACATTGTGTACTGTAGGTCTCAGGATAATAAAAACAGAAACAAGTTCCAGTTGAGGTGAAACATGTGAGGAATATGAGGGAAGACAAAATACTTTTTTTTTTTTACAACCTGAAAAATTTCTCAGTGGGAGTTCTCTGCTTTCCTATAATGTTTCTGCATACTGTTAAAAGAGAAATTTGAAACAAAAACTGAAGTTTCCTCCTCAGCAAAGTATCCGAGGAATTTCAACGTCAAAATAATTTTGATGGCCCCAGTATAATTTCTCACAAAGGTTTCAAATACAGTAATTTAAAGCTCACGGTGGTGTATTTAGCTGAAACACTGAGGTAAAATAGACATACAGAGACTTAATTATCAGAACAGTTCATCAGTGGAACAGGTTGCCTAACGATACTGTTAAATCTAGATCCCCAGAGATCAAAAGGCTGAATGCATTTTACCAAAGCACTGGAAAAATTACTGATGTACCACATACAAGACAACATATTAAATATATTTGACAAATTTCAGAAGCATTGCAAATTTGCATTAGGATATTCAGTGAAATGCATGGATAACCATAGTTGATTAGAGAATACCAGATTTCTTCTTTACTTTGTTTTAATTTGACCCTCCAGCAAAGAGCACTACCACATCTAAACAGGATACATTATGTATTTAAAGCATGCAGAAGTCAATATATTCACTACCTTGAATAAATGAGGACAAATGTAGCTGAGGTTTCTGCTAGCTTTCAACATTATCTTCTTGTTTAAATGTGTTCCTTTTGTTTACTGTGCCAGATCCATTTTAAATATCTTGTATCCTCTGATACATTCCTCCTGCAGACATAAACTAGCTTGAACTGTCCTGGAAATGTAATTGTTATTGCAAAGAAGCTAAGGAGAAGCAATTGTAGCAGTGTGATAGAGCACATCAGAAATTAGAAGTAACACCTTACAAGTAATGGTGTCATCAGTAAGGTTTGCTTTTTGCTGTAACAATGGCATAAGAATGTTTCTTTTGCAAAATAATGAAGAAAAAAAACCTAGTGATATTATTAATTTTTGGTGTAATGTTTACTCATTACCTCTGAAATGACTTTTTGGTGGGTCATTTTGGGGAATTTTGAGGTAATTTTCTGTGTAGAAAATGTAAAAATAACAAAAATGAATGATGAACAATGAAATAACAATAACACAATAAACAATGTATTTTTGCACAAAGCAGCACCTCTTTTTTTTTTTTTTGCAACTGAAGTTTTGAAAAAAATCAAAACAACTTGGGAAAAGAAAGGATCATCTCAAATACTCAAAAACTCTTGTACTCTTGTCCAGCGGGCAAGAAAGTTTTGATTTTTTTTCCCCCATGGGAAAATGAAGTAAGTTGGGACTGATGTGCCTACTTTACACTTGTTAAGAGAACTTTCAAATTCAAAATCAAAGCGGATTCAGATTGGCAGAGAGGATTGTGACGAAGCTGGGGGGGGGGGGGCTTAGCAATGGAGCCACCTTAGCAACCCAGAGGGTTCAAATTGATTGGCTGGAACCCTAGGCTAGCCAGAAGGAGGGGCTAGATGGGGGATTGTGTCAGGGATTCCAGGCAGGGAACCCTGGGAAAATGATCAGCCCACTGCAAAGATGTTGCATCATGCCCCAGCTGTGGGTAATTGCAAGGTTGCATAAGAAACTGGGGTCGTGTGCAGATGGTAGAGGGAGGTGTGCAAACCTCTACCTGATTGGTTGTAGATATGTATATAACAAAGCAACGCCAGTATGTATTTGTTTGTTGACTAAACCTGGTGCCTGGTGCAAGCTTTTGTCCGTCTGTCCTATGTTTTGTATATAACGGAACTTTGCTGCAAGATAAAGTGCCTCCTGTTTTGGAAGAAACTCCTCTGTGTGTGAGTATCCTTACTGGGGAATAAGGCTGCTGCTGTTGGCTCACTGAACTCTGGTTTTTCCGCTGCGTTTCCGTGTGGCTGAAACTCCTGTCATCCCCAACAGAGTGAGCAATAGAAATCTAACTGAAAACAGAGGGTTGAGATAAAGAACAGAGTTGAGAGCTGATGTAGGGAGTTGAGTGTGGATGTTGAGAAGAGGGTGTGCTTGGATTTGAGAGAGAGACAAGTGTTGCACTGGTTTATGAATACTTACTCACCAAATATTTATTACCTTGACAGCGTGTTAAATAAAGATATGTTTATATTTTTATAAAGAACAGTCTCAAGGGAGTGTCATTGCTCTGTACTGGGTTATACACACTACCATCAGTACCACAGTCATCGGAGAGATAAATCACTGCTTGTTGCTATGTCTGAAAGAGTGTGGATTTAGGGGAAGCACTAGAGGGAGATAACCTAGGAGGAGAAGCCAGTAGGGGATAAAGAGTAAGAAGGGGCTGCATTCTCTAGGAAGGGAGAATAGGAACAGACCTGAGTGTCATAGCCCTGGCTTGATCCAGAGATCTCCGTGGCTGTTCAGACCTGGACATAGGGAGGTATCAAGCTGGGCAGGCCTCCAGTGTTTCCACAAGGATCTCCATACTCACATGGTCTCAGTGCCTATCCTGTGTTTACAGTGGGGGCTCTAATTGTTCTGGGGTTGTCCCAGGGCACAATCTAGGTTTGTTTTGTAGAAAATATATGCCAATATATACATATTTAGATGCAAATATAGACTGCTAAGTATCAAAGTGAATGCATCAAGAAACGTTACCCAATGCCCCCACTGGAACTGAAAGTTTTCCATCAGTTTGTATTTGTTCTAACCCTTTTTAAAAACTGTGTTGCTTTACCTGAAAATATGGGTGACTCAAGGGTTTACCCATCATGCCAGTACTTCCATGAAATGTTGGGGAATATTATCTTAAAGAGGAGGCCTGCAAGAGGGGGGTAACATAACATGATCTTTTACACTTATGTTTACCCGTACTTCTGCAGGGAAGAACCAGCTGGAGATCCTAAAAGTAAGCTTAATGTGTTTTGTTGGAGGAATTAACAATATACACACAAGATCCAAGAAGTCGTGCTATCACACAAAGCTAACTGAAGGAAAAGGGAGGAAAGTTTTAGATAGCGAGATTTTAGGGTGAAGTTGGTGATATTTACCAATCCAGTAGAGCACTGAAGAAGCAGCAATGTGGCTTACATGCAAGACAGTACATAAACAGGAATCAGAGCTGCAGAGTGGCAACTAGCAATTGGTGTACTGAGACTTGACTGGCCAAAACTGGGATTTAAATATCCTGTTTCTACCTGGAGGGCAAGGGCATTAATGTATTGAGTAAACAATGGAGTCATGAGAGTGGACAAAGAGGTCTGGAACAGACTAATGGTCTTAGCATTAGATGACAAAGAACTAATGGCTGTCCTGACAGTTCAATACTTGGACAGGTGTGAGGACAACAGGAAAGCTTGCTTGGTCAGAGGGAAAAGAGTTAAGACAATCCGCCATCTTGTGGGAATCTTCCAGACACTATTGTCTGTATGAAGTTGAATCATTAAGGTTAACTGCTAGTCCAATATTGCTGGAGTTTCCTGGTGATTTCCTGGAGGTCTGTTCTGACCTAATTCACAACACACATGTTCAGACAGCCTTTTCCTCTTATCCAGCATGGCCATTCAGCCATAGCAGGGTATGATTTATATTTATGTCAATTAATATGTATTGCCAATTAAATCATATTTCACCAACTAAACCATATCAAAGTGTGGGAGTGTATGGGCGGGTAACAATCATATACTGTTGTCGACTATTTTCCTTGCAAGGAACTGGCAGATCATAAGGCATAAGCCACCATTTTTTTCTGCCATGCTTTGTTAGATGTGCTACAGAATGTTTCTTGTCATCAGGGAAAAACAGATGGAAGAAATGTTTCCATTGGTTGCTCTGTCTGTTTCTATAGTTATCACGTTTTTGTTTTTTCAAAATAGCCACACTGAATTGTCTTTCTTATAGAAGATCCAGAGGCAAGTCCCAGCACAAACAGCTGTTTTTTTTATTATTCCAGGATAAACTGTTAAAAAAGAAAAAAAAAACCCACCTTTGTAAAGGACATACAATTGTCTGCTTCTGATTAGGGGGCATTCTTCCTCATCCTCACTGGATGGGAGAGGGACCACAGAGCCTTTATGCTAGAATAGTAATATTTTTGGAACACTCTACATTTAAAAAGAAGGCATTCCCACCGAGGTCTCCAGAGAAAATAGCAAGAACAAAGGGGAAAAAAGCCTATAGGAGCACAAACCTAGCCAGTGGTACCCTGCCATAGTCATTTTGCTTTCCTGGAAAACATGCCAAATAATAAGATATTATGGGCATAGCAAAACATGATAACAGTTTCCCCCAGTTTAGCTTTCCAAGAAAAAGAATGTAGTAGACCACCAGCTGAACATGAGTCAGCAGTGTGATGCAGCAGTGAAGAAAGCCAAGGCAATTCTGGGCTGCATCAACAGGAATATAGTGTCTAGGTCAAGAGAAGTGATAGCGCTGCTCTATTCTGCTTCGCTCAGATCCCACCAGAAACACCGTGTCCAGTTCTGGGCACCACCGTTCAGGAAGGATTTTGACAAGCTGGAACGTGTCCAGAGGAGGGCAAACAAAATTGTTAGAAGGCCTAGAAACCATACCATATGAGAAGAACCTTAGGGACCTGGGTGTGTTTAGCCTGGAGAAGAGAAGCTTGAGATGTGACATTATAGCCATGTCTAAATATTTGAAGGCATGTCATATGGAGGATGGAGCAAGCCTATTTTCTGCTGCTCAAGACACTAGGACACAGATCAATGACTTCAAACTTCAGGAAAAGAGATTCCATATAAATATTTAAGAAGAACTTCCTGATGGTAAGAGCAGTTCAAAAGTGAAATGTGCTGCCTCAGAGTGTGGTGGAGTCTTCTTTGGAGGTTTTTAAACAGAGGCTGGATGGCCAGCTGTTGAAAATGCTTTGATGGTGTATTCTTGCATGGCACGGGGTTGGACTCGGTGGTCCTTCCAACTCTATGATTCTACAGTTCTATGATTCTATGAATGCACAATCATGAAGCAAAAGCTAAAACAGCATTTGTTTTATGTTTAGAAATGTACTCTTTCTCAAATATTCAGGCATGAGTGGTTTATCCTGGGTAGAATAGTTTTGGGGCTTTTAGATATAAAGAAGTAGTTGGGGGAAAATGTGTCTGAAAGAGCTGGGTGGCTACAGTCCCATAGGGATGGGGGGGTGCGGGCAGTGGTTTGCCCCGGGTGGCAATGTTTTTGGGGCATCCCAGCCTGTAGCCACGCCCTCGCATGACCTGACCATGCCCCCGCGCACCCTGGCCACCCCACACACACTGCAGCCATGCCCCCCCACACAGTGGCCATGCTCCTCACACCATAGCTCCTCCCCCTCCTGCTCCACCTCCACATACTCTAAGTTCCACCGTTGGGTGGCTAAGGAAAGTAAGAGAGGAAAGAATCAGAATGAAATTAAATTTGGGGCTGGAATTTTGCGTATAATACAACCTCCAACTCTCCTGGTTTGGCAGGGACAGCATCAGTTAATGTTCTGCTGTCCCACTTTCTCAGCTGCTTTTAAAATGCACTGGTTTCTCTCTCCTCCTCACACTTTCTCCATTTGTTCTCAGCTTGCAACTGCTGCAAGCTCAGTTCAAACTGCAAAAGTTGTGTGCACTCAGTTAACTTCAAAGGAGGAAGCAGAGAGAAGGGAGCAGAACCTTGTCCTTCCTAGATTCAGTACATACACTCCTGGACCTAAATGGTGCCTAAAATGGTAGTTTTTGTGTTTCTCATTAGTATCTTTTGCCCTCTTGTTGACTGGCCACATTTTGATTTGAGTTTATCACATATGTCCGGGTTAGATCTTTGAAATGCTGAAGGTTATGATATACGTTAAATCATTTAACACAGAAGTATTGAACAGGTATACCTACAAATGAGATCAGTGTAAGCGAGCTGCACCATGTCATGAATAATAGAAGAACATGGAAAAATTACACAGGGGAAACTGTTGGGCAAGGCACCAGGAAGATTTCAACAGGAAGCCTCATATGCACACCACAACAGTACACAATAAAAAATCTTTCCCCTTTCCCTTGATGTTGGTAAGTGTCTTTATAAAACACACTTTCTCTATCCCACCAGCTATCGATCTATTTTCATTTTAAGCCCACTTCTTAGTAAACAACAGCTGCTCTTGCAAGAGAATTGTAATAATAGAATCCATATAGAAATTTGAAAAGAGTAATTGCATTGGGTGGTCTTCAATGTGGTCATTTTATTGATGGAACAGCTGCTGTCAGCAGAACTGGGAGAGGGTGATTTCCTGGCCTCTGTAGACTATTAAGAAGTGGGGAGGGGGGACTCTGGATGTAGGTTAATTAAATCTGGATGAAGGCTAATTTAATTAAAGCAGTGATTTGGAACTAAAGTTCTAAGACCACCTAAATAATTAATAATAAGAACATTTACTTATAATTATTTTTTTAATAAAATGTTTAAATTATTGATTTCAAATAATTCTGTGAATGGCCTTGGTGGGGGGTGGAATAGGTAGTGAGCAGTTGCCAAAGTATCAGCCAGGTTGGTCATCGGTGGAGGTGGAATAAACCATTAACTGCAAGCTGAATGCTGATACTTAAAGCACATTGAGCTGTAACTATCATACAGCTGCAGAAACAAAAATAGCGGTCATTCCTTCAGGCCAGATTCTTTGTTTTTTCCCCTATCCCATATTTTTTAATACCATCATGTCTGATGAAGAGTTCCGGAGAACTCAAAAGCTTATTATGACCTAGGATGTGCCACTTATGCACCATCCATTCACCTACCCACCCACCCACCCATCCATCCATCCATCCATCCATCCATCCATCCATCCATCTATCACATTATTTATATCCTGCCTTTCTCCCAGGCTGGGACTCAAAGTGGCTTATAAAAAGGCAGAATACAATAAACACACACACACGTGCACACACACACACACACACACACACACAAAGATTATACAAAATCAAGATTAAAACAGTATTAAATAACAACAGAATTAAAATAAGTTGAAACCTTACTTTAAAACAAATTAAAATCAGTTTGTTGCTTCAAACTTATGGTGTGACCCAAAGGCAAACCTATCATGGGGGTTTCTGGGAATGAGAGTGGGTGATGTACCCAGTGGTTTCCACAGTCAAGCAGGGAATTGAATGTTGGTCTCCAGGATCATAGTCTAATGCTAAACCACTACATCATGTTGGCTCTCTTAAAAATAGTCCAGCACCATAAAAGCCATTTTTGTTAAAATCAATTTCCAAAACCTTTCTGGAAAAGAAAGGTCTTAACCTGTCATCAAGAGAAACAAAGAAGGAGCCATCTTAATTCGCCTAGGGAGGGAATTCCTAAGTGTGGGAGCAACCATAGAGAAGGTCTGCTCACATGTTCCCACTAACCATGTCTGTGGAGGCGGTGGGATACAGAGAAGTGTCTCCCCTGCAGATTTTAGAGCTCAGGTGGGCTTGTATAGGAAAAATATAGTCTTGGTGGTCTTAAAGAATTACTTCTCTCCAAAATTTGTTTAAAAGCATAGATAACCTAAAGGGTCTAGTTCATCCTCAGCAGGAAGGCTTTGACTTGAGATGTAGAGGAGTTGGTGGCAGCTGGTAGGGCACAGAACTTGCTTCAAGCTCTAGTCTCAGCTTTAAAGGACTTGTCAAAGCCCTCTGTTTTGGGGATAAGGTTCATTCCATTTGACTGAGGCCCTTTCCACATGTGTGGGGGGGAAACAAGCGAAAACGCCCAAAAACAGAGCTTACCGGCAGCCGGGTAAGTCCGTCGTGACGCGGATCAGCACGAGCTCGCTGCTCCGCAGTCCTCTGGGGTCCCAAATGGTGGCTTCTGGTTGGTGGAGGCTCTCGGAGAAGCTCGCCAACTGGAAGCGCGCCCCCGGCAGATCTACAGGCACGCATTTGCGCGCGCCTGCAAATCCGCTTCGGAGCCGGGCGACGGAGAGGCACGGGGCTGCGTGCTCCGTGCTTTTTAAAAACCTCGAAAAAGGTTTTTAAAAAACACACAGCATGGCTAGTTCCGGCCACTCCTGAGTGGATTCTGGTGTGGAACTACAAAAAGTAGTCCACGCCAGTCCACTCTATGGTGTAGAAGACCTCCGTGAGAGGTCGCTCTGCACCGTTACAGAAGCCCGGTGTGGAAATGGCCTGAGTCTCTAAAATTCCTACAAAAACGTAGAGCAGATTCACTACCTCACTGATATGACACCCAGCATATGTTATTGGGCATAGTTCCACCCTCAATGGCATATGCGCTGGAACTCCGTCTCCTGTTTGGGTTGGGAATGATGCCTCTGTAAGCAACTCATCCTGCCAAATGACCTGCTCCTTTTGAGTTGGTGTTGGGCCTTCTCCAGAAACAAAGGGAAGCCTCCAGCCCAGGGGTGGGATTAGAGAACCTGGTCTCTCTTAATGGTCCTCAAGGTAAGGGGGAGGAATCTCAGGACAAGAGATATGCATTAATAATTTTCTAAGTATATATTTTCCCCTCATATATTAGGCTTGCGGATTTTTTAATGTGAATTGCATACATCTATGGTTGATGTTTAAGATAACATGCTGAATGGCATCAACCAGGAATGTCTCCTGTAATAGCATCCTTGTATAATCTTCAAGACCCTGCTGCTTCAACATCACAAGCTAGGTGGGTCATCTCTACATCTCATTTGTGGCCTGGAATCTCAGGGCCTGAAATAATTGTGAACTGTTGGAGAGGGGAGGATTTCTCATTCCTGCCTCATATCTCCGAGCTTCTTTATTCATGGTAGGCTAGTTTTACTCACGAGATGGGACTAGGAGCTGAATTTGGCTTGGTGGTCACAAATTGTTCGGTCCCGGATGTGAGAGGGTGGCTCAGCACTTTGCAGCAATCTCAGGAGGCTGATATACACAGATGAAATTAGGCATTTATCAAAAAGTAAAGGTTTATTTTTAAATTTCATTAACATTATATATAGCCCTGTTCAAAGGGGAATAATAGAATATGTACTGCAGAGGAAAGATAAAGCTGGTCTTAGTTCTCTCTTGTGTGGCTCACTATTTTATGCCCTCATTTTTGCTTATTTTATTTGCATTCCTCTAACATAGCAAACTAAATCTTAGGGGATGCGCATACACACACACACACACACACACGGAGGTTTGGTTAATATCCCCTTTTCTCTTATTTGAAGTCTACTATTCTTTTCTAGGAAAACTGAACAGGGATAAAGATTTTACACTTTGCTTCATTAATACATATAGTTGCCTCATATTTCAGATGGAGCCTCAAATCCACCAGGTGAGCATATAGTTCAATTCATTAAAAAAAACGTAATTTAAACACACCCAGCCACCACTGTATAACACATTTCTAACCAGGGTATCTTATTTGTGGATATGTATGCAGATATCTGTGTGAGTCCAGAGATGTATCAATATAATCCATCTGCTTTCTGCTAGGAAAAATAATGACATCTCAGCTTGAGCTCAGCTGCTGAACACATGACGTCTGTATGTCTATGAGGGCTTTAAATGCCTCTTCCCATGCTCTTGCATTGTAATGATCACGTGCAATTTTCTTTCAATTATTCCAAATTATTTACATCAAACACAAGCATACAAAACAGATAAAAATCTAAATAATTCTGCTTTGGAGATGTTGCTCTATGGTGCATTCTGTAGCTTTGGGAACTCATGTGGTGGCTTCCTTTTGTCCGTTTACCTATGGTTAAAAAATCCTGTTATCCCAGGTATCTGATAGATTTAAGATTCCAGTTTACTGTTTTAATTAGCATAATTTTAAAAGAAAACAAACGATGGTTGCATTTTAGATTCCTATTTAATTGTTTTTATGCCAATCACCTTTGCATTTTTGATGTGGTAGTATATAAAAAAAAGTTGGGGTTTTTTTTGCCTATATTATAGAGTGATCTAGGGAACACTTTGCTTAATTTGTGGTCTTAATGTTTTAAATCAGAACCCAGTTTATGTGGCTACCAATCTCTCAAGAGGATTCTCAGGGACAGAGCTAAGTTGTTTTTTAAAAGCAAATTGTTCCTATTCCTGTTGTTTGCAATCTGATCCATTTTTTTTTTAATAATTTACCTTGTTAAAAAGTGACTTGTGCCAATGTTCACAGCATTATCATTACTTTTACACAACTTTAAACATACACACACAAACCTTTAGGATTTATAAGAAAATTTCTGTCAAAATATTCCTGTCATAATGCTTCTAAAGACCTTAAAATGCCCTTTAAAATTAACTAGAAAACATTACTAATTATTTTGTCACTTAAGTAACTAAGTTCTCGGTGTTTACATTACTTTTGAAATGCAATTTTGACTCACACATTTTATGGGGTGGGGCAAGAGGAGCTTATTACAGGTAACTACATTGCTTGCCACTCTTTGCTGCCAGTCCATGAAGTCAAAAGCTGTTGAGTCTGAGTCCAGATTCTTCTCTCCATCAGAATGATTTCTTTATGAGGAGGCTTATAAGCTCCATTGTCTATCTAGCTTCCTTCATGCTAACCTTGTAACTGGTCCAACATCTCTCTTACGTATGTGATAAAGAGACACATATAAGAAAAATTGATTTTGCTTTAGGGAACCCTTGGGGTGAATTTATAGCCAATTTACTCCGGCAGAGCCAACATAAAGTGGACCCATAAAAGAAACTAAGGGAAGAGTCTGCTATGGGTAAGAAGTAGCGTTTTTGAAAATATACGGGCCAGGGCAAAAGTATACTTGATGAGTGTCATGATTGCTGATCCCTTACATCGTGTCTGCTTTTGTAGAAACTAGCTGTAAATAATTCCTTCCCTATTTTTCACTATCTGTTTGATTTAAAGAGTGGGCAGATGAGAAACAAATGAGACCAGCAATAAAATGTTGAGGTATGGAACACTCACATACAATGTGCTGGCAAGGCAAACAGATACACTTTCTTCTAGGATACTTCATTCCTTCTTCTTGGATAGTGGTCCTTCAGATGTTGTTGGCCTACAGCTCTCAGCATTCTTCACCATTCCCCATCGCTGGCAACTTTAAGGCTGCTGGGATTTGCAGTATCAAGAACATATATCCTCTTGTGTTTCCTTTTTTTTTCCCACTTCAATATTCTCATCATCTCCCATTATCTCTATCTAATAGTTTGGAATGCAAAACCAATATGGTATTGCTCTTTTTTAAAAAAAAGAATTCTGAGAAAAGGAGGAACCAAACAAAAGAATGCACAGAAAAAAAGCAGAAACACATAGAGTATGAATATGGGCTAAGCTGACCATAGTCAAGATTTTATTTGTAATCTCAACTAGAGTAGACCTATTGAATAAATGAGAGTTGCATAATTATTGACTCACTAGTCTTCAGTTGATTCAGTGGGTCTAATCTAGCTGGGATGACCAATGAGATTCAGGTGGGAAAAAAAAAAGAAGAGTGGGATTTAACATTTGTTGAATATATGTTTGGGCATGGCTAAACATTGAATATGGCCATCGAATGAAGGGTGGTAGATATTTATCTTTTCCTTGTTGGTCTTTTAGCTAATGGCCCCATTCACATTACATAATTATAGTGTTATTATTCCACTTTATCAGCCATGGTTCACTCATATGGAATCCTAGGGTTTGTAGTTTGATGATGCACTGGAGCACTCAGGTTGAGAATTCTAAATACTTCTCCATAAACATCCAGTCTCAGGATTCTATAGGCCAGAACAATGGCAGTTAAAGCAGAATAATAGTCTACAATTCTGCATTGTAAAAGGGTCTCAGGGCTTTGAAAGCTTACATCTGCAAAGTCTGAGTTTATTTCCATCTCATTTTAAAAATTAAAAGAAGATCTAATGAAGGTATCTAATGAAGGCGACCATCATTTAAATCTAAAGTGGGAGGAATATAGCTGAAAGGTACATCCTATGTCTACAAACATACAAAAGTAACACACTTCACTACATCCAGCCAGAAAGGAGTGACCATATCATATGCAGGTCCTTAATGAAAACATGTTTTGTGATTGGCTTTGAAAGTGCATTGGAGTTCATTCCATTCCCTTGCACTCTCGGGTAACAAGAAGCAGTCCTTGTTCCTTCTCCCTATATTCCTTCCCCCTTCTTTCTTCCCTTGTTCCTTCTCCTCAGTCCTTGTTCCTTCTCCCCGTGGCAGATGGATTGTGTCAGTTACATCTCTGCAACTAAGTAGTAGCTGGGGGTAAGGAGCTGGGCCCATGATCCTTCCAGTTGTTGCCGAGGAAGGAACATTGCAGAAGGAGGCACTAGACACCATTTCTGCAACATCAACAGATGTATCTATGGCTACACCATTCTATGTGTCTTAATATAGGCTATATGTCATTAGCCAATTTTGCTTGATAGCCATGCCATTCAAAAAATTTGTGTTCATCCTCTGATCATGTGACTGTATTGATCTTTTTTGCCCAACTCCATTGCAAACTTTGGAGGAAGTTTAACTTTTAAAAATATTGGCATAGCACACAGAGCCAAAGTCTTTTATATATATGAAATGTTTGAAGTCAGACATAAATATGTGAGAGATGTGAGCTACCCAGTAAAGGGAAGTTTATGGCTTAGCTCAGAACCATCCATCTCATCAAAAGCCAGTCTTGGTGTATAGTTTCATATTTCAGTTAGACACTATGGCTGTTTGACGACAGTCGTGAGCCTTAGTAGAACAGACTTGAGTCTTCGACTCAAATTATGCAGAATGTATAAAAATGCTCTGTTATTGGACAGTTGATTTAGTTGAAAAAAAGTTTGCTTTTCTACAAAATTTGCATTGAAGCATATGCCCTCATGGGTCCTAGTATATAGTATATAGGACCCATAGTCTATATAGATTTGTTTTGCAATTTCTTAACCATCAGTTAGGTTCACTGTTAGCTGCTGGGGCTCCAAACGTCTCAGCAGGGCTTACCAGAACTGACGTTTTGGCTCTCCTGACATCCCATCCTCCACTAGCCAGTTTCTCACCGGCCTGTGAAGCCCATGATCTTCTGGTTGGAAGTCAAATGCCATTGGGCCTGATGCTAGATTAGAGATGGAAAGAATATTCGATTTAAAAAAAAAAAAGGCTTGGGAAACTTGACAAAACAAATCCTGGACTGCTGAGGATTTTTGCACTTTGAGACTTATTCTACCTCAAATTTTCATGTGATTATTTTGTGCAGGAAACAACCTTTTCTATGTGGAAGAGAATATTTCTATTTTCTGTACAAAACAACCATGTCCATATGATGCACCTGAATTTCAAATAGTATTTGCAACTATTTGCAAACTATGTAGTTTGCAAAACGTTTTCTTGTAGTGGGAAGAAAATCGCTCTATTTGTTGCTTCCTTCAAGAAGAAAATCAGTGAAGAATAACATCTGTATGCTAGATAATTCTCTTACTTGGGTATTCTTCCTTGCTTGGTACTTCACCGATTTAGTGTCTGTCATTCTTACAGTGAATATGTTCATACATCATTTTAAAAGTAGGAATGCAAGATTTTCTTTCTTTCCTTTTCTTGTTTCTTAGTCCCCACTGCCTGCATTCTAGCCTTCCTGAATTCTAGTTTTAACTAATATTATTTTTAAAATTACTGCTGGAATTTAACTTTGTGCACTTTGTCAAGGTTTTCATTCTTTTATTTAATCATTCCTTGCACCTTTCCTTTGTTGTTATGTTCTTCGAGTAAATTTGAATGGATGATGACCCTATCATAGTTTTTTCTTGGCATAATTTGTCTGGATATGTGTGTGCCATTGCCCTCCCTTGAGGCTGAGAGTGTGTGACTTGCCCAGGGTCACTCATTGGGTTTCCATGGTTCATTGGGGATTCAAGGCTTGGTCTTTCGGAGTCATAATCTCATACTCAAACTATTACTTTATGCAGACTCTCTGCTGTTATGTTACTGTTTGTCTTGTTGTTGCATGAATACAAAATATAGCAAACAAATAAAAGCTTGCTTCCATCCAAAGCTATACAGAAATAAACCCTGCTTATTTCAGTTAGGCCTACTTATAGGTAGGTAAGTATAGAATTGTAGCCTTAGTGGGTGATCCCCATCCTCCCAAACAATATTGATGAGACATTTTATGTACTGAGTGTAAAGTTTGTTTTTGTGTGGTGTGGGTGATGTAGAAAGATTGCCTGTACATTTTGTTGTCATGTGCCTTCAAGCCATTTCTAATTTATGGTGACCCTGAAGTGAACATGTCATGGGGTTTTCTGGGACTGAGAGGGTGTGATGCACCCACGGTCACCCAATCAGTTTCCATGGCCAAGCAGGGAACCAAACCTTGGTCTCCAAGGTTGTAGCCCAATGCTACAACACCACTACACCACGCTGGCTCCCTAGAAAAAACTATGGTCAGCTGTCCACATCTGTGGGTTTCACTTTTGTGGATTTGATTATTCATGGATTATTTGCTGCCACCTCTGCTGCTTTCCTATGCCATTTTTTATAGGGACTTCAAGCCTCACGAGACTGAGAAACTGTGAATGAGGCTTGTTAAGTCCCTATTAAAAATGGTGTGGGGCAGCAATGAAGGTGGAAGTAAGCTCCACCAGCCACCTACTTCTGCCTTGTGAAGGAACCGTGATGCCTCAAAGAAATCCATGGTGGGTTGAATAGGGTGATCATACTTTTTTGTGTGTTAAATATGGTTTGGGAGGGCCTATTCACATTTTTTCATTTCACTGGGTTCCTGTGCCCCTAAGCCTAGCAAATGTGGAGAGAGAACTGTAATCAAAAACAATTGCATGTATTATACGCATAAACATTGTGTTTGCTTCTGCCTCCTCCCCCCTTTTTTCCCTTTTACAGGAACTTTACTATGCAAATAAAGGGATGGAAAGCCTGGCTGAATTGTGCACATAAAGTACAAAACTGAGAACCAACAATGGATCCATGGAGAATTCCTTCTTGCATCAGCTCCACTTTGGAAACAGATTTGAACAATTCGGAACTCCCAAAGTCTTCACAGAAACTCAGATGAGAATGTTAGAAGAATCTCTAGCTGAAAATAAATGGTTCATTTGGATATATGAAAGTGGATCAGAATGTTCTGATGTTCATATATACATTCTATGCTCTTCCAAATCATCAGAAAGAAAGAAAAAGTTTTTAAGTCTGTGCATTCCAGTCATAATCTTTGTTTGTTGCTGTTGTACTTGTCAGAGTTAGCTTGAGAGTCTGCCCTGACTAGAAAACAGGTTTAAGAAAAAACATCGTCTGGAGAATTCCTCTGGAATAAATGTTTTATTGATTCTCACACTGAGCTTATGAAATTTAAGCCAAAAGACATTCCATTTTGAAAAACATACTTTCAACAGCTCAATATTTCTATACTATAACAATCAAACTGCTTACATTTTGTATGGTGGCAATTTCTCTCATGCATTCAAGGGCTTCCTTATGGTGATAGGAAGTTTACGTATTGATAGGCAGATAGACAAACAACTTTTGTGTCTGAATAGTAATCTAGGTGATGAATGTGGGATCTAATAACTGTAACACTTAGGCCCTTTCCGCATCCTACCTTTTCTTGGCGCTGAGGTGCGGTGCTTGTGTGAGCAGCCTCTTGTGAGAGGCCCTCACATCCAGGTTTCTTCAGCTCCGCACGAGCTTCCTGCTCGTGCGAGAGCCCTGCATCTTCCTTTCACAGTGCAGCCTGGGACCTTCTCAGGCTGCACTGAGACAGGAAGCATGACCGGTCTGGCTCCCGAGGCTCCGCATGCAAGGTAAGTGCACGCAGGGCCTGGGAGCAACGCACAACCGCACACCATTTTTGGCTTAAAGATGAAAATGAAAAAGTGTGTGAGCAGTGCCTGCCAGGCCCTGGAGCATCGCGTAAATGTGAGTGCGTTGTGTGGACCGCTCCTCACATTTGTGTGACGCTTGAGGGGCCCTGTCACATGGAAAATGCCATGTGAAAAGAGCCTTAGACTGGGTTTCTCCAGGTAGCATAAATTTCTGCATGTGGACCCAGCCTGCCAGTTGTGCCATGAAATCCTATGTTGAATGACAATATTGTGTGACTGAATGTAGACTTGCATATGCAACTAGGTACATAAATCAAATGTCTGTCTCATGTGTGTGAACATCTCTTGTACATCACATGCTTATTGCATGTGCAGGTGCATAGACAATGGTACTGTATGTGCAACTCTGCTTCACGCTACCTTGACCTGAATAAAAATGTTCTCTAGCACACAAAAATATCCAACTCCTTATGTAAGGGAAGTTATATATGCACAAGATTTCATAATTAGTACACAATCCATTTCAACTTTTTCTAAGTAGCTTATATTTCTGAATTAGATAACTTTAACCTTGTTCTATGTTTGGCCAGAATGAATAAGTTATTCTTTTTCTACCACCTTGTATTGAAGTAGATCATTGGGCCATCCTGGACACAGGGAGTGGGGCCTATGAGTGTTACTGTTTCTTTCACCACTGAAATTTGGTAGCAGCTCCAAAGGCTCTCTGTGGTACAGGAAAGTGTACCATAGAACCCTGAAGATCTTTGGTATGGGGTTTCTAGACCCTAGGGATGCTCTACACTGGTTTGGTGACTGCTTCCACAAGCGACAGCAGCTAACACTGGCATCTGGAAGCAGTAGCCACAAAACGAAGACACTGAAGTGCCTATAGGTTATTTTTTGCACACCATTCCAGCGTGTGCATTTTTGTACTGTTTATTCTACCAGTAGCTAAAAGCAGGAACTTCTCTACCCTGGAAAATATGTTGACTGTTAGTCATGATGGTTCAGAAGCAACATTCTTCTGAACAGCAGTCATTGGGAGGAAACAATGGAAGAAAGAGCCCTTGCCCTCATTATTCGCTAGGGGATTTGCTATCATCATCTGGTTGACCATTGTGGATATCAGAATGCTGATATCTTTGCTCTGATTCTTCAGGGCTCTACAGCTATTATCAAGAAATCAGGTCGAGACATTCAGTGCAGAAGGTAACCCACATCTTCCAAGAGGGCAAAGATAGATGTTCTTACACATAAGTCAGTGAGCCAGTTATGAGTTCTGGACAGTGAAGAAGGGGTCAGGGCAGATCAGAGAGATGGAGGGAGAGAGAAGGAGAGATGCTGTTAAAGTGTATTTCTTAAATATAAGGCAATCATCTGGAGATATGATGAAGAGTGGAAATATGAATCATTCATGCTTCCTGTTGGCAAGTTTCCACATCATGAGCACAACTATGAGTGATACAGGATAAAACCATTTTTTGAGGGAGCTTCTTGAGGCAGGGAACATCTATTTCTCTTAGAAACATATAAGCAACTTCAAGCTTTAGTGAGGGAGAGAGGCATCTTCATATGATTTGATGATGCATCTGCTCACTATCTCACTCAAAGATCTGAGAGTCTCAGCTGAAAGTATGGCCCTTTCCACATCCCACCCCCAATCTGCAATGGCATGACATTGTTGTGATCCTGTTGCCACCCGCCGCAATCGCAGAATAAAACATTGATAGGTTTCTCCCATTTGTGATTCTGCAGTCCTCCCACCTCCTTCCCACACTTACCTGCAGTGCAGAATGTCAGGAAGTGCAATGGCTGTGCTTCCTCCCCCAGTGCAGCCTGGGAAAGTGCCAAGCTGTGTTGTGGAAGGGAAGCCACTGCGCTTCCTCCTGTCCAGCAGGCAGCCCCTACAGCGGGGACTGCTTCTGTTGCTCTCCCCTCCTGGGAGAGGCTTTCTCTAGATCCCCATGTGATGGATTCAACAAAAGGTAAGATGCATAAAGGGCCTATGTCTCCAGATGAGACCTCAGTCCCAAAGTCTGAGCAGTGTCAATACAATAAATGTATTTATATCATATGATATAAAAAGGATGATTTCACTTTTGCTAAACTTCTTCTGCCACATGTCCATGAAATATGCTTAGAAATGATTGAGTAGTTCACAGGTTGGGTTGCACTGATTTTCAAAATACCATGCACTGAATTGAACAAAGGCACAGGGCATTAGATCACTGAATTATATAGACATTCTCCCAAGCTATGTGGGTGGCTTCCAAAACAGATACAACACTATGAGGAGGTGCTGGCTTCTATAAAAATAATTGCAAATGCCCTTACATTATAGGGAGCTTTAGTGTGAGTTTCTGTTGAACTTAATAATTATTTCAGCCTTTCTCTTATATAAAATGAGAATGTTGAAACTGTTGGTTAAGTCTATTTAAAGCAGGTGGCATGATAATGAATATTTCTTTACTGGCAGATTCAAATGCAAACAACGTGAAAACAAAGATACTAATAACCTTTAGCAGAGAATTAATAAAGGCCTACAGAATAGAAAAGTAGCTTATGCAAATTATCATGCAGGATTGTGCAGTATTAGAGCTTTAATTGTGTGGAGTGGGGATTGAGGGCAGAATAACTCAAAATACACCAGGAAAAAACCCATTCCATGCTAGTAATCATAGCAGAAGTCTTAAATTAATACTCTTTTGCAGTGTGTACCCTCTTATTTATGAGCTGTTGTTACACTAAGACTTTGGCAGAGGGGGAAAAAAAAAGAAAGAAAAACTTTAGAATTTCACTTATCATAAACTAAAACCTTAGCTTGGAATTTCAGGAGACGTTATCACACGTTCTTTATTATCTTACTGAAAATGTTATTATAGAATTAAAGTTTGGAACATAAAATGACAAGATATACTGCTTTGCATATGAAGCGGTTTTAATAATAAGATCTTATTGGTTGCCAGAGGCTTAGAGAGTTACTCCACACTTTCCATAGCAGCCTAGTTACAGCAGTATATGCTGAGGCAAATATATAAAAGTTGAAAGAGAGAAGTGCCTCCATATGTAATCTTCACAAAATGAACACTGATTTATTTTCAAAGCATTGAAACTTATCCAAAGAACAGTGGGTAGAATCTGCAGAATTGTTAGTGTAGCACTCAGGCAGAATATATAACAGTTCTTATCCTTCTGCTAGAAGAGGTTGTGTAAGTAGGAAAACATCTATGGATTGGATTTTACTTTCTTTTTGTGATGCTCTACTGTATTACTAATATGTAAAGCAGGCTTTGTATGAGAAGTATTTACTTTCCACACAAATTCTCCACTGAATAGAAGCCATCATCTATAGGGTAAAAGGCACCTATTGATAACAGTTCAATGGAGTGGGTCTAGACTTGGTCGTACTTGGTCATTCCATAAAAGATTTAATGAAATCAGTGCAACTTCAGTTACTTTTATTAAATAACTGAAGTTTCAGTAAAGTCAGTGGATCTGCTGCTCAAAGTATGACCAAGTCCAGAGCCAATTCAGTGTTTCTGGAACCACACAGTATTCTCAGCTGCACAGAAGAAAAGAATAAATATTATGTTACACAGGGGCAATGCAAATTATTTGCCTACCAATGTTATATATTTATCCTGAAGCCTAGCAAGAGCACACAAAAGCAGCCAGTGATGTGAACCAGCTGTGGGAAAACATAGAATGTGATGTCTGTAGAACCCAGAGTATAGATTAATATCTATTTATGAGGGAAGGAGAGGACTTAGTGTGGTGAGGCTATTTTCAGGGACAGACCCTTGTTTCCTATACTGTGTAATTGTCCCTCCATCAGTACTGCAACTGCTGAACATCCTCCACTTTTCTTTTTATGCCTTGGTTGTATAAAAAGAATGCCTACACCTAGAACTGCTCCAAAGAAGGATATTATAGGATGCTGAACATCACCAGGATGTTGGATGGAGACTCGTGCATGCAAATATGTACTACACACAAAAGCATATCTATGGCAGCGCAAGTAAAGTACATGTCCCAGGCACCAATACCAGGGGGAGCAAAAAAGCAGTGCTGGAAGCAGTGGCAAAGGAGGAGGAGGAGGAGGAAGCAGCCCTGGAGGTAGGGGTGCAACTTCCACACTTACCCTAGCGCTGTTTATGCTAGATATGCCTCTGGCTACACATGTACTCTCCAACCTAATCCATTTTTTCAGAATTGTGCATAATGTCCTCATTGCCTATTCATACCATAGGCAAAATACTCAGTGGGAAGGGCCATAGGTGAACTGGAGAAAGCCCTTGGTACCTGTAATGGATAAGAAATTGGGCGTAGGAGAGAAAGAAATTATGTTTGATGTCTTACGGGTTGGACTTCTTATATATTAGCTTGTCATGACTCTGGAGCTTACGATCATACCTGAATAGTGTGAATTAGCTATTTTATGGACTGATTTACTCTGCCTTCCCTTCCCTGACAAACAGAAGTGAGGTAGTCAGTTGTATTCAGAATATCTGACTTGGATTATGTACACACACATGGATTTGTGCCATAAGGTAATTTCAAGATGGGTTCATTAGATTTAAAGTTATCTCCCATTTCTACTTCCACCATCAGTGCTTAATTTGGTGTGCATTAGAACATAAGAAGAGCCTTGCAGGATCAGCCTGGAGGTCCCACAGTCTGTTTCTGCAGTGCGCAAGAGATGCCTCTGGGAAGCCCATAAGTAATTCAGAGGAAGAATAAATCATAAGGTAATCATGATAGAATGATTTGTGAAATGATTCTCAATTGTCAGTCTAGGAAAAATAATAGTGAACCCTTTCTTTACTTTCCCCCTTTTTACAGTACTCATTTTAATCTCCTGTCTTCTGTTTTAAATCAACTGGTAGAATGCTCACAATTCAAAGTGAGCAGGAACGCAGATATATTTTTTTTTCTCCTTGCAACCTCCTCTCTGCTGATATTAATGTCAATAGAAATATCAGGGAAACCTGACGGCTTGTGGTATTTTCGGGGGAAATACCAAACAGAGGAAAAATTCAAATATTACTTCTCTTGTAAATACCATAAGGATATTTGCTGCTAAGAGCAAAAGAAGAGGAAGGAATCGAATGCTAGGAAGGTTGGAAGCAAAATGGAGACTTGGGGCACAAAAGCCCTCTTGTGCTTATCGCAGACTGGAGGTATCACCACAAATACAGATGGCTTTTACTTACTTGAGTGTATTTGGAAACACAGAACACTATAAGATGAAAATGGTAATCTCGCGTAAGAAGCAAATACTGAAACTCAAAGGTCTCAAGGAAAGAAACGAAACAGGCTTGTAGTGATGGATTAGCATTTCAAAGGGCAATCGGGTGAAAAGGACAAAAAAGTTCTGGGTGAATATAATCATGTGCAGATGCTTCAGTGCATATGAACAGTACATTAACTCCTTCATGTAAGTGACCTTTATGGTAAATTTAAAGGAAAATGGACCTGTATGTGTGTGTCGGGGTGTGTGAAATCATCACTAATATGTTTTAAGTAATGAAAACAGCTTTAAAATGATCTTAATGAGGCCTATCAGATAGGGATATGTGAGCCAGTCCTTTTCCAGTCTCTTTATTTCACACATCTTCAGTCCTAAATCCATTTTGTCTCATTTTTCATGACACAAACACACAAAACATGCATTTACATTGCAGATATTTCCTCCTAAGATACACATTTTATGTGCAATTGTTTTGTACGGAAAACTTCACAAAAGAAGGACAGATTTACAGTCCAAAGGATAACATAGTCATGATCCTTGTCCTACATTTAATTGCTAGTCCCAATTTCAAGAGATTCATTGAATCAATAGAATTTACCCAAGTGCCTGCTTACCATTTGTCAGTTGATTCCATGTGTCTATTCTAGTTGAGACTAGTACTGGATTTATACTTTTCTATTAGTCCAAGAAGCATTAATTAGGCTGATGAACTTGTCCAACATCATAGCTTTCAGACCATTTTCTTTCATTAAAATGTTGATATACATCAATCCCATGAGGTATTAAGATCCCAGTGTTTCTGTGGTGTATCCTTTCCCACAAAGACTTTCCACTCCACTTTAGTGGAGACATGGTTTGTCATACCAAAGAAACAACCTCTTTAGAGAAGTTAAGGGGAAGACTTACACATGCAAACATGCATACTGCAGCATAGAGGCTCTGAACTGGGGCACATTAAGCATCTAGGGATGTAGTTATCAGAGGATAACATGTGAGCATTGCTGTCATAGGAATCTGCCTCTTTCAGTGCAATATTTCTTCAGTCCACACAGTTCTATCATCGGACAGATTGAGACACTGAAAATCTTTCACACCTACAACTCTTACATTTGCTGTGTTCACATTCCCTTGGTAACTTTGGCTTCCCTTTTTGTTTGGTTGCCTAAACCATGTTTTTAAATGCTCAATTTAAATTTTAAGTAACTGTAATTTTGGAAATTTGGGCACTGAAGGAAAGTTTTACGGGGGAACAGAATTGTTGTTGGGAGAGCAGTGCTCTCATTTTGCCCACCTTATAGCTCCACCTATGCATACCATTCAGATCAAGGATGAGATCTGAAGAACTCAAAAATGGAAAATCCTATAGAAAAGAGGACACATGGAATCTACAGAGGACACCTCTGTATTTATTTATAGTGGTTCAGTACTGTGAGCCATTGAGCCAGTTGATTGCTTTAGCTTCCTTCTTAGAAATCCAGTGTGGAGTGGTCCTTCCTTACAGCAGGGTTCAGAAAAAGATGGCCCGTATGCTACCTTCCTTCCTTCCTTCCTTCCTTCCTTCCTTCCTTCCTTCCTTCCTTCCTTCCTTCCTTCCTTCCTTCCTTCCCTCCCTCCCTCCCTCCCTTCCTCCCTCCTTGCTTCCTTTGTAATATTTGTATTCTGCTCAACATTGTGACATCTCCAATTTGTTCACATTGAAATTAGATATATAAGATGAGACAATCACAATTAAATACAATCTTTAGAACTTAAGAAATAAAGTTAAATAATTGTGATCTTTCCCAGAGGTTCACGCCACCCACTGAACCAACACTGATATCAAAATTGCTTCCAGTCCCACTCTTAGTTCTGGGATGCCAATGCAGGCCGTCAACTCCTGGAATCTACCAACTCTTGGTTTACAGTGCAGGAGAAGAATTCAGGTTTGTGGAAAACCCAGGTTCAAATTCTTGCTCACACTGTCACTAGAGGCGCTTGATTGTTCTCTGTCTCTCAGACTAATTTGCTAATGCAAAGAAAGACTGTTAGTCTTAAAGTGTTGTGTCTTTTCTTTTTTTTTCTGTATTAGAGTAACACGACTACTTCTTCTGGGGTTGGAGGTGAGGACTATCTGCAAGAATGAAGTAGGGAACAATGTATGTCTCCTTCAACTTCTTAGAGAAAGGGTGGGATTAACATGTAAGAAAATAAATGAAATTAAGCCCTGCTCTTTCTGAAGCAACAAATTTCAAAGCCATTGCTAGTCTTATGGTAAATGTGGTGCCACTGAATTTGCTGCCTGTACTGTTTTCCTTCCTGTTGGGAGGTGTGAGTTACCCAGGTGATTAGTCCAATGGGAACTCAGTATTAGCAGCGTTACAGAAAAAACATTCCCCAGTTTGAGTGTGGCTTCTTAATATGTGATGGCTGACTTGAAAGACAAGGCAAACAGTAGAATTCAAAAAGTAAAAGAAAATATTTACTAAAATTCATAATGATACATTAAACTCACCAATTAATTAATTAGATTAGAAACATGCTTAGCATATTTTAGAAATTAAGAGCACTTAAGATCAGTTGACATTAAAACAGCAGTTAAATCAGCACATGTGTAGTCAGAGTCAGAGTTAGAGTATAGAATAATAACGGTTAAAGGAGATCAGTGTTCTCAGAGACATAGGCCCTTTCCGCATGAGGCGACTGAATCGCTCCGTGCCATTACTTACGAGCTCTTCTTGGGTCCAAAGTAACGCAGACTTTCCCTTGAGCCCTTCCGTAGGGCTCCTCCATTAGTGCAGGGCGAACCGGAGCAGTGCGAGGTCTGTAGATCTGCACTGCTCCGGCTCAAAATGGCGGTTTCCTGTGGCTTCTGGCTCAAAATGGCAGCTTCCAGTGTCTTCACGGGAGTGGACCAACCGCTGGCGCTGGCCAAGCCCACAGCCCGCCCTCCACTAATTGCAGGCTCGCATTGGTGTGAGCCTATGCATCTGCACAGGTAAGTAGGAATGCAATGGTGTGTTCCAGAAAATGTAAAAACCTGATTTTTCTGGTCTTTACTTAGCGCAGGGGAGCACCACTTGGGGGCAGGTTGGATCAGACTGAGGTGCGGAACTAAGTTAAATAGTCCACACCTAGTCTGATCCAAGGTGCGGACGACCTCCGTGCCAGGACGCCTTGGCCCGTTTTAACTGACTGGTGCGGAAAGGGCCAGAGTGACAGTTTAAAACTGACTGACAGTTGAGAACCCTAGCCAGGATAGCCAAAGAGGTGGGGAAGAGAAAATGCTGCTGTAATTCCCAACACTTCCTTTCTCCTTCAGAAAGGGACTAAACCTTATGAAGCACTGGAAGGGGAAACTACTCTCATAGGTGTCATAACATTTCATTAAATCATGGGAATAGTATGTATGTGTTAACAGCTGGGTCAACCATAAGCAATCTCCTCCTCCTCCTCCTCTTCCTCTTCTTCTTCTTCTTCAATATGCTGAGATGATCATCCTTCATCAAGAGTAACCAAAGAAAATGAAGGAAAACTGGATAGCAAGAAGTTGGGATGAAGTGGGCAATATTTGCCTATCCTGAAGAGAAGAGAAGAGAAGAGAAGAGAAGAGAAGAGAAGAGAAGAGAAGAGAAGAGAAGAGAAGAGAAGAGAAGAGAAGAGATGGTTGCACAAGAACAAGAATCTGAGCAGCAGAGTGACAGTCTATGTCCAGTGTACTACAAGTTTTCATGCTCAGAACCAAGGTTTAAATACCTTTTTTCTGCCCTGAAGGGGAAAGTGTTAATAGCTATCTGGCAGAACAAACAATGGGGTCTGGAATGGGGATATGGTCTTCACTCTCGGTGACAAAGCATTGATGGGAATCATCATAACTTCTTAATGTTTGGGCAGGTGAGGAAACAAGGGAGAGTTTCTGCAAGAAAAGGGAACAGATTGATGACCATCAGTAGCTCTATTGATATAATTTCATGTGCTATTGTGTTGGAAGATTGACTCATTGAAGGAATGATTGCAAGCTCATTAACACCAAAGCTTCCCCACTGATTCCTTGACAGTGACTCGCCCATGCCTGAGGTCCCATCTGACCTACTTTTGCATGTGTGCAGCCAGTCCTCTTTGTCAGCATGGCTTTTCAGCCATAACAATATATGATTTACATTTTATGCCAACTAAATAAAGTTCATTGCCAATCATATCATGGATTGGGGATGTATAGTATGGTTACAACCCAACAACTTTGTTTAAACTTTTGAAATTACAAGTTTCCTTGTCAGGCACAAATTTTCTCTAAAACAGGCAGGAGAAGGGAGGACAAATGATGATCTTAGAGTGATGAAGTATGCATGATGCCTTACATTGAGGGAGTGCAGCACCAGCCCCTTTGTGTCACCTTCCAACCCTCCGATCTTTTTTTAAATGGTCAACAGCACCTGGAATAGCCAGGACTGCTCCAAAACTGATCCTAAAATATGCTTGTTTGCCTCATTTCACTTTGCCCCCACTTTGTCCCTGCCTCCACATAGCTCAAAACTAGGTAAAATCAAAACCAGAAATACTGCCATGTCACTTGAGAAAAAAGTACATGCTTATATACAGCCAGTGCAGAACAAATGACTGACTGTTTAAAAAGATGCAAACCACCCATTTGCTCTTTCTAATCCTTAAAAATACATGCAGCGAAGGAACCATTGTTGTTTTTTGCAACAGCACAATTTATATTTTACAATTTAAAATCATTTTCCTTCTTTTGTTGAAGGTATCACAAAATACCTCACCCTGCAAGATAATTTATCAGTTCCTTGTCCTTGCAAGCAAAGGCAAAATGAGTGAGTGATTTATACCCCTAATCAAAACATATTTCTCACCATGGATATTGAAGTGGCTAGGTGAGCTTCTAACCTGTAGTGTCCCTGAATAGACCTCTTTATTAACATCAGGGTTAATGGCTACCCTTTATATGGCAAAGACACATACGACTTCCCATCTCTGATTCATGAAATATGTAGACCTATACAAAAGAGAGTGCAAAATCAAGGAAAGGTCTTACTTTTAAGAAAGTACAATGATTAAACAGAGCACTAAGGAACACACAATAAAATAGATGTAGGAAAGTTTTTTAACCAATTACATTGAGTAACCAGGATAACCCAAAAGCATACTCTCTCCATGGAACATCAAGTAGTCACTTTCTCTGCAAATTAAATAATCAGTCCTGCATCATATTTGAATGCTTCTTTGCCATGGCTAGGAAAAGCTCAGTCCATGGGTGTCTCGGGTCCCCAAACCCCCACTCTTAGGATCTCAAATCCCCCTTTTTTTAAAAAAAAGAAATACAAATTCTTGGTGAAAAATTAATAAAACAAAACAAACGCAAATTGGAACCTTCTAAATATCCACATCTGCATTCCAGCAGCTGAGCTGTAGTGATGGGGAGGAGGCAAAATGGTCTTTCCATATAAGAATGCATCCCCCCATAAAATTTTCCTTTGTTTTCCAAATTTCTAGCATTGTGGAACATGAGACAGTGACAGCTTTTACAGCTAGAACTATTGTATTTATTGTGTTTGCATTCCCTTGGCAACTTTGTCTGCCCCCTTTCTCTGGATGCTTAAAATGTACAGAGCCGTATCAAACAGGGCACATGCCCTGGGCACCAAGGCCAGAGGTAGGGTGCAAAAAAGCTGAAGCCTTCCACCCTTCCACCGGGGCCTGGTCTGCATGCCACCCCACTAGGGTCATTCTTGGCCTGGTGCAGCAGCAGTGGTGGCTGTAGCAGCAGCAGCCTTTGTAGCCAGGCTTGGTCTGCTGCTAGCCCACCACTCCTATTAGAGTCTTCCTTGGTCTGGGGCAGCAGTGGTGGGAGAAGCAGCAGCACCTAGGTTCACAACTTCCACACTTGCCCTAGGCACTGTTGAACCTAGGTACCCCACTGAAACTGTATTTCCAAATGTTTGACTGAAGACTTAAGTTATTTGTTCTTGTTGTTGTTGTGTCCCTTCAAGTTGCTTCTGACTTATGGTGACCCTAAAGTGAATCTATCACAAGCTTTTCTGGGGCTGAAATTGTGTGACACACCCAAGGTCACCCATTATGTTTCCATGACCAATTGGGAAATCAAACTCTTGTCTCCAGGTTCGTAGTCCAATGGTCAAACCACTACACCGTGATGGTTCTCTTAAGTTACTACAGTGCTAAAAATATGGGGCATGGGGGGAAAATTCATGGGAGAAAATTCTTACCATCGTCTGTGCTCCAGCCTCACCCAAAACACAGTGGCATAAAATCCAGAACCCATGGGTGATTGCTAGCCAGTATTCAATCAAAATTCAGGAGGTATAGCCTGTTGTAGGACAAAAACTGACTTCAATTGAAATTGCTTTCTTCCGCTTCATGCCCTTGGATGAGACTTCACTGTGGGATTGGTGAATCTACCATTTTGTTATGAATCAAATTAATTCTATGGAATTCCATTTAGGTGTAATGAAAGTAGAAACTGAGTTGGCATTATTTTTGTATGCACTGCCCTACCTATCTATAGGAGAGTCTATTATTTCTCAAGAAAACCCACATGGTTGAAACTCATCCACGTTATAATAGTTTCTGTTTGTATGCTAACCTAATCACTCAGTGAAATTTTACAACCTGTTTGTCATCATTGATTAAATTTCTTAATTCTAGATTGTTTATGAAACATTCTTATTTTTATTTTATTCTTTATTTCACAAGCATCTGATTTATAATACAGAACTTGACTCCACATACCACACCTAACATAATGCTGAGCATTTTGGCATTGCGTTAAACTACAAAAAGAAGGAAAAGGTAGTACCCCGAATACAATATTGGTAATCTATGTAGAAAGTGTTCTGTTGTTATTAACTGATGAAGGGTCTTGTATTCTACTTCTTTTAGAATTGTACAAATGTATTAACATATTTTATCTGTGCTTCAGGCAACAATTTCAAAGGTAAACAATGAGTCACACTTTCTCAATTCATTCCCAGGTCTCATGAGATATCATGCAAAATTCTGCAGCCATTATGAAAATCATGTTTGTTCTGTGTTATGCAAATATTGTGAAATGAACATGCCTTGGAGATTCAACAAAGGACACTAAAGTTAAAGAAGAAATGAGTTGGCTGCTAATTCTGATCTAGTCAATGAAAAAAAAATATAGTACTGTCTCTATCTTATCTGATTTTAGGTGCTAATCCTGAAAGCTTCCCAGGATTCAACAAATGAATGCAGGATTCTTTTGAAGTATAGTGTTAATTTTCAGAAGGCTTTATAGGCTAAAACCACTAAGACCTTTTCCGTTAAAAGAATAATGAATGAAGGGCATGATAGAGGTTTATGAAGCTCTGAATGGTGTGGGTTGAGTAGAGATCGCCAAATAAGAAGTACATAATTCTAGCACTCAGGATCATTCAGTAACTTATTGACTGGCAGTAGATTCAAGAGAAAAAGGCTTTAGTACTTAACTTATAGTTAAGATTTGCCATTCACAACCACAAGATCAGACCTTGAAAATAACTAGTAACAAGGGAATTGTAATTTGCAAAAATTAATGTCTTCTTTGTAGTAATGGAAACATAATTAAATCATATTACAATATTACAATTGTAATTTAATGAAGGATAACATTGAGGTACAACTGTAGCTGTTTGTAACTACTATTATTCTTCCAAGTACGTGTAGCTTCATTGCTTAAGCGTCATAACTGTCACCTTGAAAGTTGCCTTGATTTCCAATCTGAGGGAAAAGATAGGGCATAAATAGATATATTTTTAAAAGACATCTGCATCAATAGTTTCTAAAAACATTAAAATTCGACAAACACACAAGAGAAAAAATACAACACAAAGAAAACGTGAGACATAAAAATATAAATTAAAAGGAAAGAAAAAGAAAGAAAAAGAAGAGGCCTTGACTTTCATCCTTCCTTTAAACACAGTGTAACCCTCAAATTGATTCAAGCCTCTCAAAGATAATATCTGACAGTTTTTTCCTCCCCCAGTTCATGCTTTTGAAAAAAGAAAAATTAATTTCCTCCTACCAAATGTCAACATATCTAACACTGTATCGTCAATATTACTTTCTATTACATTGCACTACATGTTGTGTTTACATGATAAATGACATTATGTTTTCTAACTGTAATACTAAATGCTACTTGCTGACTTGATTACATTTTCCACTATTTAAAACTGTAGATCTGTTACATGTTATATAACATCACTAAATCCAAGTCTTTCTGTACCATTTTATATTGCAAAATCCTTTACTCCAGTGATTAACCAATCTGGTTTTCATTGTCTTATGATTATAACTATTTAATAACCTAGTTTCAACCAAATCTATTTCATTTTTAATTTAATTCCCCTCTTCCCTTGTAGCCACCCTATCCGTGAACTTCTCTTCCCCCTTCTCAGATTCCATTCCTTGCTATTTACTAATAGTTCGAGTTCATTCCCACTTGGTATTTTTTGGATTATTGTCCTGAAACAGAATGCCTTTTCCCTATCTCTCACCCCCTTCAGTCATACAGGCTAAATCAGTTTGATTTCATTCAACTATCAATGCAATTTGATTACAGATCAGTTTCAGATTAGCATCTCCCTTCTCCCCCTTGAGCTATAATCCCCATTTTGTAAACCAGAATTTCTTGGCCAACCAGCTCCCCCAATTCAGTAGCTAATCCCTCTATTAGCTCAACTTGAATTTTGCCATTTCCACACTGCACTGTTATAGTGTTATTATTCCACTTTAAACACCCTATGGAATCATGGGGTTTGCAGTTTAGTGAGGGGCATTTAGAATTCTCAGCCAGAAAGCTCTTTGGTTTCAGTAAACTACAAACCCCAGAATTCCACAGGATGTTGAAAGTGGAATAGTAGCGCTATAACAGTGTATTGCAGAAAGACCCATAGGCCCTTTTCACACTGCATTTTCCATGCAAAAGGGCCCCTCAACCGTAGCACAAATGTGAGGAGTGGTCCACATGATGAACTCACATTTGCGCGACTCTCCAGGGCCTGGCAGGCACCGCTCACACATTTTTTCATTTTCAGATTTAAGCCAAAAATGGTGAACGGTCGCGCATCGCTCCAGGGCCCTGCGCGCACTTACCATGCATGCGGAGCCTTGGGACCCGGGCTGGTCATGCTTTCTGTCTCAGTGCAGCCTGGGAAGGTCCCAGGCTGCACTGCGAAAAAAGAGACAGGGCTCTTGCACGAGCAAGCAGCTCATGTGGAATTGAAGAAACCTGGACACGAGGGCCTCTCACAAGAGGCTGCTCGCACAAGCACCACACCCCAGCACCGAGAAAAGGTGAGTTGTGGAAAGGGCCATAGTTTCCAAGTTGAGGGAAGTAATGGTCCCACTATATTCTGCACTGGTTAGGCTTCATCTGGAGTATCGTGTTCAGTTCTGGATGCCTCATTTTCAGAAGGGTATAGTCAAGCTGGAGTGAGTAAAAGAGCAATGAGAATGCTAAGAGATATGGAGAGCAAAACATTTGAGGAAAGGTTGAAGGAGCTGGGTATGTTTAGCCTGGTGAAGACTGAGGGGTGATATGACTGAACTCTTTAAATATTTCAAAGGCTGTCATATAAAGAAATAAACAACTGTTTCAACTAATAGTCATACTGTGGATAAACAGAAAAGAAATGGGATAGTTCATTCTTTGCAACTGAAAAGATGTTAAGTGGAATTTTAAGAAATCAACTGGCATTTAAATACAAATTCTCATATTATGGATCTGTTGCATATCTGTCAATCCTGAAAGCTAATCACAAACCACAAAAAACTCAATCAGGGAAGTTTACTTTATTTTAACTCAGTGCCCCCCCACCTGTAGATTTTCTCAGTGACATGTCAAATTGATAAAACAGAAAGCTCCTTTAGCAATGAAGTTTGGCTGGCAACAAATGACATTTGTCCATTTGTTTGTGAGATTGGATGCCAGGTAATTATTACAAATTAGGGTGTACACACAGTCATTCATTTCCTTACAGCTAATTTTGTTGAGCTAATAAAATGAGTTTTTAATGTCCATCCAAAATTGATTGGGAAAGGCACGTCTGAGGAATGATTATGAAGCAGAAACCAAGGAAACCTCAAAACTAGAAAAGAATTCACATGGAAATAAGGTGTGTGGTGTAAAGGAAGTCTTAGCTATATGCATACATTTGCCTATTCATGCTGAGACCTAAAGTGGGGAAGGGCATGTAGATATACATATAAGTGAAGAGAGAGCCACCAAGTTTTATCCATTGTCTCACCTCCATTGTAGTGAGAGTGTCCTAAATAAAGAGCTATAGCACAAGAGGTAAGTAGGAGACAGCATTCCCACTCGCTTCTGCCCAACATTTCAGTCTTTTCCTAGTGACAAAACAAGGAAGTGCAGGAGTAAGACTTGTGGACTTCCAGGTCTCTGAAACAGTTTCCACAGTATGATAGTGTATATGGTCTTCACCCTTCTCATGACTTGGAGCAGAGATGGTTTGGCTAAAAATGGAGCAACATGTTGCCTTTGTTAGGAAGCTGGATGTTTTGAAGTAAGATTGAAGACCATCTTAAGTGCATGGAATGAATTTTTTAAAGAAGCTACATATCCAGTCAAGAAGGATGGGATCTGCTGGTTATGACTACGTAACGAAAAGAAAGACTGATGAAGAATGGATATATGAGAAGATGTGAGGTCATACCTCAGTGTATCAGTCTATAGGCAAGGAAGCAATACAAGCCAAGACAAGTCAAGAAGGAATTGTTACTCTAAGAGGTGGGGGACATTGAGGTCCATCCATAATACCGGTATCTCCTTAGAATTTGGGGAATTATAGTTCCTACCAAAGGAGGTTAAAAGCAGGATTTTTTTTCACTTGTGTCTGCCAGTACTAACTATAGAGAGGACTCCAGTTAAAAGTTAGAGTATATTATTTGAAATTGACAAACCCATAGGAAATAAAACACTCTCAAGAACCATACAAAACTATTAGAAAGTGAGGCAAAAAAGTTTGGATAGAGAGAGATTGGGTGTAAAGAGTGATAGTTACCTGTCCTAAAGCAGAAGATCAAAGCAGAGTTGCTCAGACAGCTGTCTGAGGGTAGCAAGAATGAACAGAAGTCTGGGCACCACATATTACATCCAAGTACTACAATTTACTGCAACTGGTGCTATGTTTTTGTGTCCTATTTTCTGCTCTGAAGGAGGATGTGTGGAAAAAGCAGAATGGCTTTGACAGAAGAGTCCACTATGGGCTGATTGTCTTAACTCTAGGTGACAAAACATTGATGGGAGTTATAACAATCTCTTAATGTTTTGGTCAGGTAGCGTGAATGGGGATGGTCTCTGTAGGATATGGTTACAGGAGGGTCCTTGATTGCTTCACCTGGGCAGTTTCACCTTTTATTGTTTTCAGGAGTGCTTTTAGCTTGCAGTTTTTGAAAGGATTATTGCAAGCCCATCAGCATCAGGCATTCCCACCCAATCCTCTCTGAACTTATGAACTGATCATGTCTGAGGTCTTCCTAACCTGGCAACTTGCTTTCAGTAAGTGCTCTTTCAAACATTTGTTTCAGCCACAAATAAGTCCAATTATGATAATAGCACACCCCACAGTGTGGGGGGTGTATTGTGTGCTAACAGAACCCTAACTATCTGTCTCTATCCCTACTGCCCCCATAGGAAAATGCTTGCTTGTGCGAGCATAGTTGCACATTTTCTGCACTTCCAAAAAAATGCAGACAACAAAAATTGATGGTCAGGTCCTACGCTCATATTATCAATATAAATTCCCATGAAGTGCTTCAAAGGAGCAATCTTGAAGGGCTCAGTGCTGTCAAAGGAGCAGAAACTTGTATTGAAAATGGAAACTTAGGCAGATGGTTGTATAAATTCATTACATCATATTCTTTTCTCTGTTGAAGCTTCCCAGTAGATGAAAAAAAAAAAGTCCCGCTGTGGTCCAGTCCCTTTCATTTTATTGACTACTCTTTGCTCTTCAACTAAGAAGGTATATTATCTATCCTATTACCACTCTCATCCTTTCCGGGAAGCTGCAGTAGAGGGAGATATGGTAAGGAACGAGGCTGTGCCCTCAGCCCTGTTGAAATGTTGAAAGACTTCTTCGTTTCCCCCCTCTTTCCTCTCTATCCCCTTTTCTTTTTCTGTTGTGTCTTTTTAGATTGTGAGCCTGCAGGCAGAAGCTGCCTTTCATTGATTTTGTGTAAACTGCTTCATAAACCCTTCCAGTTGGGGAGCAGGATAAAAAAATACTTGAATAATAATAATAATAATGTTGTATAACAAAATTATGGCTACATGCCTGTGTGTTTAAACTTCTTCAGCTTCGGACTATCTAATACTTTGCTTCTCGGGCTATCTGATATGGGGGACCAGCAACGTTGTTGTTGTTGTTGTTGTTGTTGTCATTGTTTCGAATGGGCCAGGAACCAGCATTATATTTGTGCCCATCAGCTATAGCTGTTTCTTTCTTTCCGGGAATCTGATTAGGGACTGCAGCCAATGGCTCAGGGACCACCACTTTCAGTAAAAGTGTTCTAATAGACACCACAAGAGGAATCTCACAAGTTTGTACTCTAAGGAATGTAGTCAAAGTAAATGGCTTTTTGGTCACATTTGTGATAATTTGACTTAGATTTTCAATATGTTCAGGATTTTCATGCTTAGGAAATTCAAAACTAAGGAAGCATGCAAAAAGGGCACAGAAAACAAATCAGCAGTGGTAGTTGTTTTGTGAATCATTTGTGCTTTGGGGCATATTGTTACAGGTTTGGTGGTTCATTTTGATAAGAGAGGGTCTCCTGATATCTAAATATCTTACTATTTTCAAAGGAATAGCAATAGCAATTGCATATGTATTTCTATACCACTTATCAGCTAAGTGCTCTCTAAGCGGTTTACAATGTGTTTGCTAATTGTCCCCATCAATTTTACCGACCTGCAGAAGGACGGAAGGTTGAGTCAACCTGGAGCCTGGCAGGATCGAACTCACAACCTTGTGGCTGCAGTACTGGCATTTAACCACTGTGCCACTAATTCCACTAAGATTTGGAGAAATCACCTTTTCTAAGCAATGACAGCTAAGGGGATAAGGCTAGTGTGTACTTGTGTGTGTGATTTTTTTTAAAAAAGGCTATTGGTTGTTTTGAACAGCTGGAGAAGCAGAGTAAGGAGAGGGTTATGAGTGAATGAGCTATACACTGGCTGCAGGTATCTGAGTGACCTCTTTCTGTGGATCTAGTGTGAGACAAGGGATTTACCGCCTCATGGGAAATCCTGCTCTTTGTCTCTGTGCATGCCTAGTCCTATCATTAGGCAGATAAAAGTGCCTAAAAGTAAGACAGCAAATTTTTAGAGTCCTTCATTATCATTGTATCTTTACTGTTGGAGAGGCATTCATTAGCTTTTCTGCCTCACGTGCTGAAATAACTTGGGTGGTGCTGGGCACTATGAACCTTGAGAGGAGTGAGTAGGGGATGCCCTTTGCTGCTTTGATTTTGGCAGCAAAATTTTATAGGCCTCTTGCCATGTCAGACTACAGTTCAGTATGTTACCATGCGCAGATCTGTTGGATCTTGCCATGGTAATACATGTTTTGATTACATCCCGTCTGGATAACTGTAATGCACTCTACATGAGGCTACCTTTGAAAAGTGCTCAGAAACTTCACTTGGCCCAAAGAACTGCAGCCAGATTGTTAACTGGGGCTGGCTTTAGGGATCACACAGCTCCTTTGTGGCAATAGTGTCACTGGCTGCTGGCATGTTTCAGGTCAAAATTCAAAGTGCTAGTGACAACCTATAAAGCCCTATACAGCTCGGATCCAGAATAATAACAATAACAATAATAAATTAAACTAGTGTGGCAGTGCATCTTCTCTAAAAGAACACCACTCCTTCACTCCAAATGGCAGACAGGGCTTTAACTTCCCCTTCTCACCTTGTGGGAGGGGAATGAAGGCAACTGGATGTCTTTCCCACTTTGGGAAAGTAAGCTAATGAAGAGGCTTCTTGCATGGGCTGATCTCTGCAATGACAACCTCCATCCCTCAATGTTGTTTCAGTATGGGCTTTTACAGAGCACTCATCCTCTCAGCCATTTAGATTTCAGCATGGGTTTATCCATTCATGTTTGAAAATGAGTAGGAATTTCAGGGGCCAAAATATCCTACAGCCATCAGATCCTTTCTGATCTTGAAAGCTAAGCAGGGTCAGCCTTGGTTAGTACTTAGATGGGAAACTGCCAATGAATACCAGGTGCTTTCACATGAACACACAGAGGAATTTTTGAGAGGGTTATCAAAATTCGCCAAGGGTTGCCTCCGTTTTTGCTTATTTCATGCTGCATCATTTGCAGGGGAGGGCCTTTTTATGTTTAATTTGACTGTTTCAGCCACAGTTTAATTTGCCACTGGGTTATTTTATTCACTTTGAATTTGGCTAATTGGACATTTATTTAAGATCAGCGTATATACCCTGCATTGCCCGGGATTTTATTCTCTCATAGGTAATACTTGTTAGAAAGATTTGAGATCCTGTGTCTCTAATTCCCCAAATTGTCTTGTCCAGTACCTGTAACTTTTCCCCATATTCCTCAATCCAATTTGTATTCAGAGTTATTAACATACAGAGTTTGGGTTCCTGAGGGAATATGCTGCCCTCATCCTTGCTGCTAGGATGCGGTCTCCATAGCAACTTGCCTATTCAAGACAGGGCCAAGAGCTCTCTGGTTGATAATTCTAAAGGCCTTTCCCTAAACTGCAAACCCCAGGATTCCATAGGATCTTCTTAGGTAGCCAATCATATGAGGTCTTCACCTGACAAAGCCAATTATATGAGCTCTTCTCACCTGACACAGATAAACAAACAAACTTTGACTTTTATATTTTAGTAGATTAGGTGGTATAGTGCAGTCCAAAGTGGGTAAACAAATTTGAGTTTCCTGATGAACACCTTTGAGGCATCACATGATGAAGGACTTACTTTTCCAACTAAGAGTGTTCTCGTAGCTGTCCAGCGAGGGACTAATCGGGACTGTCCCTGCAAAACTGGAAGAGTTGGAAAGCATGCAATTGCATTTAGGCCTAGAACAATAGCGTTTTCAGGCAATGTTCACTGCCCATAGGAATTTGCAAAAAAGCAGATTGCACAAATATCCCTGACCACCCCCTCCCCATCGCTGACACAGAGCGATCACTACAAAAACATAAGCTTGCTTGCCAAAATCTTAATGTACTTCTAAAGGCTTGGGCCAAGTTGAAAGTTGTTTGATTGAATATTGAATGGCTCCACATTCATTTATGTCAAATATGCAGTGATCATTGAAGAGGAAGCAGGTCTGGTTCAAGTGATGTCTTGCTGCTATACCATTCAAATGTCCTTAGATGCAAAGAAGGTTTGTGAAGTGGTGGTATGCCTTTGTCTTATAGACTGACTACCTTCCAAAGGAGGAAGGAGGACAACAGATTCCCATTTACAAAAAGTCTACTGAAAGTCTTCTTTGTGCCTTTGTTAAAGCAAAAGAGCCTTGTCCCATGTACTTGCTTACAAAAAGAAAAAGAAAAAGAAAGCAAGTAATGTTAAAATCACATGATGTCTAAATAATAGTGATGACGATGAAGTGTACCATTGTAACAGGATTTTCTTATCAACTCTATTCCAGATTCTGTTATTGTCAGGCCATGGCAAGGACTGGTATCATGCCAGCCTAATATAAGAATTTGGTAGCATTTGTCATGCCTTTGGTATCCTAGCTGGCCTCAGTATTAAAGGAAATATCAGAATTATCATGCTAATCTTCATTCGCACTTAAGCTTCATTTGTTCCAGTCTCATATTATGTGGGAGAATGAATGTAATGAAAGACCACTGAGATAAAAAAGAAGGAATACGATTATCTTGGCATGACATCTGATGGATATATTCGGTACTGGTTTTTGTTGGCTTTTTTCCCCCAAGGAGAATGTTTGGGGAGAGTGTTAAAAGCAGTGAAGTGCTCTAGATTCTGCCTCAGTTGTTAAGTGTTGCAGAATCGATAGAATAGCTGGGTCAGACTTACAGTATAGTTGTCATCTCTTGAATTATAGCATCTTCATACTACTTTCACTGGTACATCCTACAGAAACCTGAGATTTGTAGTTTTGTGAGGCATTAGAATTCTCTTTCGGAATTCTTTCAGAGAATTCTAGTGCCTCGCTAGACTAAAAATCTGAGGATTCTATAGAATGCAGCCATGGTAGTTCAAGGGCTACTGAAAAGAGCCAAGTGTAAAAGAGACATAAGTTGTGAAGCCTGCTTATATGTATCAGGTCCAGGATTCTGAAGGACTATATTTCCCCATATAAGCCCTGGGATTTTTGGGAGAGGCCCGTCTCTCTGTCTCACTACTTTCCCATGGGAAAGGGAAAGGGAAAAGGGAAAAGGGAAAAGGTCTTTTTGGTGGAGGCTCCCAGGCTACGGAACTCCCTCTCTAGGAGGGCAAGGATGGCTCCCTGCTTGCAAGTGGAAGCTTTCCGTTAACTTCTGTCTTTTAAAAACTGACTATGATGGGCTTTTAATGGTGTGCATTTTTTTATTTTTTTCTAATATTCTGTCCTTTAATGAATTTTAAGTTGTTTTAACTCCATACATTGTTTAATTTCTTAAGAATAATAAGTCTCTCTCTCTCTCTCTCTCCCCCCTCCCTCTCTCTGTTTAATCTGTACTCTGTGTGTGTGTGTGTGTGTTTAATCTGTACTAGTTTTGATAATGCATAAGCCACTGAAGCAGCAATGTAAAATCACAGAGGGCAGGATGTTCTATTCCAAAGTCAAGAGAGGCTGCAGCAGTTTGGCTTTGCTTGAACCTAACGGAAAGGAAAAGACTCTGCCCACTCTTCTTCTATCCCTACTGCTGAGTTAACTGACTGCAAGCTACTTTTGTACCTTGAACCCAGTTTTCAGCAATTGAAGCAATCTGAGGAGAAAGGGGAAAGAGAAAGGGGGAGGGAGAAACCAGGATGTCTTGAAAGCAGCTGAGAAAGAGGCAGGACAGAGAATTAGCCAGGACCATTCATGCCAAATCAAGCAGAGGATATGTGTGTATTGACTGAATACCAGTGGATCAGTGACAAAAGAAGTTGTTACCAAGCAGTACACCCCACACTTCGATATGATTTAATTGACAAAATACATTAATTGTCGGATATGTTTAATTGGCATAAATAAAATATAAATTATACACACTTATGGCTGAAAGGCTATGTGGAGAAGGGACACTGGCTGGAAAGCAGATCAAAGGAAACGTCAGCATGTCCACATCATAAGTTCATTGAGAATTAGCCAGGAAAGCCTGATTTAATGGCTCTAAACCAATCCTCTGAGTAAAAACAATAGTCAAGCCCTGATGCAGCAGACAAGCACCCCTGCTGTGTGCATTTCCTACCTTGCCCAGTATAACATCACCCAACTAAGACATTAAAACAATCAGTCCATTCCAGACCTCTTCTGTTCAATCTGTCAGAAAGCAATTAACTCACACTCCTTCTGGGAGATAGAGTATATAAATCCTTGGTTTTGAGCAGTCAGATCCAGTACTTCGCTTGCTGGTGACCATGCTGTTGCTCCAATTTCTGATTGTGTACTGTGCTTAGATGTACAAGTCTAAGCCGCTCTACTGCTTCTTCATTACTCTTCTGGAATGGTAATTATAACTCAAAAACCTCAGCCTTGCTATCCATAATTTTTCTCCCTTTATCTTTCAGTTAGCTCTTGTGTGAATGTGTGACTGTTTGTATCTTGTGTGCATGTGTGAGTGAATTCCTCTCAATAAAACACATTTTAGTTTACTTTTGAAGCTCTGGTGGAAAGATCTTGTTAAGTTACCCCCCTCTCGCAGGCCTCCTAATTTTGAGCTAATTAATTCCCCTCTGTCACGTGGAGGTATTGGCATTTCTTGTGGACCTCTGAGTCACTCACGTTTTGGGGTAACAAACTGAAAAAAATCAGAATAGATAATTCAAGGAGATGAGCCATGATTCATATCCAGATCTAGTGATATACATGCAATATATGGATGAGTTATTCCTGAGCATATGTAAAACACTTCTTCTCAAAGTACTGGCATAGAATACATGCTCAAGCATGTAAGAAATCTATCATGCCAGCAATCTAAGGCTGTTTACACTAAAGTAAATCCCATTGTGCCCTATCAAGCTATTAGTGTTTCCTACAACAAGATAGCAATTTCTGGAAGGAAGGCTGAATTTTCTTCATCCTAGACAATGAGCAGGGCATTCATTGAAATGGAAGTTGCAAAGTATGAGAAATGTCCCATTTAATTGCAATAATGTGGCTACATAAAAGACAATTATCTAATAAAAGGCTGAGTGAATGAAAGTCACAGCCTGTGTTAAAACAACATGATGAAGATATCAATGTAAACTGTTTCTTACCTCTCCTGATATTTGATCATGTGCTACTGTAATATGCTGGCACATTTTTCTCTTCTGTAGCAACTTCACCAACTTATAAGTCACTAATCATCTGCTATAGAAAATGTCCAGACAGCAATTTCATCATCTGTATGAAATATTTTGTAGAACTGGCCAGAACTACATCTTCAATCAGATTCTGTCTAACGTGTGCATTGAAATGTGGTTACCCTTTGGATTTTGCAGTTCTTGGACTTATAACACAGTTTATCCACTTTCAAAGCATACCAAAATGTGAATAAAATGCACATTTTAAGACGCTGGGTGGGACAGCACTGGCAGTCTTCCCCAATCAATCATTTTTTTTTTCTGGGCCGTTTCTGCATGAAATCACAATCCTGGGTTAGGGATGTGATGGCAGCCGTCCACGGGTCATGTTTTTGCATGACTTCATCATGGTCTCACTGCCATCCTGCCCCGACTCATCATGATAGAGGGATATTCGCTTAACAGAATAAATCTGTTAAACACCTGGGATTGTGTAATGTTCCTGTCCTTCCTGGCCATGCAGAAGGGCAGAAAATGTGATGGAAGCTCTTCCTTCTCCAGCATGGCATGGGAAAGAGCCTGGCCATGCTGCGGAAGGCAGGGACCTGTCACTTTCACTCCCTTCCACAGGGAGACAATTGGGTGCAAGGGGTGTGTGTGTTCCCATCACGCTCCCTTCCCAGCAAAGGCATTGACGGGAATGTGATGGGAGGACAATGGTTTCAGGTAAGGTGTGGAAATTGCCTCAGAGTTGCCAATTTTTCAAAAGAGCGATAAGGGACAGTCAAAATTTATGAACTCCAGTGGTCAACCACCACAGGGTCAGCAAATAGGAAGTGGCTATTAACAAGGTTTTATTAATGTCAAATAAAGATGCAGGTTGGGATTCTGAATGGAATTTACATCTTCATAGGTGGAGATATGTATGCAAAAGATGTTTGCAACATCTCTATTTCTCAACAGACTGCCACGATGTTACAACATATGAGCATCTGTTGCACAATGGTATCCAGTGAAATGACTGATGTGCCGTGGACCTGATGTTCAGTGGGCACTGATGCTCTTTGGGCCATTCCTGGTGAGAATCCAGACAACGGTAAGGAAGTGCTGGAGTTTATTAGCAGTGTCTGGTGCACATCAAGAGTGCCTGAGGCTCATTGAGAGAAGTCAAAATGAAAGAAGATTCTAGGGCAGGAAATAAATAGAAGGAAAGTTAGAATCAGCAACACTGGGCTTGAAAAAGAAGGTGAGAAGAGGAAGGAGAGAAAAGCAATCCCCCACTGAGGGAGGAGAGGGATTCTGTCAAAGGGAGGCAAAGATAGGTGCTGGGACTTTAAGAAAAGAAGGAAATGGGACCTAAAATGGACAAAAGAAGAGCAAGGGAGCAGTGAAGCAGAAATATGAAGATAGTGGAGGGGTAGGAGAAGGTGTGTGAATGAATCAGCAAAAGAAAAGATGGAGCAAAGGAGGGATAGAGGGAAGGATGCAAAAAAAGAAGGAAAGGGAAGGGAAAGGAAGGGAAGGGAAGGGAAGGGAAGGGAAGGGAAGGGAAGGGAAGGGAAGGGAAGGAGTAGAAGACTAGGGAAGGAAGGGAATGTGGCCAATAGGAGATGCAATGTTAGGGGAGTGAGAAAAAATGGTTCAGGTAGAGAAAGAAAGGAAGTGTGTGGTGGGGGAGTAGAATTAACAGAATGAAAGGAAGTGGTGGTTAAGGCTGGATTGGGAACAGGGCAGAGGCAGAGGTGAGTAAAAGAGAAGCAAAGGAATGAATACAGGTGAAGGACAGCTGAGAGTGAAGGGAAGACTGGAGGCAACCTCTGTCGAGCAAACCAGGCTGCCCCCACCATTGTTTTCGGAGAGTGCCAAGCTACTTCTGCTTCCTACCACCAAACCCATTAAAATCTCATGATGGCAGGCCAGCAGCCAATGCATGGTAAGGTAGAGGAGGAAGAACAGGAAAAGAGGCAAAGCAGTTGCCAGTTACGGTGGCACAGAGAGATCCTCCAGCATTTCATATGTAATTGAGTTCCTTACTGCACATCATATGCTGAGGAAACTATCTGTCAAGTACAACTGGTGGCTGCTCTTCCTGCTCACACTACAATTTGCCTTCAATATAGTATTTTGGCTATCCCATCTAACATAAATACAAGACAGCTTCTTTGGCCACTAAATAACGGATTTTTCATATAACATGGGAATCCAATTTAGATGTCAGGTTCTCAGATTAAGGAAACAAAGAATATTTGATTCAGCCAATGTATGAAAGAGGCATGTCTCAAGAGGTTCTGAGGGATATTCATTATTAAAAAGCCAGGACCTATCACTAACAACTTACCATGTGACCTTTTAAAAAAAACTGGTATAGCCACCTTTTAAATTTCTTTTTTTAAAAATTATTTTTATTATTAACAATACTGTATAGAAACATACAATAGATAAACAAAAAGGGAAAGGAAAAGAATGAATGAAGAAAAGAATGAAGACAAGGAAAAGAATTTAAAAGGTTAAAAAGTCAATGATCATTCTTCAACCTTTACATTTCTCATAAGCCCAGGAACCTACAGCCTGGCATTACATCAGGCATATGCAGGAAGTAACATCCCTATTAATCTGGTTAAAACATGCATAGAATCTTGTTGTGTACTGCCAGTCACTTTGCTAGAAGTTGACAATGAAAGAGGGAACCAGTTTTGACTGCATAAACCCTCGAAACATAGAGCTCACCTTAACTAGTTGCATAATTCAGGAAAGAAAGGGGAAAATAGAAAGCAGTAAAGCTTCCTAGTAGAATTTAGGGGCACATCCAGACTGACTGAAAAGTCCTAGCTTTTGATCCTGTTCTTTCTGGTTTTATATTAGGTTAAAACAAACCAACCTGGAGAGATGATATAAAAAATCTTTAATCATATCTGTTGGGGGATGATAGGAGTTTCTGCCCCACAGAAATGCAGCAGAAAAGCCAGAGGACAGCGAGCCAACAGCAGCAGCCTTGTTCCCCAGTAAGGATACTCACACACGGAGGAGTTTCTTCCAAACAGGAGGCACTTTATCTTGCAGCAACATTCCATTATATACACAACATGGAACAGACGGACAAAGGCTTGCGCCAGACACCAGTTTGGTCAACAGACAAATACATACTGGGGATTGCTTTCTGATATACATATTTACAACCAATCCGGTAGAGGTTTGCACACTTCCCTCTACCATCTGCACACGACCCCAGTTTCTTATGCAACCTTGTAATTACCCACAGCTGGGGCATGATGCAACATCTTTGCAGTGGGCTGATCATTTTCCCAGGGTTCCCTGTCTGGAATCCCTGACAATCCCCTCCAAAATGTTCAGGCCACTGTGTAGGACATTTTCACAATCCATACATGTCATGCAATACATATTACATAATACATACAGTACATACATTCAAGGGTACAATTCATCTTCCACCTTACACTCTGGTGGCAAGGCCCAGTTTACCTGCCAACTTCTCGTGGTCTACAACTGGAAGTGCCTTTGTGAGCAGATCCGCAATATTGTGTTTAGATGAACAATACCGCAAGCACAAAATCCCATCCTGGATCATTTGCCTCACATTTTGGTATCGTACCCCAATGTATTTAGTTCTATACCGTACGTTTTCTGCTTCAGTCACACGGGACAACAAAATACCCTCCTCCTGACCTTTTAGGGATAAGCATAACTTTACTTCCTGACTCAGCAAGTTGGGTACTTCCTGACCCACTTTTACTGGAACCACTGCTGGAACTAGTTCTGACCTCAGTGCGAGGCTCTTGCTTGACCGTAAATGCAGGTTCAGAACTAGGTGGCAGTGTTGAACTCTTTGGTGTGATGTCGAGTGAGACTTCTGGCTTCTCCTCCTCAGTACTTTCCTCAGTATTTTCTTCTTCATCATCAGCCATCACCGCCCCTCCATCTTCAGAGCTTTCAAGTGTATCCGGGACACTGTCCTTTTCCTTATCAGACATCACTGCCCCTCCATTTTCAGGAATTTCGGGAACACTTTTCTCCCTTTTACCCAGGGGAATCAAAACCTTTTGGTTACAGTGCAGTCTATCCCATCCCAAATGTATTTCAAAGTTTGCACTCTTGGAATACACTATTTTGCCAGCATGGTGTAGAAATCTATATTTGTTACCTTTATATCCCACAAAGCGTAACCGTCTAGATTTCTCCTGTCCAGACTTTCTGAAACTTGGGCGAATATACACACTAGCAAACTGACCCAAAACACGTAGATGCTGCAGGTTTGGCGCTCTACCATACAATAGGTAATATGGAGTTTGCTTCACACTTGAACTCCACATCCTGTTTATGTGGTAGTTTGCTGTCACTATTGCTTCTCCCCAAAGTCCTGCTGGGGCTTGGGCATCCTCCATTATACAGTCCTTCATTTGTTTTAACAGCCCAATTCTTCTTTCTGCAAGACCATCCTCCCCGGGAGATGCGGGGTTGGTGGTTTTATGCCTTATGCCTTTCTTATGCATCCAGGCTTGCAGGCTATTGGACAGGAATTCTCCCCCTCTGTCTGATACAAGACTGGCTACTTTATAAGGAAATTCCCTCTCAACAGCATTCACCCCCTCTTGGAATTTATCTGCTGCTTGGCTCTTCTCTTTCAGCAGATAGACATAGGAGTACCTGGTGTGTCTGTCTACAATTACCAGGACATACCTATTTTGCTCTTCAGTTGGCTTGAATGGCCCAGCCAAATCTCCATGTACAACCTCAAAAGGACGTTGGGTGACACACTTGCTTTTCTTGGCAATGGGGTAAGACTTTACCTTAACCTTTTTACACACAGAGCACTCTAGGAACTTTGGACAATTTCTGACTTGTAACTCAGGGCATACCTTTGCCAACTCTTGCAAACTTTTGTAGCTGGCATGTCCCATCACTCTGTGGAGATAATGTACACATTTTTCATGTAGAAGTTTGTTACACATAGGGTTAACGTTTGCCACTTTTCCTTTGGGCAATATGTGGTACAACCCCTGCTTTTCACCCCTTTTGCACAAAACACACCATTTTCAGTTATTGTACATTTCTCCCCTTCAAACACCACTTTGTAACCCTCACTGGTCAGTTGGGAGACACTCAAAATACAATTCTGCAGGTTGGTAACACACAACACATTATTGAATGATTTACCAAAGCATGGCACATATGCAGTACCCATCTTCTGCACCTTGCTTGGTGCCCCATCTGCAAGGGAAATTGCTGTTATATTTGCATTTGTAACATCATTCAACAGCTTTAAATTGTTCACCATGTGGTGAGTTGCACCACTGTCTAGCAACCACACACCACTCTCAGACTGTTCTTTTGCCACAAACACATGGCCTTCAGCCTGTGATGACACGCCCCTCCGCTTCTGGGCTATCTTCTTCCCTCTGCTCAGCACTGGCATCCTGCAGTCCTTCTGGAGATGGCCGACTCTCTTACATCTGTAGCAGCATCTAGCAAAGCTGCACACTGCTCCTTCTTCCAGGTCAGATGCCTCCTCCTCTTGGTGCTTGTCTTTTCTCCCCTCCGACTGCAGTCTGGAATCGAACTGCTTACGTTGGACTTCCTCCAGGATCCTCCCGGCTACCAGGTCTACAGTCAGCTCTTCCTCACGCACACCCTGCAGGCTGTACATCAAAAAGTCCCACTCCTTAGTGAGGCTTCCCAGCAGAATGAAACTTTTCTGCGTTTCTGGAATATTTACCCGCCTATCGGCTGTCTCTTGAAACAACTGTTTCATTAGCATAAGGTGCTCTTACACAGCTTCCGGGACACAATTTTGTGTTATACAGTCTTTTCGTCCATAGCATTTTGGACAAACACGAGGAAGGTTGATGCACACGCTTCAAAGCCTGCCACAGCTGATATGCTGTGTCTGCAGCAGCAGCGTGAATCAACTGGGAAGGACTTAAAGTAAGCAAAATAACTGCTTTGGCCTTTTTGTCAGCAACCCTGAACACTGCTATTTGAGCAGCAGTTGCCCCTTCTGGGGGCTGTCCCTTATTTTCCAAAATGTGACATGTGTTTTCCTTCATCAAAGCGGCTCTCACATAAATTTGCCAGCTTTGATAATTAGCGTTGGTCAACTTTTCAAAACACAGATAACCTCCTTCAGCCATGCTGCTGCCTTTGTAAGTAAAATTCAACAAACAAAGCAGCTGGCCGCAGTGACCTTGATGAGCTCCGGACTGAAGATTAACTGTCTCTCTGCTAAAACACAGACTCCCAAGGCACCGGAGAGCCAGTCAAACAGTCAAAAACAGTCCCAGTATCCAGGGGAAAACAACTACAGGTGCGCTGTGGATGCTGTGCACTCTGGGTCTGGGCTTATAACCACTGTTGGGGGATGATAGGAGTTTCAGCCCCACAGAAATGCAGCGGAAAAGCCAGAGGACAGCGAGCCAACAGCAGCAGCCTTATTCCCCAGTAAAGATACTCACACACGGAGGAGTTTCTTCCAAACAGGAGGCACTTTATCTTGCTGCAAAGTTCCGTTATACACACAACATGGAACAGACGGACAAAGGCTTGCGCCAGACACCGGTTTGGTCAACAGACAAATACATACTGGGGATTGCTTTCTTATATACATATTTACAACCAATCCGGTAGAGGTTTGCACACCTCCCTCTACCATCTGCACATGACCCCAGTTTCTTATGCAACCTTGCAGTTACCCACAGCTGGGGCATGATGCAACATCTTTGCAGTGGGCTGATCATTTTCCCAGGGTTCCCTGCCTGGAATCCCTGACAATATCAGGAACTGAGGAAAAAATATTCTGGTATAAACAAAACATGTATGGCTCTCCAAAATAAAATTGGGAAGAATGGGAATAAAATCTAGGATTTTCTGCTCTTTTTAATCAGTCTGGATGCACCCAAGTGCAAGCTGGTGACCTTCTTGGAGGAGAAGGTTCGCCAGCTGGGGGCACGAGTTTCTAACCTTCGTCTTATTAGGGAAGGTGAGGAGTTTTTGGATAGGGCAGAGAAGACCTTCCTGAGGACCGAATGGCCGGGGGAGCTGCCAGATCAGGAAGTCAGCACACTGGGCCAAGAAACGGATGCTTGGAGGAATGTCACACGGAGGAGTAGGAGAACCAGGAAGGAAACAGAGACTCTCAACCTACACAATCGCTTCAAAGTTCTTGGCCTTATGAATGATGAGGAGCACCAGGAGGAGGGAACAGAATGTCAACAAGAAGGAATCCAACATCGGCAACAGGAACTAGATCAACACTCCCAGCCTCAACAGAGTGTCCAGGCAGTCCTAGAAGAATCTGCTGGTCGAGGAGCCCCAGACAAGCCTCAGAGGAGGCGAGTTCTGGGTGTTGGGGACTCCTTGCTCAGAGGAACTGAACCGGCAATTTGCAAACCCGACAAGTTCAATCGAGAAGTCTGCTGTCTTCCTGGGGCCAAGATCAACCACATAACGGAGAGGCTAACCAGGCTGGTCAAGCCCACTGACCATAAGCCGCTCATTGTGGTTCATGTTGGAACCAATGACACTGCGAGGCGCAGCTTTTACCACATCGCAAAGGACTACGAACTTATGGGGACAAAGCTTAAGGACCTTGGTGTGCAGGTGGTCATTTCATCTCTCCTCCCTGTTCAAGGATATGGTGCACAAAGGGAAAGGGCAATAGCAGAGGTCAACAACTGGCTCCGCACATGGTGCCGCCGGCAACGGTTTGGGTTTTTGGAACACGGCCTGAATTTCCATGAACGTGGGCTTCTGGCAAGGGATGGGCTGCACCTCATGAAACTTGGCACAAATGTTTTTGCAAACAGTCTTGCACGGAGGATTCAGAGGTCTTTAAACTAAGTTCTGCTGGGGAGGGAGACAATATTATTCAGGGCAAAGACACGGCAAGTGCAGGGGGGAAAGGCCCAAATTATATTGACCAAGTAGTACAAGCGTCCAATGGTGGGAGGAATAGAAACTATAGTACAGGACTTGCAGGAAGGGCCCGGGGATTTAAGTGTCTCTACACTAACGCACAGAGTATGGGAAAAAAGCAAGATGAACTTGAACGCCTAGTACAACAAAATAAATACGATTTGATAGGCATCACTGAGACCTGGTGGGACGAGTCTCATGCTTGGAATGTAGGAATAGAGGGGTATAGCCTATTTTGTAGAAATAGACCAAACAAGAAAGGAGGAGGAGTAGCCTTGTATGTCACGGATGTTTTCACCTGTGAAGAGATCCATGACTTAAACCCAGAAAGCCAGGTTGAGAGCATCTGGGTAAAAATTAAGGGAGCGAGAAACAATAGGGATATTCTGGTGGGGGTTTACTACAGACCTCCAGCCCAGACTGAGGACCTTGATGACGCCTTGCTCAACCAAATGACCGCGCATTCAAAAAGGAGAGATACAGTAATAATAGGAGATTTCTATTACCCGGATATATGTTGGCAGTCAAACTCTGCCAAGACAGCGAGGTCCAGCAAGTTTCTTGCTTGTCTTGCAGACAATTTCATGGTCCAGAAGGTGGAAGAGGTGACAAGGGGATCAAATATTCTAGATCTGATCCTGACCAATAGGGATGATCTTGTTAATGAGGTAGAAGTGGTTGGATCTTTAGGGGGGAGTGACCATGCCCTATTGGAATTTGGCATTCAGTGGGAAGGAGAAGATAAATGTAGCCAGACACTCGTCTTAGATTTTAAAAAAGCGGACTTCTGTAAACTTAGGGAGCTGCTGGCTGAAATTCCGTGGTCAGGAATAGTGAAAGAGAAAGGAGTTCAGGAGGAATGGGAGTTCCTTAAAAGGGAGATACTGAAGGCACAGTCTAAAACTGTGCCAATAAGGAGTAAAAATGGAAGGCACCTGAAGAAACCAGAATGGTTGAGTAAAGAACTCTCAGCTGAGCTAAGCGTTAAGAGAAACATGTACAGGAAATGGAAAAGGGGGGAAACCACCAAAGAAGAATTTAAGCAAGTAGCCAGGAAATGTAGAGAGAAGGTCAGAAAGGCTAAAGCACAGAATGAACTTAGGCTGGCCAGAGACATTAAACACAATAAAAAGGGCTTTTTTAAATATGTCCGCAGCAAAAGGAAAAAGAAAGAGGCGGTAGGGTCGCTGCTCAGAGAAGATGGCGAATTACTAACAGGGGGGAGAGAAAAGGCAGAACTACTTAACACCTTCTTTGCCTCGGTTTTTTCCCAGAAGGATACAAGCACTCAACCTGGTGGTTGGGGAGCAGGTGAGGAAGCAGGGGAAATGCGGCACATAATAGGTAGAGAGATGGTACAGGAATACCTGGCCACACTGGATGAATTCAAGTCTCCAGGGCCAGATGAATTGCATCCTAGGATATTCAAAGAACTGGCAGAGGTCATTTCGGAACCGCTTGCTATAATCTTTGAGAAATCTTGGAGGACAGGAGAAGTTCCAGCAGACTGGAAGAGGGCAAATGTTGTCCCCATCTTCAAGAAGGGAAAAAAAGAGGACCCAAATCATTATCGCCCAGTCAGCCTGACGTCAGTACCCAGAAAGATCCTGGAGCAGATCATTAAGCAGTCAGTTTCTAATCACTTAGAAAGCAATGCGGTAATCACGAGAAGTCAACATGGATTTCTCAAAAATAAGTCATGCCAGACTAATCTTATTTCTTTTTATGATAGAGTTACTAGCTTGATAGATGAAGGGAATGCTGTGGATGTAGCATATCTCGATTTCAGTAAGGCCTTTGACAAATTTCCCCATGACATTCTTGCAAAGAAGGTAGTAAAATGCGGGCTGGACAGGGCTACTGTCAGGTGGATCTGTAACTGGTTGACTGACCGTTCCCAAAGGGTGCTCACCAATGGCTGCTTTTCATCCTGGAGAGAAGTGACTAGCGGGGTGCCACAGGGTTCTGTCCTGGGCCCAGTGCTGTTCAATATTTTCATCAACGACTTGGATGAAGGAATAGAGGGCATGCTCATCAAATTTGCAGATGACACCAAATTGGGAGGGGTTGCTGATACGCCAGAGGACAGGATCAAAATTCAAAATGACCTGGACAGATTGGAGAGCTGGGCCAAAGCTAACAAAATGAAATTCAACAGAGAGAAGTGTAAGGTCCTACACTTAGGTAGAAAAAATGGAATGCAGAAATATAGGATGGGGGACACGTGGCTGGATGGCAGTACGTGTGAAAGGGATCTAGGAGTCTTAATAGACCACAAGCTGAACATGAGTCAGCAGTGTGACGCGGCAGCCAAGAAAGCCAATGCAATTATCAGTTGCATCAATAGGAGTATGGTGTCTAGATCGAGGGAGGTACTGGTACCACTCTACTCTGCTTTGGTTAGACCTCATCTTGAATACTGTGTCCAGTTCTGGGCACCCCAATTCAAGAAGGACATGGTCAAACTGGAGCAGGTCCAGAGGAGGGCGACCAAAATGGTGAAGGGCCTGGAAGCCAAGCCCTATGAGGATAGACTTAGAGAGCTGGGTATGTTTAGTCTGCAGAAGAGAAGGTTAAGAGGGGACATGATAGCCATGTTTAAATATTTGAAGGGATGCCATTTGGAGGAAGGAGAGGGCTTGTTTTCTGCCGCTCCAGAGACCAGGACAAGGAGCAATGGATTCAAGCTGCAGGAAAGGAGATTCCACTTGAACCTTAGGAAGAACTTTCTGACAGTCAGGGCTGTCCGGCAGTGGAATCTGCTGCCTCGGAGTGTGGTGGAGTCTCCTTCTTTGGAGGTTTTTAAGCAGAGGCTGGATGGCCATCTGTCGGGAGTCCTTTGAGGGTGTTCCTGCATGGCAGGGGGTTGGACTGGATGGTCCGTGTGGTCTCTTCCAACTCTACATTTCTATGATCCTATGATTCTATGATTTTATACCCTTATGTGGGAAATTATTTTTAAAAATTTAAATTTTTTTTAAAGTATTTGGTTATAGTTATAGTTCTCAGCCTCAAAAAACTCCACAACTGTGGGTTTGATTATCATGAATTTATTTGCAAGTTTTTCAACCTCTGCTCCCATCACCTCAAGTGTTTCTTTTCTGGGGGACACCTTCTCTCTTGGTGTCTCTGACCAGGCAATGCAGCCCTTTAAAAACCTGCCTCTGGTCGTCTCCTCCTCCACCAGCTGCTGCCTGGCCAGCTAAGGACAGCTCACTGCCTGTTTTCTCAGCACCACAAACCCAAGGATGGGAATGGACGGGAGAGAGGAAGTCTAAGGTCACTATGCCAATCCACCTCCTTTCTCCCTCCATTTCCTGACCTGATTTGGACCCTGGATGCCTGATCCCCCCACAATGTCTCAGCCCCCTTCCCAAAGGCGTGTGCACACACACACACACACATTTTGATATTTGTGATTTTTCACATTTGCCAGAGTCCTGTGCCCCTAACCCAAGTGAATGTGAAGGGCCAACGGTCCTTCATTCCCATTATAGTTACAGTTTGTCTAACATCTCTCTTATTTCCTTGTTCAACAGAAGTAAATAAAATAGATATCTTTTAGTTAATAAATGCTACATCTCACTGCCCTGTGTTAAAAAACAAGCTCTTCTCTCATTCAGCTTGTTGTCACATCAGCACAGTGCAAAACAGTAGCATGTGCCAGCACTTGCTGCTGAGGCCACAGCCCTGTAACTGTAACTAAAAATTACATTTATAATGCAAAGGAATGAAGTTGCCTCTCATTAACTTAAAATCGTGATGTAATTCATTTAAGACTCCATCACTGGGAGGGAAAGATTAGAAGGTCCTTATTATTCATAGCCTTTTACTTCCAAATGTTGTTGTATATTCCCATGCATCCATCACTACCAAAATAGACTCTCTCTTAAGTGGAGTTCTCACTGAGACGTAGATTTTTTTTTCCTTTTCAACTGCGTATAATTTTCCTTGTGCTGCAGTCAGTTCTTGGCCCGCTGACAAAGTTGGTCAAAGGGGAAGACAAATATGGGCCAATAAAACATGAGGAGAATGTAATGAACTAGGACTGCAGCTCGTGTTCCTAGACACATCTCCAAAGAGTCCTTTCCTTGTTGGTTCCTCCTGCATTAACAGGCCTGTGCAAGACAACAGGTGTTCTAGCAGGCTTCCAGACCAGTCCTGTGACAGAAGGATTGTTCCACAGTTGAGGTTTCCTTTTGTACACAGATGCAAAGGTGTTTTAAAAACTGAGAAGTCCCTGCAGAGTTACAGGGCATGCTGCCAGGCTCAGTCCACAAAGACACATAAACACCTAATTGAGCTAGGTCTGATTTTTGTTTTTAAATATTCCCTTGTGCTGGAAATTCAAGATGGTGTTTCGTGTGTGTTTTGTAGGCTACAACATCTGCTTCCCTTCCCCCTGCAAAAACACACATTATCCTTTTTTTTAAAACAAACAAACAGGTAATGTCAGTCATGTGAACATCTTTCCAACAACCATACACCTCAGGCAAAGTAGGTAAAAAACCTTTCTCTCTGTTTCTCTCTACCAGCTTGATCTCACTGTCTTTTGGAAGGGATATCAACCGGTGATCAATTGAAAAGGCAAAAGGGAAGAGGCAAGCGGTTAAAAAACTGGTTGGACTATACTGTGCATTGTATTCAGGTACCTGATAGACCCTTAGCACTCAGCACCGCAGGTTGTCTAGAATGTTCTTTCCTCCATTCAACACCAGGATCTTGGAACTACCATTCCAACTGGGGAGTCCATAGCTCAATGGCCAGGATGGGCTGTAGCTCAGTGACAGAGTATATCTTTTGCATGTAGAAGGTCCCAGGCTGACTCCCCAGCATCTCCAGGTAGGTCAAGGAAAGAATCTTGCCTGACACCTTAAAAATCTTCTGCTGGTCTGTTGAGAATGAAGAGTTAGATGAAACAATGGTCCAGCTTGATGTGAAACAGCTTCCTGTGTTCCTGATCATCAATAAATGCTTCAGTGGAGGATCTCTCCAAGGCTTTGTGGGAAATTAAAATCTAGGTGCTGAGTGGAACTCTGCTTCTGTCCCCTGCAGCTGTCAGATAAACACACAGATGTAGAAGAACATACACCACTGGACATTTTTCTGATAAGCTTCTCAGACAAGCTTCTCAGACTTAGTTTGTTCTGCTAGGGGTTTTTTGGCTTACAGTCTGCTTAATGATGCCAATTTGGGGATCCACATTCCTTTCAGAGAGTCAGCTTAGTGGTTGTTTGCTTGAGAACTGAGACAGCCACGGGACACTGGTGAGGTACCTTCTCATCTGTGGGTGAAACTTCAGTGTACATTTTGGTTTCCTTCTCACCCCCTACTCCTGCCGGTGTTATTCTTACATTAGACTTGTGATTGTTTGATCCAAGGTATAACATCATCGGTTCCTGTATCCTTCTGTAAAGAGGGTATCATTACTTTTTCATCAGCGGATCCTCCTATACAAAATTAATTTTAATCGACTTCTGTCACCTCCGTTTAGTACACTCTACAGAGATTAATAGAAATACAATGGCTTGGGTCTTTCCTGATAAAGCACACCGACTGCAATTATTCATTATTAAATATGTACGTGCAAATTTCAGTCCCATCAGAAATGATGCTTCAGCTTAATTAACTTTGATTTATGAACCAGCAGGCAATGACTATACGAGTGGGCAGATTATTCAGTTAGATAATGCTCTCCCACATTGCTAGGCAATAGGCAGTAGTAAAATATTCCATACTTCAGTCATGTAGCTTTCCTAATAAACCTACAAAAATGTCAAGAGTAAATTCTGAGCCTCTGAATTAAAGCACTAAAGACATCATCTATGCATATTATCTTCTATATAATTTACAGCCAATGGATCAAGGCTGCTCTGAATTCCCTCATGAGGTCTTTGTTACTATGTCGCACAATAGTGGTAGTCAACCATTGTGAGAGCAGGAAATTATGCTTCCAAGCAGAGCTTGTGGCAAATGAATGCGTGCAGAGTTGCAGACCTTGGGGTAGTTTTGTCTGCGGTTGACAAGATTTCCTCCATTTTGTTCTCTTACGGTGCCTCTGGTTCCCTTCCTACTGATGATGTAGATTTACATCCCACTTTTTGAGTAGAATCCTCAGAATGGCCTACAGTGGTTATAAAACACAGGAGACCAAGCAAGAATCACCTAATCCAAACAAACAAACAAACAAGCAAACCTATAAACAAAACAAACAAACAGAATCAGCTTGAGAGGATGATCTGATATCCCTTTCCAGCAGACAATTGCTGTCACTTGGTCCTGTGGATCTAGAGGAAGGAAGTCCAATGCGTTCAGGCCCTGATGTTGCCTTGCTTTCACCTACCTCTTCCCCTTTATAGTGCCTCAGGTTCACCCTGCTTTGCATTCAGTTCCTACTGCATTATGGTTTAATGAGGGCTGTGTGTAAAACCAATTCTAGATGAGGAGCGCATGCCGTTTGATTGCTCCTTCTTTCAGTTCTTTGAGTTAATGTGCATATGTTATGAATATACCCATTGTTGAAATATGGCCAAAATCAAATCTTCTTTTGACTGCATCCAGATTTTTTACTCCTATGCCTTGATAAAACAGTGCAAAGATGCACTCTTGACACAACCCTATGCACAATCACTGTTTTCTTATAGCGTTTATTGGTGTTTGTTTAATTTATACCATTTGCAGGAATGGATTGAAGGAAATGATTTAGCAGCCAGATGCAAAGACCTAGTGCTATTGCACAAATTAAGAAATTAAAAACACCAACAAGATATTGGCAGTGGTTCCACTGAAGAAGCCAGGCCAGAGTTCAGATCTACAAAATCTGAATGCTCTCTGAATAAGAGGATACTTCAGCAGCACCTCTAATTAGGTATGGGTGATGATTTTTTCTTTAGTGTGCTTCCTGGTAACTGTCAAATGTGTAAAACTGGCAAATTTCTTAATAAATGGGATAAGCTGAAAGCTTTGAGTGCTAAGTTGTTGAATATGTGGCTTTGCATTTGTTTCAGCATTAGAACTACCCCTCCTTCTCCTCTCTTTTAGACCAGCTTCTCATCTTTAATAACTACATGGCAAAGAGATACAACATGCACCTTTTCATGCTGGAAGCAGCTGTATACTTACTGAATTTGGCTGGTGCAGATGTGCAACATGAAATCTATGTCCTCATTTGGTTTATTACTCCTTCTTATTGTTGTCTCAAAATAGTCTCTCAAATTTTTCCTTCCTACGCTACTGATAATGTAATCATTCATGCACAACAGTCTCCCCAGATCCCCATGGATCAGGTATTTTCACTCATGTCACTGCAGCCCTTTCCCTGCCAGCTCCTTTTTGAGTCATGTGGATAAATTACCCAGGTCACATGGAAAACATTTACCATGAGGTGGCTTGAGCAGTAGCAATGCACAGGCAAGGATGAAAGCACTAATTTTCAGTTGTCATTGAATTAAGGCATGGGATGTAGGCTCGTGCCATCCTAAGAAGCCATTGCTTTTTCAGAGATGGTATGACAGCTAGCCTGGTGTAATGGTTTGAGCACTGGACTATGATTCTCTCAACCAGGGTTCAGTTCCCTGCATGGCCATGGAAATCCACTGGGAGTTTCTCAGCCCCAGAAGACCCCATGATAGGTTTGCCTTAGAGTTGCCATAAATCAGAAACATCTTGAAGGCACACAACAACAACAAAAAAGAGGCCTCACATTCAAGACTGAACATTGTATGACATGGGGGTAATTAAGAGGACTCAGAATAGATCAATTACAATGATGACATCAATCCCTTCCCATAATAAATGTCCATAGGTATCTTCCAGGAACAGTGTTCAGAGTCCAGCCCTGAGCCACTAGTTGCTCCTCCTCCTTCCAAGTAAAATTCTCCTGTTAATGGAGGTCTCTGTGGATGCCTGCTGCTGCAATTGCAGCTACAGGAAAATAACTGGACACAGTTCCACTCATCTTCTCACTGCTGGAGGGGGCACTAGGGTTCTTTCCACACCCCACCTTCTTCTGACATCTTCCTGTGGGGACCTCAGCAGTGGTTCTGCTGGGACAGACATGCTCCCCTCCACACCATCTGCTTCCACAAATGAAGGAAGAGCGATGGCCTCGCCTTTTCCTTCTGCAATGTAGCTGGGTGCTTTCCTGGGCTGTGCTGGGGCAGGAAGTATAGCCATGGTACTTCCAGACCCTCTGCAAACCAGGCAAATCCATGATGGTGGTGTGATCGCAGGTCATTGGTGGGTCATTTACTCCATGATTGCAACACCTGGGGACCGGAGAAGGATGGGACTGCAACAATACCATGTGTAACCATTGTTGCAGTCCTGTCCTTCTATCCCCATCACAGGAGAAGAACATCTTGTGGAAAGGGCCTATGTCTCTGTAGTTACATCTCTAAATGCAGGACCTCAGCCATAATATGCATTTAACAAGCAAAAAGTAGTAAAAAGAAACTCAGAAAAACTCCAGAAACCTTTTCATTTATTTAATTTGACTCTATCAGGTTACTATTTCCCTGAAGTTGTGGAAGAAAGGGGATAGAAGTGGGAGAGATGGAAAGAGAGAGCATTTTAGAGTAAAACCCAGATTTAGCCAGGTTGATCTTATGCATAATTCCTGTTGCAACTCCTTAGGCATGAAATAGGTTAAATTATGACAAGTGGGTGGTCATATCAGCAGTCCAACTTACTTACTTGCTTTGCTTCATGTCTAATGAGGGATATTAAGCTCAGACTGAAAAGCAAGTCTCCTGGCCAAATGATGTGAGTTCAGTAGCTCCAAGAGTCAAAGTTGCTCTAAGCAGAGAACTCAGTCAAATATCTCAGTGCTTTGCCTAATCTGGTTATGTGAGCAAAAAAGTGGAATACTGAATCATAGTTTTCACTTCTAGGCTTTGCAGCTAGAACTGCAAAGCTGTCACCTGTGATTAGGGATGGGATGAATCCAGAATTTTCTGAATCTGGATCCGGATCCGAGTCCCTGGAAGGTTCTCGGAATCCACGAGTCTCATGAATCTTGAATCTTTTGAATCCTTTTTTTAAAAAAGAGTTTAAAAAGCAAGGGAAAAAAAAGATAATCTTGGTCAAGACACACTCTCTCAGCCTTACCAAAAGCCTAGGCAAAGGCAAACCTCCCTCTGAAGAAATCTGGCCAGGACAATTGTCCTAGTTTTGCCTCAGGATCTCCCCAGATTGAAAATGACATGAAGGCCCTTTGTACACAGGTGGGAAAATGTGGATTAATCCCACGTTTTCCTGCCTGTGTAAACAGGGCCACATACTACAGTAGAGAGCTAATCCAGGTCAAAACTGGCTTTTTTGCATAGCTCCTTCTGGCATCCTGGGGTTTGTAGTTCGATGATACACCAGTACAATTTGGCAGAGAAGGCTGTGATCCCTTGTGAAACTCCAAACCCCAGAATTGTGTCTGAAAGAGGTTTGCAAGGGAGCTATGCAAAGGAATCTTTCAGCTGTCGTAGAAATCTCAAGCCTGTAGCTTCCGGTCAAGTACTGAACTTAAATATGAAATGTTCAATTTAAATATCTTAGAATACAAGCCCAGATGTAATTTGTGAAATTGTTAGAAAAGGCCATTATTACTCTAAGGGAAAACCTCACCTACTTACTATCTTCCCTTGTATGTATGGTCTCCCAGGTTTTCAGGCATCCCGGTCTCCCAGGTTCTCAGGTGTCCCGGTCTCCCAGGTTTTCAGGCGTCCTGGTCTCCAACAATCTATTTAGTTGGTGGATTTGAAAGATTTGGTTTGCCTATTTTGGCACACGGATTTGGATTCAGGAATCTCGAATCCTTACCCAGGATTCGAGGATTCAGTTGGCCCATCCCAACCTGTAATAGTCTCAAATTTGTTATAGAATGAGAAATGTTAACAATCTCATGTGAGTGGATATGTTGCATCTTGTTTGTGTCTGAATTTTCTTTCTCAGATTTCTGTTCTTTCCCCATCAAGTGTTTTTCCTTTTGAGATGTGGTTAATGGGTGGCCAGCTCTAGAGTGAGCTGGTGAAAGGGTGATGGAAGTTAAATGCTTTGTGTGAGGAAAGGAAAAGGTTGACAACAAAGTACACTGCTGAGACAGCAAGAGTCAGGTTTTCAGCAGAGTTGACAATGTAAAGAACCTTCCCACAACGACACTTGACATGCCTCTGATATCTTAGCTGCAGACAAGTAAACCATCATAAAAGGAATACTCCTGAATAACTCTGACTCTTGTACCACTCAACAGGATTTGAAAAAATATTCATCCTCACAAAATAAATCCTTTGAATCATTTCTTTTTTATAATGCAAGTTGGAATCTCTTCCTGGTGTTGCTTTTTGTATTTATGTGCTGCTAAGAGCCCTGAATACCCTAAAGGCACCAGATGCTGTCTGAGGGTGGAAGCTAAGCAGGGTCAGCTCTGGTTTGGTACTTGGATGAGAGACTGTCAATGAATAACAGATGCTGTAGGAGGAAAAAAAAGTGGCAAGACCATCTCTGAGCATTCTTTGCCTAGGAAAACCTTATGAAATTCATAGGGTTACCAAAAGTGGACAGGCAGCTTGAAGGTACATAAACACACAAACCATGGGAACATTCTATCCATGCGATGTTCTGGGTCGAAGACCAAAGTCTCAGGACTCACACATTTAAGAAAAAAAAATATTAATTTTCAGGAATGCTATTTTCATCTAATAGTCCTTGCCTACCCTTGGAGGTGAGGAAGGTGTGGGTTTCAAGCTGTTGATGGACCACAACTCCCATCAGGCCAGATAGTATGGAGAATGGTCTGAACTATTAACACCTGAAAAACTGCAGGTACCGTAGCCTGGCCTATATATACAATAGAGTTTAAGTGTTTGTTAATTTTTTTCCCCTAGCCATCTTACGTTGTTTGATAGCGAACCAATTCTTATGTGAGAAGTTTGGCATAGCAGCCATTTCTCTAGCATTCTATACCATGTTTCTGTAATAACATATATGATATATGTTGTGATTTCTACTAGGGAGCTATGTTTCCAGGCACCTCTTTGTATATATATGCTTTTCTGATTATTGAAATCTGCAGGAAGGGTGTTATCTTAAGAGGTGGGGGACATTGGGGTCCATCAGCAATGCCAGCATCTCCTTAGAATTTGGGGAAATTTTGTAACTTTATACGTATATTTTTTTCATCTTTTTCTCTGTTTAATATATTTCTGTATAGAATTGTAGAGACAGCAGGAACTATATTGTGGAATATAAATGTATCTTTCAAATAAAATTTAAAAAAAAAGAAAAAAAGAATTTGAGGGAATCATAGGTCAAAGGAGGCCTGTGAGAGGAGAGTAATGGCAGGGTCTTTTCAACTATGTATACCAATACTAACTGCAGAGAGGACTCCAGTTCAAAGTTAAACAAAGTATTTTGGTTGGATTGGCAAACGCATGAGAAATCAGACACTTTCCAGAATCACACAACACTATCAGAAAGTGTGGTGTGAACACTTGGATAGAGAGAGATTGGGCATGAAAAGGGTGATAGTTACCAGTCTTGAAGCAGGAGGTCAAAGTGGAGGGACTCAGACAATATCTGAAGACAGCACAGAACTGCAGTCTGAGCACTATGTCCCAAATACTACAATTCGCTGGGGCTGAAGTTAGGTCCTGTATTCACTCTATTTCCTACTCTGAATGGTGTGCATAGTCAAAGCAGTAACGGCTTTCCTGTAGAACTGACAAAGGAGTCTGGAATGGGCTGGTTGTTTTTTATTATTATTATTATTCATTTTATTCAGTTTCACATATAAAACATACATTTATAACTGATAACTTAATTGAAATATTTCTGCTCTTCCACACTGATCTAGTTTCCGTTATCAACATTTCTTATCATGCTAATATTATTGAACTACGTTTAACTGATAATATTATTCATTGAGTCTTGCCTTCCATCTCCATATTGTCGCTTCATGATATATAACCTGTAGCCCCCTCCTAACTTATCTTAAATCATGAATTACAGATTTTCATCTGGTTACCCAGTAATTACCCACTACCGTTTACAACTTGCCATTCTCTTTGTATCTCATTGTCTGATTTCCCTTTTAATCTCTGAGAGACCATATCAGCATTTTTATTTTCAATCAATGTACCCCACCATTGTTCTATTGTAGGTATTTGCTGAGTTTTCCAGAACTTAGCATATTCAATACGTGCTGTTGTTATCATATACAGCAGTATTCTCCAATGTTTCTTTATACCAGCATCTTCTAATGAATCAGTCATATTTAGTAAATACAATTCTGGTGTCTTAACAAACTGAACTTTCATTAATGCACATATTTTGTTGTGTATTTCATTCCAATATTTCTTAGCTTTTGGACATGTCCACCACATATGATATATCGTACCAACCTCATTCTGACATTTCCAGCAATGTCCATTATCTGTTTTATATATCTTTTTCAATTTATCTGGTGTCATGTACCATCTATGAAATAGCTTATAATAGTTATCTTTCAAATTCTGAGCTACTGTAAATTTCTGTGTTTTTTTCCAGCTCTGCTCCCAAGACTCTAGTTGAATTGAATGTCCAATATTTTGAGCCCATGCAATCATTGTTGCCTTTACTGTTTCTTCCTGCCTCTCCTGTTGTAACATTTCTTGATATATTTGAGCTAGTAAATGAGGCGGATTTTTGAACATCCATTTAATAGCTCCAGTTTTTTCTTTGAAGTCAATTCCATATGTTTTTATGTCCATCTGAAACCTTTCTGCTAATTGTCTGTAAGGGAACCAACTCAATATTATTCCTTCTTGTTCTAATTTTTCTCTTGATTTGATCTTAAAATTATTGAATGTTGATCTCTCAATTATGTCTTTGCATCGCAGCCATTTATCTGTATCTATCCATCTGCCGAAAAAAGCCTTTTGGGGTGAGACCCAAGTGGGGAGCTGCAGTATGTTTTTAGTTTTATAGTCCTCCCAAATTTTCAGAAGCGATTTCCTGATATAGTGATGTGTGAAGTCTTTGTCTATTTTTGCTTTATCATCAAACATATAGGCATGCCACCCCATTCTCAGGTCTGCTCCCTCCAGTGCCAACGTTCTCATATCTTGTAGGTCTACCCGTCTTTTATCCACATAAATGCCGCAGCCTTGTAGTATATATGAAAGTCTGGTAGTCCCATTCCTCCTCTAGCTTTTAAATCAGTCATATCTTTCTATTTTATCCTAGGCTTTTTCCCTTCCCATATAAACTTAGTTAGTTCTCTCTTCCAATGTATGAAAGGTTTCATATTCGTTATTATGGGGAGGTTTTGGAACAAAAAAATCATTTTAGGCAAAACGTTCATCTTTATTGCAGCTATCCTCCCCAACATTGACAATTGCATCAAAGTCCAAGTTTCTAAATCTGTTTTTATTTCTTGCCATTTTTTTTCATAATTATTTTGAAATAGTTCATTGTGTCTTTTAACTATCCAAATACCCAGATATTTTACCTTTTGTCCTTTATTAAATCCTGTTTTTTGTGCTAGTTCCATCTCTTCTCTTTCAGACATATTTTTGGTTAAGAAAACTGTTTTCTCCTTGTTAACTTTAAAACCAGAGAAATCGCCATATTCTTGCACTGTAGAAATCAATTTTTCAATACATTTCCCTGGATCCTCCAGTAAAAAGACCAAATCATCTGCGAAGGCTTTTAACTTAAATTGATATTTCTTAATTTGCACACCTCTTATTTCTTTATCTTCTCTTATAGCATTGTTAAGTATTTCCAGTGCCATAATAAACAACAAAAGAGACAGAGGGCAACCTTGTCTCGTTCCTCTATGTAATTCTATCATTTGTGTTCTTTCCCCGTTTATAACCGGTCGTGCTTGTTGTTGGCTGTATATAGCTTCAATCCATGCAACAAATTTTTCACCTGGCTGCATCTGTTTAACTGCAGTCTTCATAAATGGCCAACCGATCATGTCAAAAGCTTTCTCCGCATCTACAAATATCATGGCCATTTTCCATTCATTATGCTTTTCATAATATTCTATTACATTTAGAACCGTTCTAATATTGTTTCTCAAAGATCTTTTGGGTAAAAAACTGTTCTGGTCCTCATCTATTACCTCTAACAGCACTTTTTAAAGTCTTGCTGCTAGAATTGAAGCAAAAATCTTGTCATCTGTATTCAAAAGTGATATTGGTCTGTAATTCTTTACATCTTTCAGATCTCTTCCTTCTTTCGGAATCAGCACTATATTAGCTTCTTTCCATGTATCCGGCATTCCTTCCTTTATTATTTCATTTGGCGTGCTTTGCAAAGGTAATGAAATCTCATGTTCCACATTTTTGTAATATCTTGCAGTAAAACCGTCAGGTCCTGGAGCTTTATCATTCTTCAGATTCCTTATAGCTTCCACCACTTCCATCATAGTAATAGATTGATTCAAAATTGATCTTTGGTCTTCATTAAATCTCATTGTATTCATTTTGTCGAGATATTACTCCACTTCTTGTATTCTTTTCCCTTTTGAGATCTTACTCATTAACTTCACATAGTAATTATAAAAAGCTTGTTTTATTCCCTCCTGTTTTGTAATTCTTTCTTCTCCTGTTCTTATCTCAGTTATGATATTCCTGGACCTTCTTTTCCGCAGCAAACTTGCCAAAAAATTTTAAGGTTTATTAGCTTGCTCAAAGAAATTATATCTCGTTCTCCTTATCTGTAACTCTATTTCTTCCAAATTAAGTTGATTTAATTCCGCTTGCTTTACCTTCATCTGTAATCTTAACTGTTTATCCGACGGCTTTTGTCTCATCTGTTGCTCAATTTCTTTCATCTTTTCCAAAATTTGCTGCTAAGTGTTTCACTTTTCTTTTTTAATCTCTGCGGTCCATCTGATAAAATTACCACGCACCACTGCTTTACTTGCATCCCAAATGGTTTTCATCGATAGCTCCGACGTCATGTTCTCTTTGAAGTAGTTACTTATCTCTGTTTTTACTTTCACTATGTACTTCTCCTTATTCCAAATCTCATCATTCAATCTCCATGTTCTTTCTCTGTCTTTAATCCTTATCTTCAATTGTAGTGGATTATGGTCAGAGCATAGATTGGGAAGAATGTCAATATCTGTAGTTTTCATCAAGAGTTGTTTGGTTACTAGTATCATATCTATTCTTGACATCGACCTATGTCTATCCGACTAGTATGTATGTCCATCCAGTTGCCCGTTCTTGTATCTCCAAGTGTCATATAAGTTTAAATTGTACATCATATTAAAGAAGCTCTTAGGTAATTTACCGTTGTTCCGGGAAGTTAACTTTTGCTTTGTCCTGTCAATTTGAGGACTGATTACTCCATTAAAATCCCCCAGGACAAGAATGTTAGAGTTTCCTGTTTCATCAAGGTATCTTGATACCTCTTCCTGTATTGCAGGGAAGAATTCGCCTTTAGCTCCATTTGGTGCATATATCCCAACTATTAATATTTTGTCCTGTTTAGAGATAACTTCAACTCCTATATATCGACCATTGCGATCTTGGAAAATCTGCTGTGCACCTAATTTTGAATTTACATATATCAAAACTCCCCTCTTCTTTTTGTCTATCGTAGCTGCAAAACAGCTACCTAGTTTCAAATTCCTGACATATCTCAGTCCTGAGTTCTAATTTGAGCTTCTTGCAAGCATATTATATTCAACTTCTCTTTCTCTATATAATGACAAATTTGTCTTCTTTTATATTCAGAGTTAAACCCCTTAATGTTCCAAGAGTAAATCTTCAAATCCGTTTTGTCAAATTATATTAATATTTTATTTCTGAAATTGTCTTATTCCTTCAGGATGTCTCCGTCTACCTCCCCTTCTTCTTGTTCATAAGTTCCATGTGCTGCTTCTATTTGTCCTTCTTGTTCTTCATCATCCTCTTCTTCTTGTAATTGTTCTCTGTCCTCCTCTGGAGGTAGCTGCTCGTATTCTTTCTCTCCTTCAGAAATGTCTCTTTGTAAATCTTTCTTCAATCTATCCATCATTTCTCTTGTTTTATGTACTGAATTAATCCTGTATCTCTGTTGTTTATAATTAAAGGACAAGCCTTCAACCTTTTCCCAACGATAATTAATCTGATACTTTAACAGCAGATTTGCCAAAGGTTTATATTCTTGTCTTTTCTTTAGGATTTGATAAAGTATGTGTTTAAAAATTCTGACATCTTTGTCTTCAATCCTCAGTAATCCATCATAGCTTCGTTGTAATATTTTATCTCTAATCATGGTCCAGGTGAAGGTTATAATAATGTCTCTTGGTAATTTCCTCTCTCTCGCCACTCTGGAGGAAACTCTGAACATTCTGTCAATATATGTCTCCATCTTTTCTTCTTCAATATCTATAAATTCTGCCAAAGCAGGTACAATTTTTCCGTACAAATTCTCTGCTGAGGCCTCTGGAACACTTCTTAATCGCAGACATCTTTCCCGATATCGTAACTCCTGCTGGGTAATTTGCACTTCATCTTCTTGCTGCTTGCCCTTCACCTCATTCATCTCCTTTTCAACTGGTTTGATTTGTTGTTTCATCTCCTTGGTTTCTGTTTTTAACTTTGTCACATCTTTTCTTATATTTTCCAATTTCTTCCCCAGTTTGTCTATTTCTTGTTTCATGTCAGCTCTCATCTCTTTCCTTGTTTCTTTTATGTCACTTCTTATGTCCTCTTTCATACTTTTGAACTCTTCCATCATCTGTAACATAAAGTCTTGGGATTTCTGAGGTATATCCACAGATGTCCGTCTAGTTGTCTGGGAAGTTGTTGTTGCCCCGGCTGCCGCCGCTCCTCTTCTTGTCCTTTGATCCATTTTGAATTATTTTTTATTATCTAGTATGGAATACTTATTGCTATCTTAACCAATATTCAATATTGAGTTCAATTCGTTATACATATATTTTTAGCAGTTTCTACTTTAAAAAAAACTTACTATATTACAAATTCTTATTAAGTTCAAATTATTATATCTATACTTCCTTACACTTACACTTGAAACTAATTCATATTATATATTCAGTTCATTACATATAAAGTTCAGTCACATATATCCTTAACTTGAATTAATTACTTGATAATTGCCCTATCCAATCTTTATACCAATGTAATAATTGTAAAAATAACTGTATGAATATACCTATATATCAATTTTATATACAATTTATAGGAGTGTATGGATTTATTCTATAGAATTGTATAAGGCTCCACTAATATTAAAATCTAATGCATCATGTTCACTTCATTCTGGAAATTCATTCAATAAAATCACACTTTGGATTCATTCAGTAAAATCAACAGGCTGTGCCTGGATCCAATTCTTCCTCTTCCCCCTCCCAACCAATGCTGTATCTCCTGTCTCCTCTGGATCTGTTCCCAGACCTTTGCTGTGAAAATTTCTCCTCCAATGTCGATAACGGGATTCTAGCCACTCCGCTGCGTGGGGGAGAAGTCTCTCTATGTTCCTGTCCTTTCAGCACTGCCAAAACACTCCCTTGTCCTTTAAATCCAGATAATATTTCCAGAAACCAGAATGGACAAAAAATGAAAGGAGCCCACGTAATTTCCAAGCGAGGCTTACAGTTTTAAAAATCAGAAAATCCAAATGGCACAGCCTCTACTTTCAATATTCAATGTATATTGTTCCAAATTCAAAGTTCAATATTCAGTGTTCGATAAAAGTATAATAAATCCAAAAGTAAATCCCAGTGTCCTTGCTCACCACAGAAAAGACAGTTAATCCACAAAAATCGGTTGCTACCACTTCTTAGCTCCTGTATTCGAGTCCCATAGATATGTAAACCAATTTTATGCCAAAATCCCAAATCAGTTCAGTCAAAACGGAAGGCAAGGTAAAACGCAAAGCATATACTTTAACTTTTAACAACAATATCCCTGCTCAGTCCGGTCTCTTCATATCCTCCAAAAACAAAAGGACCTCAAAAACAATGCCATTTTCATATCTTCTTACAAGAATCCACTAGGGCAATCCACTAATTTGTCAGTAACCAGTCTATAAATGTCACAGTCACAGTCCTCTAATCAAAAAATATTTTATCCACCACTCCTTACTCACAGTCTGCTGGATCACTTCATACTGCCACTCTTGTTCACTGCTGCAAGTTCCACATTGTTGTAGTATCCATGGAATAAAACTAGATCAGTTGCTAACTGTTGCAAATTGCGTCTTCTTACTTTAAAAGTCAGCGGCGGTGCTTGTGCAGCAGAAACGGCGTCCCTGCTGGATCCGTCGTAGCCCTTCGGCCCCCCTGGTGCCTCCCGCTCCTTCTTGTCAGAAGGAGCTTGGCACCGGTTATGGAGCCCCCTTTGAGCTGTCTTCTGCACCCCCTTTACCGGGGGCGTGACTAGCCGCTTACTCGGTGGAAAAAGCGGCTGGATTCCAGCAGGAGATAGCACGGAGCTTCAGAGTTCACTCCGTGCGACCTCTCACGTGCGCCATGCTACCCAGGAATGGGCTGGTTGTTTTAACTGTAGGTGACAAAACGTTGATGGGAGACATGACAATCTCTTAATGTCATGGCCAGGCAGGGGGTATAGGGAAGATTTCCATAGGGTGAGATCAAGGGATGGTACCTGATTGCTACACCAGGACAGTTTTGCCTTCCATTTTTTTCAGGTGTGCATGGAACCTGAGGTGTTGAAAGGATTATCACAGACCTGTAAATGTCTGGGTTTCTTGCCAAATCCTCTCTGAACTTGTTACCTGACTATGGCCATTTCCGCACGGGGTGAGGGAATTGCCCTGTGCTGGTACTTACCGGACTTCTTGGCTCCACACTTGGGTCCAGGCTGGTCCGGAGCTGTGCGTGGCCACCGCTCCGCACTGCTCCGGGGATGAAAATGGCTGCTTCCGGTTGGTCGAGGCTCTCCACCAACCGCTGAAGCTCACCAGCCTAAAGCCCGTGCCCGGCGGATAGCAGGCTCGCACTGGTGCGAGCCTGCAAATCTGCACTGGAGTGTGGGCATGGAGTGGCGCGCTCCGTGCTTTTGAAAGACCTGTTTCAAGCGGTCTTTCAAAAGCACGCTGGATGACCACTTCAGGTAGTTCCGGAGTGGGCTGAGGTGCGGAACTACACTAAGTAGGTCCAACCAGGCCCTCTCCCAGGTGCAGACATCCTCCCTGGAGGACACTCTGCACCGTTTCTTTAAGCCCGTGGGGAAATGGCCTATGTCTCAGATCAGCTTTACCTGGCAACATGCTTTCCAGTCAGCATTCCTTCAATCATGATTTTCAGCCATAAATATATTCAATTATGAAAATAGCACATCCTGCAGGGTGTGTGTGTGTCTGTGTGTAGGGTATAGTAACAAAGACCTTCTTCTGTATCCCATCAGTGACGACAATACATTATGGGAAGGCAGGAGAGAGGGCTGTCAGTTTCCAGTATAGTCAGAGACTTCTTACATCAGCTCCCCAGGTTGGTTTAGTATAACTCAGTACAAAATTAGAAAAAATGTGAATAAAAGTTGGGACTTTCAATCAGTCTGGATGTACCCTTAGACTGTTTTACTGTCAGAATGTATAGTACGTTTTTAGACTTACTATTTTAAATAGTTTTAAATTATTACAATTGATTGTTACTATATACATCTCTGATATAATTCAGGACATTATTTAAATAAATAGATTTTGAATATTTAGGAAATGTGACTACAAAAGCAACATCTAGTTAAGATTAGTAACATAGGGATGTAGCTACACCTCTAACTGTGTTCCTAAGTCCTAGGATGGAGATATTTGGAGGTAAGGTACGTTTCAGAATAGTTCTGGCTTTGCAGAGTTTTTTAAAATTATATTGCTTTTGTAGATCCCTTGATCTGATAAACACCCTATGAAGGAGTGATGGAACTTGAGCTCCTTCCTTATGTAGTCCCAAACTGGATCAAGGGAGTGAATGTACACAATTTGTATTATCGAAAATTGATCAGTTGAAATTATTGGATCCTCTTTTTTTTTTTTTTTTTGACATTGCAAATTGCAAGCATGGGGGTGGAAGGTACAGGATGAATAAGGATCACAGTAGGGGGCAAATTATTATTCTTATTACTCATCATCATAATCATCTTCATCATCCTTTGACTCTAATGTTCTAATCTGATCATTTCAGCTAACTCCTTTTTGAATCATCTGTTTCAGCTGATCTATTAGAGTTAAGTGTTCTATTTGGGGCAGTGCAAAGGACCTGGACCTGGCAATGCAAAGGACCTGGACTTACACCAATGCAGCACTATGCAATTAACATGCAGAAGAGCAACACAATGCAACAAATATCAAAGACCGGGTGATTCTGTGAATACACAATGCACAATTGTAGTGTATAGTATTGGATATACAACTACGAAGTCAAGCGTAGGATGCACAACCACAATGCACAATTCGCAACTTGAAAAGACAAGGCACACATGAACATGCTGTCTGCACAAACTCTTCATCTGTTGCTATCAGCAGAGTATGTTCATTGTGCAATGGTGACTTTTAGGTCCTGTATGTGTACCATGATTCGTATTTGCATATGTTTCTAAATGAATTCTGGCCAGAGTCTCCTATTAACTTATTCTGAATGGCACTGGCTTGCCTGTTACTCAGGCAAGACGAAGATTTTTTCTCAGTCTCTCCTCCTTTGGCTGTGGAGATGTGAGAATTTAACCTGGGAAATAGAGTGGGGCTATTGCAAGCCAGCTGAAATGGATATAAAACAAAACAGTGGTCCTGGATGGCTCAGTAGGCAATGTCAATAGATCCTCTTGCTTCTTTAGACCCTGATTTGTCATTTGAGAGTCCCCAACCTCTGCCTATTTGGGAGACTCCTAGAAGGTGTGTGAATCAGTAGAAAAGACCCAATGAGCACATTAATCCAAAGAATTCAGGCCAAGCACTGGATATCCTGACCATTCACCCAGAGGTCACCTCTCTTGTTCTCTAGAAATTGCTAGCCTTTATTTTTTACTTCACTGAAACATAGCAAACAATCTTGGATGCATTTTGGCATTTAATAGGATACCTTTTGCTTTCAGAGTGTGCAAAATACTTATCTTACTTCCCATGCCTATTACCCATAGTGGCTTTATCTCTTGACACCATTAAGTTACAGAAATAGAGTTATTTCTAATTCACAAGCAATCAGAATTCTGGGGTGAAATGTGATCGTTTTGCCTCTAGGTGGCACAAGAGCACTTCCAAGCACCACTGGGTAGGATGGAAATAGTATTTTATTACACAATATCTCAAGCGGCTGGGCCAGCATCACTAATCTGGCAATCTTGTTTAGGAGTGAAGTTCTGAGCATGACTGCATGTTCAGATAAACAATTTAGGTCAAAATGCTGATACTGGTACTAATAATGTTACTCAAGCAAGATGTTCAGGCAGGGATGGATGCCTTAGCAGAATATAGCATATAATAAGCCTGTAAGACCATTTGGGGAAACATTCTTTCTATTTCCCACTATGTTATTTTTATTTAACTTAACCATGAAAATCTCCAGGTGAATAATAAGAACAAATAACAGTCACAAACTATGATTTACATTAATATTATCATTATCATCATCATTTTTTAAAAAAACCCTCCTACAATCCTCTTTGGTTTAGCAGAACTCTAGCTTCTTTAAACAGTGCAGGAGTCAACAGGAAAACGACCTAATTTCAGCAGCATTACAAATAACCAATACTGTTTGTCAAGTACAATTAGCCACTACTCACCACCAAGGACCTACTGGAATAATCATATTTTTTTTAAAATGTCACAAGCAAATTACAGCATAATAAAGATAGCATCTTACATATAGTCAGTTACAAGCACTGATAGCCACTGCTAAATAGTTGCACTTCCGGTCCATTGTTGTTGTTAGGTGCCTTCAAGTCATTTCTAACTTACAGTGACCCTAAGGTGAATCTATTTTAGGCTTTCTTGGAAAGATTTATTCAGATGAAGTTTGCTATTGCCTTTCTTTAGTCTGAGAGAGTGTGATCTGCTCAGGGTCACTCACTTGGTTTCTATGGCAGAGCAGGGATTCAAACCCCGGTCTTCTGGAGTTCTGGTTCAGCACCAAAATCTCCACACCACATTAGCTTTCTCTTCCAGTCTGTAATCTCCAGAACTGGGTCTCAAGCCAGTTTAGGGAGAGGCATTTAGACTTCTCAGCCAGAGAGCAATTTGGTCTCAGTAAATAACAAACCCCAGAATTCCACAGGATGTTGAAAATGGAATAATAGCACTATAACAGTGTGGTATGGAAAGGTCCGGAGTCTGCATTCCAATAAAAGTGAAGATGCTATCTCAAAGAGACACAAGAGCTAAAATTGTAATCTAGCTGAAAGTGAAGGAGGAATAAAACAGGCAGGTAAATTTGGTAAGATGCTTTCTAGAGTTTCTGCGCAAGTCCACTGAGTGGAACATTTATTTAAAGAAGTATACACAACAGTCACCCAAGTTCAGACTGTACAACATGGAAACTGGGATGGATGTTAAAATCGGTATGTGAATTCACTCTCATGGAGATGCTATCTCTTTCTTACCATTTTTTTAAAAACCTATAATAATACGGTAATATGTTTTTTTAAAAATATAATATTATATACTGAAGAAAAAGGCATACTATATAGAGATCAAAATTATACCAAGTGTAGAAATACGTAGCAATTGTTTAGAATTTATACAACCTAAGCTGGCTAAATAAATATAAAAATGAGCTGTACAACAGGGACAGGCTTGTTTTAAAATGGAATTAAGTTTTGCTTCTTTCATTATATGCTTTTCTTTATCTCTTGGTTTGTTTTCTGATTCTGTGTGTAAAACAAAGTTGTCATTGGTATTCTACAACAGCTACTTAGGCCCCTTCTGCACAAGGCTGATACATCACAGTAGCATCGTATTGTCGCTTTTACATCTGCATGTTAAACTGGTTTGACATCATTCTGTCCTCCATGGTTCCTCACGAGTTGAGGTCGTAGCACAGTTAACATCGACCAATGTATTGTAAAAATGGAAAAACTCCGATGTAAACAACTCAGACTGTTTCTGCTGTGTTTTTCCTACATGCAGAAGTGTTACATTGATTCACACACTTGCGCTAAAACGTAGCAATGGTTTCTACAACTTTTTTTTAAAATTGACCAATCAGCGGCAGTGGGGTGGAGCAAGGGAGGGGAATGGGAATTCCATGATAATTGACGATGTAGAAGCTACAAATGATTTTCTCTGCTTTACTTCAATAGAAACTGGAGGATGTGCAGATAGGAATTAGGGTAAGTTGGAGTAAAAAATACTGCTCATGACATGCAGTGAAACGCTCCTCCACTCTAGTGCAGAAATGGCCTTAGCTACATATCCATAACCATTTTTTTTTTTAAAAAAAAGAGATGTGGAACAAAGACAAAAGGAGCCTAAGCAGTGGAAAATGAGAACCTAAAGGACCTTGAGGTATATGGATTTACTCATTCATACTTTATTCTGATTGTTATTGTGGATTTTAGCGGGTCTTCCAGATAGAGATGCACAAATTGAAATGTTTGAGAATATGAAGAACTTTTGGTGTTGTTATTGTGTACCTTCAAGTTGTTTCTGTCTTATAGCACTCCTAAGAGGAATCTAACACAGAGTTTTCTTGGTAAGATTTGGTCAAAGAAGGTTTGGCAATGGCTGAGTCTGATAAAGTGTGGCTTACCCAAGGTCACCCACTGGGTTTCCGTGGCTGAGTGGGAATTCAAACCTTTGTCTCCAGAGTCATAGTGCAACTCTCAAACCAATACACCCTGCTGGCCCTAGGAACAAGGAATGTGTTGTTTGAATTACCAGTGAGAAAGTGATGGTAAACCTGACAAATGAGGTAACACTCTGATGAAGGGGGCAGAAGTCCATGAAGTCATTCTAAGAGACCCCCCCCCCACAGAATCCATAGTCATACATACCTATTGTAATGTTAAGATTCATTTCTGCTTGACAATTATCCCCTGAAAAGCAACCATCTCTGATGATGGAAGAAGATATCTATTGCTCATGGCTTACCATTACCAACTGGAACTATTCAAGTCCAACAAACAGAAGATGCTAACCACTGTACCAGGCTGACTCTCAAGCACTTACAGATTCATAAATTTATGTTACAAATCTGTAACTGCAATACTGAATGCCATCCATCACTTTATATCCATTTTTTCATATCCATTAAGTTTGGTGTGAACTGAGCAAATTTCCCATGTATCCCATTATGTGTGAAACATTTCCAGAAGAACAGATCAATCCTGTGAATGTTTACTTGGAAGGGGCTTGCCTGTAGGTAAGGATTGCTGCCTGACTTCTGCTTTTATTTTGTATAAATCTCGACAGCTAGAAGTCCATTTGGTCTCTGTAACATAGAAAAAAATAGAATAGCTGAGAATCACTGCATTTCAGCTCTTTCTTATAATACTATCCAAGCGTAGTGTTACATGAAATAGAACCCATTTTAATTAACAGTTCAACTCAAGGAGAGTCTTTCGTGTATATATATATATATGTATATATATATAAAGTTTCATGAAAATCTCATGGTTTATGGCTCAGTGCTGTTCTTCCAACAGCAACAACAAATTTTGCAAAATATGAAAATACAATTCTATTATGTGGTGTTAGAACAGATAATTAATATGAATAAAATATGATTTTATACAATTATATTTTTATGGCTATTGTAATTGGTTTCCTTGATGGAAAAAATGTAAAAGATGTTTTATAGTAGACTTTCTGTTGGCATCAGAGGCAGACTTTTTTTGTTTGTTTTCTCCACTCTTTCCATCTAGCTATGTTTATGATACCAGAGTAGGGCAATTGAAACAAGTGAAAACAGCAAAATTGGAAATCCTCTTTCTGGTGTTGCTCCTTAGCAGTACAAGGTAACAACGGACCATCTAAAGCTGAATTCAGAGCCATTGAAAAGGGGAAGGAGAGCGCTGGCTTATTTCTATCAGTCTGTCCTGATATTAGCAGAAATTCTAACTAGGACTGAATACTTTCAAATTCTTTTATTTTCTTTGAAATTAGCATCTTGGACACTAAGCCAGGCTCTCCATAAAACAGCAAACAACTATTAAATATTCACAATCTTTCTATGTTTTACTACTTGCTTCTTCTCTCCGACCCCAACTTGCCACTGGCAACTGCTCCTCTGTGCTATTTTACATCTTCTACTTTGCCCTTGCTCTCCTTGGCCTCAAACAACCTTACATCTCTTTGATCTGTGATTTGATCTCTAACCCTGGGATTTTGTTTATGAGAGTTCATAATGCTATCAGATGATGTCATCAACAACACCCCCCTCAATAAAACATGTCTCGTTGATTGAATTGCAATGTGTTCGTAGTCATATGACTACCGCAACAGGTTTATATGCAACTGACCAAATTGTGTAGGTACAGGGTATGTCCTAAAGTAAGTTATGCAATACGTATGCAGCTGAGGACTGTACACAGCAGGGGAAAATCATGCTCTCTCACAAACAGATGTCTTTCATTACCGGAGGGAACATTTTTTCCCCCTAAATACTGTTGAACTGGTTGAACTGAACATGTTAGTCTGCTTTGATTCTAAAATTACAAACATAGATGCAGAAGTCAGGGAACAGGTGTGAATCCTATTATTAATTCCATTCAGAAGCCCTTTTCGACACCACCTCCAACCCACAATGGCCACAGGATCATAACAATGGTTCTGCATGACTTCGTCATGATCCCATGGCTATCCCCTGGCCATACCGTCACAATCATGGATTAAATTGTATTCGGGTTTCTCCTGAAAATGACACACAAATGCAAAGTCCTCCCATCTCCCTCCTACACTTACCTGTCCTGCAGAATGACAAGAAGTGCAATGACTGCGCCCCCCCCCCCAGGACAGCCTGGGAAACTGCTGGGCTGCGCTGTGGAAGGAAGGGGTCATCGCACTTCCTCCTATCTAGCTGGCAGCCAGTGAAGAGGGGGAGCACAGTAGAAGCAATTCCCTCCCAGAAGAGGCTTTCCCTGGATCCTTGCATGATGGCTTCGGAAAAAGGTAAGTTGAGGAAAGGGACTACCAGAGTCTACTCATTGAATCAATGGAATTTGCTTACGTGGTGACCTATCAATCAATGTGTCTCCTCTAGTGGGAACTAACCAGCAGGATTTAGGTTGAAATTCAAGGGGTTGCCATAAGTTGATAGGAGACCTGAAGGTTCATTGCGCCCAAATATGAGGGACAGGGTGAAGAACTAGAAAACTGAGTAAAGTTGAAACTATCAGTTCCACTAGTACTGGAAAGAGGGAGCAAAATGCTTTAGCGGTTCTAGATTCACATGGGTGTAATGATTGGGTGGAGATAAAGCTTGGGAAAGTTACCTTTTTGGACTACAACTCACAGAATCTCCAACCAGCAGGTTAGGTGGGGGATTGAGAAGGACTGGTCCAAAAAAAGTAATATTTTCAAGCTCTGGGTGGACATTCCTGTCTTAACAGCTGTTAACGGCAGTGTCTACTGACCATGGTGGCACTTCCTGAATGCAGCTTGCCAGTGCTCTGATTGGTCAACTAAGAGTCTAAGTTGGATGATTTGATTAGTATAGCAATCCAGCAGCCAGGGCTACATTTGCAGTTTCTGTATCAGTGGTGTTGTAATGGGGTGTGTGTGAGATGTGGAGATACTAATTTACCACCCAATCGTTATTCAGGGAATCATCTAGAGGTGTGCACTGTGGCTGAGAATGCCTTCCTACCCAAATGGTGTATTCTTGCTGCCACTAGTCCAGGTCTGGAAAAGCTGATAGCTGCAAAAACATCTGCTTCTGGAGCTTCAGTGGGCATTGTGTTGTGACCTTGTGTCCCCACTTCTATACAAGGGAGTGGCAATGGGATGAGTGGGTTCAGGGGGCAGCAATTCTAAAGGCTGAATGACAAGCAGAGAAGGGAGGAAGACAAAAGATGAGAAAAGAATGGAGTAAATCTATGATGAGTGCCTTTGAGAACAACAAAGTGTATAGCCACTTTTAAGAAGAAATAGATAAGCTCTCAGCATTTCCCATGGAGGAAATCCCTCTGGAACTGTCCTTTTTTTGGCACCAGCCCACCAACCCTAGGGGGAAAAAAAAAGTGAAACCATATCTATTGAAGCTACCTGGCCAGGAGCTGGCCAGGCAGAGAGGAACCGGAGTGGTAAGATTACTTGAACAAGCATATGAGATGCTAAAACAGATCCAAGACATTCAAGCAACTCTTTCACTATCTAGTCGCCATTCACTAGTACCACAACAGAAAGCCTGATCTGTTGGCTTCTTCCCATCAAGGAGATCTCAATTCTGTGGCTTTGACTCAAAACTAAGGCCTTGATCCTGGGGCTGCTCACTGTTGAGGGGATCCTGATTCAGAGACCACTCCTCAAGTCTGAGAGCCTGATCCAGTGCCTACTCATCAAGGCCAGGATCCTGATCTATTGCTTACTTAGCAGTGAGGTGATCCTAGTCCCACGGTTGTTCCATGAGTCTGCTTTATTGGTTACTCTTGTATGCTAAATCTCTTGCCCAAGGACTAGAGAGGAACTATGGGCTTCTCTTAGGCTGAGAGAGTATATAAAGATACTTCAGTAAATAGTTAGATCAGTTGTAGCCTTTGTGCAGACTAACGAAGCAGGGGGATTTGATGTCCAATTTTCTCTTGAAGCAGACCCTTGGCTACAGGTGGTTGCTGATGTTTCCATTATGTTAGAGGTCAAAAGTGTAAATGCTAGCTTTCTTGCCCTGGCTCATAATAAACCCTTGCATAAATGCCTAAGAGAAAATGGAAGCTGCAGAGCCAAGGAGTGCAAAGCATACCTCAGTAACAAAAAAAATGAAAGGGCAAACTGGGCTACTAGGTAACTTGAGTAACCCTGTTATTCTTTCATTAGTTTATCTGCACATTCAGTCTGTATAAATCATCATTCTTCCTTCAATAGATCTCACAAATAATGTTTTAGCTACATTGTCCAAGGCATGCCTGCTTGCTCTGCATTGTCTTACTGTGTTGTCCAAGCCCTTATCTGCAACAGAAAAGATGATGTGAGATTTTTACATCAAAAGGGGAAAGTAACAGATACTCACAGGAACTTTGCACTCTGGCAGCAGTTGTATTCTAGCAGTTACATTCTAGGTTTTACTAGAGTACCTGTGATAGATGATGATGCTATGATTGAGGAGCAACTCATTGTGCAGGGGGTCGAGCCAGTGAGTGAGCAAGTCAACCTGCAAACATCCTCTGCACTGGAAGGTCAAACAGAGACAGAGTTGCCCCAGCCAGCTCAGGACGGAGAGGGAGCCAGCAGTGATGCAGAGGAGTTGCAGCCAGCTGTGCCCATCAGCCCTCAATCAGAAGGCTGAAACAGGTGGCTGAGAGAGAGGCTGCTTGGACTAAGCTGAGGAAACAATAATGAGCAGCACCTGCTCACAGGGGCTATTTAAGTCTGCCGGCGTGGCTGCTCCTTGCTTGCAGGAAATTATTAGCAAGTGCTCACAACCTTTGTGTCTCCTGCTCCCTGAAACCCCCTGGCTGGATCTCTGCTTCCTGAACCTTTGGACTGGACCTTGACCTGGCTCGGTTTGTGTTTTCCTGGTGTTTGGTATATTTGGACTCCCCAAAGTGCTCCTAGTCTCTCTCCTCCTTTGCTGGCTGCGGCCCGGCAGGGAGAAATTCCTGACAGTGTCATAGAAAGGAAAAAGGAGAGCCAAGGGAACACCAGAGAGTGGGAATAAATAGTTATGATGAGTTGCTTGAGATGATCTTGTTACCCCAAAATGTGGCTGACTCAAGAGTCCACCCATGATGCCAGTAACTCTGTACAAAGATGAGAGGGGGGTAACCTAGTGAGATCTTTCCACCAGTGTTTACAGGGTCTTTGAAGGAAGAATCAGCCAGAGATTCAAACATAAGTTCAAATGTGTTTTATTGGGGAATTGGTTACACACACACACAATCCAAACACTCACACACTCACACAAGGCTAACTAAAGGAAAAAGGGAGGAAAGGTTTTGGAGAACAAGATTCAGGACGTAGTGGGTAATATTTACTGGTCTCAGAAAGCAGCAAAGCAGCAGCAGTGTGACTTAGACTTGCAGTACACGACTGGGAATTGGAGTGACAGAGTGGCTACCAGCAAGTGATGTACTGTGTCTAACTGGCTAAAACTGGAAGTTTATTATACTCGATTTTTACCTGGAGAGGGTGGGTGTGAATGGCTCTCTAGCCAAGCAAACAATGGAGTTTGCAGAGCAGACAATGAGGTATGGAATGGGCTAATGGTCTTAGTGTTAGGTGACAAGGGACTCATGGTCATTATGAAAGGTCTTAATGGTTGGATGGGTGTGAGAACAATAGAGAGATTTACAGGTAAGTGGGAAGAAGGGTTGAAATAATCAATAGGAACTTCCCCATCTCTATGAAGAGTCATTAATGTTATCTTAAGCCTATTATTTCTGGTGATTTTCTGACTATGACCTGGCTATGCCTAGAGGGGATCTCTGACCTACTTTGCAGCACATGTGTTTGACCAGTATCTTCCTCTTGTCCAGCTTGCCATACATCACATCAAGGTACATTTTATATCAAAGCCAATTAATATATTTGCCAATGAAATCATATTTTGCCAATTAAACCATATCAAAGTGTGGAAGTGTACGGCCTGGTAACAATTTTCTTCTTGCAATAATGAGTGCATAACTAAGTTACTAAGTTACTCACTGAGTGTTACAGAACAGTAGATAATGTTTTTTTTATGGCACACCTGTTATAGCTAATTTTACAAATTGTTGATGTATGTTATTGCTGTTCAGTTATTTTTGAATTATGGTGAGCCTTTCCACATGTGTGTGGGGGGAAATGGGCAAAAACACAAAAAACGGAGCTTACCGGCAGCTGGGTAAGTCCGTCGCGACGCGGAGCAGCTCGAGCTCACTGCTCCGCAGCCCTCCGGCGTCCCAAATAGTGGCTTCCAGTTGGTGGAGGCTCTCCACCAACCGGAGAAGCTCGCCAGCTGGAAGCCCGCCCCCGGCAGATCTGCAGGCATGCACTTGCACAAACCTGCAAATCCGCATCGGAGCCGGGCGACGGAGCGGCATGGGGCTGTGCGCTCTGTGCTTTTTTAAAAACCTCAAAAAAGAGGTTTTTAAAAAACACACAGCATGGCTAGTTCCGGCCACTCCTGAGTGGATTCTGGTGTGGAACTACAAAAAGTAGTCCACGCCAGTCCACTCTACGGTGCAGAAGACCTCCGTGAGAGGTCGCTCTGCACCATTACAGAAGCCTGGTGTGGAAATGGCCTAAGACACATCTATCACATGAATTTTTTTGTAAGATTTTTTCCATGGGGGTTTGTCATTGTCTTCCTTTGAGGCTGAAAAAGCTTGACTTGTTCAAGGTCACTGAGTGAATTTCTGTGGCCAAGCAAGGATTCAAACAGTTCCTAATTTTACAGATACATTCCCAGACCTTCCACAACTTGTAAATTTGGTTACAATTCCAGGTTGTTTTCTGGTATATAGATTTTTTTTTTCCTGGAACAGGTAGAAGAAAGAGTATTGAGAGGGGAGGATTAAGAGAATAAGAGTACTACAGAGATCAGGATTGATTGAGATTAGTGGGATTTACAAAACTAAAATGCTGAGATTCAAGCTACCATAATCTCTCCTTTTCCCTCTCCAGTACACAGAAAGATCCACCAAATCAGTGTACTGAAAACCCTAATGTCTGCATGTTAACCCAAATCTATTTTAACCACAGAATCTTTAGAATGAAGACACACAACAATCTTTTCATCTCTTTTCATCTCCTGCACTAGTCTATGCCATGCAGAGATCATCCAGATCAGTGTATTGATTATCATGACACCTGCAATTTAACACCAATCCACGTTAACTATAAATGTTTGAAATGCAATTCTCTTCCTAATTTTCATCTTTCCTCCTCCTCCTTGCCATCCTATCTGTCTCTCTTCTTTTGTTTTCATCTGTTTCCATATCCTTGTCCTGCACCTTTGTCCACTTCATGCTAAGGTCTCCCAAAGCAGTGTACTGAAACCCCAACATCTGCATGTTAACCCTAATCTATGTTAAGTTTTAAATATGCAGTTCACAAACACAGTTATGAATGTGTAACCTAGAATTACACATTTATGACTGGTTCATATTCACAGGCCATTTCCACACTACACTGTTATAGTGCTATTATTCTACTTTCAACATCCTATGGAATCCTGGGGTTTGCAGTTTAGGGAGGGGCATTTATAATTCTCAGCCAGAGAGCTCTTTGGCCTCAGTAAACTACAAACCCCAGACTTCCACAGGATGTTGAAAATGGAATAATAGCACTATAAGAGTGTAGTGTGGAAATGGCCATAATCATATTCAGTAGAATAGGGAATACGGAGGGATTGTGAAAGTCCCTCAATCTAGATTTGATGGGCAGTAGCCACTACAAGCAAGAGGACTATGTTCTCCCATCATCTGGGACATAGCAAACTGATGTTTTCACCTCATTCTTGTGAGTGATCTCCAGCACAAAGAAGGATCCTGCTTCTGACTGTCTCAATCTGCTCTGTCCCAATCAATAAGAAAAAAAGACCCTTGTCGTTTGCCTAATGAATAGATAGACTACAGATCATGATTTGTTTTTTTTAGAAAAGGAGTAGTACTTTAAAGCATTCCTTAGCTCAAAATAAAATAAATCAATGTAATTGTATTTGGTAGGTGCTTTTTAAAATGATTGTCTTTGTCACTTTTCTATGTTGCTCATGAGGGAAAGCTATAATTACAGATACAATACCTGATTTCCATAGCTACAACATTGATATTCAAGAAGAAAGGCATGATATTTTATCATTTTAAAAACATGTTATTCACTATGTTTGCTTGGCAAGGAGTTTAATGAGAGTCAATCATAAACAGTGTTTTAAGATTATTTAATTTATCCATCTCTGTGATTGTTATTGGTACACTGGTGAAAGCAACGAGAGCAGCATTCTGATTCTGTCCTAGTAGCATTTTGCCTAGAAATCAGTCCATTCAATTTAATTCTCCCCATTTTGTTAATCCCTGTACATCTGATCCTATATAGCAACTGTACACGATGTAGTGACTTCAATATTTTCCTGACTACAGCTATCATCATTTAGCATTAGCTGCATAAGCAAGCTGGGGATTTGAACTGAGCTAAAAAAGCACACATGAAAATGAGCATATTAAGGAAAAGTAGGTTCACCTTAGGGTTGCTGTAAGCTGGAAATGACTTGAAGGCATGCAACAGGAAGAACAACAAGACAAAACAGGCTTATATTGGAGGGTGGAAGACACTTCCAAAAAGTTTGCACCTTAGGTGAAAAAGCATACAAAAATCTACCAAATGGTGCATGGCTTCTTTTATGACAATCTCTTCTATGGTTAGGAACTAATGCAAAACATTTTCTGCACAATATTATTTTGCAATATTTTCTTTCTAGAAGTATTGTTTTCTATGCAAAAATACTGTTTTCTGCGCCACACTCACATGTGTGAATTTTGAACAGAAAAAGTCCAAAACTGCAAATAGTCCTTGAAAATTGCAGTTTTGGAAGCAATTTAGTGGAGAATTATATCCCTAAGCCTTAGTGGGGGCTTCTATGAAAGGAAACCACATGAGTCAGCCTGGTAGATAATGTGGCTACTCCACATATCAACTGTGGACTCAGTGGGAGGAAGCAAAGCTGGCACAAGAAACAAGATTGTCATCTTCCTGCCCTCTTTAATTCCCTTCTCTAGTCACTGGTGCAGCATGCGATGGGAATAGAATTTCAGCATAGCAACAGAGTACATTCTTGTAGGAGGAAATGAAGTTCCCCCACATTTGTAGGTACTACCACTGGCATGTAGATATGGGCCTAGGAATGACCTCTTTCCTGAAACTGTAGAGAGCTGCTCCTAGTCAACGTAGTCAAAAGTGAGCTAGAGGGACCAGTGGCCCCGCTCAGACTATAGCAATTTCCCATGCATTGCAAGTAAACAGATCTGGATTCAATCTCTAATTAAGTCAGCTACTGAAGATCTAGAAAGTGAATCAGCCTAGATTAGGGCCAAGGGATATGTAGCTCTCCTATCACCTTCAGCCTAACCACTGGTGAAAAATCATGGGAGCTGCAGTTCAGCATCTGGAGAGCAACTTGTTCTCTGCCCTGGGCTACATGGGCCACCTGACTGGCTCAATAAAAGGAAGTCTTATTGTGTACAGACTGTGTGGAAGCAAAAACTACATTGCTCAACTGCATTGAGCCTTCAGTTGAATTATAAGATACAGTTCGAGAAAGAGTGTTTCTCTGATTTACTTAAAATGGTCCATTTAACTGTATCCAATTTAACGTATGTTATTAGGAATATATTTATAAGAATGCAGTAATTGTAAAAATAGGAAAGTAGACATCCTCTTTGCTGTAAAGTTAATTGCTGTGAAGTTGTCTTATCAAACTGAACACATTCAGTTCACCTTATTCTTGCCCTCATATGAATTGCAGTAGTTGTGGAGACAAAGCAAAAGGGAACATTTGTTTCAGAGTAATTAGTATGGGAGACCTAGTATAACATATTGGTTTGATCATTGGACTAGGACACTGGGAGACCAGGATTTGAATTCCCACTCAGCTACGGAAACAGTGATTAGGACCAGATCTAATGGTTTTAAATTATAGGAAAGTAGATTTTGATTGAACATTAGAGAAGACTTATTGACAATAAAAGTAGTTTGCAATAGAACCAATCATCTAGAGAGGTGGTGAGGTCTCCTTCTATGGATATCTTCAAAAAGAGGCTAGGCAGCTACTTGCTGGGGATGCTTTAGGTGCAGATCCTACACTGAGTAAGAGATTGGATTTGATAGACCATGAAGTCCCTTCCATCTCTATGATTCGATCATTCCACTGGGTGATCTTGGGCAAGTCACACTCTCTGTCTCAGAGGAAGGCAAGGACAAACCCCCTCTGAACAAATTCTGACAAAAGAACCCTGTGATAGGTTTGCCTTAGGGTCACCATAAGTCAGAAATGACTTGAAGGCATACAACAACTCATTAGTATGAAACAAGATAGCCTCCAAAGGTAAAAGCAAGTGTAGATCTTAGAACAGAATATACACGTTACAGAATATCAGCTATAACTGGAATTTAGTGGGCCAGTGGCTGATAATGGGAACTGCTGCCCAACACCTCTGGTTGTGAGAAGTTGACATAGGCATTCTGTGGGAATCTCCTCTCATTACTTCTGGTCCATTCACACTATGCAGTTAAAGCATTATTATTCCACTTTAACTGCCATGGTTCCATCCTATGGAATGCTGAGACTGGCAGTTCAGGGAAGAGCATTTAGAATTCTGAGCTGGAGTGCTCCAGTGCCTCCCTGAAAACTTAGGATACCACAGGTCAGAACTATAAAGTGGAATAGTAGCACTATAATTGCATAGTGTGAGTGGACCCTTCCAGAGAGACCTCTGTTTGTGTGTTTCAATGTAGAAAGAAGGAAAGAGTCCTGTGACACCTTTGGACTAAGTAGTCTATTACAGCATGAGTTCTGGTGGACTCTTCTAGTGACCCTTACTTAGAAAACTAATGAGGAAGGATGCTTTGAATAAACTTGGAAGGAGTCAGGGTGTGAATTTAATTGAGGGCTGACTTCCCTCCTCGCCACCACCACCATGATTCAAGCACTAAGAAATGCTAGGAATTTCATTAATGGCTATTTTATACCCACCCCACCCCCAATCAATCAAGCCCTAGGAAATTTAGATTCCTGCTGCTCTCATAGTGTCCTAGCAAATCTGTTTTTTTTTAATCCATCTTTTTTTTATTTTAAGAGTTAGCACATTAAATGAACTGTTCTCAAGAAAGCTTATGCTTCACAATTATAAAATGAAATGAAATACTGCTGGTCGAAATTTAGCAGATCTCACAAAAAGGGGGAGTTGCTATTGTTGAGGAATTGATTATATCTCTTAGGTAATGTACAGTAATGCTTTGCTTTATCAGTAAAAGTCACTAGTTGTGGAAAACCATGGTTTTACCATTCTCTTATACCAGAGGTGGGCACAGTGTAGCCCTTTAGATGCATCTAGATCCAAGGTTATTTTTGAGTCTCTCAGTCCCTCCAGATTCCTCTCCCAAAAGTGAATTGATTCTCTTTTTTTAATAACTTGCACTTCACAGCATTCCTTTTGTTGTTTTTTGTTGTTATTTTTGTTCCTTGACATGCTGACCCTAGAGCAGCAAATTGACTCCCAGATCTACCACAGTTGCCCAAAGTTGCATTATATTGTATGATCCAAGAGACAAAAAATGAGGTTCAGTCTACCACCCTCTCTGCAGTATTCCTCCTATGAAATTAAGATGCACAGTAGTCATGGGTGCTGCAGAAGAACAGACTGATTTTCTTTGCCTGGGCGAAGTCAAGCACTACAGATTTATGGGCTTCTTCACTCACTGCGCTACCTGACAGTTCCAGAACAGATGTACAGCCTCCAGGCTCTCTTATATTGCCAGAAACTGGTATCCAGCTGGGAAGTGGGGGGAGGATTTACAGAAGGGAGCAGGTTACCTAATAGTAGCTTCAGGGGGGAAAAGAGAGAATATGTCAGAGAACAGACAATGAAAGCTAAAAAGAGATTGGCTAGTCGTTGTCTCTCTTTTTCAGAGAGGCTACACATTCATTCACCAAAGTTTGGTGGAATAATTTGTACCTTTCATACCCTCAGGCTCTAACTCACACCTGTTTCTCTGTTCTGAGCCCTCTGGAATTGAGATGCTGTGTTTTTATTTCCAGAAAATGGGCAGATAAAGGCATGTGGTATGTACCCTGTTTGAACCGGGGTGGGGGTCATGTGGCCTGTAGGCTACAATTGGCCCCCAAATACCATATTTTTGGACATTAAAGCCCCCCAGTGACCCCTGAAGCCACCTGTGAAATGGGAAGCTGGGAAAGCCTGAGTAGAACCAGACAATCAATTCATAGAACACTGTGAGAAGAAGCTTAAGGGGAAAATGATATAGCCTAGAGAGGTATCTGTTAAAGAATTAGATAGGGCGTGTCAGAGACAGAGTTAGAGACAGAATCACAGAATCTTAAGAGTTGGAAGAGACCACAAGCACCACTGTGTCCAACCCCCGCCATGCAGGAACACACCACCAAAACATTTCTCACAGAAAGCCATCCAGCCTCTGCTTAAAAACCTCCAAAGAAAGAGACACACTCTGAGGCAGCACATTCCACTGTCAAACTGCTCTTATCATCAGGAAGTTCTTCCTAATGTTTACATGGAATTTTTTTTCCTGAAGTTTGAAGCCTTTGTTCTGTGTCCTAGTCTCTGGAGCAGCAGAAAATAGGCTTGCTCCATCCTCCATGTGACATCCCTTCAAATATTTAAACATAGCTATCATGTTGTCTCTTAACCTTCTCTTCTCCAGGCTAAACATACCCAGCCCCCTAAGCGGTTCCTCATAGGACATAGTTTCCAGGCTTTCTATCATTCTGGTCACCCTTCTCTGGACATGCTCCAGTTTGGAGAGGAAGAGAGGAGTGAAGGAGATCTGAAGAGCATTTTGAGGCACTGAGAATGTAAAAAGTATTCAGGGAGAAGTATTACTTTGTGGAACTCAAATGTTACTATATGCTATGTGGGGAACCAGTATAATGCTAGATGTTTATTTTATCTGTTACAACAGATCTTTACTGGTTTTGTTTTCTAAAACTCTGTCTAGATGTTTTAATAACTAAGAAGGAAAACTGGTCATGCTTTACCATATTGAATCCACTGGTCAAGACAGCCATTTGTCTAACACAGCGGTCACCTTGAGTCCTGAACATCAGGTTTAGGAAGGCATCTTATGGGAGAAAAGGCAAAGTGAGTGATAGGGGTGAACCCTGAGAAAGGTTCTGTCACATTACCCAATCCGTATACTTTTTCTTAATAGAATATCTTCTAATTCTAAGGTAATTGTTTTCATCTGTTAATTGACCAAAATCAAAATGACTACAAATATGGCAGTTTACATCTCCTACCACCTAAGTTCCCCAAACCCTTGAAAAGTCTCCAGAAGTTTAAAAAAAAGATGAAAATAATTCAAAATGACAGTGGAAATAGAGGATGTTGTGGCCTGCAGTATTGGCCCCTGCCACCATACAATCCCATCTCCCTATGTGAGAAAGAAAAATCCCCTCATTTCATCTTGACCTGAGAACAGCCCCTCTAGCTAAAATTTCTCTCTTACTTTCAAAACAAGAAAATATGTTGTGAGTGTGTGTTTGAATGACAAATTGTGAGCACAAGCTCAATGTCATCACAAGGAACAATTCCTAGATTGGGCCCAGAAACCTCAGGATCTGGGATAATCCTGAACCCTGTGAAATGTGTATTGTACTACCAAGAGGATAATACGAGGAGATAACATTCACGTCCCTACCCACTACAGTAAAGCCAGAGGAGGAATGAGAAAAAGCATGGGGGGAGAGGGGAAGGTCCTCAGGTCTGCTGCGGAAGGCAGGTGAGTCTAAACTTCAGGTCTTCTAGATGTGTTTTGGGCTAGAACTCTCATAACCCTTTTTCATTGACCATACTTCCTTGGACTTCTTCCTTCCTTCCTTCCTTCCTTCCTTCCTTCCTTCCTTCCTTCCTTCCTTCCTTCCTTCCTTCCTTCCTTCCAATTTTGGGTTCCATTTAGGAGGAGGGGAGACATCATGGCAGGGAGATGGTTATCTGAGCAACTGAGCAAAAATTGAAAGAATTTAATGTTATTAAGATTTTCTTGCAGGTCAATCTTGAAAACTGTTTCAGCTCCCACTGCTTACATATAATACATATGAAGTACTCATATTGACAGTAACTCTGAACATATGCACAGTGCCGTGATTTCAGTACTGTGTAACTGCTCTGCCAGAAAAGAAAATGCATCACCAAACAGGATGAGAAAGAGAAAATGGATGTTTGTGAAATGTACATATTTAACTGCAATTTAGGAAAAAGTTCTGGAGCTGAAATGGAAGTACAGTACATCTCACTACAGACTAGGAACAGGCCATCTGTATGCCAGTCTACTCTCTGTAAGATAGGCTGATAGGTGATTTCATGGTTCCTATCCTTCCTCCAAATGCTTTTATTTCCTTCTTTTTTAGGCTGGACAGCACTTGAAACAGGGCTGTCTTCAAAGAGGAGAATGTCTGTATAAAGTAAGACAGATGGCCACATTTAGTAGCCACTGCTAACCTCTGCATAATTGGGACCTGGAAGCTGGATTCATGCTGAAAGCCATTTCTTCCTTGGCAAAGTCCATTTATTATAGAAGTATAGAATTACACAGCTGAAAGTGTTCCTAAAGGTGATCTAGTTCAACCTCCATCTTAACCAAACACATTCTGAAAAAGAGAGAAACAGAGGCAGCCAGAGAGGTGACAAGTCATAATCACAACCCCTTTGAATTGCCTACTCAAAGACCACATATAATTTTGTTATTTGTGCTCACAGCTTACAGCTTTTGAGAAGATTACCCCAAGCCCATCAGCACTTGGCTTTCCCACCTAATCCTCTCTGAATTTATGACCTGATCATGTCTGATGTCATGCCCCTTCCCCTGGATCCAGACAGGACTCCTCCCAACAGCCACATCCTAGAGACACGAGTGAGACAGTACTTACAGCAGCTAATGCAGGTGGAAAAGGAAAAGCCTTGGCTTTGGGCAGTATTTATATAGGAAGGACTTGTTAATTAGGCCACAGCTGGGTAGGATGCTGAGGCTATATAATCAGAGGTAAGGACTGCAGAAAGCTGTTGGAATCTACTGATTCCATTGGTGGTGATAGCCTTGCTGACTCCAGCATTCCTTGCTTGTGGTTTTCAGACCTTGGACCTTTGCCTGGACTATAGATTCTGCTGTTGGACACTCTCTCCCTTGGCTCTTGGTAAATTTGATCTTGCTTGCTCTAAGCTTGCTATGACTGGACTGATTTAGAAAACTAACACTATTTGCTAGTTGCTGCTATCAGCCTGATTACACAGATGGGAAGCCTTGGCAGGCTGCCAGCATAGAACATCTGAGGTCATCCTGACTTGGTACAAGCTTATAGCCAGTGCACTTTCAAATATGTGTTCCACCCATGAAATATGTCCAGTTATGAAAATAGTACATCCCACAGAGTGGGGGTGTATGGTGTGGTAACACACCCTTTGTGTATTCACTTGAATACATGAGCAGGAATCATTTTGCACTGACTGGATTGTTCCCTACCACCTTCTTTACCATAAAAAGGTTAGTCCTGAGGAATCTGAGGATGCCAAAAGCTGATGGAAATGTCATTCACCTCTGTGTTGACCACCACCAGAATGGATCTCCTTCTCCCTATTCAGCTCTTCCATACAGGCTGAGGGGAAAGTTACCATCATGACAATATTTCAAGATTGTTACTAATTAGTGATTGTGAATATGAAACAGTTACAGATGAGTAAATTAGGTAACGATTCCTTATCCACAATCTCTATTTAATCACAATAGTTACCCCTGCTCACAAAGATAGGAAGTAGGTCAGAAAATGAGATGGCCACACCAGTTAAAGCCAACAATATGACTGAATGTAGATTAGCTCCAAGCCCATCTCTTAAGAGCTAATCAGCACTTAAAGTCCTGTTCTTGGATGGATAAATCGTCAGTTTAGCTTGCGCTGACCATGAAATCTTCTAATTCTCGAGTTCTTACAGCTGAATGTATGAAGAAAGGTGCAAAATTTACAAAGTTCTTACTAAAAAAGTGAATGAAATGCTTACTCATCTGCAATCCAGAGTCAAATTTAGGGGCTGAACATGCCTTCTTCAATCATCAGAAGTTTATTCTCTTTGTACCAAAATGTGTGTAAAATTTTACAAAAATAAATTTAAAAAAATATAAAATGTGAAGGTAGGGTCATGCTAATGTTTTCTTCTGCCATGGGTTAAGACATTAGACAGATTACAAAGCAGTATGTCTCTGGTCTATAATGGAAAACACAATTTGGCTGCCTTTTATATCTTATAAATGTGCAATCCACTGCAAAGATGAATTTGTACATTGACCCAAAGTTCTGTTTGTTGGTACGTGCAAAGCTAACATTTCAACTTTATTCATAATATAGACCCTACTGAAAAAAGGTTAAACACCGGCTTTTCATTTCCTTTCAAGCTCAATTACATATTCAGTTGATGCATTTTTCCTCCCATTTGGCAACATTTGAAACCTTTTGTCTGGGTGAGCTGCTTGATGGGTTAGTTTGGCAAGAGACCATGGTAATAACATTGTCTTCCCAAAAAAGATGGCTTATAATGTCTCTTTACGTCTACAAGATTTTTTTTTTGAAAAAAAAACTTCATTTTTGTATTATTCTTTGTGGGTGCTATGCCTGAAGCCATGAGTAAAGATGCAAAATTAATTCAAAAGAAAGGCTCGTGAAAGTATTCTTATGCATAAATGAAAGATTTTTGTGACCTTTCCTAGTTTCATAAATATCTCGGCTTAAGCACATACTTCTGATGTTGACTCTTCCTAAAAACAAAAGTCATTAAGATGGTACTCTCATGCCTGCTTCTTGGAGAGTAAGCAAGCACTGACCTCAGCGAACTTTATTTCTAAATAAGCTTATTTAAGATTCTGCTCATCATGTAAACAGAATGGCAGGGACACTACATTGCCTATTTAGTTACAAATGCATAACCAAATAATATCACCAGGCTCATCTGTTACCCTGTGTACTGGGGGTCCCGGGAAGGACAACAAAACGTACTCAACTAAAGTTGGGGAAAATTAGCTCAGAGCACTGCTTAGTGTTATGAGAGGCAGGGTAACGTAGCGAGATCTTGAACCCTATGTCAACGGGGTCGGGTCGAGTCAAGGAGCACGCAGAAGTTGAAACAATAAATGATGTTTTATTAAACACAAGCAAAACAGTGTATGCAACACACTCATACAAGATAACTAAAGAAATAAAGGTTGGAGTGGTATAGAGGGATTTTTAGAGGGATTGCTGGTTTGGGTGATACTTCACCTGTCCTGAAGCCCGGAAAAATAGAGAGCGAAGCTGGGGTGTGATGTAACTCAGCGTGTGGAGCTGAGGGGAGGCTCGCCAAGCAAAGTGGCAGCAAGGCGGGATGAAACTCGGGAACGATCCGAGGAAGGTCTCGGAATCAAGGGTTTTTATAAGGAGAATTGTGACTGCAGGCTATGCCGTACTTGGGGGAAAACAATAGATTTGGCGTTGGAGACAAAGCCTCCGAAAGGTCAGAATCTGAATGATTGAGTTATCTTAGCGGTTCTCAATAGAGTAGCCAGTATGCAAACGCAGAGTACTTGGGTATTGCATAGTTTACCCATCAAGCTGCCATCGCGGGGCAGAGGCTCTTTTGTAGGTTGCATGCTTACCTAATTAGAGTACTTGCCTGGAGGTCTCCTAAAGCATTGAGTCAGCTATTTCTAGCATGCCTGTACTGTCTTTTGAATATTATGGCTATTAACGGCAGAGCTTGTTTACGTGCTTGTCTGGTGGCCTCGCAAGCACGTGGAAAGGAATAGAAAAGTGCAGCCGAATTGTGATATCAAGGGATATCTTTAATATCCCCAAAGCTCGGACTAGCCAGGGCAGTAACACATCCCACAACCTCCTTTAACAGCCAGCAGCCCCTTTAAGCTGCTGATTCAGGTACAAGAAAAGGAAATTTCCAGTCCAGTGAACAAAACTGTGACAATCAGAAGCAGGACACCTGTCACATTTCCTCATTGCAGCCTCACTCAATCATGGGAGAAGGCTGGAAACATAATTTTGCAGTGCCTTGATAGGCAGCAGAACAGGCTTCCATTGCTCAGTACACTCTTGTGATTGTGAATACATGATGTTAGTGAAGATGGAGCAGTTATAGATCTCTACCTCTAGGTAAGATCTGTAATCTGTAAATCTGTAACTACAATATAGGATGCCAGCCGATGTAATTATCTGGCCCAACGGCAAGAAATGATGCATTTTGAAATACCAGCAAATGAATTAGATTAGTACTCCTCAAACTAGTGGTTAAGGGACTGCTCCTGGTCCACAAGCCATCAGTTGTCAGTCCCTGGAGAGTTTCTAGGAAAGAAAGGCCATTTCCGCACCACCCTGTTATCATGCTATAATTCCACTTCCAACCTCCTATGGAATCCTGGGGTTTGCAGTTTAGGGAGGGGCATTTAGAATTCTCAGCCAGGGAGCTCTTTGGCCTCAGTAAATTGCAAACCCCAGAATTCCACAGGATGTTGAAAATGGAATAATAGCACTATAACAGTGTAGTGTAGAAATGGCTGAAGAAACAGTTGCAGCCAATGGGTACAATTATAATATCAGTCTCTTGCACATTGGGAAAACAATAGGAAAACAAGTGCCAGTTTGGGCTCAAGAATGAAAATGTAGTGAATTAAAGCAGCAGTCTATTTAATGACACATCTGCTCCAGATGTCTGCCATTTAAACCAAGCAATATGACATGGAAGCAACCATAGTCCTTACCCTTTATAGTAGTTTTGGAAATTCTACCTAGCATCAAACAACAACATGTATTAAATCACAGAAAAACATTGTTGATATAGATTAGCCAATCATTAAACAGCAGTCATTAAACTATAATAGAAAATTATCAAGCAATCACCAAGTGAAAACTATTCATGTTGAATCTTTCCCTTACATTTTGGATTGTTGTTGTTATTAGCAGAAAACGCCAGTTACTCAACGGTGGGATCAAAATGTTCCGGAAATGTTTAATCTGCTTTCCTTTCAGATTGCTAAAAGCTTAATGCATCTATAACTTTAACAATTTCCCTAGCTGAAGAAAAGTTTTCTTCACCTTGGCTCTATCTTACTTGGCCTCATAGTCAATGTCTGCCATTTCCTCATTATTCCTGAACATCTGATAGCTTAGGAACCACTGACTTCGATGAAATGTATTGCCATTATAACTCCATATTCTTTTTTATGGCATGATAAAATTATAGAATTAGAGGGGCCTTAACCATCTCCACTCATCCAGAGGCTGGAACAATTTCTTCTTTGGACTACAACTCTGAAAATCCCCATCCAGCATGGCCAGCTGGCTGGGGGATTCTCGTATTTGCAGTCCAAAAAACAAAACAAAAAAATACACCACTTTTCCAAGCTGTGGTCCAACAGCAGCCTCAAGGCAAGAAATGCAAAGTAAGAACATCATCAAAAGATGGACCTTTAGCTTCTGTTCCAAGACCTCCAAGGAGTAAAATTACCCTTCAGGTAATTGGCTATATTGTCAAATTGCTCAAGCAGTTTCTCCACATGTTCAACTAACAACTTCCTCCCTCTCCTCCAAACTTTAAATTCATTAAATACAGCCCTAGGCAATAGAGAAAAAGTCTTTCTTTGCCTTCTTCTGTGTAGCTGGTCTTCAGAGGAATAGCCTGTTGTCCATAAGATCTGTCCTTGATTAAATGAATAAATAAATAAAGTGGTGTGACACTAGGAAAAAGCTCATTTGTTAGGGAGAACTGTCAGTGACCTTGAGATTTTTGATTCCTCAGCAATATTGAAAAGACCAGGAGGCTGTTGTTGTTTAAAGTTTTGGGTAGTTTTCTGGCACAGAAATGTTGGTTCTTGCATGTAACTCTTTAAAGAGGGGGAAAAAATCACAATGTTATCTATGCAAAAACATTTGGATAGCATTCTATTGGTTAGTCCTAACTAAAGTGGACTCATTCAATCAATTGCTGAATGGCGAATCAACACGTGGGTCTATTCTAGCGAGGACTAACAAGAATAAAGTTTTTGTGCAGATGAAATTTTCCCCAAAAATAACTGAAATACAAGGGGAGAAAAAATTAAAATTAGGAAAAGTCTCAAACAGATGGAGTAATATTCATTCTTCCATAATAGAATGGAACAAGCAAACATCTGAGTAGTGGATAATGTCTAGTTGAGTAGCAGGTGAAGTTATCTACTTTGTCACCCACTCTATTATCTTAAAAATACTGTTAAGAACAGTTAAGTAATGCATTAGACAGCTTGGGGAAGCTACTAAACTGAAGAAACAATAAGCACTACACTAGTGGGAAAAGGGTTTGAGCTTCAGCAAACAAGGCCAATGCAATATTTGACCAAAACGTTCTGGTTGGTTCCTTACACTCCAGTGTGGGAAGAGGTAATCAGTACAATATAACACTTGATGGAAATACCATGGACACTTAAGATCTAGGTATGAATGTGAATAAAGAACACCTTGAGCAGAGTAACACATAATGAACTAGGTATGTAAATAAAATCAAACTTTGCAAGTAAAATCAAGTGCATAAAAATGAGCTGCATCAAAGAAGGACACTGTAGTCCTTGATCAAAGTTAGGCATCACCCTTGGGCAAGAGATTCATCTGTCAGAGCTTTTGGTCCTGGACAATATGGTGAACAGGGAAGAAAAAGAGTTCACCTATTGCAAAATCTATTGTATTATAAAGCTGTCATTCCATAGACAGAAGATCTCACTGAAAAATAAGCTGGACTTACTTTAGAGGCCGTGCAGAAAACTGCAATATAAAGAAACTAGGAAGGAATCCTGATACAGACCACAAGAAGTTCTGAGATGCTCAGGGGAATAGAGTAATATGCTCGTTCTTTGTTGTTGGGAGGGAAATAGGAAATGGAAAGTTGAAATACAGAGCAATTCCCAAGTAGATCCTGCAATGGAAATCCCCATTGGGAAAAAGAGCCGCATCATGAGAGAATGACCAAACCACCTCTTTTCATGTCCGCTGCAGGCATAAGAAGCAGGGGAAAGCAGTACATAAAGACAAGTAAGGCATTATCTACTCAGAAATAAAATGCTTTCATTTGCTGTGACCACTGATGTCCACAGTGCAGTTGTCCAAAGGAGACCTGAATGATGCCAGCATCTTTTCTTTTTTTTTTAAAACATGGTACTTCATATGTACCCTTCAAAAAGGAAGGTTTCTCTTTCAAAAATGTTCTCTGCCAAGTGCTCAGCAGTGGAAACAGAAAGCTGTATGTTTTCTTGGAAGTATGACATACATTATTTAACTGTGCCAGCGACAGATACATCTCACATTCCTAATCATTTCCCTCAGTACCTGATCGTAAACTTACAACACAGAAAATCCTTCTCTGTTTGCTGTTCATGTTCCTTGGAGAGTGTATATATATGGAATGGGGGAAGGTATTTTCGCATTCCCATAATCATTCAAAGACCTCCAAATGCAGTTAATTACTGGTATAATTGTATTTTTTAAAAAGTAACCTTTTATTTCTCCCATGTTCTTAAGAGTATACTCATCCCTTCACATTTACAGGTTTGACCTTCACAAATTTGATTATTCGTGAGGCACCCATGCCTCCTCCACATTCTCCTCCTCCCACTCCCTTGTGTTTTGCCTGGGTGTGTGTGCCTTCCTTCATCACACCAGGGCAAAAGGCAAAGGAATGAGAGGTGGGAGCACTGCACATGGAGAAGCAAGATGCCCACATGCCTTCTTCCCTATTCCCTTGAGTTTTACCTGGACTGTCCGCTCCTAGGCTTGGCAGGCAGCCCAAGAGCCGGTTCACAAGTCTCTCGCAACTAAGGCAATAAATCAAAGAGCTTTCCAGGCGAACGCAAATGAGGAGATAAGGCAGCAATAAATAAAAGAGCTTCTAGCAGCAAGGAGACCCTCTGGCTGTTACTTCACAGCCGAGTTCTCAGTGAACAGTTCAAGTAAGAGAAGTTACCAGAGCCAGTCCGAGGTCCAAAAGGGGGTGAGGTTCCAGCGGGTCAGGCAGCGTTCCAGGAGGCAAGGCAGGGATTTAGGAGACCCAACACGTAACTCTCCCCAAACGGGACGGTTGTGAGCCAACCACGACCCAAGGCTGAGTGCGTGCTTTTATAGCTAGATCACTCCTCCAGGTGTTTTCTCAGCTGGACCCTGATTGCCTGGCGTTTCCTATTTAAACGCTCTGACCTCCCGAGAGCACTCTTTTGCTCCCGATGCTGCTGGTAAGTAGGTACCTGCTCTTGCACCTCACTATCTGACTCTTCTGGCTTGGCTGGGTCTGGGGCAACCCCTGGCTCTGTTGCTGGGGCTACTGGGGCCAAGGGTTCTGTGTCTGGGGCAGCAGTATCCAGGGTCTTGGGCTCCGACTCAGAGCTTGAGCCCTGGAGCTCCAGGGTCCTGACATGGACATGGAAAAAGTGCATTGAGGCAAAAGGCAAGGGAATGGGGAGGGGGGAGCACCACACATGGAAAAGAACAGTCCACACATACTTCCCCCCACCACTTCCCTTGCCTTTTGCCCAGGTGTGGAGAAGATGTGCCAAGGTAAAAGGCAAGAAAATGGGAGGGGGGAGCACTTTGCATCTTGCCTGGGCATGGAGAACGTGCACTGGGGTTAAAAGGAAAAGAATGAGAGGTGGGAATATCATATGTGAAGGACAGTATATGCATGCCTTCCACCCCGCAAATTCTCTTGCCTTTTGCCTGGTGTGGAGAAGGCATGCTGAAGCAAAAGGCAAGGGATGGGTAAGGGAGCACCACATGCAGAGAAGGAAGGCATATGTGTGCTTTCCCCCCATTCTCTTGCCTTTTGCCCAGTCATGGAGGAGGAAGGCATGCACTCCATGGTAAAAGGCAGGGTAATGCGAATGAGCACTAGAGGTGAATAGGAGGGGGGAGCATGGGGGGAGTTATTCAGTTTTTTTCACTTGCATGATGGTTCTGCACCCCAAACCCTCACAAAAGTGGAGGGGCCACTGTAATTGACCACTTCTTCCACAGAGATGTTTAGATGGAGGTTGGATACCCAGCTGTCAGGCAGCACATGGTTTTTCTGCATTGGTGGAACTGGAATATGGGATCCTTGATGTACCTTCCAAATCAACAGTTATATGATTCTATGATTCTCCAAGGGCTTTGTCACACCAGCCTGTTAGCAAGTAGCAATTGCATTATTTAAGGAAACAGAAACATATGGCTATAGAAACAATCATTATCACATCATCTCTGTGATAACGTTATAGTGTCAGTTTGATGTTGCACATTCCCACAATTAGTCTTCCACATTACCCCACTGACACTGTCTCCCTTCCCCTGTCTGTGCTACCCTAGTACATGTGCTATATCTCTTCTTCTTCCTCTTCCTTTCTTTGCACAATCTCAGTATGTCAGAAGGCTTCCTCCTGGTCATCTCTGCATTGTGTTTTCCTGTTGTGCTGGCATTTTGCTTGTCCAGAGTCATGGTTGGCTGTTTTACCATAATGATGTACTTGTGCCATGCTGGTGAACCACCAGGGCAGTGCAATATCTCAATTACACCAAAAGTTACTTAGTTAAATAAATAACTGGGGTGCAAGGTAAAAACAACGTGGTTCACCTGCACCAAGATGTTCTCTTTGTCCAGACACCAGTAGTGTGATGAGCTCACCCTGCTTTGGGATTGGGAGGGGGGAGAAGGGAGAACAACACCCTCTGATGCCACAGGACTGCCACAATATTGGAATCATACCAACATGCAACAGTGGGAATGTAGCATTATTAGAGCCATTCATAGGTATTTCTTGTGAATCAAGAGAGACGACCCAGTAATGTTGGAAATGCAAACCAACAATGGGAGAGTGACAGTGCTATGTGATAAGGAGTGATAGCAACAGAACTAAGCCAGTGGAACTGTGCAAGAATCCAGTGTGTGGCAAAGCCCTAAGTTTTTTCTGTGGTGGAAAGCCTACTTCATCTGTGCATCAACACCTACAATACAGGATGAAGCAACTGTATAAGCCAACATTTAAGACATATGATATACCTTCCTCATGATTAAGGGGTTCCACATCCTTGTAACTATAACATATACATACATAAAATTACAACTATGCGCCAAAAGATAACAAGTTATCATTTGTTATGTTGCAGTTATAACACAATGGAGTTCTACTTTCGTTATTGGAAAGGGGACTTAATCACAGTAGCTACACATGCATAACTAGTTACTTCCAGACTGTGGTGTTTGTGTTTTGTGTGTACGTGTTCCCAAGTTTGGGAACGTTAGTTTCTGAAAGTAATGAATTACAGTTATAGTGCAAAAATGCTGGAAAAAAGGCAGTGGCAGCTGTTATTTACAAGAATAAATTAATTATTTACTTGCTTGTGACTCAAAAGTAATTAAGTAGTTATTTTTGATTAGTTTAAAAAGTTTGAAAAGCTGCTGACCTGTAATGTAAAAGTTACTTTCCTCCTGTCCATCTTATTTTCATGCTTCAATACTCAAGTGACCCAGCACTTGAACCCTGAGGTATTCCTTCTCTACCACCAAATGAGGCCTGTCCACCCACTCATAGTTATAAAAGTAACTTAAAATTATAGTTACATTATAAAAAGAGTGAAGTTGTCTCTCTTTAAGTTATAATCCTGACATAATGTGGCAATAGCTTTATTTTTAGAGAAGGAAATTTATTATAATTACAAGTTATTTATAACTAGTTATTTCCAAGCTCTGTTGTATGCGTGTATGTGTGTATATGCAATGTTCCTGAGTATGAAGAAACATATTAAAGTTTTAGATATATTATACCTGCTACAACCACAGGTGTCCCCTGCAGTGATCTAAAAAAGCCCATTTAGAATGAAAACAAGAAGCAGATGTTATTTTACAGGGACTGTTAAAACCAAACTCCATTCTCTGAGTTTTCCCAGTCCCCTTTTAACTCTTCGTAGAGATTATGTCTTATGTGTTTATGGTCTCTAGGAAATGATGGACGGTGCAGCAGTGGATAATAATTTGGCTTCCAATAATGCTCTGTAATAGTACTGTGGGAAGAGACTGGCTTCTCAGGGATGATTAGCTGAAATGTAAAAATGCACAGAAATGACTTGCAGAGCAGCATGAGCTCACTTCCTTATTAATAGACTAAGGTGATGGTGAAACAATTTCATGGCTTCTTCAGTGCTTCCAGAATCAGACCTGCTGTCTCAGCTGGCTTTCCTTGACAGAGTCCTAACCTAGCTATTAGATTAAGTCTATAAAATCATTACAAAAATGTCTACCCCCCCAAAAAAAAATTCTTGCTAGATACAAACCAGCATGGCATAGTAGTGTGAGGATTGGACTAAGGATCTGGGAAACCAGGGTTTGAATCCCGACTTAGTCATGGAAACTCACTGGCTGACCTTGGGCAAGTCACACACTCTCTCAGTCTCAGAAGGCGTCAATGGTAAAGTCCCTCTGAACAAATCTTGCAAAGAAAACCTGGCGATAGGTTTGCCTTAGGGTCATCATAACTCAGAAGTGACTTGAAGGTGCGGGGGGGGGGGAGCAGCAGCAGCAGCTACTGTTCTTACTAGATACAGGTGCTGACTTCTTTCAGTGAATCACACAGACATTAAGTCCAAGTTACATCCAGGCAACTCACTTCCTTTGGTTGTTGTGAAGGCTAGAATCCTCTATTGATGGCACAGTGACAAAAACTGGATGCAACCCTGCTTTCAGCTGCTGCGTTTACCTAACACAGACAAGTTAAATAAAAATATTTTGCACCTTCACAATGTTGAGTATTTTGTGTCCATCAAATGATAACAATGGCAATTAAGTCCATTTTCATTGGAGGATGTAATACAACAAAATGTCAAAGAGGTAAGAAGGTGGGGATAAATACGTCTGCAAAGCACTGTAAGGTTTGAGCCCTTAAGTCTCTTTGTTCTTCTCTCAGAAACCCCCCAAAAATGTGACAATGATCCCCACTGTCCGGCATGAAGTTTCTAAGTTGTGTTTGCTGTGTCAATAGTACCCTGGATAAAAATCCAACCAACTTAGGTTATCCAAAAGATCACCTCCTCCCAAATGAGCTTGCCCCAAATTTGGGCTTTCTCTGCAACAATACCCAGCTGTGGAACTCCCTGCCAAAGGAAGTTAGGCTTGCTCAATCTGTTCTGAATTTCCAGCTGGCAGTTAAAATGGTGGTGTTCATTATGGCCTTTGGTGTTTGAAACATTCCTGTCCGTTTGTTTTAACTTATTTTAAGGACTAGTTCCAGATTATTGTTTATAGTGCTTAAAGAATTTTTTTTTAAATTTTTTTTTATCTCTATATAGTTTTAAATGTCTTTTTACATGTTGTGCATCACATTGGCATGGGCTGGAAGGCAATATATAATTGTTATTGTTCTGCACCTTCAAGTCGATTTTGACTTAAAGAGACCTTAAGCTGAACCTATAATGGAATTTTCTTGGCAAAATTTGTTGAGGGGGATTTTGCCTTCGACTTCCTCTGAAGCTGAGACAGTGTGACTTGTCCAAGGTCGTCCAGTGGGTTTTCATGGCTGATCAGGTATTCAAATTCTGGTCTCCAGAGTCACAGATGAATACTCAAATCACTATACCATACTGACTCTGGCGCTGATATATATTTACAACAAACAAACAAGGTCCTGAGCCAGCAATGGTTTATTGATACCACTGCATCCTCCAGCAGTTTTACCACAAAAGGGGGTGACTTAAGGGTCCACTCTCTATGCCAATGCTTCTATCGAAAGGTGGGGAATTATAGTTCAAAAAGGGAGGCATTTAAGAGGAGCATATCTCCAAGATCACCTATGTATACTGGTACTAATGCAGATATACCTGTTGGAGGTTAAAAGAATATTTTCTTGGTGAAAAATCACGAACACATGCAAGATTCAAGTAGTCTCACAACCATACAAGGCTAACAGAAGGAAAGGCGGGAAAAATGGATAGTGAGGAGTTTGGATGAAGTGGATGATATTTACCAATCCTGAGGAGGAGAAGGTCACAGCAAAATGGCTCAAACACAAGAGTTTGAGAGCAGCACAGAGGAATGAGTGTCTGCGGTACAGAGAGATACCCAAGAGCTAGCAAATAGCCAGGGCCTAGGCCAAGGTTTAAATACCCTTTTTCTGCCCTGAAGGGGAAGGTGTTAATGTAAAGGAGAAGGTAACAAAGCATTGATGGGAGCTGTGATAGCTTCTTAAAGTCTGGGCAGGTGAGGAAACAAAAGGGGAAGTTCAGCAGGAGGAAGCCTATAGGTTGTTGTTCATTGTTACTTTGTCTGGGATTTGTGGCGGCTATCGTTTTCAAGGTTTGGACTATTAAGAGGATCATCTTAAATACATTTAGCTGAGTTCTCCAACTAATCTTCAGTGAACTTACAACCTGGCCATGCCTTGAGGTCCCATCTGATCTAATTCTGCATGTCCAGTCTTCTTTTCCAGCATGGTTTTTCAGCCATAAATGTATGATTGATATATGTGCCAATTAAACATCATGGATTGAGGTGTACGGAATGGTAACAGTCAGAGACTGCAGAAGTACTGAGAGCAGTTTTCCAGTCATGCTTTTTTTTTTCCTGTGGGGGCTGATTCCTCAAATACAGAATTACATCCAGATGTGTGTGTGACGAACCTGATGGAAGGGGATCTTGACAACAGAGCCTCTTTGGCAACTGAGAGTGTTTAAGCTGATTGGCTGGTGAAATGGAACCTCGGATAGCCCAGGGGAGGGGCTGGTGGAAAGAGGAAAATAACGGATTTTAACTGTCTGGTGTGTGTTTGAAGAGGAGTGTGATTTGTGGTGTGTTTGGGGAAGGCTGGAGATTTGAAGAGCTCTGTGGGAGAGAGGCCTGAGAAATTGGGTGTACGAGAGATAGTGAATGAATTGAAAGAGAGAGAGAAGAATGGTGTGCTGTTTATAAACGTTTAGATACAAGACACATTTAAAGCAACAGTGTTACAACAAATGTTTGAAGTTCTGTGTTCCCTAAAACAGTGTCAGAGAGTTTTATTTTGAATACTGGAATATACATGCTACCAATAATATCATCTTGACCTTAGTGCCAAGAGTACCACAGTCTTGGAAAATATAAATCACTGCTGATCCTTACATCTGGGAGAAGGGCAGATTTAGGGAAGGCAGTAAAGGGGGAGAGTCCTGAAAGGAAGAAGCCAAGGGGGGGACAAGTGTGAGGAAGGGACTGCATTCTCAGAGAGGGAAAATCAAGGCAGACCCGTTTGTCCTGGCCCTGGTTTGATTCAGATATCTCCCTGGCTGTTCAGACCTGAACACAAAGAGGTGTCAGGCTGGGCAGGCCTTGAGCGCAAGGCTTGGGTGTGCCTTTTACACTTGGCTCTGATGGGCGGTGGTTTTTCTGTGCGTTTTGACAGTGTGTTAGGCAAATGTATGCCAAGCAAGCACAGTCCTGTTAGCATCATATAATCATAGAAACTTAGAGTTAGAGGGAGCCACAAAAAAGCCATCTAGTTCAATCCCTTGGCATGTAGGAATACACAGCTAGAGCATTTCTGAAAGATGTTCATCCAACCTCTGTCTAAAGAACCCCAAAGAAGGAAAGGTAATTTTAAACTCTTCATTTAATGGATTATAGGAATTGCATTCCTTGGATGTCAATATGTCATTTGCTTCAGAACTTGGTAAGCCAGCCTTGTTGCATTTGGAGTCCTCCTTCTCACTTGCTTGAGTAGGGCCCTGAATTTTTTTGAATTTGAAGTTCTGCACCAAAAAATGTGGTATAGGTTCATTTTCATGCACACAGTGCTGTAGATTCAAGCTTGATAAAACTCATGCCAAAGTAAACTCACTAGGACTTGCAGTGCCATAACTTCTGGTTAAATTGTTGCTGGTGTTATTTTGCTGTAATAGATAAACAAGGTCAAATATCTAATATGTGTTTCCTTACTGTTACCCTGTGAACTGGGGGTCCCGGGAGGGACACCAAAATGTGCTCAACTAAAGTTGGGGAAAATTAGCTCAGAGCACTGCTTAGCATAATGAGAGGCAGGGTAACGTAGCGAGATCTCGAACCCTATGTCTACGGGGTCGGGTTGAGTCAAGGAGAACACAGAAGTTGAAATAATAAATGATGTTTATTAAATACAAGCAAAACAGTGTATGCGATACACTCATACAAGATAACTAAAGAAAATAAAGGTTGGAGTGGTATAGAGGGACTTTTAGAGGAATTGCTGGTTTGGGTGGTACTTCACCTGTCCTGAAGCCCGGAAAAATAGAGAGCGAGGCTGGGGTGTGATGTAGCTCAGCACGTGGAGCTGAGGGGAGGCTCGCCAAGCAAAGCGGCAGCAAGGCGGGATGAAACTCAGGAGCAATCCGAGGAAGGTCTCGGAATCAAGGTTTTTTATAAAGAGAATGTGACTGCAGGCTATGCCGTACTTGGGGGAAAACAATAGATTTGGCGTTGGGGACAAAGCCTCCAAAAGGTCAGAATCTGAATGATTGAGCTATCGTAGCGGTTCACAATAGAGTAGCCAGTATGCAGACGCAGAGTACTTGGGTATTGTACAGTTTACCCATCAAGCTGCCATCGTGGGGCAGAGGCTCTTTTGTAAGTGGCGTGCATACTTAATTAGAGTACTTGCCTGGAGGTCTCCTAAAGCAGTGAGTCAGCTATCATAGAATCATAGAATCATAGAAATGTAGAGTTGAAAGAGGCCACACAGGCCATCCAGTCCAACCCCCTGCCATGCAGGAACACCCTCAAAGCACTCCCAACAGATGGCCATCCAGCCTCTGCTTAAAAACCTCCAAAGAAGGAGACTCCACCACACTCCCAGGCAGCATATTCCACTGCCGGACAGCCCTGACCATCAGGAATTTCTTCCTGAGGTTCAGGTGGAATCTCCTTTCCTGCTGCTTGAATCCATTGCTCCTTGTTCTGGTCTCTGGAGCAGCAGAAAACAAGCCCTCTCCTTTCTCTACATGGCATCCCTTCAAATATTTAAACATGGCTATCATGTCCCCTCTTAACCTTTTCTTCTGCAGACTAAACATACCCAGCTCGCTAAGTCTATCCTCATAGGGCATGGCTTCCAGGCCTCTCACCATTTTGGTTGCCCTCCTCTGGACCTGCTCCAGCCTGACCATGTCCTTCTTGAATTGGGGTGCCCAGAACTGGACACAGTATTCAAGATGAGGTCTAACCAAAGCAGAGTAGAGTGGTACCAGTACCTCCCTCGATCTAGACACCATACTCCTATTGATGCAGCTGAGAATTGCATTGGCTTTCTTGGCTGCCGCATCACACTGCTGACTCATGTTCAGCTTATGGTCTATTAAAACTCCTAGATCCCTTTCACACGTACTGCTATCCAGCCACGTGTCCCTCATCCTATATTTCTGTATTCTATTTTTTCTACCTAAGTTTAGGACCTTACATTTCTCTCTGTTGAATTTCATTTTGTTGGCTTTGGCCCAGCTCTCCAATCTATTCAGGTCATTTTGAATTTTGATCCTGTCCTCTGGCGTATTAGCCTCCCAATTTGGTGTCATCTGGAAATTTGATCAGCATGCCCTCTATTCCTTCATCCAAGTCGTTGATGTTGACTTCTCGTGATTACCGCATTGCTTTCTAAGTGATTAGAAACTTACTGTTTAATGATCTGCTCCAGAATCTTTCCAGGTACTGATGTCAGGCTGACTGGGCGATAATGATTTGGGTCCTTTTTTTCCCCCTTCTTGAAGATAGGGACAACATTTGCCCTCTTCCAGTCTGCTGGAACTTCTCCTGTCCTCCAAGATTTCTCAAAGATTATAGCAAGCGGTTCCGAAATGACCTCTGCCAGTTCTTTGAATATCCTAGGATGCAATTCATCTGGCCCTGGAGACTTGAATTCATCCAGTGTGGCCAGGTATTCTTGTACCACCTCTCTACCTATTATGTGCCTCATTTCCCCTGCTCCCTCCGCTGCTCCCCAACCGCCAGGTTGAGTGCTTGTATCCTTCTGGGAAAAAACTGAGGCAAAGAAGGTGTTAAGTAGTTCTGCCTTTTCTCTTCCCCCATTAGTAATTCGCCATCTTCTCTGCGCAGCAACCCTATCGTCTCCTTCTTTTTCCTTTTGCTAAGGACATATTTAAAAAAACCCTTTTTATTGTTTTTGATGTCTCTGGCCAGCCTAAGTTCGTTCTGTGCTTTAGCCTTTCTGACCTCCTCCCTACATCTCCTAGCTACTTGCTTAAATTCTTCTTTGGTGGTTTCCCCCTTCTTCCATTTCCTGTACATGTTTCTCTTAACACTTAGCTCAACTGAGAGTTCTTTAGTCAACTATTTCTGGCCTGCCTGTATTGTTGTTTGAATATTACGGCTATTAACGGCCGAGCTTGTTTACATGCTTGTCCGGTGGCCTCGCAAGCACGTGGAAAGTAATAGAGAAATGCAGCCAAATTATGATATCAAGAGGATATCTTTAATATCCCCAAAGCTCAGACTAACCAGGGCAGTAACATTACGATACTTCTGGGAATACACAACTACCAATGGCTAAATGTGCACTAACTGCAGAACTGGGCACCTCACCAGTCAGAACAGAGGGAAATTAATTTGAACAAATGAATGAAGTGAAATATGAACTTGATCCAACCAGGATGAGCCATTTTTCATGGTTTTGCCCTATGATTTATTGGCCGCTATTGTAGTGTGTTTTTGGTAATGTTGCATACTCTACTTTTATTGGGCCAATTCTATTTTCAGTCCTAAACAACTTAGGCCCATTGAAATGAATGGGATTTGTTAATCAACACTAACAGAATTCTCATTCATTTCAGTATGTCCGTTGTAGTTGGGCTTTAGTGTTTTAACAATGTGTGAAGAATTCTGATATCATCCAGAAACCTATTGGGCTTGTCTTTGTCTGCATTTCTCAGACGTTGAGCTGGCTAGAATTTGTACTCTGGAATCCTCAAGTTGATGGATTGCTTTCGATGGCCCTCCAACAAAAGTGTACAAATAGTTTAAATACACCTTAGTCAATGGAGGGAATGTGCTGAAGCAATGCATACAATCTAAAATATGAGCACAAACTAGGAAAGAAAGGAGAAATATAATCTTAAAAAAAAAAATAAGAAACCTGATAAAGTAGGGTATGAACCAGACAGTGAAATATGAAACAAGGGATCTCTTCAAAGCCACAGTTGACAGATTTGTAAATCCAATTTGTATTTCTTTGTTTTTTGGAGAAGTGAGTTATCAAGCCATCATGATTTTTGAGTGTTGGATTCTGTGAGACTAGGGTTCAAATTCCTGTTCAGCCATGGAAACTCACTGGGTCACCTTGGGCAAGTCACACCATCAGAGGAGGACAACAGTAAACTTCCTTTGAACAAATCTTGCAGGGAAAACCCTGTGATAGATTTGCCTTAGGGTTAGCATAAGATGGAGGTGGCCTGAAGGTGCACAACAACAACTAGACAGTTTTCTTTGTTATTTTTTTTTCCAGGAGAGTTCATTCTGTGGTTATGTTTCTCCATAGTAGTATCTGATGGCTTCCATGCCAACGGTGTGGTGAATCCCTTCTGGGTTTTAGTCTGAACTTTTAACTCCCCCCATATGGGTTCAGCATTCAGACTATGGCCATTTCCACATGTGGGAATGGAATCGCCCCGGTCCGGTACTTACTGGACTTCTTGGCTCGACGCTCGGGTCCAGGCTGCTCTGGAGCAGTGCGTGGCCGCCGCTCTGCACTGCTCCGGGGACGAAAATGGGGGCTTCTGGTTGGTGGAGGCTCTCCACCAACCGCTGAAGCTCGCCAGCCTAAAGCCCGCCCCGGGCAGATCTGCACTGGAGCATGGGAACTGAGTGGCACGGAGTGGTGCGCTCCGTGCTTTTTAAAAACCTGAAGAAACAGGTTTTTAAAAAGCACACTGCACGACCACTTCAGGTCGTTCCAGAGCGGACTGAGGTCCGGAACTATGTAAAGTAGTCCAACCCAGTCCGCTCTCAGGTGCAGACGTCCTCTCTGGAGGATGCTCTGCGCCGTTTTTTTAAGCCCGTGTGGAAATGGTCTATGTTTGAGGCCCCTCTCTAAACTACAAACTGCAGGATTCCATAGGATGTTGAAAGTGGAATAATAGCGCTATAAAAGTCTAGTGTGGAAACGGCCTAAAACCCAAAGTTACCACCGCAATACATGGAAGGCACCAACTACCGCTGCCTCTCACACTGATATCTTCTTGTGACTTAGGAAATGGAAAATGTGATTCTTCTCAGCTCTAAATTTGTTCTTTCCCTACTCATATGTGCAACTGTAAAAGAACAGCTATAAATGATGCCCCAAATCCATGAAAAAGGACCACCCTCTTAGAAAAACGGTAAAATTACAACAAACTGTAAGTTATAGACCATGCTAAACACATCCGTTACTTGCTTTTGCAACATCTTGTGTTTACAGTATTATCTTTATGATGCTATAATTAAAGATTCACGGTCATTTCCATTGTACAGCTACTTGGGCACGAGTTCATAACTCAGTCGTCTTAATTTGCATCATGCTGAAACTTGGCATACAAAATGGCACTATGAATGCAAATTAATGTAAAAGGATGGCTTTGGAGTTCCTGTTTTCTTCTTTTCAGCACATACACAGTGGTAAATAAACACACAATCTCTGGTACTAATTTAAATTATTGAGGCATCAATGGACAGCAGACACATACCTGTGGTTGTTAATTCCTTGTACTGCGAGAAGCAGACTGCATCCATTGGACTGACAAATTTGTTATGTTATCTGTCAGTATATCAATATTTGTTACATACCTTTGACAAAATTGGGGTAGTTCATGAACAATATTTTTGCCTTGTAATCACCCAAGATTATCTTATCAGTAAATATCTTGCATGTTGATTTTCTCCATAGATCTGTCACCAATTCAGGCCAGTCAAGCCAATTCAGGAGAAAGCTATGATCCTGTAATGATTCCATAATTTCATTCTGTTGTACATGCTTGTGGGCCTCTTATAACTGGAAACCATGAAAAAGAAGGTATTTTTTCTCCTCCTTTCTCCCCCCTCCCCTTATTCCTTGTGTGTCATGCCTTAAATCTACATTGCAATCCTGAGGGCAGGGACTGACTTAGGGCCTTTCCAAACCCTAATTTTTGCTGAATACTCTGGTGGGGATCCTGGCATCAACTGTGCCAGGAGAGCAGCACAACAAGAGCTCTCCCCTATGCACTGGTTGCACTTTATAGTGCAGTGCAAATGGTAGCTTCCCAGGCTGCAGTGGGGCAGGAAGCATAGCCATTGCACTTCCTAGGCTTCTATAGGACAGGTAAGCCTGTGATGGTGGTACAATTGTGGGTTATTCACAGGGAAAACCCATCAATGATTTAATCTATGATTGTGCAGCCTGGCAATGGGAGAAGGACGGGACCTTGACAACATCATGCAGAAACGTTGTTGTGGTCCTGTCCGTCTCCCAGCCCCATGGCAGATTGGGCGGGTGGTGTGGAAAGGGTCATAGTACTTATTTCTGGGAGCCTCCTGGCTACAAAGAAAAATACAAATACTATAAATAAACACATAATGTCAGGGATTGTTAATTACAGAGATACTGTGTTCATTCTGCTGAACAGAAAGCCCTTTTCACAGCTTTAGACTGTAGACACAACAATCCAAAAGAAAGCCAGACATTCGTGCAAACTTTAGTTATGACTGTAATCCGAATAAAGTTATTCTGCTACCATCCAGAAGGAGTGATTTTTTTTTTTAGATCAACCTTTAGGTTCAGTTTATGTGTGTCTCTGCTAAAGTAGGAGAGGACAACTAGCTTCTAAACTGTAGCATTGCCAGATAGCCTTCAAGAAATAGTGTTTATGTCCCTTTAAACATAAACCAAAGAGAAACAATGCAGTTGGCCTGTTTGTCTCCCCTTTCTCGTGCTCCTGATGGGGCAACGTCATTTCAAAAGGAAGCGAAGAAGGAAGGAACATGAATAAGGGGGAAAACAAGCCAAATATCTACATAAAAATTTCATATAGAGTACGGTTACCAGAATCCCCCAGCCACCATGGGCAGTGGCCATGTTGGTTAGGCAGTGCAACAAAGCAAAATATAACCTCTGCATTAGGGATGAAAATAATATATGAAACTACTGGGAGAATGATGGAAGAAATGGGTTTCTGGAGTGCTGGGAAATCCCTGACAAGAAAAATCCTCAACAAAGCAGACCGTTTGAAGTTTGGGATTTTTTTTCTGCATTAAAATGTACACTTATGTGTGTGTGTGTGTGTGTGTGTGTGTGTGTGTAAAATGGAAAACAAAAAACAAGTTTCTGATATCTCTTCAGAAAAAGAATCTCTGCGGAAAATACTATTTCTGTGCAGGGAACTTGAAGAAAAAGGACACGTGCCTTTTTTGTGCGCAAGATAAGTCCTGAACTGTAGATAGACTGAAAAGAGCACAGTTTTTGATGACTTTCTCACAGTGAGCAAAAGAAAAAGGTAAAAATATTTTTTTCTCCTCAAGAAGGAAATTTATGAAGATATCTGTCTCTAACTCTGAACAAACAAAACTCAAATCCATGTTGGTGCAACAGGGTGCATAAACTGAGCAACAGAAAGAGTTATAGAATGTCCAAATACTTTTGTAAATGTCTTCAGACTTTCAAAGTGTAGGCATCAGCTCTGGGTGAAGCCCTAGGCAATTATGTTCAATATGTCAGAGTATCTTCACAGAAAAACTATCCACCCAATCCACCTGAGAAGTTTCTAGGTTTTAAAAAATGAATGAGTATTTTGGTACGAAAGAAGAAAAGAAGTACCCAAGCCAATCTGCGTATCCCTCCAAGTTCATAATTTTCAACAAAGGGTTTTCTGTCGACCAGCATTTGGGGAATGTGGCCTTCCAGATGTTGATGGAGCATGGCCATTTGTGAGGCACATACCCTTCCACGTGTGGGGCCAAGCAATATCAAAAGTGGCAAATGTTATTAATGTGGAAGAACATAAAAGATAAGAGAGACTCCAGCAGCTTGATTTGCCTGAATTTACCAGGAAGGGCAGGATTCTAACCCTCCTCTCCCCTCCTCCTCCTCCTCCCCTGAATTAATTGACTACAAACTACTTTTGCACTTTAAACTTAGTCCATTTCCACACTACACTATTATAGTGTTACTATTCCACTTTGAAGTTCTGGGGTTTGTAGTTTACTGAGGACAAAGAAATCTATGGTTGAGAATTCTAAATGCCCCTCCCTAAACTACAAACCTCAGAATTCCACACAATGTTGAAAGTGGAGTAATAGCACTATAACAGTGTAGCACAGAAATGGCCTAGTTTGCAGCAATTAAGGTAAGTTGAAGAGAAAGGGGAAAAATGGGAGGAGAAGAGAGAAACCAGGACATATTAAAAACAGCTGACAAAGTGAGATTCCAGGAAATTAATCAGGACTGTCTCTACCAAATCAGGAAGAGGTATAGATACATCACAGGAGTAACAATCTGATAAGATTCAAAGAGCTATTCATGTTTGGTATCCACAGTGGTAGGACTTCAGCACTTGAGGAAAAAAAAAACCTCTTTTGGACTACAATTTGCCCAGCTTCAGAATTCTCAGAGCTGCCATCCAGTAAAATACCTTATCTAAGTGCTGCTGCTTGTTTCCCAGTCTCCTTTGGGGGGAAGGCATCTGTTTTCACAGTTAAGGAAAGAGAAGAGACTAGGTAAGCCAGTGGCTATTCTTCATTTCCAAGTGTTCTTCATGCAATAATTAATAAGACTAAGGGGGAAAGCATCATTTTGTTTAAATGCTCCTTTTGGTGAATTTTAGTGCCAAAGACAAACACAAACCAGTTTCGCTAGATAATTTGCTCGCCAAAAATTGGTTTGGCAATGGGGACCATTTTCAAAAAAGTGAGTGTACAGATGCAGGTGGAAATGGGATGTTTTGAAAGCCAAATATTATTTTGCAAACAGAATCCAATTTTGTCAAGTTCTGTTAGGAAAAGCTAATACCCACATCTCGATTGATCTTCTGTTGTTCCACTCTTCCAGTTGCTTTTAAAATGTCCTTCCTTCTTCCACTTTCCCTACCTGGGAAACTACATTTGGTGCAAATTAACGTAAAATAACAAAGTTGTTGGCATTCAGTTAACTCAGGGAGTGAAGGGAGCACAATCTTGCCATTTGTTTTAGGATCAGATGAAAACAAACTCACAGTTTCTCCTTGCTTCTGTGTTTTCCTCAGTAATAGCTCCTCTGATGTTGCTTGGCCACATATGCCCCATTGTTTGATTGTCCTCATGTGCAACTCAGGCCCTTTCCATAACTTACGTTTTTCTGAAGCCATCACATGAGGGTCCAGGGAAAGCCTCCTCCAGGAGGGAATCGCTTCTGCTGTGCTCCCCCTCTGCACCAGCTGCCTTCTGGACAGGAGGAAGTGCAATGGTGCTGCTCCTCTCTTCTGCAGCGCAGCCCATCAGTTTCCCAGGCTGTGCTCGGGGAGGAAGTGCAGCCATTGTGCTTCCTGCCATTCTGCACAACAGGTAAGCACAGGAGGGAAGTGGGAGGACTCCGCAATCGTGTGTCATTTTCAGGAGAAACTCAAATATGATTTAATCCGAGATTGCGACGGGATGGCCATGGGATAGTATTACTGCCCTGGCTAGTCCGAGCTTTAGGATATTAAAAGATATCCCCTAGATATCATAATTCAGCTTCACTTCTCCATTCCCTTCCACATCCTTGCGAGGCCACCGGACAAGCATGTAAACAAGCTCGGCTGTTAATTGCCGTAATATTCAAACAACAATACAGGCAGGCCAGAAATAGCTGACTCACTGCTTTAGGAGACCTCCAGGCAAGTACTCTAATCAGGTATGCACACAACTTACAAAAGAGCCTCTGCCCCGCGATGGCAGCTTGATGGGTAAACTATGCAATGCCCAAGTACTCTACGTTTGCATACTGGCTACTCTATTGAGAACTGCTACGATAACTCAATCATTCAGATTCTGACCTTTCGGAGGCTTTGTCTCCAACGCCAAATCTATTGTTTTCCCCCAAGTACAGCATAGCCTGCAGTCACAATTCTCCTTATAAAAACCCTTGATTCCGAGACCTTCCTCGGATCGCTCCCGAGTTTCATCCCGCCTTGCTGCCGCTTTGCTTGGCGAGCCTCCCCTCAGCTCCACATGCTGAGTTACATCGCACCCCAGCTTCGCTCTCTATTTTTCCAGGCTTCAGGACAGGGGAAGTATCACCCAAACCAGAAATCCCTCTAAAAACCCCTCTATACCACTCCAACCTTTATTTCTTTAGTTATCTTGTGTGAACATACACTGTTTTGCTTGTGTGTTTAATAAAACATCATTTATTGTTTCAACTTTTGTGTGCTCCTTGACTCGACCCGACCCTGTAGACATAGGGTTCAAGATCTCGCTAAGTTACCCTGCCTCTCATAACGCTAAGTAGCTCTCCGAGCTAATTTTCCCCACCTTTAGTTGAGCACATTTTGGTGTCCCTCCCGGGACCCCCAGTACACAGGGTAACAGAGTGGTGGAGAATACGGGCAATGCCGTTACCCCTAATTTGAGAAGGAGTCGCAAACCTCCTCAAAGCAGGCTGGTACTGACTTAGGTAATGGTCGGTCAAGTCGTTAGAGCACTGTCAGGCAGGAACACGTGTGTGTGGAGTCTGTGCATTTGAGCTCTAGAGCTATTCTATCTGGGTGGAAATCTGTTCCCCTTTCTTGCTTGGTGTATGTCAGCCGCCCCAGCGTGGTCACTAGCACTAGGCGGTGAACCATTGTCCGATAGCAAGGGGTGTGCACAAGCTGTCCTGGGAATCACATCCCTAACTTGGGGTCTATCGTGGGCTGGGATCTGAAGTGTTAGAGTGTTAGCATGGCAGGAACAGTCTGCACTCATCCAACACCATAGTGGCAAGGTAAAATAGCACTTAGGGAAGAAATTCCCTCCCCCCGTTAGAGTAGTATACGGGTGTGTCCTGTCTGTTGTTGTTGTTGGGTAGCTTTGAGAGAACGCGGGTGCATCCCGCTAGTAGTTGTGAAGCGCGGGTGCATCCCGCTGTGTAATTTCGGGTGCGTCCCAATTAGCTAGCCGACTAGGTGCAGGTGGTGAGTCCCGACCTAGCCTAGGGTTTAGAGGTTTAGCCCGTGGTAGAGGAAGGTACCCCTCACCCAGAAAACCAGTTACAGACGGTTCAGTTTTGGCTTCTTGCCCTTTTCCCCCGCTGCTTGGCCAGGCGGCGTAGTAAGTTCCTCAGCGTTCGTTTCCCCCTTCAGGCAGGCGGAGTACTCCTGAGGGTTCCCTGGGTCTAGGTGACCTCCCTGTCCCTGAACCGTTTCCTCGTCCTTTGGTCCCCAGTGCTGTTGAGGTGGAAAACCGGGCTTGGGAGTACCAAAGTGACTTTGTTTGGGCAGGCTGGAGATAGGTTCCCGTCCCTCTTTCCTAGAGAAGTTCCATAGAGTTCATTTCCCTTCAGCCCCCCAGGGGTCTAGGTGATCCTTCCCATCACTCCAGTTCCTGGTCCCGTTTGTAGGTTGTAGTTTGTAGTTTGTGTCAGAGAAAGTTGTGGTTTGTGTGGAAAAATGGTGGAGAGTAGTAAGGTCACCATCAAGGACCTCATGTTGGAGGAAGAGGTCAGAGGTAAACTAGAGGGATGGGTGTTGAGTAAGGGGAAATGCCCCTGGAAGGACACCATCTTCCAGACGACCGATCCCTTTACCACACTCCGCAAAGCATACACCTTGGCACGTAAATCAAAGAACCCATTCGGGCCATCTAAGGATGCTTTGGCTGCTTGGGGACTTTGGCTTACTACCAGAGATGCTAGTAGTGCCCTGGTAGAGACCAGAGAGAAATTAGCGAACGTAAAGAAGGAGACTGCCCGGCTTCAGGCCGAGGTCGAGACGCTGCGTGCGGACAAGGTAACTTTTGCGTCCGTAGTGCAGGCGTCAGCACAGAAGCTTAACAACATCACGGTAGTGGCGCAAACTTGGGAGGAGAAAGCCCATGCCTTAGAGGCTGAGCTGGATCATGCCCGGTCTGCGGCCAAGTTTATGGTAGGGCAAGTGAAGGAGCAGCAGGAGGCTGTGACTCATGTAGCTTACCAGAAACAGATTGCTGCTCTGTAGAGACAGCTCCAAATGCGCAAAGCCTTAATTTCGGCTGTGTGCCCGGAGCTGCTCCCAAAGTTTGCGGAGGACTTTTCTGGGGAGACGCTGCCAGAGGATGCTCAGGCAACCCTTCCCCACAATCCCGACTGGAGTGCCCCTAAGGCCCCAGTCAACCCGGTAGAGACTAGCTCCATGACGAGACGGACCACGCCCCCTTGGAGAAGTCAGTTCAGATAGGCAAGAGACGCAGGAGATGTAGGTCACTGAGACTAGGGTCCCCTGGCGTGCTACTGAGGCCAAAGCTATTGCAGACCAATTGGGTCCTTTAAATCGGTCCACCGGCATCATGTGGCTAAACGCGGTGATACATTCTCACCTGACAGCCAATGGTCAGGACCTGACTCAACTGGCTCGGCTTTGCATGTCCCCCTCTGAGCTCCCTACTCTGGAATCAGCTGTGGTGGCTCGAAGCCTAGTTAGGCTCGATGCCCACGACTGGGTGAGAGAGGTAGTGAGGATTTTGTGGCCTGGACAGAGTGCAGGTGTGCTCTATGTCATGGAGCAGTAGGGTCCTTGAGAGAACCCTGAGGCTTACGTGGCACGGAAGCAGCTCCTCGCCATTCTGACCGAGAAGGTTCCCTTGATGCCCCGTGGATATAACTTCGACCATCTCGAATTTAAGATGCTCTTGTACGGAGGTCTTAACCACGAGACCAAGATGGCTTTAGGTTTGGTGGATCCAGCCACCACTCACTGGGAAGAGTTCGGGAACAACCTCCGGCGGTTCTCCGACCTGCTTCACGAGGCAGGATCCCTCAAACCCCCCAAGACGTATAGGAAGGACACTGGGAATTGGGAACCTATAGCCAAGGTTACCTACTCGAACTATGGGTCCCATTCCCAGCATAGGAAAACAGCTCCGAATTCCATTCCGCGAGGGAATTCGAACTCACGACTGCCACCCAGACAGGACAACAGGCAGTGGCAGGGAAGAGATTTCCGCAGCCAGCCCGGCAAGGCAGGAAGTCCTCCACAGCAGCCCACTGCCCCCAAACAGCCCTCTGACTCGGGTTCTCCTTGGGAAACGTCTGGTGGGTAAGATCCCACAGCTCAGACGTACTCCTCGGACAGAGTAAGGGTCTGGGGCATGCTCAGAAGGTTCGGGCTGGACATGAGCCAGTTCGATAAGCAGCCAACATCGGAGCTTTTGGAAGCTCTAGATAAGCAGCTTCAGGTGGGAAGTAAACAGACGGTCCAGGCCATGACCGACGGCCCACCTCCGGCTGGATACTACCCTAACCTGGATCTGCAAGCATAGGGGTGCCCTCGGTCCAGGAAGCTTCCCCGCAATGTGGTGGCTAGGTTGAAGCCAGACCGGTGGGGAAGATTCTGGGTGAAGGCAGGCATAGGGACTGAGAGGGATAAGACTCCTGCCACCCTTCTTGTAGACTCTGGTGCAGCAGTGAACGTGCTGCACCCCAAACTTGTGAGGTACGGTGAACCCACGCCTGAGCATGTCCAGCTTTCTGGATATGGCGGGGGGGTGTGGGTCACCAAGCTAGGGCATGGACAGCCATCCCAATGTCTATAGAGATGTTTCATTTTCAGTTGTGAGCATGTGAGAACCGGGGAGAAGATGACGGCCTTTTAGGCATCAGTTTTCTCCGGGGAAACAGGCTCACAGTTGATTATGCAAATGGGTTTCTATGGCAGCTAGATCAGGGACCAATAGAGATTTCAGCTGTGCACTGCTGTGCTGCCATTAAAGCTCCTGCCCCTATCCTGGTAATACATGAGAAAAATGTATGTTCCTACCTGAAGGTGAATTTGGCTACCGCCTCACCCTTCATGCAGATGCTCTGGTGCCGCCTTGTCCTCAAGGGCCATGGCACTGTTTTAATTGTGATGCTGGTAATTGTAAAAGGGGCCACGGCTAGCTACGGCTCCATCGCAATTACCATTGTGACTGGAGAGAAAGGTTCCCCGGAGGCACATAGGTCCAGGACCAGCCTCCATACCGAATTGAGAGTGTGGGTCCCAAACTAGGAGCAGGCGTTGCTGCTCTTGCCGGTAGTTCCAGAGACCCAAGAGAAGGATTGGAAAGGGAAACCCCCAGATGGGGACCCCCTTTTGTTAGCACGACAGCGTGACAGATGGGCTTTGCTTCCCTCCATGGGATGGCAACCCCCATGAAGAGGTGGTTTCTCCAGCTCCCCTCTCCTTCCCCCTTCTTTGTAAATAGACCCTTTCTGTTGTAGTAACAGAGCCTCCATCCCTGTGTTCCCTACAGGGAGACGGAATGGGATCGCTCTTGAGGATTGCAGTTTTGTTTTTCGTGATTGGATATGCCCTTGGAACCTCGCCTGAATACAGCCAGGTCTACACAGATTGGCAGTTCAATGTACAGGTAGTGTGTTATTGGAACCCATATCCCGAAGTAGAGCCTTATTGACTGGGACGCAGCTGCTCCCCTGGTTCAAGAAAAGGTACTCCTTCGAACTATCCACGAATTTTCACATACACTTGAGGAATAGACTGAGTGCAGTGTTAAGGATGGCCATTGCTGGTGAAGAGGTTAAACTCAACCCCAGCATGGCCACAGCAGCCGCCCCCATGACCACCAGAATAGTCTGGGGAGACCACCGCTATGCATCCCTACTAGTGCTTAGCTTCACTTTTGAAGACTGCCGCCCTACATGGGTATGGCAGACATACATGTTTCATTGTCAGAATGTCACCTTGACCCCGACAGGTTGTAAGTTCTCCTGTGGGAAGATGTGGTGTCCTGACTCCGATACTCACACCCCTCCTCTTCCTGAAAGTCACCCGGCTATGTATGTGGGTAGTTCCGTAGTTCGCAAAGACATAGAAGTGGTCGCCTACTCGAACGTCCAACCCATAATAACTAAAATGATACTAAATTTCATGGTTGTCAATATCTCCAGAGTAATTCCAACTTGCCAACCATACCTAAAACTTGCATGGACACAGTGGGAACACTGGGAGAAGCGATGGCTGTCTTTCTCCCACTCACACACTCGCCCTAAGTGAAGTGTCTTAGGAACTGCTTTAGGTGGAATTGGAACTGGCAGCACATTCATCAATGCTATAGACAATGAGGTCCTGGCAAACAAATTAGGCGTAATTGGCATGAAAACTAGAGACATTGGAATATCCTCCACTGCTGGCCTAACCAACGTAGCGAAAGGAGTAGATCTAATTAGTCAATTGCTCCCACAGTGGGTTGGTGTCGAGCGAGACATAATATCCGACCTTGGCCATGTTCTACAGATCATGACCCATGATTTGTCAATACCGATACAGTGCATGCAACTGCTGAGCACTGTGATCACCTCTGCCGCTCAGGTGATCCAGGCCAGCCTCATGGAGTTAATGCACCCCGAGATCCGGAGCCTACTCCGAGAGCGATACCCAGAATTGCTGGAACATCCTGCCGCTTTGGTGCAAATACAGCACGCCACGTGGAAGAGCCTAAGTCTCACGGTGGATGTTGCCCATGAACGGATTCTGGATCTGGTAATTTTACATCCAGTATCCCATGTAGGACTTCCCCTCATAGCCGCCAATGCCACTTTGCTGCCCCCACGGATGTACCATTGGTCCAACGGTACACACTCTTTTGATTTAGCTGGCTGCCTATTCAACCGCCATTGGATCCAGTGTTTCCACAACCTTAATGGTTTCAGCCACGGCGATACCTCCGAATATTTTGGTGCCCCTCCCGGGACCCCCAGTACACAGGGTAACAATAGCCATATGATGGCCATGCATAACAACGTCATGCAGAACAATTGTCGTGATCCCATGATGATCCCATGGCCATTGCAGGTTGGAAGTGTGTGCAAAAAGGGCCATACTCAGGACAAGAGGCTACTGTCAGACAGGATACAGAGAAATGGAATGGTTTCCAATTGGTGGGGCGGGGGGGGCAGGCAAGACTGCATTTTAACATCCTACCTTTTTATCTTGCATACTGAACATATCATACAAAAGCAGGGTAAGACTTGGAGAAAGGAGGCATGAAAATTGAAGGAAGGAACATCAACACTTTAAGATATGCAGGTGACACCATACTACTAGCAGAAAATAGCTAAAACTTAGAATGATTGATGAATAAGTTCAAGGAAGAAAGTACAAGGGCAAGTTTACAATTGAACATTATGAAAACAAAGGTAGTTTCCACACAACACTGTTATAGTGCTATTATTCCACTTTCAACATCCCATGGAATCCTGGGTTTGCAGTTTAGGGAGGGGCATTTAGAATTCTCAGCTAGAGAGAGCTTTTTGGCCTCAGTAAACTACAAACTTCAGAATTCCACAGGATGTTGAAAGTGGAATAATAGCATTATAACTGTGTAGTGCAGAAATGGCCAGAAATAACGACCACAGATAATTTATATAATGTTAAAGTAGATGATGAAGACATTGAAATTGTTAAAGATTTCCCATATCTTAGCTCAGTTGTTACACTGACTTCTGGGGGTTCCCTGAGGGACACCTTGATTTGCTCCAAAAATGCAAGGACTGGGGAAATTAGCGGAGCACTAGCTTGGCAGAATGAGCAGCAGGGTAACCCAGCGAGACCTTTAACCCAATTTTAACAGGGTCAGACCAAGCAAGAAGCCAGACGATCATACTAATGAATGAATTTTATTAACAATATGTTCTCACGCACAATTGCAGTCACTCACTCGTGCACGCAAGGCCTATCAAGAAGAGAAAGAGGTGAAAAATCACAGGGAATAAAGTGGAGAGGGTGTAAAGGTGGTAATACTGCACCTGTCCAGAAGTCTTCAGTCCATGAAGTGGCAAGGAAGAAGGAGCTCAGCGAAGAGAGGCGGCTGAGGGGAGCACTCGACTAACAGAGTGCCGGTCTGCTAGCATAGTGGGGAGTGACAGTCTTGAGAGTCTTTGGGACTACTTACAAGGCAGAATGTATCTCGGGGGCAGATCCTTTCCCAGGACTAACAATGGCCAAAAGAGCAGAAATACCACACAATAGCAAGCTGATGGCTTGCATGATTGGTTCATGTAAATGGACCTCTCGCTTTTGTAGGATTTGTCAAAATAAGCGTTGCTCAATGGGGGAAAACCTGGTAATCCCCTCAAGCTGGCTTTGTGGCTGAGGCCTTTTTGTTGGTGCAGATGTGCCTTGCCTGAGCTCTCCTTGGGAAACATGACTAGGGATTTCCCTGGCCTTGACCTGTGTCTGGTTGCTTGACATGTTTGTCTACGCACCCACCCAGGTAACTTTTCTGGCATATCTGATATATTTGATATTAATTTTGTATCCCCCTGGGATGGGGTCTGTCAAGGGGGTAACACAGTCATTAATCAGAATGGACTGTCAAGAAATCAGAAGTTCTAGGATTAAGGGGCTTTCCATACTACACTGTTATAGGGCTATTATTTCACTTTCAACATACTATGGAATCTTGGGGGTTTGCAGTTTAGGGAGGGGCATTTAGAATTCTCAGCCAAAGAGCTCTTTGGCCTCAGTAAACTACAAACCCCAGAATTCCACAAGATGTTGAAAGTGGAATAATAGCACTATAACAGTGTAGGATGGAAATGGTCTGTGTCTTGAAAGGACAGTTAAGAGTTCACCTGTAATTTTTTTAAAACCACCTTGGTGCCTGTGTTGAGAGAAAAGCAAGACATAAGACAAATTTAATAATTAAACAAATAAATACTTGTTCTGTGTCAGCAGCTCCTTTGAAATTCAAAAATGCATTGATGGCTAAGAGCCAGTTTCTTGTAAGAAGCAGCACCAGATCTGTCACAAACTGTTTGTCTATCCAGGCTAACCAGACGGCAACAGTAAGCAGTTTGCTTTTCAGGAATCTGAGCAGAAACGGATGCATCAGAAACTGTAGATCTGTCCTTCTTAATAAAGGTCATGGAAAAAATGGAATTCTGAAACATATTCACAAATCGGATAAAGGCAATATACGATGAACAAAAGGCTCGTATAATTATCAATGGAGACCTGTCAGAAAACATTTTAATTTCAAAAGGAACAAGACAAGGCTGCCCATTGTCTCCTTTATTATTTGTGTTGGTATTAGAGGTACTACTACGGCAAATAAGGAAGGAAGACTCAATTCAAGGAGTCAAGATAGGACAAGACCAATTTAAATATAAGGCCTTTGCAGATGATGTGGTAATGTTTCTAGAAGACCCCCTAAATAGAATTGTTAAAGTGAACGAACTGCTGAATAAATTTGGTACTATGGCGGGCTTTAAAATAAACAAAGTCAAAACCAAGATTCTTTTGAAAAACATAAAATCTCCGGAGAAAGAACAGATTGAAAGAAAAGCGGGCATTCAATGTGTTCCAAGAGTGAAGTATTTAGGAATTGAAATCACCAACAATAATAATCAATTGTTTAAGAATAATTATTATAAGACCTGGAGTCAAATTCAAAAGAAATTAAATACATGGAATAAGCTGGATCTTCCATTAATGGGCACAATATCACTGATTAAGATGAGTATTCTCCCAAAGATACTCTTCTTGTTTATGATGATACCAGTCAGGATAACTAAGAAGTGGTTTCAAGACTGCAAAAAAGAGATATCCAGATTTATATGGAATGGAAAAAAACCGAGAATGAAGTACAAGTGGCTAACTGATACAAGACACCGAGGGGGCTTCGCAGTACCAGATTTGGAGCTATATCACGAGGCGGCATACCTAGCCTGGATGAAACCTTGGATTCTTCTGGACGACAGGAAAATGCTGGCTCTGGAAGGGCATGAACTTCATTTCGGTTGGCATGCTTACCTGTGGTATAGGAAAGCTAAAGTCCAAAAGATTTTCCAAAACCAAGTGATACGAAATGCCCTTTTAAAAGTATGGGAGAAGAATAAGCATTTCTTCTGCCCAAAAATACCATCATGTGTCTCACTCACACAAAGCGCTTTTGATTAAAGGTCTGAGAAGACAGGGTAGTTAGCTGACTTACAAAGATATACTGAAACAATGTGGAAAAGAAATTCAAATGAAAGATCAAAGACAACTAAAAGAAGAAGGATTTGATATACAATGGTTTCCCTTTATGCAGTTAAAAGAAAGATTTAAAAAGGATATACAAGGAGAAGGGTTGGACTTTAGACAAAATGATTTAGAAGAACTGATGTTAAAAGGAGATAAAAAGTTACTTTCAAGATTGTATAAAAAATTGTTATCCTTCAAACTAGAGGAAGAGATGGTTAAAGATTGTATGACTAAATGGGCGAGAGATCTTAATCACAATATTCTTTTAGAAGAATGGGAAAATGTTTGGAAAACTAATATGTTATATACCAGATCCTATACTTTACAAGAAAATGTGCTGAAAATGGTATACTGTTGGTATCTAACACCCAGCAAATTAGCGAAAGTGAACAAGAATATGAACGATCAGTGCTGGAAATGTAAAGAACAAGTGGGATCCTTCTACCATATGTGGTGGGGATGTGACTGAGCAAAGAGATTCTGGTACGCCATACGAGTTAGTATGCAAAAAATTTTGAAAATGAAAATTGATTTAGTTCCAGAATTTTTTTTACTGGGAATCTTTGGTGCAGAAAGCTCAATAGATTTTTGTACTAAAAGATTAGCATGGCATTTAATTGTGGCAGCCAGACTCGTTTATGCTAAACATTGGAAATCAACTTACACCCCGACTATGGAAGATTGGATAGAGAAAACCATTGAAATAGCACAAATGGATAAATTGACTTACAGATTAGATAATAAAATGGATAGTAAGTTTTATAAGGCTTGGGAACCCTTAACAGAATTTTTGGAAAATAAGGGTATTCTAACTAAAGGTTTCAAATCATGAAGATAAGGAGAAAAGTGATTATTGCTGTAATAATGAGACAAATTCTAGACATAAATGTAGTGAGAGGTAGAAGTATGAGAAGTATGAGAAGAGATGTAGATGCAATGGGTTACTAGTTTTTGAAAGAAAAGAAATGTTGAAATAGATAATAGTGTAAGATGGACAAAAATTGTAAATAGAGTTGAAAATAATGAATGGGAAAATAAATAATAGATTCTATTCTTTAAGACATACAGAGGTGTTTTTTTTAAATAATAGATATAAGGCTGTATCTCATGAAAGGGGGAAGTGCCCTATGTTTGTGAGAATATGTTAGTAAGATATGTTGGTTGCTATATGTATGTATTGTTTATTTTGTGTATTAGTATTTGTTTATTGTGTAATAATTTTGTAATGATATGAATGTGATGTTAGGTGGGACAGTTTTGTTTTTTTTCATTTTTGTTTTTTATAAAAATAAATTAAAAAAAAAGAAGAAACTGTAGATCTAGGACAATGTTCACTCTTCACTGTTCAGCAAAGGCTTTCAGCAGGAGGCTTTGGCCAGAATCCTCTGATACACTCTTGTAAACCTTCCAGATAGGGTTGTAGACCAGAGTTGCAATTTATAGTCCACCGCCCGCCCCACTCACCCTTCAGGTTGTTGCAATGCATTCAGCCACACCAGAAGTGGCATTGCATTGCTTCCAGCCATCATTTGATCTGATTTGTATGTATATGTGCTTTCAAGTTGCCTGTTGACTTATGGTAACCCTATGAAGTTCATAGGGTAGAATAAATACAGCAGGCTTTTCTAGGCAAGGAATACTTGGAGGTGGTGTTGCCACTTCCTTCTTCTGAAATATTTGTGTTGTGCTCTTAGCTTTTAGGAGGCAAATTTTCAGAGGGCCTAGGAATTGGTGGATGACCTTTACACAAATATATTAACCTGGGGTAGTGGCGACCTTTTGAATAACTAGGGAGATACAATAGTGGTGTTTGGGGGCAGTAGGTATAAAGTATCCCCTTGTAGATGCCATGTTCCCACTCATTCAGAGCATAATGTATTACAGGCTCAGGTCACCAGGCCACAGTCAGAACTCACCATCGTTGCTTTCTGTGTAAGTATGCAGGCAGACCTTAATACCTGTTGTACCTGTGTACCTGTGTAATACCTGTGTAAGTATGCAGGCAGACCTTAAGACCTGTTGTTAAATAGACCCTCCTCTGAAAGCTCCTCTTTTGTTATGGTTTCTCTCTGTGGGAAAGATCACTCTTGACCTTATTGGCCCAAGATAAAGTTTTCTTGCATTTGTCCCCTCCTATAAAATATGAGAATATATCAGCCTACAAGTTGACTTCTGCTTTGTGCCTGGCAACTAATCTACAAACTGAGGCTCAATAACATTTTTATCTTTATGCATTATCATGGATCAGTCAGTGCCTCAGTCTCAGTCCAGGTCAAAAATCCCCTTCATTTCCTGTTTCCTGTACTGCCAGCCTGTGCAAGCTTACTCAGAAGTAAATGCCACAATATTCAATGGGGATTCATCATGAGTAATTTGTTTAAGGTCACAGACTGCATCTCCCAGCAAGCAATGTTTCAGATGTGTATTTTTGTTGTCATTTTCAAGTTATGGAGAGCCTAAGGTGAATCTAAAACAAGACTGGCAAGATTTGGTGTGTGTGTGTGTGTATATGCCTTTGCCTACCTCTGAGGCAAAGAGTGTGTGACTTGCCAAAGATCATCTAACGGGTTTCCATGGCAAAGTGGGGATTCAAACCTTGGTCTCCAAAGTTGTAGTCCAATGTTCAAACCACTACTGGCTCTCAGATTTGTCATTATTTAAAATAATAATAATAATAATTTATTCAGAATATAAAATTAAGCTTTGCTTGGTGATGAGGATTTGGGTTTTTATTGTATATTGTATACTAGCATATATATCCAGCATTGCCCTGGATTTTATTATCTCATAGGTAATACTTGTTAGAAAGATTTGAGATCCTGTGCCTCTAATTCCCTAAACTTTGTCCAGTACATGTAACTTTCCCCCATATTCCCCAATCCAATCTGTATTCATAGTTATTAACCTACAGAGGTTGGGTTCCTGAGGGAATACACTGCCCTTCTCCTTCTTGCTGGTAGACCTCGTCTCCATAGCAACCAGCCTGAGTTCTCTGGCTGAGAATTCTAAAGCCCCCCCCCCCCCCGGCAAACCCCAGGATTCCATAGAATCTTCACAGCCAGCCAATCATATGAGGTCTTCTCCTTACACAGCCAATCATATGAGGTCTTTGCCTGCCTGACATAGACAAACAGACAAATGCACAAACTGAGAAACTTTGACTTTTATATAGTAGACTGACTAGCATGTTACACATTTTCTCAGCCCAAAGGCTAGGTTCCTTAACAGTACAACTGTCTGCATTTTCTTTTCTAGACTATCTTGTTGGTGCATTTGAAAACTATACTGTTGCAGTTAATGGATATGACCTCCCAGATATCAGAAGCCTAGCTTACTGATACACTGTCTGGGTAGATACTGAAGGCCAGAGTATGTTTTATAACATTTTCTCTTCCTGATAAGCAGCTGCAGTTTCAGCTTATCAGGTAAGAGCAAATATGGCAGGAAGCATAAATGTCATAGTTGTACAACAGGAAACAGGTGATTCTACCAAGCTGATACTCATATGTTCTAATACAGTGATATGTCCAAGCAGATTAATCTAGCTTAGTCCATGATGGGGAAACAGCTGTACCATGCAGACGTAGGTGGTTAATGCTAGGCAGGCTCAAATTCTGCAAAGAAGCCTTTTTTTTTCCTTTTTTTTTTTGTAGAATGCCAAACTCAATCTTTTATCACAGAGAACGAAATAATGTTTTCCAGGTTGTGGAGACAGTTTCAGGGAAGGAGAACACATTCAAAATGTCTCCTCTGATGCTTTTCAAAATTTCTACACTGAGGGAACAACCTTCATGGAGCCCTTTCCAAGTCATTTTACTTGTTATAAAACTCCTGAGCAACCACTGTTGTATGAATGCAGGGGTGGCCCGAAACAAAGGACTCAGAATCTTTGAGGTAGAAGGGACCACAAGCCCAACCCCCTGCCATGTAAAAATAGACAACTACAGTACTCCAACAGATGGCCATCTGGGAGGGGAGGGCCTTTGAGACCCCTCCCTAAACTGCAAGCCCCAGGATTCCATAGGATCTTGAAAGTGGAATAATAGTATTATAACAGTCTAGTGTGGAAATGGCCTATAATTCCAATGCACATTGGTGCTTGCTGCACATAGGGACCAATGTGATGCTCATCCGTCCTGTTGTGCATTAGACACATTCCTCATGGATACTTTTGCTGGCTATGTTGTGTAGCCCCCTAAGAGTAGCCCTCTATTAGATATGGACATTGTGCATCTTCATAATGCTAACCCCTGTGCATATTAGACCACTTATCAAAGATGCAGCTCCCATACAGGATTCTGGCCATTCTTCCTAATATTCAGTGGAATCTCTTTTCTTGTAGTTTGAATCTACTGCTTATTGTTCTAGTCTCTGGAGCAGCAGAAGACAAGTTTTTTCCATATTCTACATGAGCTCTCTTCAAATTTTTCAAGATGGCTGTCATGTCACCTCTCATCCTGCTTTCCAGTTCCACCATATCTCAACAAGGCTTGGCTCAACTCTGTCTTCCTAAGCTTCATTTGTAAGGTATAAGGTAGGGTTTAAAGTCATAAACAGTCAAAAATGTTTATGAAACAAGTCCATGGCATTCTGCCCTCATAAAGGAGTTTTTTTACTGGACTGCCTATTGATTTTTACTTCAATGCTGTAATGGGATAGCATTCTTTATCACACCTGAGGGCAGCTTGATGTGGTATATCATTTTTTTTCTTCAAGAGAAAGGACTGGACAGCAGAAACAGTAACAGTACAGTGACTTCTGTCCCCAAGATTTTTTTCCCCCAAAGCAGATACCTCACTCCGTCTAATATTAGTGCTAGCTCCGTATGGTAGGGCCATCACTTATTTGCTTCAGAGGATTATGAGATATATTCTAATTAGTACATAGTCTATGCAGGCTACTGCAGTCTATCCAGGCTACTGCATAGACCTAATGAGCCTCACTGTCACCACACATCCACTGAATGTATCCCTTAGAGTATATCCAATATTCTTCTTCAAGAGCAAATTTTTGGGTTGAATACTTTCTCTTGTTAAGAAACTTTTAATAGGATTTCAAGGAATCCCTCGATTCCCCAGAACAATGGCGTTCATAGTTAAAGTATCTAAAATTACAGTAACTACATCTTGATAATCTATAAGTGTGTCTCATTCGGTCAGAATATCTATCTCCATTTTTGTACTGGCTTGGTAAGTAGAGAGAAACTAATTTTTATCTATCTGTCTGTCTGTCTGTCTGTCTGTCTATCTTAATTAAAAGGTCTAAATGCCATAAAGGCACCAAATTCCACCTGATTTTGAAAGCTAGGCAAGGTCAGCCCTGGCTAGTAATTGGATGGGAGACTGCCAACAAATAAAAGGTGCTGTAAACTACATTTCAGAGGAAGGGCCTGGCAAAACCACCTCTGAGAATTTCTTGCCTAAGAAAACCCTATGAAATTCATGGGGATTCCTTCCTGTACTGAAACTCTTTTGCGGTATACAATTAGAGCACTAGAATATAACTTTAGCTGCCATGGGTGCATCCTGTGGAATCCCAGGGTTTGTAGTCTGATGAAACACTAAGACTTTCTTGTTAAGAATTCTAAATGCCTCTTCCTACACTGTAGAACCCAGGATTCCATAGAACGGAACCACAGTATAATCATACTGCCATAATTGTGTCTTGTGCCCCAGGAAATAGTTACATCAATCAAAGATCAAAGTCAGAGAAAGGACATGTAAAGGTAGGTTAATATCTGTTGCCCAGATCATCGTAATTTGACAAGGCATGGCTATACTCTGTCTTCCTAAGCTTCATTATAAAATATGTTGTTGTTGTTGTGTGCTTTTAAGTCATTTCCAGCTTATGGTGATCTTAAGGAAAACCTATCATGGGGTTTTCTGGTGCTGAGAGTGAGTGATGCACCCAAGGGTTTCCACAGTTCAGTGGGGAGTTGAACCCTCCAGGATTGTGGTCTAGTGCTCAAACCATGACATCATGCTGGCTCTCAAGGCAGGAGACAACTACTTATGATGCCTGATGATGTGTATTTCCTCTTATACATTTCTTGTTATTCTTTCAGCTCCAGTTTACAGACCACAGTGGTAAGACAGGATAGCCAATACCTCTGTATGTCACTAACAGAATGCCAGCCAATTTCTGTTTCCCTAATCTACCTTTGACCTCACAGGTCCTCTAGAACAGATTGAGGACGCTGTACCAAAACTACCAGAAAATGTTCATCTTCTCTGTTCTGCTCTACATGTGTATGTGTTTCTATATGTGTACATGTGTGTGTATACATATGCATGTAATTATCCCCATAATCAGAGGAGTAAGACTGACAAGGTAGATTTTAAGCAGTGGAGCTCCCTCTTTAGATAATGATTTTTGTGCAAATGTAGTTCAGATATATATGAAAGAAGAGGTGCACATAAATTGTGCATTTTGGGGGAGAAAATATTAAAACATATGTTAATGGAAACAAATAAATGATCACTTAGTAGTAGTAGGCATCACAGTTACCTTCTGAAAGATGAAGTATCCATTAAATGGCTTAAAAACATGGTCCATGGTTGGAAGAATTAAATAAGGTATTTGGCTGTTAAAGTAGGGCAAATCTATATAGATAATTTTAATCTATTGAGTTGTTTCATTTCACATTGGGTATCATAAACTGAACAATTGAGAAGTATACAACATAGTAAGCCTAAGCCAATTGTATTATTTGTTCTTGGTGCAAAATATGACCTTTAAAAGATCAGTGATTTCATTGGAGTGGGTGTCCCTCCTCTGCTATGGATCATAACTTCTCCACCGTGTGTCCTCATGTAGACAGTTGCTGAAGCCAGTTCTTCAGCTGGTTGCCAACCTTCTGTTATGAGGCAATCTGTAATTAACAAAGCTGAGGCTATACTACCCAAAGCATTGCATGTTTGGGACAGCCTGTGAAAACTCACACTCCACTGGAATAGCCAGTAAGAGCCCAGGGTCACCTCTTGAGATCAGAACGAGGTGGAAGATAACTTGTGAAGGCAAAAAATGTGTAGGCTGAATTATTGTAATTAATGTTTTCATTTATTTATATCAGGCTGGGCCACTAAATGGGTGTGGGACAAGTTTTCACTTCTTCACCCATACTGGGTACACTGTTAGGACCCCAGCAGTGTTTTATGAGGTGGATTGGCAGAGGGAAGCCAAATTGCTGCACATGTGGTAGGCTTTTGGAGTTTTGTGGTGAAAAAAATCACCAAAAATTCTGCCCCAATTTTTTTCAAATGGAGGTTGACAGAACTTTTTTTCGGGGGGAGGGGGTGTCCAGGAGTCTTTCACTTTTTCTACCCCAGTTTATACACACATCAGTTTCCTTTTTGCCTGTCCATTTTAGCAGTTTTCTGCTTTTGATATTTGTTCATTGCTACCACCCTTGTGTATGCATGTTACTCCAGAAAGACTGTTACAGTTCTGATGAAGAGACTTTGTACATGGTCCTTCCCAGTGATGGAATTGCTGGATGATAGATGTTATCACCAATATGGCATGCAGCCATATCCAGTTGATGTGACTTTTCAGTGTCATCTGTCTTTTGAAAATGGGTGAATGGTGCTTCTCCCTCAGCCTAGCATATTTTAGGGGATTTTTTTTGGGGGGGTGTTGTTTTAAAGCTATGCAAATGATAAACAGGATGAAAGGGAAGCATACATTCTACATTTTAAAAACAAGCAGATACTGAGTCAGAATTCCTGGGCTTTGAATTTAGACACCAGAAACCTAGGAAACTAAATCTGCAGAGCTCATCTGCCTGTTTGTCAGAGTGTTATATTTCTGCAAAATAAGGGCGACAAATCTTTGCAGTACCAGAGCTGGCAGATGGAAATAAGAGCTGTTGTGAAAATATCTAAAGCAATCCTGTTCCTTGGGATTGCGTTTCTTGTACTACTAAAACAGTCAAGTTGCCTTAGCAAACAATATGTAACATATTGTCAAGAGCCACATGGATATAAGCAAACGATGAGCCATCTTGTGGACAAAATGAGGATTTGAATGTAATTCAGAGTGAACTATTATCTCTATTACCTCAAAGGCCCCTCCCTAAACTGCAAACCCCAGGATTCCATAGGATGTTGAAAGCGGAATAATAGCACTATAAAAAGCTAGTGCGGAATGGTCAGTAGCTTGTGTTTTTTTCTTCTTTAATTATTCCCCACTGATTTTGAAAAAGGCTAGAATAATTTTGCATCAGGCACAATTGCAAAGAATTTGGGGACACCTTAGTGGCTACAAATGTATGATGCCAGAGGCTTTAATTGACTAGAACTCACCTCACCATCTGTGTTAAGTGCTATCCTGAGCTGGTCAATTTTTTTAAAAAATAAACTGAATAGAAATTAACCATTCTTCTGTAGTTTTGTGGGCAATTTGTATGCAATCATCACTGAGGCACAACTGACAAGAAAAATGGAAGTTGGTTCAAGTTACTGAGGTCTGGGATCCAACTATGTTGCATACATTTTTTTGTCTTTCTTGGTAGTATCACTATTTGCCTTTTGTTTTTGACAACCATTGTAAAGTCAGTGAATTTCAAAATAAAATTAACAACAATGGAATACAAAATTCTGTTTCCCAAAATTCTACAGTTTTTTAACTAGTTGATTCTTGCTGAAAGAGAGGGCAGGAATAGGGCCCAAGTTATGGAAAGGAAGCCACAAGTCAACAAGGGGACATCATAGTGAGTGGGAGGAAGGAAGGGAAAAAGAGTGGTAGATAGGCAGTGTGGAGAGATTGCTAGTGGTGGTGCCAGTGAATGTGTTTTCTCCCCTCCCTGGAAAGACTTGAAGGACCTTGAAAGAATAAGCACACTTTCAGCCCTGTCCTACTTTTTTTCACTGGTGTCTTAACTCACTCTTTGTGGCTCTGCACAGAGGTACCCCACAAAAGTATTATATAAAATTTCAAAAGACTAGCTGCAGGCTTATGGATATATGGTGCATAAAAGTCCGGTTCAGGGAATGCTGTTTGGTTTTGTTTGGTTTTGTTTGGTTTGAGAGAATCAAAGTCACAGAAATTTGAAAACTTTCCTTGGTGGAAAGGATGGATTACACTTTAAGATGTAGGTAGGTAGGTAGATTGTGTGTGTGTGTGTATAATATAGTTTGTGATGCACGTACACACACACACACACACTACACAGCCAGTGCACACTGCTTTGTGCATGCATGTTCTTTAGCATTTGGGGAGTTTTTACAAGACATTCTCTCTCCTCTGTATTGTAGGCAACTTACTGTGTTCTTTTTTTTGTAGGACTTTATTATGTGCATATCTCTCACTCCACAAAAAAGAATTACAAAGTCTTTTTTCCCCCTCCTCCTCAGCTGATTAATTGATTTTGGGGGGCTACTTCTACCATTAGACAAAGATAGGCACCTCCCTCTGTTGACAGATGCCTAGGGACAGGGAATGTTGGTGAAGTGTTGGAAGGCGGAACTCTATATGCAGGTTTCCCAAGCCACTAAATTAGCCTGCTGTCCTCTGTTATGGTAGATTTTGCAATTCTTTCATCAGTGTTTAGAAGAGATTCATTTATGTTGGGGATGATAGGAATTTCAGCCCCACGGAAATGCAGCAGAAAAAAACAGAGTTCAGCGAGCCAACAGCAGCAGCCTTATTCCCCGGTAAGGATACTCACACGCAGAGGAGTTTCTTCCAAAACAGGAGGCACTATATCTTGCAGCAAAGTTCCGTTATATACAAAACATAGGACAGGCAGACAAAAGCTTGCGCCAGGCACCAGGTTTGGTCAACAGACAAATACATACTGTCGTTGCTTTGTTATATACATATCTACAACCAATCAGGTAGAGGTTTGCCCACCTCCCTCTACCATCTGCACACGACCCCAGTTTCTTATGCAACCTTGCAATTACCCACAGCTGGGGCATGATGCAACATCTTTGCAGTGGGCTGATCATTTTCCCAGGGTTCCCTGCCTGGAATCCCTGACAATCCCCTCCAAAACGGTCAGGCCACTGTGTAGGACATTTTCACAATCCATACATGTCATACAATACATGTTACATAATACATACAGTACATACATTCAAGGGTACAACTCATCTTCCACCTTACACCCTGGTGGCAAGGCCCAGTTTACCTGCCAACTTCTCATGGCCTACTACTGGAAGAGCCTTTGTGAGCAAATCCGCAATAGATGGACAATACCGCAAACACAAAATCCCATCCTGGATCATTTGCCTTACATTTTGGTACCGTACCCCAATGTATTTAGTTCTACACTTTAAGTTTTCTGCCTCAGTCACACGGGACAGCAAAATACCCTCCTCCTGACCTTTTAGGGATAAGCATAACTTTACTTCCTGTCTCAGCAAGTTGGGTACTTCCTGACCCACTTTCACTGGAAACACTGCTGGAACTAGTGCTGACCTCAGTGTGAGGCTCTTGCTTGACCGTAAATGCAGGTTCAGCACTAGGTGGCGGTGTTGAACTCTTTGGTGTGACGTTGAGTGAGATTTTTGGCTTCTCCTCCTCAGTACTTTCTTCTTCATCATCAGCCATCACCGCCCCTCCATCTTCAGAGCTTTCAAGTGTATCTGGGACACTGTCTTTTTCCTCATCAGACATCACTGCCCCTCCATTCTCAGGAATTTCGGGAACGCTGTTCACACTTTTACCCAGGGGAATCAAAACCTCTTGGTTACAGTGCAGTCTATCCCATCCTGAATGGATTTCAAAGTTTGCACTCCTAGAATACACTATTTTGCCAGCATGGTGTAGAAATCTATATTTGTTACCTGCATATCCCACAAAGCGTAACCATCTAGATTTCTCCTCTCCAGACTTTCTGAAACATGGGGGAACATACACACTAGCAAACTGACCCCAAACACGTAGATGCTGCAGGTTTGGCGCTCTACCATACAATAGGTAATATGGAGTTTGCTTCACACTTGAACTCCACATCCTGTTTATGTGGTAGTTTGCTGTCACTATTGCTTCTCCCCAAAGTCCTGCTGGGGCTTGAGCATCCTCCATCATGCAGTCCTTCATTTGTTTTAACAGCCCAATTCTTCTTTCTGCAAGACCATCCTCCCCGGAAGATGCGGGGTTGGTGGTTTTATGCCTTATGTCTTTCTTACGCATCCAGGCTTGCAGGCTATTAGACAGGAATTCTCCCCCTCGATCTGACACAAGACTGACCATTTTAGAAGGAAATTCCCTCTCAACAGCATTCACTTTGAACTTATCTGCTGCTTGACTTTTCTCTTTCAGCAGATAGACACAGAAGTACCTGGTGTGTCTGTCTACAATTATCAGGAAAAACCTATTTTGCCCTTCAGTTGGCTTGAATGGCCCAGCCAAATCTCCATGTACAACCTCAAAAGGCTGTTGGGTGACACACTTGCTTTTCTTGGCAATGGGGTAAGCCTTTACCTTAACCTTTTTACACACAGAGCACTCTAGGAACTTAGGACAATTTCTGATCTGTAACCCAGGGCATACCTTTGCCAACTCTTGCAAACCTTTGTAGCTGGCATGACCCATCACTCTGTGGAGGTAATGTACACACTTTTCATGTAGAGGTTTGTTACACAAAGGGTTAACGTTTGCCACTTTTCCTTTGGGCAACATGTGGTACAACCCCTGCTTTTTCACCCCTTTTGCACAAAAAACACCATTTGCAGTAATTATACATTTCTCCCCTTCAAACACCACTTTGTAACCCTCACTGGCCAGTTGGGAGACACTCAAAATATAGTTCTGCAAATTTGTCACACACAATACATTATTAAACGATTTCCCAAAGCATGGCACATATGCAGTACCCATCTTCTGCACCTTGCTTGGTGCCCCATCTGCAAGGGAAATTGCTGTTATGTCTGCATTTGTAACATTACTCAACAGCTTTAAATTGTTCACCATGTGGTGAGTTGCACCAATGTCTAGCAACCACACACTACTCTCAGACTGTTCTTTTGCCACAAACACATGGCCTTCAGCCTGTGATGACATGCCCCTCTGCTTCTGGGCTGTCTTCTTCCCTCTGCTTGGCGCTGGCATTCTGCAGTCCTTGTGGAGATGGTTGACTCTCTTACATCTGTAGCAGCATCTGGCAAAGCTGCACACGGCTCCTTCTTCCAGGTCAGATGCCCCCTTGGGAGCTGCCTCTCCCTCCTGGTGACTGGCTGTTCTCCCCTTCGACTGCAGTCTGGAATCGAACTGCTTACGTTGGACTTCCTCCAAAATCCTCCCGGCTACCAAGTCTACAGTCAGCTCTTCCTCACGCACACCCTGGAGGATGTACATCAAAAAGTCCCACTCCTTAGTGAGGCTTCCCAGCAGAATAAAACTTTTCTGCATTTCTGGTATATTTACCCATCTGTTGGCTTCCTCGTGAAATAACTGTTTCATCAGCATGAGGTGCTCTCTTACACAGCTTCCGGGACATAACTTTGTGTTATACAGTCTTTTCGCCCATAGCATTTTGGACAAACACGAGGAAGATTGATGCACACGCTTCAGAGCCTCCCAGAGCTGATATGCTGTGTCCGTAGCAGCAGCGTGAATCAACTGGGAAGGACTTAAAGTAAGCAAAATAACTGCTTTGGCTTTTTCATCAGCAACACGATACGCTGCTATTTGAGCAGCAGTTGCTCTTTCTGGTGGCTGTCCCTCATTTTCCAAAACGTGCCACAAGTTTTCCTTCGTCAAAGTGGCTCTCACATAAATTTGCCAGCTTTGATAATTAGCGTCGGTCAACTTTTCAAAACGCAGATAACCTCCCTCAGCCATGCTGCTGCCTTTGTAAGGAAAATTCAACAAACAAAGCAGCTGGCTGCAGTGACCTTGATGAGCTCCGGACTGAAGATTAACTGTCTCTCTGCCAAAACACAGACTCCCAAAGAACCGGAGAGCCAGGCAAACAGTCAAAAACAGTCCCAGTATCCAGGGGAAAAAGAAGTACAGGTGCGCTGTGGATGCTGTGCACTCTGGGTCTGGGCCCATAACCACTATTGGAGATGATAGGAGTTTCAGCCCCACGGAAACACAGCGGAAAAAACCAGAGTTCAGCGAGCCAACAGCAGCAGCCTTATTCCCCAGTAAGGATACTCACACACAGAGGAGTTTCTTCCAAAACAGGAGGCACTATATCTTGCAGCAAAGTTCTGTTATATACAAAACATAGGACAGGCAGACAAAAGCTTGCGCCAGGCACCAGGTTTGGTCAACGGACAAATACATACTGTTGTTGCTTTGTTATATACATATCTACAACCAATCAGGTAGAGGTTTGCACACCTCCCTCTACCATCTGCACAGGACCCCAGTTTCTTATGCAACCTTGCAATTACCCACAGCTGGGGCATGATGCAACATCTTTGCAGTGGGCTGATCATTTTCCCAGGGTTCCCTGCCTGAAATCCCTGACAATTTACCCATCAGACAACTTATGGTTACCAGTTCAAATCAAAGTTCTGGTCATGATCTAGAAACCTTAGGTCATTCATTACAACTGAGGAAGTAGATTTGTATTCAAAAATGCTCATGCGAAAATAGAAATCAGTTAGTCTTAAAGGGGCTGCCAGATTCCCTTTTTCCCTTCCTCTCCATTTTTCCTTACACTGCACAGATTTCTGTGAGTGGGAATGGTTTCCTTTTCAGAAGGAAGCTGAAGCTATTATCGCCCCAACCTGTCTCCTCTCTCCTTTTCTGCCTTACTTAAGGAAATTCCAAGAGATGCAGGCAGAGAGAGAGGAGAGGAAATTGGCTTCAGTAGATGCAAGTTGTGAGTGTCTGCTGCACAATTTGTGTTCCTCACAGTCCATCCTTTCTTCTGGCACCCCAGTGAAGGAATGAGTGAGGGGAGTGAGGAACCATCATTAAACCACTTATCTTGCACACACATACTTCTCACTTATGTTTTGGTCCCCCCACTACTTGACTTTAATCCTTTGTGGCAGATACCAAAGTGGAACCTGGAGTTACACACTCATCTATTCATGGTCCCTATGTAGCCACTAGTTTAAAGACTATGTAGGGACCATGAATGCCCCCCAATCCTCACTTACCTGGAAGCAGCCACTGCAATTCCTGCTGATCAGGAATCCACTGGTTGCTGTTCCCAACTCCCTCATGTGAATGACCTCTGGCATGAGGGGGGAAATTGTGATGGAGTTATGCTTCTGCCTGTCGCACCGGAGATTGCTTATGGGAGAGAGTAGAAATGGCAGCCAGCCCCTTTCCAGTCATCAGAGGAAGAGACCCCCTCCTTGATTACAGTGGCTGCTTCTTGGTAAATGAGGACTGGGGGACTGGGCTGGGATCCACTGTGTAGCACTGCAACTATAGTGCTTACACATAGATAAATCTCATACAGGATTCTGGCTTCTATGCTTTCTGTTTTTTGGGATTGAACAAGGTCTTCTTTTGCATTAGCGTGTGTGAAAGGAATCTCCAATTATTTCTGATTGCAAAATAACAGCAGAATGCCACTGTATTTTTTTAACCAGTGTGCATTACTAACTATTATATTTTCAAATTATCTTTTGAGTGGCTAGAACCATGTAATTTCATTTTTAAAAAAATGAAAACTAAAGATTAAACACCTCTAGCAGTATTTTTCAGATCAGGTTATATGTAAGGGTTCTAAATGAAGTAGACTAAGGTCTTTTTCACACCTTACTGTGTCATGAAGCCATTCAGTGTGGGTCCTGGTGTTGTCTCTGCTGGGAGGGGAGCATGACATGAATGCTCTCCTCTGCACTAGCTGCTTCCAGGATCCAGGAAGCATGATGGCCCTGCTTCTTCCTGCCGCAGTGCAGCCCGGTACTGTCCCAGGCTGCACTGGGACAGAAAGTGCAGCCATTGTGCTTCCAGGACCTCCGCAAGCAAGGTAAATGCAGGCATGCAGTAAGATGGCAGCAAAATTATCGGTCATTGACAGAGAAAACCCGTTAATGTTTTGTGGTGCAATCGCACCACCTGGGGACAGGGGAAGGACAGGACTGTGATGACATCATGCATAAGCATTGTTGTGGTCCCTTCTTTGGTCCCATCCCTATGGCGGATTGGGTGAGTGGAGTAGAAAGGGCCTCAATTTGATGTAGGCCCCTATTGTTCAGTGGAAACCATGAAAAGAGAGAGAGAGAGAGAGAGAGAGAGAGGAAGGGAGTGAGGGAGAGGGAAGTGAGAGAGATGTCAAATCTTAACTCTAAAAAATTATGCTGGAAACCTCTTAGTTCATCCTGAATAGAGCAGACATATTTGATCAGTTGCTAAATGGTGAATTAACATTTAGTTAAATCTAATTGATTCAATCAATGGTTCTACTCTAGTTGAGATTCACAATAGGATTTAGACTGTGATATTAAAATAAAAATAGAATGCCTCTGATAAAATGCAGAACAGATTTTCCACACTGCTGACTAGCTATTGTTCAGATGCAAGGAGGATATTCCAAAACAGGGATTTGAGCTCACAGTGACTTCGTTGTCAATAATTAACCACTGCCTGAAAAGTACATGTAGACTAGATTTCCGGGGGCGGAAAATCCTTTTATTGCTGTTCTTTGTGGGAAATATTCTTAGAACTATGAATATATCCTGTTGTATCACTTTTCTTAACAAATTACCAAAGGTACCAGCCAAATATTGGCCAGTTGTGGGAGTGCTTTCTGGATGATCCATTGCAGAGGAGAATGGAAAGGTTAGCAGAGTAATGCTCCATGACTATGATAGAGAGAAGAGATTCTAGCTTAGCAAGTGAAAATGTCCCATTTCAACGGCTGACGTGATGTTGAATTGGGCAGTAGTCAAGAACATTGTGTTCTCCTTTCATTATTCCAAAGGGGAGAGAAGTCCCCTTGGCATTTATGAAGAGCTGAGTAGCTTTTCAAGTGATGGGTGAAAGTATCATAATGAGAATTCAAACTATAAAGGGGAATGACTAAAACACTGTCACAGGTGACCTTCACCACAACTTAAGCCTTGCCAGTGAAGTGCAAATCTATGAAAAGGATTTTTATATGCACTTCTCTCACTAACAAGCATATTACTTTCCAAAGGATATTGGAAAGCATGTTTCTTTTCTTCCATTGCAGGGAATAATGTATAAAGCATAGCAATGTGCTTTTCGTTTTAATTAGCGGTAGTTCCTTTGGTGTTAAAAATATACAGGGTTTTGAGTTACACTAAACAATTAACTGAGGAGAACGGAAATTTCTCTGCAAGTGGAAAAAAAAAGAGGAATTATAGAACTTGTCTCTTTCATACTATACAATTGTGGTACATTGATACCATATTAGCTGCCATGGTTCCATCCCATGGAATCCTTGGATCTGTAGTTTCATGAGGTATTTAGAATTTTCTGGTAGAGCACTCTAGTGTCTCACCAAACTACAAATCCCAGAGTTCCACAGAATGCAACCATGGCATCTGGAGTACCCCCTGTGGTGTGGATCGTGCCCACAAATAGGGGAACCTGTTCACCCTTGCTGTTCTTCATATGATGACAATGGCAGAACTGGAGATGGAGGGCCAGGTCCAAGTCTTACAACCTCACATTATGATTGAATAGGATTTATATAATGAATATTCTGGAGGACCAATGAAATGACCACTGACTTAATATGCCTGAAGTCAGCTTAGATCCATGTATCAGAGAATCAGCCCAGACATGGAACCCAGACTTGAAACTTTAAGACTGTAAGTTAGATTTAAATCTAAGTCAACAATCTCTGAGGGCCCATTTTTGTCCTCTCTTGGTAGTCCATACCCCATTCTGACTACCCTAAGCCCCCTTCCAACAGCCCTTCATTGGTGTTGCTACAGGAGCTGGTGTGTTTGCTGGTGTAGCTTCAACCTCTTGACCACTAATCAGCTGCCAGGCTTATTCAGGCACATTATTGCTGCCCTAATGTGCCGGGGGAGAAGGGACAGCACCTGTGGTATATAAGCTTCACTGGCAGCTGGAACATGCCCAGATGCACTTCCACGTCCAAGATCCCCTAACTGCTGTTGAGGACTAAAAGAGAGTAATCCCCAGTCCCCTGGCAACAGAAGATAAACATGCTGCTGTTGCACCAGTTTGCTTATTGTATCTTGGCTAGAGGCTTCACTGAAGGCAAGGGTTCATTACTTGTAGCAATCACTGACTGTGTCACTGCTGCTGATAGCAAGGCTGCCTGTTGAAGAGGCAGTTCCTCTCCCAGTAACCTCAGGAAAAATTAGAAGGCCATACTGGTGAATCAAGGATCCAACTTTATTGAAAGAAATGCATTTCAGTTCCACATCTTGACAGACCAGAATATGAACAGAACAGAGGCCCTGAACTTAGTGCTCATATATTCTAACATAGTTTTCACCTGTAAAGCTGTAGCATGCAACCGTGCAATCAAAAAGGAGACTCTAATTAAAGCAGACTGAAACAACCACATTTTGTTATCACAAGGAAATGGACTATAAAAGGGATTTGCAATAAATCAATGGAATATATGTAACTTCAATAAACTATGCAATCAGAATAAACCTACCTATGTCTTTATTGAAATCTTTCTAGCTATTTATCATTCTATCCGTTTCCCAGCAAATGTGTGACAGTGTCGGGATAATACATAGGACTATGTTGAATAGAAGTCAGGAAGAATATGTCAAAGAAGGAATGCCAAGCCTCAACAAGTAGGGATAGATATGCTGAGGGGTTCTGCTTTCATTTTTGTTTTACCTTGATCATACTTGTTCTTGACTCTGGTTGCTCACCACACTCTTCTCTGTCTCATCCTGAATTATTTGGACTGATTTCCCTATTCAGTTCGTTATTGTTGTTGTTATTTGCAGCTGAGCCACCTTTGACTTATGGCAATACTATGAATGGGAGACATCCAAGAACTTTGGTCATTAACCACCCTACTCAGGTCTTGCAAACTCAAGGGCAGCCATGGCTTTCTTGATTGAGGCAAAAAACCTGTAGTGCAGTCTCCTCCTTTTCCTACTGCCTTCTACTTTACTAAGCTTTATTGTCTTTTCCAATGAGTCACATTGTCTCATGCTATTCCCAAAATAAGGCAGCTTCATCTTGGCTTCTAGGGATAGTTCTCACCTGATTGACTCTAGGGCCCATTCATTTGTCTTTTTAGCAGTCCATAATATCCATAGAACAAACCTCCATTACCACTTCTCAAATGAGTGGCTTTCAGCCTGTCAGCTTTCTTCAATATCCATCTTTCATACTCTACACAGAAATATAATGGCCTGGGTGATTCTGACTTTGGTATTTAATTATATGTTTTTATTCTGCTTCCCTACACTCAAGTGCTTGCATCTAAACTAGGACCATTTCCACACTACACTGCTATAGTGCTATGATTCCACTTTCAACATCCTATGGAATCCTCAAATGTGTAGTTTAGGGAGGGGCATTTAGACTTCTCAACCGGAGAGCTCTTTGGTTTCAGTAAACCCCAGAATTCCACAGGATGTTGAAAGTGGAGTAATAGTACTATAACAGTGTAGTGTGGAAATGGCCTAAGTTGCGCAAAACTGGATCATCACAACCCGATCCTGAACTGTTTAATTTGGGGTCCATACCTGGTAGTATCCTGACATGTCCTTTATATATGCAAGGTTATTTATTTACTTATTAATTCAATGTGTTTCCCAGCTTTTCCCCACCAAAGGACACCATTTCACCGCATTAAGCCAACATGTACCAGTAAAGAAAAAAAACAAATGAAACACGCTTTGCGAATTATCTAATACCAAAAGTAATGCAAAACATGAATATCAATACAAGGGATGTAAATCTTCATAAATTTCATTCTTGCAGGCCAAAAATAAATATTTTTACTGTTTTTTCTCCTTGCTCTTTTTCTCTTTGCTTCCTTTCTTATTCAAAGACTATTTGCAGTTAGGGACTTACTCTGTGTAAAAATGCCCCATATTTTCTGAACAAAAATGGCACATAGAAAAGGCTGCTGTTTGTGCAGGAAACTTGCTTTCCATGCAGAAATATTGTTTCCTGTGCTGTTTTCTGTTCAAGAAATTTGTCATCTTCAGTGGGAAGAAGAAAAAAAATGAGCATTTTCTTCACTGAATAATTCCCCTGCTGTGGAGATTCTTGTCTGTCCAGGATTCTACTCCTCACGATTTTCTGATACTTTGAGTAACTTGGGTTTTCGCCATTCTTTGAATATTTTTGAATCTTCTTTTTTATCCCTATCCAGTGCAGGTAGTTGCTATCTCCCCAAAATATATGTAGCCGATACGGGATTAATCTGCTTATGGGTGTGACAGTCTACTCTGATGGCCTGTATCATCCAACTGAATGTATTCCAAAACACTGAAGAAGTGGCATATTATTTTTAGGCAATGTCACATTATTAAGAAAATAGAACAGAAAAGAAAAGGATGCTACTTAATGAAGTTATCCACCTGGTACCCATCCAGATGACCTTCATTCAGAATGCTATTTTTAATGAAGCATAAAGAGAAGGCAAAACAATTGGATCTCAGTTCGAATGGCACACAAGGGAGGCTCAAATTCAGCCCCGATGCAAAGGGGTGTAACTTCACTGGCTAGCATCCCAGGCTCAATTCAGTATCATTGCTCTCTCATGAAAAGCTACAACTGAAGCACTATTGCAAGGGAACACTGCTAAGAAGCTGGTTGGTGGCACAGTGAGTAGACTGCCCCTGAAAAGGACAGGCAATTATGTTTCTGGAGAAGTTTGCTGGCAGTTGGTGAAACAGACCTGAGACCACTTGGCCTCTGATTATTGATTAATGATATTTCTATTTTGCCTTTCCTCCAATGAGCTCAAGGCTGTGGATGTGGCCTAGTGATGAAAATGATAGTTATAATTATTCATTCCCCAGTTAAAATAATAGGTTGTGGAACCCTGTCAAGAAAAAAAAAAGAAAGAAAAGAAAAGTAGATCAATTAAAATTTTGCTCAGTTTTCTCCATTTATTCAAATATCCTGAAGTCTACTGGGGAATTATTCTATGCAGAAAAACACTTTTTTTTTTTGCAGGAAAAAAAATTCTGCACGTAAAATGGATTACCTGATCAGAAAACAGATTTTCGTTCTTGTCTATGTGCAAAAAATAAAATATGTTTTTCCACTACAGAACAATTCATTCACTGTTGGGATGTTCAAACATGGGAAGAATACCGTGGATGAAGAAAATTATCATAATTTTTCACCCTTGCATGCAGGTAAAAAATAGTGCAGGATTTGCATCCCTAACGTTGCTTTTCTCCTCTCTCCTTTCTCATCCCAGGGACACAGAGTAACTGGCTCAAGATAACACAATTAATTTCATGGTTCACTGGTGAGGAGAACCTGGATATCTCAAATGCTAGTCCAACACTTTAACAAGTACCCATGTTTAAAATCCTGTGAGGAGCATTAGTTGTCTGTTCTAAACTCCTTTAACATTCCTTTAATTTCCTATACCTCATTTCCCTAAGCACGAAGTAACATTTCAGTTTTTTAATTATTTTTGCTGTTATTCAAAAAACCCCCCACAAAAAACGTTTCCTGAATGTACAAAAAGATTACCCCAGAATGATGTATATGTATTCTTTCTCGATTTGGGTATCATTCTCATTAAATAAATCACATTAAATGAATTCTGTTTTCATGCTACTACTCATAAGTTTCCACCAGTCTTCTGGTGTAAGCTTTTAATATTTGAATCACATTTTGGATTCTCTCCCTCAGCCTCATGTGTGTCCTGCCCCATCCAGATTCACTGCATCATTGTCCAAAGGAAGCACTGCTGCATCTGTTAGCCTAGCTCATTTTTTAAAAACACTTTGTCCATGAATTTTGCATTCCTTGTTGTTTCTTCCCAAGAAGATACTTTAACTCATTGTTCAATGGTGAGTCAACTCAGATCAGATCAAACTGACTGAATATATCTACTCTAGTTGGGACTAACAGTAGGGTTCACAACAATAGTTATAATTTTCCTCAAAAGGTATTCTAAGCTCTGGTTGGGAGGACTGAACTCACTGAGAAGGATGGATGGATGCATGGAAGGATGGATGAACAGATAGACACATATACACATGGGATATACGGAGACTTGGGATTCTTCATGGAGACATAATTATGTGGGCTGTCATGCTAAACTTATGCTTCTTGTTTGATACATTTCTGGAATGTCTTATATGGCATGAACTCAAGGTAGAATACCTCGTTGCTCTCTACCCCATTTTGTCCCCACAAAAATTCTATGTGGTAGTTCATGTTCGTAGAGGGTGATCAGCTGAAAGTGAACGTATGAGTTTCATGGCTCAGTGAGTACTTGAGCCTGGATATCGCAGCTGCTAGTCCAACACTGTATGCCACACAAAACTTACCAATATACCACTGTGTATAGTCTTTGGTTGATGTGAAGCAAATTCTTTCAAAATTATTACTGTTATTACTTGTAATTATTTATTGCACTTCTGTGAGTATAGCACAGATTAGAAGTTTCCACTAAAGTCTAAAGTCATATGGACATTTACCTGAGAGCAGTTATTGTTGTTGTTTGCCTTCATGTCGTTTCCGACTTATGGCAACCCTGAGGCAAACCTATCGTGGGGCTTTCTGGGGCTAGGAGTGTGTGAGGCTCCCAAGTTCACCAAGTAGGTTTCCATCAAGTCCTGGTCTCCAGGATCATAGTCTAATGCTCAAACCACTGAATCATGTTGGCTCTGCTCCCCATAGATGTCAGGTCAACCTATGACCTTAGGACTGGGCTGTAATATGTTAAAAGTTTACATGAAATGTAGGTCATTCACATTACTCATGATCAGAGATCTACTTGTCTCCCTGAGTCTTGACAAATTAAGATATGCTTGCTGAATTCACTCTGCAGTGCAGTGGTGTAGGAGAGGGGATGGGGGCCCTGGCTTCTCTCTCTGGATTCTTTGTGTTAAATGAGGCTGTCCCTTGCTGGGAATAATAGAGCAGTAATAGTTTTTGGCTCTGATCTTTGTTGTTTTAGTCTTATCAGTGCCTTGAACTAAGCTCAAAAAAAAAAAAAAAAATCCAGCAGGATCATATATAGTGCTGGAAATGAGTTGGCACACTCCCTAGGTAATTAGACAGCAACATCAAGACTGGTACTTCCATTCTGAATTCTTGACACAGGGTGAAGGGGAATTGGAAAGAGGTGTTATCTTTGAGTTTCTCCTCTCTTTACAATCCATCAAAGAGAGCCTGGCATTGCTAATAATAATGCACGCAGCACCTGGCTATAGCTACCATAGTAGGAGGTGGGAAGAGGATGATGAACCTAAATGGGCCATAGAATTTTTTTGGGCCTTCTCCTGCTTCCATGAAAAGTCACTGAGTGTTTGCCTGTTGACAAAACTGAGAGTGAGTGAGAGAAATTCAGTGCTGATTAATGTATGAATTTCTAGATTTTGCAAGTTGCTGAATATCCACTGTTATTAGGGAACCATATATAGACCCCTGCTGGATGCAAAGTCTCAGTAGGCCTGGACTAGGGAACCTATGGCCTCCCAAATGTTATTAACTTCAGATCTATTTTTGTTACACAACTATATCAGTTTCTTACCACTTTAATTGTCATGGCTCCATCCTATGAAATTCTGACATTTATAGTTTGGTGAGGTACTTGGAATTTTTGGTGAAAGCATTCTATTCTGATCCCCTGAAGCACATTTGCCAAGGTACCCTAATTTACCATCCTGTCCTTCCTCTTGGAAATAGTAGTACCTCAGCCAAAGTACAAACCTCAAGATAGAGCCATAATATTAAAATGGCATACAACTGCTACAGCTAAGTAATGAATATGTTCAGCAAATACATATCTGTGTAGTGTGTGTGTGTGTGTGTGTGTGTGTGTGTGCATAAAAAGACATATATTTCTTTGTGTAGAAGAATCCTCTGGAAAATTCTAGGATGTTCAAATACTGGGAGAAAACTGCACAAAAAGCTCAACGCTCTATTATTTCCCCATCTGGGCTTTCCAACTATCCAGAACTCTGTATTTTGACCGGGAAATGTTGCATGCCTTCATGTCATTTCTGACTTACGACAACCCTAAGGTAAACCTACCATGGGATTTTCTTGACAAGATTTGTTTGGGGGTATGGCCTTTGCCCTCCTCTAAGACTAAGAGAATGTGACTTGTCCAAGGTCACACAGTGGGTTTCCATAGCTGAATAAGGATTTGAAACCTGGGCCCTTTCCACATGTGGGGGGGGGGACGGGCGAAAACGCCCAAAAACAGAGCTTACCGGCAGCCAGGTAAGTCCGTCGTGACGCGGAGCAGCGCGAGCTCGCTGCTCCGCAGTCCTCCGGCATCCCAAATGGCGGTTTCTGGTTGGTGGAGGCTCTCCACCAACCGGAGAAGCTTGCCAGCTGGAAGCCCGCCCCCGGCAGATCTGCAGGCACGCACTCGAGCGCTCCTGCAAATCCGCATCGGAGCCGGGCGACAGAGCTGCATGGGACTGCACGCTCCGTGCTTTTTAAAAACCTCGAAAAAGAGGTTTTTAAAAAACACGCAGTGTGGCTAGTTCCGGCCGCTCCTGAGTGGATTCTGGTGTGGAACTACAAAAAGTAGTCCACGCCAGTCCACTCTACGGTGTAGAAGACCTCCGTGAGAGGTCGCTCTGCACCATTACAGAAACCCGGTATGGAAATGGCCCTGGTCTCTAGAGGCATAGATCAATATTCAAACCACTCCACTCCACTGGTTCTAATTAAATGAATAGTAGAGAATATTCATTCATTTTGTAGTTCTCACTTTAAGTTTTTACTTGGATATAGGATAAATTCACATGCTTTTCATCCAGTGTGACAGGGATATGTGTGCATAATTAGTTTTTCCACCCTTAGGGGGAAAAAACAGTTTGGAAACAATATGGACAGTAAGTATGAAGAGAGAACAGCCTTTCATTACCATGACCTGACTGACAGGATTGATTATCTGAAGATAAACCTGAATGCCTTTATCTTTGGCTATCCATCCGTCTTGCTGATTCAGCCAAGTAGCTGCTGTCCTGAGTCCCATCCAGAAGCCTGCCAAGATTTATCTATGAGACCTTACCTTTGGCAGTACTGCTAATGTTCCAGAGTGTGACACATAGTTATAATACTTTGTACTCCATAGTTTAAGACCTTCTTCAAAACTGAAAGTTAAAGCTAGTTCAAATCCAAGAAGCAATGTTTCACATTTTAAGTCATTTTACTTCCTGAAGCAGATCACCAAATAGCATCTGCCCCTCAACCCACTCTAGGTGAATGGTTTTAGGTATTAATCCCTGCCTTCATCTAACCCCATAAGTTCTACTGCCAAAAAATACCTTCAATTTCTTTTGTGGTAGGACTAGGAGTATGTAGTAAACATTCCTTGTAGGTTTCATATCCTTATCTGTCCCAACAGTTAGAATGATTTGGTATTTACCGGCAGAGTGCAGGGGCCTTGTGCAGAGCTTGTCATTGCTGAAGAGGACTAATCATTTCAGTAAACACTGTCAAGAAGGGAATAAGGAAACCTACTGTTTATTATCTAGAAAATCCATTTGATAGTGATGAAAGAATAGAATTGCTTAATTAGAGCAGCCCTAAATTTGGTTTCTGTGTCTGGGGGTCTCCTTCTATCTAAGATGGAAGAGGAAGAAGAAGTAACAAGTGATCTCAGAGGAGGAGGAGAAGGAAGGAAGCCTGATTTGAAAATATGGTAGATCTAAAAGCAGAGAAGGGTACTAGCTATATGCCTTTAGACTTCTATCCTTGGAGATGAGTGCTTGCTACATGTATTGTTGTTCTGTTTCAACACTAACAAAGCCCATTGAGTGGTAAGCTGCCATATTTTATAGCTAGTGTGGAATGTTTCAGTGGTCAAGGAAGAAGAAACAGTCTTGGGTGTTCTTTTTTCCTGCTCTTTGTGACAGCTACCTTCAAAGATTACTATCAGGTTAACCAGACTCAATTTTACCATGAGGCAGAATAAAGTGACTTCTTCAGGCAGCTGATAAGGTACGCCAATAAACGTCACCAATTTATTAGCTATTGCTGGGAAGTTGCTCTTTAAGGAAGCAGAGGACACTTGTAGGATTTTCTAGGTCACATGCAAAAATAAATTGACCTGCTTTGAGTGATATGAAGCTTGACTGAGGGGCTTGCACAAATTGTTGGTCCACTTCAGGAAACAAATTATCTTGCCTAGCCTTCATATCTTTAAAAGAAACTGTTTTTGGAACACTTGACCCAAGAAAGGGAAGAATATGAAACAGAGATCAAACTTGATTACTTGTGAAATAGGTCAAGACCTAAAATACTGGCCTACTCATTAGATTTCAATAGACCTGGAGAGATGTGGGAGGTCAGGTAACTCTTAAAACTTGCATCACTTGTAGTTTTTATGACTGCAAATGCTTACTCACCTTACACTGCAGGAGTCTGTCCTTGGCTCCTTCATATTTTCTACCTTTACATATGTTACTACTATTCACAGACAGATCATTCAGTAGCTTACCTTTTGTGTAACCATAAAACCTCCATTCTACCTTTCTCCCCTAAAAGAAGGATCAGTCATTCTGATTTAGTTCCCATGTGTAGCATGAAACTGAGCTTTTCTGATTACTCTTCTGTTCAAATAAATGGCGTAAACTGGCTTCTTTTCTATGTTTTTAGATGCTCGCTAAGTGATTACATCTATTATCTATTCATTGCTGGATAATCTACACAGAGATAGCAATTTGCTGCAGGTAGCTTACAGCACTGCTAATCTTGCTGGGGGAGAATCCAAATTGGGGTGAAATTTATGCTAACTATGCCTGATAATATACTGGAGTTCCTTCATTTCAATACTGTATTCACACTATACATGTAAACATCCAAAATCATCAGTAACCATTCCTGTGGTTTTGTATGACCACAAGCACCTTTTTCTGTTTTGCTACTAATTTGCTCTACCTCTATTCACTTCTTTGGGACAGTGTTGGGTGATGTTGCAATCCCTTATTTGTTTTGTTCTTCTCCGACATTGGTGATTTTCTGGTCTCATTAGGAAAAATCTTCCCATCTTCTTTCCTCTGGTCACATTTTCAGCTGCTGGGGGCATACATATGCTTTGCACAACCTTGCATGCCACATGAGCCATTTGTGCAGTAGTACAACGGTAGTGTTTCTCCCCACCATTAACTCCCACCCTCAGTTACTCATGCTGTCCACATAAACCCCACTTTTTGTCTCCTCACAGACATTCCAAAACCTGGCAGGGTTTTACCTCTTCTAAAGTAATTCCTTATGAAAGAAGAAGGGGGGGGGGCGTAAGCAGATGGGATAGAATGGGATAGCACAGAAGGTTGGGAAGAAGTTTGAAAAAGAAGGGAAGTATGTGTGGGTAGGAATATAGGAAGCAGGTATACAACACACTCAAGCTCTGCAGAACCTGGGAATGGGAAGGGTAAAGAGCTATAAATCCAGATCAACTCCAAGTCCAATCCCATGGAACATTTTTTTCCAAAGTAAATACTAATTGAGTTTTATGGGGCCTTATTCCGCAGCAGATTTGGGATGGCAAGCACAGACACCCTTCCAAGGGAGTCATGCTTCCCACAAGTCTGTGGCCCCTTACTTCTATGTAAAGAGGGTTTTGTGTGTGGGTGGGTATGTCAGAGATACAATAGATTCATTTACATTTCAGTAAGGAGGGTGGTTTTGATCTCCAAACAAATCTTCTCTCTCCATCTACAGGGAGGAGTGGGGAAAGTCAGATGTAGAAGCATCTCCTCCTCCTCCTCCTGTGTTTCCCACCTTGCTGAGGTCTGAAAAACTGAGGCTTTCAGGGGTTGTGGATTGCTTGCTTTCTCGTATCCTAAAGTGAGGAGCCACTTTGGTGTAGTATTTTGAATGCTGGACTACGACTCTGGGAGACAAGAGTTTGCTCAGCCATGGAAGCCCACTGGGTGTCCTTAGACAAGTCACACACTCTCAGCCTCAGAGGAAGGCAATGGCAAACCTACTCTGAATAAATTTTGTCAATCAAATCCCCTTTGATAAGGTTGACTGGTGCACTGAACAGATGCAAACTGAGGAAGTCTCTTTCACTCTGCAGTACATCCATGTTTTATCCTTTTTCCTCCCTCCTTTGTGGAAAGGAAGATGGTCAAATGGCTGATGTTGCCTGGAAAGGCAGAAGATAAGAGAGGTAGTGATTGCTTGGCACATGTTCACACCTGGTTGTGTTCCCTTCATCAACCTCTCACAGGTGGACAGAGGCCCTTTCCACAAGAGGCCTGCATCTCAGCATGAGGACACAAGAAGAGTGGGACCGTGATTATGCTTCCACAAGATGGCATCATAGTCCTGTCCTTCTCCCATCACCAGTCGCCATGATCATAGAGTAAATTATTGATGAGATTTCCCCATCAATGACCTGCGATCGCATGACTCTCCCAAATATACTGGCCCTGTGGAAAGCCTGGAAGCATGATGAGGCACTTCCTACCCCAGTTCAGTCTGGGAAGGAGCCCAGCTGTGCTGTGGAAGGAAGACGTGTGTCCATCGGGTTCTTTTCTTCAGGGAGCATGTCTGCTGCAGAGGGCAGCCTTCCTTGCACTCCCTTCCCAGCAGAGGCACTGCTGGGATCATGACTGGAAGACTACAGGATAAGGTAGGGTCCAGAAAGGGCCATATTTTGCAGAGAGGGCATGAAAGAGAACATCTCTTATTTTTGCTCCCCCTTCCTTATTTTTCTAGAGTGTGAGACACTGCTTTGCCACCAAGAACTTGGGGGGAATCTTCCTGTGTGGAAAAAAGTCCTCTTTACTGCGGAAGGGACAGAAAAGCCCTCAACCAATCACTTTATTTATATCCTACCTTTTTCCCAAAAGTGAGAGTTAAGCTGGATTCCAGAATAACAAGAGATACAAGTAAAATATCATATAAACTAACCAAAAACAAGCAAGCAAACAAACAAATAAATAAAAAGTTAAGATAAAAATAATGGCCAACATCCTGTTCATTTTTGTGAGACTGTAAATTGGACTTATGATGTCATTACTTTTAGGAATCACATTTACAGTCACTAATGTCTGAACATGACCTCAAAATCCTACCTTTGAATCCAGACAGTGTCCAACTAAAGGATTTCCAGGGTGTTGCTGACTGATGACTGAAGAGGGTGCCTTGAGACAAGCAGCTGTGGGAGGACCCAGAGGCATCTCCCCAGCTGCCTGTCTCAACACACTCCACAACTGCGAGAATGCTGCTGTCATCATTCTCCAGTTCCCTGATCTGCAGTGCTTTGGAAGCCCATTTGTTGGGGATTGCCTGGCCTGGTACAGCACTAGTGTCCCATCTCAGTCCTGGCACAGCTGACAAATCAAACAAAACAAACTGAATATCTCCCAGCTTATCACTTACTTCCAGGCAGTAAGCAAGGAGCTATAAGTAAAGTCCAACATGAACAAAGTCCAGCAGGGGTTCACAGCAAGGGAGTGCTGTGATCAATCCAAGCATTTGTCAAAGCATCCAGCAAGGTAGCAGGTCAGATAAGCTCTGACAACTCCTGAAAGGGAAGGACACCACCTAAATAGGTTCCAAGCCAACACAGTGGAGACTTGATTGATTGTTGCCAGTTATAAATCTTGAGAGAGCGACACTGGCTCTCTCTTTGCTGCTTGTGCACTGCAAAGCTGGGTCGAGGTAAGTGTTCCTCTATATCTGACGAGGCAGGACTCTCTGTTGGAGCTGGCACTGTCCCCTGTCCTGTTTCTGGCACTGTAACCTCTCTATGTACAGTAGGCCCTGGCATGCCTTCTGTTTCAGCCTCTGGCATGCCCTCTGGTTCAGGCTCTGAGTCAGAGTCCATGCTCTGGAAGCAGGGCATGACAACTAGAACAGAAAACACATTATCTAAAACAGTTCCCAAGCACCTGCTGGAACAGAAAAGTCTTCACCTGACAGCAAAAGAACAGCAAGGAGGGAGCCATCTTAGCCTCCCTAGGAATGGAATTCCAGAATCTAGTGGCAGTCACAGAGAAGGCCCTCTCCCATGTTCCCACTAAACATAACTTTGAATGTAGTGGAATGAACATAACTTTGAAGGTGAAATATCTTAGAGTCTGGGCAGACTGATATGGAAAAATACAGTCTTTCAGGCAGCCTGGAGCTCCACTGATTGAAGGAAAAAGACCACCTTTTTGGGGGGGTGGCATCTGCCTGTCTGTTACCACAGCCCCTTCTTTTAATTTTCTCTTTCATGTCCTTTTCTCTAGGAGATGGAATCTAAGGCCGTCTCCACGCTACACTGTTATAGTGCTATTATTCCACTTTCAACATCCTATGGAATCCTGGGGTTTCCAGTTTAGGGAGGGGCATTTAGAATTCTCAGTGAGAGAGCTCTTTGGCCTCAGTAAACTACAAACCCCAGAATTCCACAGGCTGTTGAAAGTGGAATAATAGCACTATAAAGACGTAGTGCGGAAATGGCCTGTTTTTTTGACTGGGTGAGTTATACCAGTGGATGCCACAGAAAGCTATTTTATTTTGGCGGTGGCATTTTTTTCTCCTAAAAAAAATCTGTGTTTTGGATTTCAGAACCTTGTCATAGCCAGTCTCCTTATGCTAGGTGTTGCTTTTTCTTGTTCTTCCCTATTGCTTAATGTCTAGAAGTGGTAGAGAAGAGGAGAAAAAAGAGAAAGGCATGTTAGCATAAGATCTCTTTTGGGAAAAGGCAACATCATGGATTCCGAATGGGGTGGGTAGCATCAACAGTGACATATCATCAGGTCACCATAGCTCTCTCTCTTTTCAGGACCTTTTAACACTATACAATTATAATGCTTTGATTCCACTTTAACTGTCTGGATTCCATCCTATGAAATCTTGGTATTTGCAGTTTCAAAAGGGCTATTTATAATTCTGAGGCAGGGATCTCTAGTGCTTCACCAAAATACAAGTCCCAGGATTCCATAGGTGGTTGCCATGGCAGTAAAACCAGAATCATAGTAGTATAACTGTACAGCATGAAATAATTCTTATGTCGAGAGTACTGAAACAATTTGCAGAGTATGTGAAAAAGCTGTATGTCATGGAACCAGATAGGATGTTTCTGAGGAGTAATTTGAATAGGTACATTAATTTAACATGAAACTGCGCATATTCATTTTTAAATAACAACAACAAAAATTCTTGAAGCATTCACAGATGGAAGGTTATATCTGTGTGTGGATTCACCCTTTAACAGCAATCAAGACTCATCCCTTCAGTGAGAGAATAAAGAGAACAAGGAAATAATATTTGTTTTGTTATCTTGCATGCTACAAGTTCAGCAATAAAAACTGCTTATGTTCCCTTCCTCCCCCATTCTCTTCCATCTCCTCCTTGAATATAAAAATACCTATGAATAACTCCAAATGTCTTTGTAATATTAACATTTTTTTTTCTTTAACAATCAGGATATGGTTGCCAAAGACCAGGTCCAAAAACCCCATTTAATGCTACTCAAGTTTTATACCTTTAATTTGCCCTTATCTTTTATCTTCTATTAAATTAAGAGTGAAAGCTGTTAACTAGCTGAATTATGCATAAGGTACAAAAAAAGTCCTAGCTAACATATCTACACCTTACAGAATTTTAGAGAAACCGTTTTAAATGTTATTTCTGAAGAAAGATCAGTACTGGAAGACTGCAGATTAGACACCAGGTAACATTCAGTAGGTGGTTTGTGTTGTAACATGGATGTCCTCACTCTGAACATAGTAGTAAAGGAAACGTGAACAGCTGCCAAGTTGGAAAACCATACGAACAGAAACAAGTGTCCTGAATACTGACTTAATAGGATATTCAGAACATAATTGAGATGTTGAGCTGTCTGGTTCGGAAAAAAGAGAGAGAATTGGGCTATCAAGGAAGGTGGCAATGAAGGGCCTGAGAAAAAGAATGATGTGGGATTCCAACAGATGGGTTCACCAACATTTTACAGATCTGAGTTTTATATTCATGGATCATTGAAGTGCCTTTTGTTTTGTAAATGCTGACTGTTTGAATTAGTGAGGTTCCGCATGAGCAGATGGGATGGTTGTTCATCATGTGAAACCAACCGTAGAAACAAAAATAGAGGAGGAGCCAACAAAGAAGTAACTGAGATGTACAGAATGTAGATGCTGACTTCCAAGTATTCTCTGGTGGATACAACCCACATTTAGAACTATATCTTCCATCCTCTTCTTTTCAATCTATATCTTTTGCTATGAATTGTATACTGCATAAAAGTGAGCTCTTAAGTCTGCCATTAAATTCCAATATAGGTACAGGACTCCTAGATTGAACTGACACATATCTTGTAGATACAAAAATCCTAGCCATGTTGGCAAAGCTACCCTTTGGGTTTTTCCCATCTTCTTGAACCCCATTAGGAGAGGGAAGAAGCAATTCTGGTTTTAACTGTAATTTAATCTTCAAAATTCTCATAACATATATGTTTTCATCCAATATTTTTTGGCTTTGGATGAACATTTTGGCAAGAACTATGAGAGAGCATTTTAACATATGATTACAGCAGCAAGACTATTATACACCCAAGGATAGAAAAACAATAATCTACCTTCTAAGAAAGATTGGTTGTTAAAAGTGAATGAGCTAGCAGAAACAGATAAATTGCCAGCTTTGAACAGAGAAAAGTCATTAGCAACTTTTGTGAAAGACTGGAAACTCCTGATAGACTTTTTGAGGAGAAAAGAAAAAAAATGTTAACTATTGGTTTTGAATATTAACTTGAGTTGACTATTAGGAACCATGTAATATCCAGTTTATAAAGAATGAGGCTCGACTGTAGGATATATGTGTATAATCACAGAAAAAGATAGTTGGAAGTCACTTTTAGGTAGATTTGTAGTTTATGTGGTAGAATGTTTTCTTTTTTTGTGTGTATTTTTTATCGCATAGTGCTTGTGTCTGAATTGTGATTTACTCAGTATTTAATTGGTTAGTTACTTAATTGCTATTCTGTTAGTTAGTTAGCTCCTTTGTTTGTAGTTCATTAGTAGTTTGTTTTTGATAGGAGTGTTCAGTTTAATTTTAATATGTAATCTTTAATTTAGAATTTTTTTTACAAAGGAGAGTGGATGCCAGACTTTCACAATGATTTCATATAACTGTTTCATCCATCTTCCACAGTAGCATAGGACTGTATCAAAGAAGCAAGTCATGGGGAATCTCTGTGTGATCCCTGCTATATCAAAGGCTCACTTGTGGCTGTGAACATCCTCATGGGAAATTGTATGTAGGCTACTGGTGATGGAAAATTGTTAGCTGATCTTAAGTCTTTGAGGTCATTTGTGTAGACTAAAGTTTGCTCTTCTTTTAGTAGCCTTCATAAATTTATGCGTTGCTTCTTTCTCAGGGCTACTGTTATGCTTAACAGCTTTAGAGAAAAGGCTGGGTATCGATAAAGCAATGCAATGATCTGCAATGTCTTGTTATTCAAAGTCCAGAAGAAGTGAAGCAGCCCTGATGGCAGTTATGCATTAGCTTTAATCCAATGCACTTAACCGAATCATCAGCTAAACTCCCATCCTATCTATACTTAACTAGAAGCATGCTCTGTTTGAGACAACTGACCTTCTAGAGCTTGGAAATATTACTTTTTTAAACTTGAAAAACCTGGCAGTAGTCATGTGCTCATAAGATGAATTCCAAAATCCTTATGACGGCAGTACCTTAATTAGGATAACTTAATTAGGCCAGCTTTCAAGAATAAATCCAGATCCCTTCCATGGAGAAAACATCACAAAACTCAGCTGGGGAAGGAGGCATGAATTTATTAGGAATGTAAATCTTCATATTCTTTATTTTCTCATGCAAGGTGGCTTTACCAAAGTTGCAGGATAAAATTAAGATTTCTGCCCAGTTCTTGAGAGGTATTCACAATTTGTGAAGTCTCTCTGGGAATTCTAATGTTTAGTAAGACACATGGGCTGGAATTCTGTTGGTTATCCCAGCTGGAGTAAACTCATGGATTCACTTTTTGAATGGTGAATAAATATATAGGTAAATTTGAATGATTTAATGACCCTCCTCCAGCTGGGATTATCAGTAGGGTTTAAGCCATGTCTTTTTCTGTGCAGAGAAGACATTTTATTCAGAAAAGGTGATTCCTGCAAAAAGCACACTGTTTACTTCACAGGAAATATGTGCAAAACCTGAAAACAAGCAAGAAAAACAGAGAAAACCTATGTGTATCTACACAGAATAGCTCCCTAAGAGACTTTAGTATGATTCTTAGCAAGAAGAATTGCTGTTTCTGCCAGGAAACAGAGGTGAATATATGTATTTTTTCTGTCCCTAGACTTGATCTTAAAATCATGTCATCAGCAGGACATATTAAGATGCTGTGGTGAGAAAGGGGATGTGAACTTCTGTGATATTAGGTTTCCAACTGACTGGCTCTTAGCCTTGTTGAGAAGAGGAAAAACAATAGAAGGCAATATGCTTTGATTCAGTGTTTAGGAATACATACATCTCACCTCCTGAAAATTCAGAAGAGCTTATATCTAGTGTAAAGCTCAAAGGATCCTTTTAAGGCAGAAAACAGAGTCTCTGTAGGTAGTCTGTAATGAAGTAAGTCAGTAGAAGCTGAACTGAGTGATTTTACCTATATGGTTGGAGGAAATTACCCCTCAGAAAATAAATTCCGAGTCTCAGACGGTATAAAATCTTCTTCCTCTAGTGTAGGTTCCCCCTATGTACAACTAAATTTGGAGTTCTTGAAATCATGCAAAATAGAGTAATCATGATGGCTGTAAGACAGTTTCTGAAATTCATTTATCTTGCTGCCTGGTTTGTTCTGGGAAATTTAGTGCAAACATTCCTTTGTTAGTGTTGGGTATAATGCAACAAAATTTGGAAGGTGTACCACTGCAACTTGATTGAAATGAGGAATGCCTACACAAAGCTTTTCGACTGAGGCAGAAATGCTTTATTTCATCAACTCTATAATGCAATGGCACCCACCCTTTCCCCTTGCATTGCACAGATAACTTTGAATTCTGTTAGTGGTGTCATATGGAAAAGGTACTGTATGCAGGCAATCACATTTTTTGGCCTTTGAGAAACAACCATATTCAGTTTACAGCTGAGTACCACAACTATAGCTGCTGCATATGCAGCTGCCCATTCTCAAATAGTGCTCAACTGTTTTGTCAGTGCATCAGTGCCCATTTGATTCACTGAGATTCTGGAGGAAGCCATTGTACTTTGCCCATTGCACAATAGGAAAATAAGGCAGGCAGACAGACATATTGGTATTCAGAAGAAGAGTGGCATAGTGCAACCACTGCTTAACTACATGTGTGTAGATTTATGATTTATAATTAAATCTAGGATCTTGGGCGCAGTTCCCAGGAAATGAAAAGGGTACTCTAGTCTTGTATGGGGATACTAATTGTAATGCTTGGATTCTTTTCCTTTTTGCCAAAGCAAAAATGCTACAACCACAACTATCATAGGAAAGCTTAATTTCTCTTCACTGGATTACAGCAGTTATGGTAAACAGAATATAAGAGGAAGTGCCAAATGTCTTTTTCTATTTTGTTCTTTTTGTATGTGTGTCCTGAAGCTGCTTTCCCAGGACAGAGTCATATATAAGAGTCTAGATTCAGCTTGATGTCATATGCTCTGTTTAGAAGGGATAAAATCACACTTTATGAAAAAAAGACAAATGGGAATGTTATGATATCTCTGGTTAAAAGAAAAATATCATAAGAACAAAGCTCCTGGGAGACAAGGGTATTCAGCTGTATTCAGAAAATAGGTTTCAAATATCACACATTCTGGACTATAGAGCTTTTAGTAATGATGTATCATCCTAGGCTATCTGCTTTCAGAGAGAAATCTCTTCATATTGTTTTCCGTGTATTCTCTGGTTTCACTTTGTGCAAGAGGATTGCATGGAAGCCTTGCAGTAGATTCAGCAGGCATCCCCTTAATTAATCTTGGATTTATAGCATAGTTGAGAACTAAACTGTGATGATCTGTCTTATTTCTATTCTGTACGGAGATGCTATACAAATGTGCAAGGAGGTACCAATATAAAACATTAATAAAATCAATAGACAATGGCCAAAATCCTATTGTTACTCCTGTCTAGAGTATGGATCAATAGGATTTATATATATGTTAATTCACCATTCAACAATTGATTCAATGTGTCTGCTCTAGTTGGAACTATCCAACAAATCTGGAGCCAATAACTCTTCAAACCCCAGTGGATGGAACAACAGGAAAATTCTATGTCTATCCATATGTACGGAGAAGCATTACGTTTAATATGTATGTTGCATAAAATTCATTCACATATTGATAAGCTTTCAGAGCTGCATACAAACTGTTCAGGCTTTCTTGAGAAGGTCTCAGAATCATAGAATCATAGAATCATAGAAATGTAGAGTAGGAAGAGACCACACGGGCCATCCAGTCCAACCCCCTGTTATGCAGGAATACCCCCAAAGCACTCCCAACAGATGGCCATCCAGCCTCTGCTTAAAAACTTCCAAGGTAGGAGACTCCACTTATGGGACTTCTTGGCTCCACGCTTGAGTCCAGGCTGGTCCGGAGCAGTGTGCGGCCACCGCTCCACACTGCTCTGGGGACGAAAATGGTAGCTTCCGGTTGGTCGAGGCTCTCCACCAACTGTTGAAGCTCGCCAGCCTAAAGCCCGCCCCCCAGCAGATCGCAGGCTCGCACTGGTGTGAGTCTGCAAATCTGCACCGGAGCACGGGCACGGAGTAGAGCACTCTGTGCTTTTGAAAGACCTGTTTCAAGTGGTCTTTCAAAAGCACTCTGGACGACCGCTTTGGGTCATTCCGGAGCAGGCTGAGGTGCAGAACTACACTAAGTAGGTCCGACCCAGTCTGCTCCCAGGTGCAGATGTCCTCCCTGGAGGACGCTCTGCACCGTTTCTTTAAGCCCATGCAGAAATAGCCATAGTCTTTCAGGGAATCTGCAACCAAACCATTTAGGGCTTTCTAGGTCATAACCAGCACTTTGAGTTCTGCCTGGAAATGAATCAGTAGCCAGTGAAGCTGTTTTAACAAGGGAGTTATGCGTTCCCAGGAATAAGCCCCAGTCATTTCGGACCTGCTGAAATTTCCAAGCAGTTTACAAAGGCAACACTACATAGGGTGTATTAGAATAATTCAGCCAGGATGTAATCAAGGCATTTGTAACCATAGCCAGATCTGATATCTCAAGCAATGGTTGACACAATAGTTTTAGCTGTAAAAACACAGTCCTGCCTGTCACATGGAGATCTGGGCCCACCAGGGCTGTGACAGACCAGGCCTGCTTTTTATTGGCCCCTCCCTGGAGAAGTAGCACCCTTTTATATGAATACCACCCCCTCGGTCTCTCTTCATACTTAATCACACTTCTTGTTTTCCATAAAGCCATAACCCTTGTGGATATAAGGCAAAGCATCTTTAGGTTTACCCCAAAGAATGTGTCACTTATGGTAGCATGTGTAACTGAGTTCAAATTGAACAAACACTGTATGGAGGTTCCTCTGGCTAGGCTGATTCTCCTTAGTCAGAGAGCCAATCAGATTAACTCTTTTCTGTTGCTAGGGCAGCTCTGCTAGCCCCACCCTCTAGGGTTCATCACACTGCCCAGTGCTGAAACCTGGGCATCAAGATTCAAATATGAGTACAGGAGTTAATCTGATGTTTCAGGGTGATTGTAATCACATCCAGTACAGGCTGAATCCCTGCTTCCTGATCAGCTAACCAGAAGCATCTCTATTTTGTCTGGATTAAGCTTCAGTTTGCTCTCATCCCGACAGTTGACACAATTTAGCACCAAAAGAATTTTCTTCAAGGTAGATGAAAAGGAGAGATGGAGTTGGGTGCCATCAGCATACCCATGACACTAGACTCCAAAACTTTGGACAACTGCTTCCAGTAGTTACGTGTAGATAATAAACAACATGGAGGTCAAAACTGAGCTTGAATGACCCCATGGGCCAGAGGTCAGGAGGTGAGGAGGAATGTGCCACCTTCTGAGTTCTACTTTCCAAGGAAAAAGTAGTGAGCCCAAGTTCTACCTTAGAAAGGTGGCCTAGAAAGAGAGCATGATCAATGGTATTGAAAGGTGCCAAGAGATCTAGCCAAATCAACATGGACATACCTTCTTTGTCTAGTTCATGATGTAGGTCATCCACCAAGACAGCCAGAGCTGTCTCCATCCCATAACCAGGCCTGAAGCCAAATTGAAAGGGAATTTTAGAGCCACCGAAAGTAAGTTGAACAATGATAGAATTTATTTTTCATTTCTGTTTCTTCTTGTTAAGAAGAAGATTCTGACCAGGACTTCAAAGTGTTATGGAGGTCTGATTGTAGGTCTGACTGCTAAGAACCCCGATCAGCATAACTAGTCTGTATGAAGGAGTGCTTTTACTTGAGAGTCTTGTAGAGTACTCCCAACAAGGCAAGTTGGCTAAGTTGAGAGAGCATATTAACAAGTGAGATTCATGGCTGAAGAACAGTATCTCCCTGGTGACTTCCAGTTATCAACCTGCTCTGTCGTACTTGCTTTATTTTTGATCAAGATTTCTTCGTCTGATACATCCAGCAGAGATGAGAGCATTTCCTAACAGAAGTAATAAATATTGCAATAATGTAGCCATTCCACTTGACTGCAGCAGTGGGAGAAAGGAATCAGTGTGGCTACTTTATCAGCTCAGTCTGGATCAGCTGACATTTTGTTCCTCCTTCCCCGGACTCATCTGCGCAAGAAATATGTACATAACTATGAGAAATTAGTGCCTGCATCTGCTTTCCCCATCTGCATCTTTCCTTCCTATCCCTTTCTCTCCTATCTATGCAGCCTAAGCCTTTTGGTTCTTAATTTTCACACAGCTCCTGGAAATCTTAATAATCATCACTGTAACTAGAATAAGAATTAGACTAATGATCAGATTTCCCATTTGCTGTCATCTACACTCACCTATTCACATTCCTTTCCAAGTTTCCATCAGCAGATCCTATTTTACATGGGATCTGATGTTGTACTATTAAAGCTGAGGTGAATTTGGTCAGTGACATTAATGAGAGCTGAAGCTAACGGTCATAGGAGGAGAGATGCTAATTTCAGAAATGGGGTTGAATGGAGTGTGCCAATCACCTGGAAGAGGAAACATTTTGCATACCCACTGTGCAAATAGTAGTGGCAGGTGGTAATGGTGCTATTTTCAGGCAATAACTATTACTGTATCCAACTGTGAGTTAACCTGGCCACTGTGACAATAGTTCCCAAAGCAAACAGCAGCTTGCTTAGTGCAGCAGGAGATAAGACCTTGCCAGCAGCTGCTGCAGAGTTCCAAATTGCTATTGTGCCCATAACCTGTATATGGCTTCCAATTGTCCACTAAAATCTTCCCTGAAGATGTCAGCTTGTTCCTGAGCTGCAGGAATATGACTGATACCTCTGCTCATAACTTACAGGAGCCCTGAAAAATTATTTATAACAGATTTAGCAATAAACACCAGACATTTTCTAATTGGTTGCTATGTGCAACAATTAGAAGAGTGAGCCATCTGGTTGTAGAATGGAAAGATATGCATTTCACCCTTTATTCTTGACTGGTAAGCAATGTCAGTTATTTGTAGGTGACAAAGGATATAAGTCTGCTTAAAATAAATGACTAAAGGCACCAGATCCTGCCTGATCCTGAAAGCTAAGGAAGGTCAGCCCTGGTTAGTACTTGGATGGGAGACTGACAATGAATACCTGCTGCTGTAAGCTATATTACAGAGGGAGGAAATGGCAAACCCACCTCTGAGTAGTCCTTGGCTGAGAAAAGCCTATGAAATTAATGGGGTCACCATAAATTGGAAGGGAACTGAAAGGCACACACTCACAGAATATGTGTTTTGTGTGTCTTTTAAATGTATGCCTTTAAAGTAATGTCTTCTTGGATACACTATTTAATGCTTTTCTGAATTATTGTACAACAAAATTGTACAACCAGCCCACACCCCCCCAGATTTGATATGGTTTAATTGGTGAAATATGATTTAATTGGCAATATACCTTGATTGGCATTGATATAAGATGGGTTCTGAAATGATTGTTAAAGTTGAGCTGGGCAGAGGAAAAATACTATTGAACACGTGAGTTGCAAAATAGGCCAGAATATCCCCTCTAGGCATAGCCACAGTCAGTATCAGGCAGTTGACCAGCTAACTTCAGAGATAATAGGCTTAAGCTTAAGCTTAAGCTGTACAGTCTCTGATACTACACAATAGCAAAGGGAAGTTCCCACCAAAGCATTGATTGTTTCAGCCTTTCTTATTTACACCTGGACATTTACCTTACCTGTCCACCATTACCGAGCTATTATGACAGCCATTAACTCTTTGTCACCTAAAACTGAGACCATTCACTCTGCCTGAACTGCGCTGTCCAGGTGGCAACCTCTGTTGTTTGCATGACCAGAGGGTCATTCACACCCATGCCCTCCAGAGAGATTTTGGGTATAAAAACACTCCATTTTGAGCAGTTTGATACAGTATCTCACTTGATTGACAAAATGATTATTTTAACTCAGTTTGTAAGCTTCTTCAAGCACCACTTTGGGAGAAAGGTAGGATATAAGGGAAATAAATAAAGAGATTGTCAAAACTGACATTAACAGTTGTTCAGCGGATAGAAATCTCATAGGTTTGTAATTGTCGCACAATTATAAAAATCATAGAATCATAGAATCATAGAAATGTAGAGTTGGAAGAGACCACACGGGCCATCCAGTCCAACCCCCTGCCATGCAGGAACACCCTCGAAGCACTCCCGACAAATGGTCATCCAGCCTCTGCTTAAAAACCTTCAAAGAAGGAGACTCCACCACACTCCGAGGCAGCATATTCCACTGCCGGACAGCCCTGACTGTCAGGAAGTTCTTCCTGAGGTTCAGGTGGAATCTCCTTTCCTGCAGCTTGAATCCATTGCTCCTTGTCCTGGTCTCTGGAGTGGCAGAAAACAAGCCCTCTCCCTCCTCTACATGGCATCCCTTCAAATATTTAAACATAGCTATCATGTCCCCTCTTAACCTTCTCTTCTGTAGACTGAACATATCCAGCTCTCTAAGTCTATCCTCATAGGGCTTGGCTTCCAGGCCCTTCACCATTTTGGTCGCCCTCCTCTGGACCTGCTCCAGTTTGACCATGTCCTTCTTGAATTGGGGTGCCCAGAACTGGACACAGTATTCAAGATGAGGTCTAACCAAAGCAGAGTAGAGTGGTACCAGTACCTCCCTCGATCTAGACACCATACTCCTATTGATGCAACCGATAATTGCATTGGCTTTCTTGGCTGCCACATCACATTGCTGACTCATGTTCAGCTTGTGGTCTATGAAGACTCCTAGATCCCTTTCACACGTACTGCCATCCAGCCACGTGTCCCCCATCCTATATTTCTGCATTCCATTTTTTCTACCTAAGTGTAGGACCTTACACTTCTCTCTGTTGAATTTCATTTTGTTAGCTTTGGCCCAGCTCTCCAATCTGTCCAGGTCATTTTGAATTTTGATCCTGTCCTCTGATGTGTTAGCAACCCCTCCCAATTTGGTGTCATCTGCAAATTTGATGAGCATGCCCTCTATTCCTTCATCCAAGTCATTGATGAAAATATTGAACAGCACTGGGCCCAGGACAGAACCCTGTGGCACCCCGCTAGTCACTTCTCTCCAGGATGAAAAGCAGCCATTGGTGAGCACCCTTTGGGAACGGTCAGTCAACCAGTTACAGATCCACCTGACAGTAGCCCTGTCCAGCCCGCATTTTACTAGCTTCTTTGCAAGAATGTCATGGGGAACTTTGTCAAAGGCCTTACTCAAATTGAGATATTCTACATCCACAGCATTCCCTTCATCTATCAAGCTAGTAACTCTATCATAAAAAGAAATAAGATTAGTCTGGCATGACTTATTTTTGAGAAATCCATGTTGACTTCTCGTGATTACCACATTGCTTTCTAAGTGATTAGAAACTGACCGCTTAATGATCTGCTCCAGGATCTTTCCGGGTACTGACGTCAGGCTGACTGGGCGATAATGATTTGGGTCCTCTTTTTTTCCCTTCTTGAGGATGGGGACAACATTTGCCCTCTTCCAGTCTGCTGGAACTTCTCCTGTCCTCCAAGATTTCTCAAAGATTATAGCAAGCGGTTCCGAAATGACCTCTGCCAGTTCTTTTAATATCCTAGGATGCAATTCATCTGGCCCTGGAGACTTGAATTCATCCAGTGTGGCCAGGTATTCTTGTACCACCTCTCTACCTATTATGTGCCGCATTTCCCCTGCTTCCTCACCTGCTCCCCAACCACCAGGTTGAGTGCTTGTATCCTTCTGGGAAAAAACTGAGGCAAAGAAGGTGTTAAGTAGTTCTGCCTTTTCTCTCCCCCCTGTTAGTAATTCGCCATCTTCTCTGCGCAGTGACCCTATCGCCTCTTTCTTTTTCCTTTTGCTGCGGACATATTTAAAAAAGCCCTTTTTATTGTTTTTAATGTCTCTGGCCAGCCTAAGTTCGTTCTGTGCTTTAGCCTTTCTGACTTTTTCCCTACATTTCCTGGCTACTTGCTTAAATTCTTCTTTGGTGGTTCCCTCCTCTTCCATTTCCTGTACACGTTTCTCTTAACGCTTAGCTCAGCTGAGAGTTCTTTACTCAACCATTCTGGTTTCTTCAGATGCCTTCCCTTTTTCCTCCTTATTGGCACAGTTTTAGACTGTGCCTTCAGTATCTCCCTTTTAAGGAACTCCCATGCCTCCTGTACTCCTTTCTCTTTCACTATTCCTGACCACGGAATTTCAGCCAGCAGCTCCTTAAGTTTATAGAAGTCCGCTTTTTTAAAATCTAAGATAAGTGTCTGGCTACAGTTATCTTCTCCTTCCCACTGAATGCCAAATTCCAATAGGGCATGGTCACTCCCCCCTAAAGATCCAACCACTTCTACTTCATTAACAAGGTCATCCCTGTTGGTCAGGATCAGATCTAGAATATTTGATCCCCTTGTGGCCTCTTCCACCTTCTGGACCATGAAATTGTCTGCAAGACAGGCAAGAAACTTGCTGGACCTTGCTGTCTTGGCAGAGTTTGACTGCCAACATATATCCGGGTAATTGAAATCTCCTATTATTACTGTATCTCTCCTTTTTGAATGTGCGGTCATTTGGTTGAGGAAGGCGTCATCAAAGTCCTCAGTCTGGGTTGGAGGTCTGTAGTAAACCCCCACCAGAATATCCCTATTGTTTCTCGCTCCCTTAATTTTTACCCAGATGCTCTTGACCTGGCTTTCTGGGTTTAAGTCATGGATCTCTTCACAGGTGAAAACATCCGTGACATACAAGGCTACTCCTCCTCCTTTCTTGTTTGGTCTATTTCTACAAAATAGGCTATACCCCTCTATTCCTACATTCCAATCCTGAGACTCATCCCACCAGGTCTCAGTGATGCCTATCAAATCGTATTTATTTTGTTGTACTAGGAGTTCAAGTTCATCTTGCTTGTTTCCCATACTCTGCACGTTAGTGTAGAGACACTTAAATCCCCTGGCCCTTCCTGCAAGTCCTGTACTATAGTTTCTACTCCTCCCACCATTGGACGCTTGTACTACTTGGTCAGTATCATTTGGGCCTTTTCCCCCTGCACTCGCCGAGTCTTTACCCTGAATAATATTGTCTCCCTCCCCAGTGGAACTTAGTTTAAAGACCTCTTAATCCTCCGTGCAAGACTGTTTGCAAAAACATTTGTGCCAAGTTTCGTGAGGTGCAGCCCATCCCTTGCCAGAAGCCCACGTTCATGGAAATTCAGGAAGTGTTCCAAAAACCCAAACCATTGCCGGCGGCACCATGTGCGGAGCCAGTTGTTGACCTGTGCTATTGCCCTTTCCCTTCGTGCGCCATATCCTTGAACAGGGAGGAGAGATGAAATGACCACCTGCACACCAAGGTCCTTAAGCTTTGTCCCCATAAGCTCGTAGTCCTTTGCTATGTGGTAAAAGCTGCGCCTCGCAGTGTTATTGGTTCCGACATGAACCACAATGAGGGGCTTATGGTCAGTGGGCTTGACCAGCCTGGTTAGCCTCTCCGTTATGTGGTTGATCTTGGCCCCAGGAAGACAGCAGACTTCTCGATTGAACTTGTCGGGTTTGCAAATTGTCGGTTCAGTTCCTCTGAGTAAGGAGTCCCCAACAACCAGAACTCGCCTCCTCTGAGGCTTGTCCGTGGCTCCTCGACCAGCAGGTTCTTCTAGGACTGCCTGGACACTCTGTTGAGGCTGGGAGTGTTGATCTAGTTCCTGTTGCATAAAAATTGGAATGTGCAGCAAATCGTGTGTGTCTGATACAACCAAGGTCTCCGACCAATATTTTTGTAGTGGTCCAAAATCCAATATGTTTTAAATGAGTTCATCATGTTACACCAATGCACATCAAAGTATTTGTCTATATAGATGCTGTATAGACACTATTGCAATAAGTAAGATATGGCAAATATTATTCTTGTGTTGTTCCCCTTTTTGAAAACTTGTTAATCCCTCAGTATCACTGTTCATACTCAACTATCTTAGATGATGGGTAACATCACACAAATGAGTTCCTATTGAGATGCAGTACTGATAATGCTGATTCCTACACATCTTTAAGACTATAGAACCCATTATGCAGTTTGACTTTGACCAAAATATGGGACATCCATTCTTACTGAGAACTGAGTTCCATTACACAACATTTCCACACCTGTAGAATGTCTCTAAGTCCTTATCTGGTAATATCTCTGCAGCATTTGCACTACCATTATAAAAGATCTGGCAGCATGAAAGTTTTAATTGCACATAATTAAAATTCAATTAACAGTGTTGATGGACTAAGTGGTGACTTTGTGAAATATAAGTAAATACAATGGCACCTCATGCTTCCTTAACATATTAGTTCCTTCTTTGGGTAATAGCTGTTTTGACTTTCTGACTACAGAGTTAATGACTATATTGAATATAAACCTCTGAATGTGCAAAATAGCTGGGGAAAAAAACCCTTACATTAGCATAACATTGTGAAGTTAATGATGACCACAAACATGCTGACATGGTTGGTTGTCAGGATTTTCTAAATGACCTACAATTAATGAGGTACTCTCCTTTTCAGCAGTATATGACACCTGAAGATAGTTAGTCTGTATGTGCTAACAATGTTTTAGCCACTATGAGACATGCCATAGGAAAAATGAATGTAGAACAATTCTGCTAGATCATTAATCTTAGATTTCAACATATGAAGCATTCTTATACCAGGGTCATGGTTCACGGTCCATGTTATCTCAGCATTGTCTATTTGTGACTCACAGTGACACTCCAGGGACTCAGAGGGTGGCATTTCTGTCCCCTGCCATCATCTCCTAGTTCATCCTTTTAACTCACAGAAGTTGTATCTTTTTTTCCATTGGTAGGGTAGGAAGTATAAGAACTTTGAATACAGAAGACATCCATCCATCCCATTACTATACCATTTGTACTTCTTTGTGTGATGATATTTCTTAATATATGAATTTTTCCTGAATCTAAATGGATTCCATTATCATTTTTGTATATAGGAAACAGCACAACATACAAATTTCTTTAGTTAACATTATTTATTAAAAATCTCTTAGAATATAAAATAACATGAGATTTGAAACAAAATTTACTCAGTATGCCCTGAGGTCTCTGAAAAGGTGATATAGACCAATGATTCTTGAGCTATCTGATGTGGGGGACCAGCAAGGATTTTATTTTTTTCCAGTGCGCTAGGCATCAGCATCATATATGTGTGTCCATTGCCTGTTTCAAATGAAAATACTGGCATGGGATCAACTTCCATGAGGCTTCCCTCTACCAATTTCATAACCATGAATCCACAGAAGTCAAACCTTTTTCTTTGAGTGATACTCATGGACAAATTTCCCTCATTTTTTCTCTGCATTAAAAGGTGGCCATGGACCTTACTTTCCAGAGAACAGACCTTTGTTGGAAGGATCACCAAAGGATAATCCTCTGTTTGACTGTCTGCCTAATTCAAGTCAGCTTTAAAGATAAAGAACCTTAACATGTGAGATCAGGGACTTGAAGCTGCCCACTAACATGACCTGGAAAACAAGCAGGTGACTGTATTACCATCTTCCCTGGTGCAGTGAAATCTATTACAATTTTATTTAAATTGCAGTGCATATTATTAAACTGACATCTGTTTTTAATTTTTGTAAGCTGCTTTGGAGAAAGAGTGGGATCATCAGTGGGACCATCACCAATCTGCTCTCTGGGAGAGTAAACAATGGAGTCTGGTGAGTGGACAATGGGGTCTGGAATGAGTTAATGCCCTTAGCGTTAGGTGACAAAGGGCTAATGGTGGTCTTGATCGACCTTTAATTGTCAGACAGGTGTGGGGACAAAAGGAAAATTTTCTTGATCAGAGGGAGAAGAGTTAAGGCAATCCACCATCCTCTGGGAATATCCTGGATGCTATTTTCTCTTAAAGGTTGAATTATCGGAGGTTAACTGTAAGTCCATTACTACTGGAGTTTCCTGGTGATTTCCTGACTATGACCTGGCTATGCCTTGAGGTATCTTCTGACCTGATTTTGCAATGCACACGTATGGCCAGCTTTTTCCTCTTTGCCAGCATGGCCATACAGACATGGCTTAAATATAAATTATACCCTGCCAATTAATATTTGTCAATTAAACCATATCGAAGTGTGGGGCGTACAGCTTACTAACAGTGCCTTGTAGAGGGCAGACAGGATTCAGCCTACAGCCAAATGCAAATTTGTGGTCTCCTCACTGATATAATCATGTTGTGTCTAACTAGATAGACATAGAGAGATCCTTCCTGCTCTCCATGAGGAACAAGAAGGCTGTGTAGGGGAGGGGGCTTCTGAGGTGTCATCCTTCTGTACCAAAAAGCCCTATGTAGTGTTGGAGGAGAATATCTCAAAGGATTCTGCCAGTGATGGTGACAGGAGAAAATGTAGGTAGAGAGGAATTTGACTGGTAAACAAGGAAGCACAATGTCTCAGAAAAGTGACCAAGCTTTGGAACGGTGAGAAACATAACATTTTTAAGAAAATGGATCAATGGTCAGAGAAATGTGTCCTGCAATTGCTTTCTTCTTTGGGGGAGGAGTTGAAAGAGATTAGCAATGACATCATAGATTCTGGAAACACAGTTTTCACTGAAGTAGCATTTAACATGACTCAGGGCACCTACAGAAAGGGGCTTGAGGATCACATGTGGCATACCTCTGCTTTAAAATATTGTCAGCTAATATAATATGCTGCCTTCGTACCATTATGCACATGCATGGTTAATTGAACACTATTGCTGTTTCACGCCTCTCTCCTGCCAGCAGCAGAATAAAATCACATTTGGCTGTTGAATGCAAAGATACCTTTGCGTTGTGCTTTCATTCATGTTGCTGTGTCTACTTTACGGAATGCATATCATTTTGATGTTGCTATATTACCGTCAGGAGATTTAGGGGCAAATCTGCAGATGGAAAGTTTCCATTCACTGACCTTAAAACAATTTAAAGAGCACTTTTCTGCCATTATAGAATTTAGTATGCTCTTTTTCCAGAGAGAAAAATAACAGCTATAGAATGCAGAGCTATTAAAAAAAAAAAAAACACAACTTGCAGGTATACTCATAGTAATATAAAGAATTTCCTTGCATTTTATTTCCTTTTATTTCCCTGCCACTGAAAAATAAAAGTAAAAGACAAGTCTTAAAACTGATTGAAGTATAATGTAAAAAGCGAGGGAGTTTTTCATTATTATTATTTTGTGTGATCTCTATAGATAATATTGGATACTGGGGAACGAATATCCTTGGATACTGGATAAAGGCTATATGTGGGAGCCAAAAGAACATGCAAAAGTTTTATTTTATACCTGTTGTAACTGCTGAAGTAACTCTAATGCACTCACAGTCATATTCATAGAATAATCTTATCCAAGTATATCACCTTCTAAATTGGACCTGATGCATCACAATGTCTAAGAAGCTGAGCTATGATTCAGAAATCCCCAGTGAAATTTTTTCTTTTGTCAGATCACCTTAAAGCAAGTCATCCTCCCTCAGCTCTCCATCTGCAACATGCAGAAACAACACAGTTGTGCCTTTAGTGCTACACTGCTCATGTCAGCAACAACACCAACATAATACGCTGTGCCAAGAGAGCTGCTTATCCATCTAGGTGTAGACGCATTCTCTTGCCCTATATCTGTGCTCATTCGCAGCAAGGACAGTAGGGGTGTAAATCTTTGATTATTTCTCCTTGTACGAAGAGAGGAATAAAACCTATAGTTCTCTTCTGACTGTAGAATAAAATGAATGTTTCCACACAGTTTTCACCCAGTATGTACATATTCGAAAGTGTTTCTGGAAATTATTCTGCATAGAAGTAGATGAGGCACGTATTTGCAAAAATGAGAAAGCACATTTTTTGTGTAATATGCTTGCTATTCCCAAAGCCACTGATTTTGCTCAAAAACATGTTGTGGGCAGGGAATGGGGGGTTGAGGTTCCATATTGTGATGATTTTTAATAGAAAAAATAGTGTCTGGTATCCTATTGGGAAGTTATGTTGCTGCAAATCTATTTAGAATTGTGTAAAATTGAAGTGTGCTTTTGTATAATATTCATATTTTCTGGAGGGGAGCAGAGACATAACCACACTATTGGGATTATTGCACCAGTACAGCCAGATGCGCAGCTGTAGTGCAATGTATCTCAATGTGCAGCAGATTCCTTATATATGCACAGACATTTTAAAAAGAAATCAAGTAATGGCAAATATTCTTTTCATTTCTGGAAAGCAGTGTCTTTATCCTTAGTGTCATCATCATGAAACCAAACTCCATTGGTTACATGAAGTTTTGAAATCAAGATGATAACAGTGTGATCCCTGATACCTGATCGATCCAGGAGGAAGAAGAAATACAGACTGACTAAATGGTGCTAAAGATACAGTAGTGTGGAGATACTATGCTGGAAAACAGTTACCCAAAATTACAGTATAGCAAGCTCTAATTAGAGATGGCTAAAGAGATGAGAAAGAAAAAGTGACAACAACAAAGTTCCTGCTGAAAGTACAGAGAACAATTTTACTTTTTCAGGTTGGAAATCCAGACTCTAAAGTGCTAAGTTAAGCCAAAGATGAAGATATATATATGCTCTGTTTATGCTTTAATTGGCTACAGATAGCCGTGAAGTCAAGCTGAAGTGTGACTCTGGAGAGAACAGGACTGTACTGAAGAAAGGGCCATCAAATTAATGTATTGAGAAGCATTTACTGCCACATAATAGCGAGCATTTCAGGCAATCACAAGGAAGAAATGTACAGGATGATATGATTAGGCTTCTTCCTCTGGCCTAGAATAACAGAGAACAGCAACCATGTCAGCATGAATTGGGTGGACATATATTTGTTATGACCCTCAAAGAATATGTCAGAGGGAAAAAAACCCTGAAGCTTTGAAAGACATTGTGGTACCTGTGGCAGATAGTTAAAATAACAATGAGTTTCTTCCAGTATCCCAGAAGTAGCAATTCATAATTAACTAGTTAATGTAATCAGTTCCTTCTCCATAAAACAAGGTTGAGTGATCTCATGTGACCACTGTAATTCAGTGAGGGATAACTTTATTCCTCTTGAGGTGCAATCTAACATTTTATGGGGATGTGGCCTCAGCTAGTTACAGAGGCCTGATTTCACTAAATGGTGGAGGAGGATTCAGATTCCGGTTTCTGTTGTGTCTTGTGCTCTATTGTGGGTGTTGAGGTGACAACAACACAGAGAAGAGTGTCTTTTATAGCAAGAGCTTCTGGTTTGTAGCATTCACATTTTTTTAAAAAAAAGAATTAATGTAGGTTATACCTCTGAGAAGTAGGAAAGTAAACAGATGCTTTTTCAAAAGTTTAATTATAATCGGAATTGGAATTAACTACCTTTAGATGGCGTTAGAACTACAACTGTAATCTATGGTTTCTCTTTCCTAATAGTACACTCTAAAGCTGAGGAGATATGTACTCCCAAATCCATTCACTGTCTAGTTGATACAATACATTAATTTATTTCTCCATTACTTCAGCAATAATAGCAATAAATCCACTACGGATGTGAATTCTCGATAAACCAACATCCCACACTGGGATGGACTACAGCCCATCAAGAATACTGTTTTGAATGAAGTTACAGTAGATCTGACCATCAAACTCTGCCACTTTGTACTTACTCATAACAACTTCACTTTGGAAAATAATATGTACCTCCCAGTGAGTGGCACTGCCATGGGCACCCATGTGGAACCACATTGTGCAAACATCTTCATCGTTAACTTGGAACAATGCTTCCACAGCACACGGACTTAAAAAGCTCTCCTCTACATTCAGTTTCTTGATGACATTTTTGTTATTTTGCCACATAGAATCATAGAATCATAGAAATGTAGAGTTGGAAGAGACCACACGGGCCATCCAGCACAACCCCCTGCCATGCAGGAACACCCTCAAAGCACTCCCATGGAAAGCAACTACTTGAGAAGTTCCACTAGGATTCCATAACTTCCACCCTATGATCAACTTGAGCCTGGAAAAATCCATAAAAAAAATTCACTTTCTTGCACTGTTGCACAGTGGACTTCTAACTATCAATTCTCTTAAAAACTCACAGATTGTTACACAAACTTACATGCTTCCAGTTTCTACCCAGAACACACTACAGAATCAATTGTTTGCAGCCATGCCCATGGATACAACCACATCTACTCAGACCCACAAGACAGAAACTCAAAACTCTTTGATTTCTCAGACTACAAGACTCATGTCAAGGAGGTGGAGAAGGGAAAATTCATACCCAGGAACTATTTATTACAAGAAAGACCAAAAACACAAAATGATAGAATACCCCTAGTGGTCACCTACAGTCCTCAGCCGAAAGTATTCAAACACATCATCAATAAGTTACAACCAGTTCTGGAGAACAACAACTTTTCTCACAAGCTCTGGGAAGCAGGCCTTTCTCGGACTACAGAAAACCTCCAAAATTTAAACAACTACTCACATACAATAGGATACATAACATGGATGGTAATACAGGGATAAGACCCTGCCACAAACCCAGATGCCAACTTTCTTTTTTCCTTTCCTTCTTCCCTTTTAGGTTACAAGAGACTAACATGGCTACTTCTTTGAAAACAATTCAATTTATCTGACCTGGCTCCTTACACTCTACAATAAAAAATTAGTATCAATGCCATACACAAAATAACTTCCTAAAAATTATTTATAAAACACAAAAACATGTAACCAACAAGTTGTACCATGAACTTCAGTACAGAAATATTTCCTTTTTTAAGATTCTTAAGATTATTTTACCTATAGTTCAAGAGAGCAAACAACAAACAGTGGAGAAACCAAGGCCATATAAGTTGTTCAAAGGTCCCACCCTAAACTGCAAACCACAAGATTCTATAGGATGTTGAAGGTGGAATAATAGCACTATGCTAGTCAAGTGCAGGAATGGTCCAGGAAAGAAAGGAACAATTGCAGCCAATGGGGGCAAATATGGTACCAGTCCCTGGTACATTGAAAAAATATAATTGGCAGTCTCCCACTTTGGATAGCCTGAAAAGCACTGGTGTAGCTTGCGTGGATTTTACCATTTGATACTACGGAACTGACTATAACATTTTGTCAAGCAGCTGTATCTGTGAAAACAACTTTGAACCCCATTTTAAAGACAAAGAAAAAAATCAACTCAAAAGAGCAATGGACACTCATATAAAAAAGGAGAACATGGATCTATAGCATTTATTTTAGTAAGAAATAGCATAGAAAGAGTATATTTCTCACACAGGTTCTTGTTTGCACCCAGCTTGCTTGCATCCAGCTATGTGATATGCTTTTCTTGGTTCAGATTGTTCAGGGTGAGGAATCTAGTTGAGGAAAGCCGTGATCTTTAATTAAATATGGCATTTTTTGTCAGGCCATAATTGGTGTTTTTTGCTCTGGGATGGCTCAGGAGTGGAACAGGAACAGCCGAAATAGGCTCTCAAGTTTAATTCAGCATCTTCAGTTTTAAGCGCAGCATTTTGTGTGTGTGTGTGTGTAGGGGGGGGAGAGACTGTGTAGTTGAAACATTAGGGGACAATTTCTCTTTCTCTCTCTCTCGCTCCTTTCCTCTGACAATACCGTTTAGCTTGTGAGTAAGAGACTGTGGAAGCCTGGGGGCCACATTAGCTTTCCACCCCACATGGCACCTCCCCAAAAAATAAAAAATGTCCCTGAAGGTCTCCCAATGCCCTATAAGTGGCATTGGGGTATTTTAAACATTTGTAGGTTGTTCTCAGGCCATCTTAGGCCTATTTTTAACAACAGAAGGTGAGTGGAATTAATTTTCTGTTAGTTTCCTAAAATAAAATAATAGAAATCATAGAAATCATAGAAACGTAGAGTTGGAAGAGACCACACGGGCCATCCAGTCCAACCCCCTGCCATGCAGGAATACCCTCAAAGCACTCCCAACAGATGGCCATCCAGCCTCTGCTTAAAAACCTCCAAAGAAGGAGACTCCACCACACTCCGAGGCAGCATATTCCACTGCCGGACAGCCCTGACTGTCAGAAAGTTCTTCCTGAGGTTCAGGTGGAATCTCCTTTCCTGCAGCTTGAATCCATTGCTCCTTGACCTGGTCTCTGGAGCGGCAGAAAACAAGCCCACTCCATCCTTTACATGGCATCCCTTCATATATTTAAACATGGCTATCATGTCCCCTCTTAACCTTCTCTTCTGCAGACTAAACATACCCAGCTTTCTAAGTCTATCCTCATAGGGCATGGCTTCCAGGCCCTTCACCATTTTGGTCGCCCTCCTCTGGACCTGCTCCAGCTTGACCATGTCCTTCTTGAATTGGGGTGCCCAGAACTGGACACAGTATTCAAGATGAGGTCTAACCAAAGAAGAGTAGAGTGTCATCAGTACCTTCCTCAATCTAGACACCGTACTCCTATTGATGCACCCGAGAATTGCATTGGCTTTCTTGGCTGCCACGTCACACTGCTGACTCATGTTCAGCTTGTGGTCTATTAAGACTCCTAGATCCCTTTCACACGTACTGCCATCCAGCCACGTGTCCCCCATCCTATATTTCTGTATTCCATTTTTATTACCTAAGTGTAGGACCTTACATTTCTCTCTGTTGAATTTCATTTTGTTAGCCTTGACCCAGCTCTCTAATCTGTCCAGATCATTTTAAATTTTGATCCTGTCCTCTGGCGTGTTAGCAACCCCTCCCAATTTGGTGTCATCTGCAAATTTGATGAGCATGCCCTCTATTCCTTCATCCAAGTCATTGATCAAGATATTGAACAGCACTGGGCCCAGGACAGAACCCTGTGGCACCCCGCTAGTCGCTGCTCTCCAGGGATGAAAAGCAGCCATTCGTGATCACCCTTTGGGTTCGGTCGGTCAACCAGTTACAGATCCGCCTGACAGTAGCCCTGTCCAACTCACATTTTACTAGCTTTTTTGCGAGAATGTCATGGGGAACTTTGTCAAAGGCCTTACTGAAATTGAGATATGCTACATCCAAAGCATTCCCTTCATCTATCAAGCTAGTAACTCTGTCATAAAAAGAGATAAGATTAGTCTGGTGTGACTAATCTAAAATAAAATAAAATATTACCCAGGACCCCCTAAAAGCATGACAAAATATTCCTAAGATATTATTTTGGCACTTTTAAAACCTCTGCAGGGCCTTGGGACCCTCAAAAATGGCCTGCAGGCTATATATGGCCCACAGTCTGCACTTTGCCCACCCCTGCTTTAGCTCTTATTTTCTAATGGGCTGGAAGGCAGGGGACAAATTGCTCTCACATAGGTTTCCTCTGATCACTGAGAAGGCTTTTGAAAGGAGCTGGTGAGGAACATGAATTGAGAGTTGCATATAGCCTTCAAGGCTGCACATTTTTGACCTCAGTGTACACTGTCAGTATGCAACCCAGTATGGGAAATGAGTCATGTGGGCAAGATTGTATGACAGCAGAACTAGAAAGCAAGTTTTGCAACTGTTAACACCTATATTATTTACCATATTTATGTCATTGTGCTATATTGTTGAGTTTATTTTTTTCCCCAGTGGTAGGTACATCAGTGTGTATCAACACAAACAACAAAGAATCTTTGGGTACCTTAAAGATTAACAAGTGTTCTTTGACATCAGCTTTTGTGGGCCCCAGCTCTCATCATGAAATGAATCTGATAAATGGAGTTAGACAAGAGCCCACAAACAAGCAAGCAAAATTATGCCAAGTAAAATGTGTTAGTTTTTGAAGGTGTCCTGAGACTTTGTTGTTACTTTCGTATATATTTGTGATTTAATACAAATCCATGTGAAGGATACATGTACACATGATTTCAACACTGATTTCAACTAATGTCTCAATTCAAACGCAGCCTTGAAGCTTCCAGGGAAAGCTGTGGTCAGTTGCTGACATGAAGCCTACCTTACAGGGTTGTTATGAGAGTAAAAGGAAAGGGGGCAGTCTCTCCCCTGCCATGGTTTTATCAAAAGAAGAGTAGAATGCAGAAGCTGGCTGACATCAAGAAGGAAATCAACAGAATGGAATGTGTCAAGAGATAGGTGACCAACTTAAGAACTGGATATCTTTAGCATGGAGGAGACAAGACTGAGCAGTGACATTAATAAGTAACTTTGCTGGTGAGTGATCCTGAGTGATTCACAAGTGATCACTACTAAGTGATTAAAAGTGATTTTTAATAGTTAAGTAAGAATTATTACTATTAACTTAGAATTATTAGTATTTTTTGATGAGTGTTACTACTTTTTGGTAGTTGATCATTAGTTTATACTGAGATAAACTATAGAATAAGTTGACAGTGATTTTATTTGATTATAATGGAATTTTATTACATAACTAACCTTGTAGGTATACATTTAGTATGAAAAGAATGATTGGCAACAAGTATTAACCTTGAAATAAATTTAAAGATTTAGTAGTAAGTTATAACTGTTTAATTAATATTTCTTGTTTGCAACAAGAGGGAACCAATTTTTAGTTACTTGCAGTGTTTGTTGTCAGTTATAGTTTAGTTTAATATTTGTAATTTTGTTATGTGTTGCTTGTTTGTTCTTTTGTAGTGTATTGTTGAGTATTCTGTTTTTTTCTATTACTTTGTAGTGTTGCTATTTGTTTTTATTCAATAAAATAATAATGATGATGATGATGATGATGATGATGACGACGACGACGACTGAGCAGTGACATGATAGCTATGTTTAAATATCTGAAACAATGTCACATAGAACAACAGTGATGTATTGAAGCCTTTTACTCCAAGGCCATTTCTGCTTGACAATGCAATCCCTACGGTGCTTCTACTGGGGTTGGGAGCATTCCCCAATGTAGCTTTCCTCACCCAGCCGGCTGCCTGTGGAAAGGAGCGCAAGGGACACATTCCTTCCATCTGCACTGCAGCCAGCCTTATTCCCATGCTGCAGTGGGGAAGGAAGTGTGTGATTGCCCTTTTGGCCCTTCTGCATGGCTGCCAGCAGCAGAAGCCTCGTGTGATCAGGGCCATTGATGGAGTTTTTTTGTCAATGATATAACCCTTGATCATGACAGATGAGGACACGAAAAGGGTGGGACCATGACAACATCATGTGGAAAAGTTGTCACAGTCCAACTCCTTTCACATTCCCATTCCGGGAGGACACCGTCCTGTGGGAAGGGCCCAAGTCTCAAGCCTAGTCTCAAGTCTCTACCTTCAAGTCTGGAGTCAAGATTTAAGTCCTTGCAATATACTTTCAAGTCAAGGCTCAACTCAACTCTCAAGTCTGGAAGCCAGTTCCTGAAGTGGGGAATAAAATCCTTCTTACTTCCCATTTCTGCAGCTTAAAAAACTTTAGAAGGAAGGATCCTTCTCTGTGCTCTGGGGGTGTGTCCTGCCTTCTGCTGTTAGGAAAAGTTTTAGAAGTCCTGATATGCCAAGCGGACTCAACTCCACCTCAAACTCACTGTCCAACATGTTAGCTGTTCCCCTCCAAGAATTGGCCCAACTTTTGGGCTTGAGACACATTGTCATGTGCCCAGTAAACAAACGTCCTTTCCGCAACTCACCTTTTCTCTGCGCTGGGGTGCGGTGCTTGTGCAAGCAGCCTCTTGTAAGAGGCTCTCGCGTCCGGGTTTCTTCAGCTCCGCATGAGCTTCCTGCTTGTGCGAGAGCCCTGCTTCTTCCTTTTACAGTTCAGCCTGGGACCTTCCCAGGCTGCACTGACACAGGAAGCACGACTGGCCCAGCTCCTGAGGCTCTACACGTACAGCAAGTGCACGCGGGGCCCCGGAGCAATGCACTACTGTGCACCATTTTCGGCTTAAAGCCAAAAATGAAAAAGTGCATGAGTGGTGCCTGCCAGGCCCTGGAACGTTGTGCAAATGTGAGTGTGTCATGTGGACCACTCCTCACATTTGCACGATGCTTGAGGGGCCCATTTGCATGGAAAATGCTGTGTGAAAAGGCTGAAAAAGTGATGGAAGTGTTGTTCAAAGTTGTAAGGTCTCTGGGTGAATGTGTTATGTTATTGGCAGCACGTCAGTCACTAAAAATATACAAGTCACTAGTCAAGTTGAGTCAGTGACCCTTTCCACAACTTACCTTTTCTTAGTGCTGGGGTGTGGGGATCATGCAAGCAGCCTCTTGTGTCCCCACTGCTTCAACTCTGCAGCCGTTGCCTGCCAGCTGGCAGGCACCATGAGGGCTCTGCTTCTTCCTTCTGCAGAGCAGCCTGGGATTATCCCAGGCTGCGCTGGGGCAGGAAGCGTGAGTGCCGCAGCTCTGGAGGCTCCACAAGCACGGTAAATGCGTGCGGGGCCCTGGAGCGATGCGCGCTCATGCACCATTTTTGGCTACAAGCTGAAAATGAAATAGTGCGCGATTGGCACCTGCTGGTCCCAGTAGCATCGCACAATTGTGAGGACATCATGTGGGACGGCTCCTCACTCCAGAGACCCTTTCGCATGGCAAATGCGAAATGCCATGCGAAAAGGACCAGAGTGTCATTTATTGCCAGTTTGAGTCCAAGTCAAGTCATTGAAGTGACTTAAGTCAGACTTGAGTCCAAGTCAATTGTCTCAAGTCTACATCATCATAAAAGAGGGAGTGAGCTTGTTTTCTGCTGCTCCAGAGACTAGAATGCAATCCAATGGATTCAATTAAAAGAAAAGAGATTCCACGTAAACACTGCAGTAAGAAATGTTGACAGTGGAATAGATTGCCGTAGAATGTGGTAGATTCTTCATCTTTGGACATCTTTAGACAAAGGTTCCATGAGCATCTTTCAGGAGTGCTTTAGTTGTACATTCCCGCATAGCAGGGGGTTGAACTATCTCACCCTTGTGATCCCTTTCAGCTCTAAGATTCCAAGCAGCAATAATGCTAGTGCATTGTGCTAGTGGTTGCACTTTTTCCAGGGCCATGCAGTGATGGCAAGGGAAGAAAGACAAAATCTGCCAGCTCCAAGAAATCTTTTTCTCCATTGCCTTACTTCCTTTATAACCACTGTACCCTGGCACTTTTCTCCTGCTGTCATTGTAGTTACACAAGCATAATGCACTGATAGGGTTTTAATACCAACTGTAATAACTAAATCTGAAGTGAAAATTATTTAAAGTCTCTCTGTTAAAATAAAGGCAAATACTATGAATACCTGCTGATCACTGAAAAAACAGTAACACTGAATACATATTTCACTGCCTGGGTGGAGAAATCTTACAAGTTTCCTAGCAAATGTCAACTTGCTTCTGAATTGAGTGCAACCCTGTGTTCCTTTTTTGCTTTGCTACAATTTGTCATGCTTCATACTTGGCTAGATCTGCCAATTTTCATCGTCCTCACTAACAGGAGATGACAGTGTGCCATTTATGTCTTCAAAACTCAGGGTGGCAGCATTATCAAAGTTACTCGATTGAAAATCAACCCAGGCAAAGATGACAATTTACATGTCTTCAGCTCTTGGCCAGATAATGTGTAATACTAATGAAACTACCCCTTCCTGTCTGTTTTTACTCATTGCTCTGGAAAAGGAAGGCACTGTTGGAAGTCACACACTGGCCATCACTTATTATCAGTGCTTTGCTTCCTAACTGCTAGGAAGGACTTTAAGATGACAGAGTTCAAAACTTCCTGCAGTGATATGAATCAAATAAGCTTAAATGCTGAGAAATGTACTGGTAGGTGATAGCTAGGTGTCTGTTTCTTTTAATTGCTGGCTGCAGGACTGAAGAGTGGCCATTTTATTTAAAATCCGCAAAGTGATTTCTTTATGGCAATTTCAAGGACTTTCCCCAGAAAGCAAAGAGAAATGGCAATTACCTCTGATGTCTCTTGGATATGACTGTAGCAGAAAGTACCTTGCACGACTGCGCTGATAAAAAGAATTTTTGATCTTTAATAATGGTGCTTCCTTTATCAAACCAGTTACTCAGTTGCCATGTTATTTTGCTAGATAGCAGGGAGTTTGAACATCTCTGACATACTATTCTTATCTTGTATTGGGAAGAGAGATTGTGACCTGTTGGCTAGTTAAAATGAGAATAGACTCACTGACTCAAGTGTTGGATAGTGAGTCAACATTCATTTATTCAATGGTTCTGTTCTAGTTGGGATGAACAATAGGATTTGGGCTGGAGTACATCCATTGAATAGACTGTGGCATGATGCGTCAATACATAGCTAAATCCCATTGATTCAATGGGATTAACAATACTTTATGGGCCAGAGTCCTTAGGACTTAGATGTTTCTGCCTGCCCTGCCCATTTTACTCTTAAGATCTTTCAAAAGGGAACAACAAGTGGAAAGAATTCAAAGTCTTAGAAGCCACTTTTTAAAAGTTACTAGTTATTGTTGTGACTATATTAGTGGTTACCAATTAGGTGGCTCTGAAAGAAGACTGAATTCAAAAGCAATAATTCTACCATTGGCTATTAGTCATAATAGCCTCTAGTAGAGGTAGTATTTATTTATTTATATCCCACCTTTTTCCTGACAATGGGACTCAAGCCAGCTAACATTAAAGCAGAAGTTAAAACATACATCAAAGTATGAATGGTTTTTTTTTAAAAAAACAATTTATAGAATTAAAAACATTTAATGTTAAAAATACCTTAAAAACTATACCAACCTTAAACACAGAATCGCATAACACTAAGAGAACCGTGCCTATCAATTTATAAAAGCCTGACAGCACAAAAACGTTTTAGCCATTGGAAGGAGATTAAAGATGGGACCATCCTGGCCTCTCTAGCCAGGGAGTTCCAAAGTCTGGGAGCAGCCACTGAGAAGGCCCTCTCTCGGTCCCACCAAATGAGCCTAAGAGAGTGGTGGGACAGAAAGAAGAGCCTCTCCAGGTGATCTTAAGTCTCTAATGGGCTCATAATGGATCTGTAAATAGATGTTGTCTTCCTCTAAGTTGTTGGTGAATGTGACTCAGGGATAGGATAGATGGTGAGAAGGGACAATTGTACTCATGTCAGGCTTTGGCCTTCTCATAGCTATCACTACAGAATAATAGACAGATACAGCATTGGACTGGTTTTGCACAAATGTTCTTATATTCTTTTCAAACATGGGTAGTTCAGTAGTGTTGAGATATTGTGGGACTGTAGCTTCTAAGAACTGAGGCCAGCAAAGCCAATGTTGCAACCCAACAACATCTGGAGGATTACAACTCCTTCATACATAATAACTGAGTCTCAGTAGGCTTCCTCCTTCTTGAGCCTGAAAAAGCCCAGTCCAGAAAAAAATCTTTCATCTCAGTGTTTTTGTTTCAATTTTTTTTTCTTGTGCCTAGTTTAATTTCCAGTGACGGTACAACAATATTGTTGCAGTACGTACATATATAGGGTCCGGCTAATATAAAATTGCTATTTAATGGGACATTGTTCCATAAAGCCTTACTACTGCAAAAACCAGTAATACACGGCAATATAAAACTCTTTCATGGTTGCTCTTTCATCTCTATTTTAAAAACACCTTTCTTATCGAGTCCCACATATATGACATATATGCCCCAGTATTTTGAGAGCTTAGACGGAACTTTAGGAATGTACAACTACTCAGTTCTGTTTCTTTCTGGTGGAAAAGCTGTCATTTGCAGTGATGTCATTCTCTGAGTACGAGCAAGGTGTCTCAGGCTTCCCATTAATACCCACTGAAGCCAAACCAGGAGAATATGGAAAGCTTACTCCCCTTTTCTAAGTATTGGAAATCTCTGGGTGTTCTGTGCTTATTCAACTTCGTTTTTCTTTGGAAAGAAGTCGTTGGAGGGCTATGACTTTTTTTTTTTGGTAACATTTGAGTTTATTTGCCAATATACAAGCAGAGCACAGGTGGAAGTGCACAGCCAGCCAAAGTCTACTGCTCCCACACCAGCTGTCTAGAGACAGTCAACTCCACAAAATCCTCTTGCCATACAGAGCACAAACTCAGGTCTTTCTGTGTGTTTTTGTTAAGTCCATCTCATACATATATATATATATATATACATACATATTATACATCTCAAACTGCAATTTCTACAGTTCCCTTTTATACAGAGGCTCTTGGATTTCATCAGCCGGAGGAAGGGAAAGGAAGCTTTGCCTCATTTAGAAGATTCAAGGAAATTCCATTAACCCTCACTCTCCAAAGAAAAAAAATCACCTTAGTATGCATGGTTCTTTCATTCCTTCTCAAGTGCAAGATACTGGCTGCAGTTTGCATTAAGTTAACCCAGAGTGGTAATGTGGCCTTGCACCTGTGCAGTGCAAGGTGCTTCAGGGGAAGGACCACCTCTAATGGCTTCTAGTGGAAGGAAGCCAAATGTTTCCACATCAGATGTAATCATGCCTGCACAGTGAGCATAGGAAGGGAAGCAGATCTGGAGGATGTTTAAGGTCCTCCCTTCCCCTTTATGTCCTCTTTTGGTGGCTAAAATTGACCAATCTTCCTGCCTCCTGTACAGTGTGAGCTTTGCTGGTTGCTTCAGGGTTGGATATGATTTTTTTACCCTTTTACCTGGGGTGTTTTGCCTACTCCACACTGTATCTGGGGTACTTTGATTGGCTAAGGGTAGAGTCCTGAAATAGGAGTTCACTTGGAAGGTCCTGGGGGAGAAAAGTAGCTGTTATGGTGAACATATTGTCACCCTTTTTGTGAAAGGGAGGGTTCTGGCACTTCCTCTTTAAGTCCTGAGACCCTGGGGGTGGGTAAGGAGACTTCTTTTGGGAACGGCCTGGGGTTTTTGCCCCACTTAAGTCCTGTGACTTGGGGGTGGAATTCCTTGGGTTTGCCTTCCTTTATATGGTGAGATGGGGAGCAGCATAGCTATTGGGTTGCCCTTGAGGCTCAGTTGGTTCACCCAGGGGAAGGCTGAGAAGGAAGTCATGGAGTGATGCCTGGCCTCAGCTAATTCCACGCTAGGTTGCTCCCTGCTCTTACACCTGTCCAGGTTCAACACAATTAAATAGGTTCTAGTGGGCTTTATTCAACCCAGTTGCCAGTGTCTGGTCTCATTAATCCATGGTTGCTCAGCAAACTCGTTCATGAATGAATGAATGGTAAATGAATTTGGGAGGACTTTACTGAGTTGTCTCTCTCTGGCCATGTCCATGATCTCCAGGAACTTTTCATTCCTAATTCCAATATTCTCTCCTCCTGGAAGAGCAGAAATATGTTACATTCAGAAATAGTTACAGAAAAGGTCAACCATATAAGCCAGCAAAGAATGAAAGACCATACAAAGAACATAAGAAGAGCACTGCTTGGATCAGGCCAAAGGACTGTATAGTTCACCCTGTGTGACATCTGTTGGAGACTGACTGAACCAAAAAATTCAAAAAGGACTTGAAGCTGAATCTAATATTAATTGTCTCTACTTTTTACCTTTTCCTTGAAACTTTATTTTTTATTTTGTTTAAAATGCTATTTTCAAGAATATTACATAGATACATAATGCAACCATTGTTTTTACAGAGCAAACAAGTAAAACAACAGATCTTGCATATTATTTCTGGAAAATACCAAGCTTGTCACAGATTATGCAATCTTCAGTTCACAGATTCACGACATGAGAAAGTGCAAAGGCTTTTCAACCAGAACCTCTCTCCATAGATCCAAATGTAACCATGGAGGAGGTGAAAACTTGATGAAAATAATAAAAGAAAGTGATGGTTTCTAATCTCCCTCATCTTAGGATTTTCATACTACAGTTTTGTTTTAGGCAGGGCCACATAATTGTGTCAATGTGCCTATTTTTCATAGAAAAATTGACTTTAGCAATTGTGAGCAAACTGTTTAAATCACAAATTCAGGATCATTATCAAACAACCATTGTTGTGATAGAGGAAGGGCCAAAGAAAGATCATTTCCCATCCGTTACAGGGAACTTGTAAGGAGGCAGTAAATGATGCTTGAAGAATTTGATCTTTGTCAGTTTTGAGACAAACTGGCCTCCTCAGGTAATATGTGGAACAGAATGTAGTTAGTTATCTGTCAGTTTTCACACTTCCCAGATGTCCTGTCACCATTGTTGACTTTAAAAATGTGGTAATATGTGTGGATTTTTCTTTTTTTTAAAAGGAAAAATACAAGTTAATTTGGAATAGAAGGAACATAGAATAGAAGGAGCATATGGGTGAATTTAAACATATGATGGTGACATAGCCAAAAAATGTTAAGGTGATTCACCCATTCCGAAGTATGATAACTGTGTACTTCATGTACCATGGCTGACATCCTGTTCAGTAGTTAGAACATTTTAAGTTGGACTTGACAAGATTGTAACTACTGGAGATTCATGTTTATGGTCAGTAACAACCAATTGTGACCCCCAGAATCTATCATTTCAGCCTGGGAACACATCAGCTAGAGCATTTCCAAGGCACCTCCAATAGGGTTACTGGGGAATGTCATCTGCAGCACTCTTCTGGTGAGGTGGGGTTGTGGCAGGAACCTGAGGAGCTCTGCTCAGTTGCATGTTCTTGATGTGCCCCTTCACTGATCCTGTACTGGAGATATCATTTTCCAATGCTCTGATATGCAGCACCTTAGAAACTCTTTGGCTGAGGTACTGCCAGGCTGAACAATAGATTATTTGTGTTTTTTTTGGGGGGGGGCATCATGAGACATAACTACAATAATGGAGCTCCACTGTTGTAGTTATGTCTTGATAATGCAGGATCTCGGCCCACATGTTTTCTCTAATGGAAGTTACATCCATTCTCAAATTGATATGCTCAAAACAAATCAAACTACATCCCACAAAACTTTACAGATAATGAGTCTGTAAAGGTACTATAAAACTTTGTTGCTCTCCACAGCCATCCCTCTGAAGAAGAAGGGAAACCAAGGTAGCATGTAGCATTCCTAATGGATGCCTGGAGATGTGATCAGATATACATCGATTCAGACTCACAGTTTGAGGAGCTAAACACTCAATAGCTCTTACTTGGATGGGCAAAAATTCAGTTTCACTTTGGCCTCCATTCAAATTGTTGAAATGTCAGAGTTATTCCACCTTGTTTGTGAAGGATTTTGTGGATTTTTTAAAAGTTTTTTTTTTTAGTAACCAAACCCAAATCAAAATCCTCACCTTCTTCCTAGCCAGTGGTATAGACCACTTGTTGATACAGTCATGTTGAATATGACATGATTTCCCCCCTATTATGTTGAAAGATTCAACCACAGGATCTCCCCTCTCTTGTACTCTGAAGTGGTACAAGGCAAAGACAGTTGTGCTGTTTCACCTGTGGCTTTGTGATCATCAACTGAAATTAGGTCATTCCAGCAATTCAGATGGTAAACACTGATAATCTCCACTGCACTTGCCTATTACTGGATGTCAATGCAGGAAATAAGCCTCTGTTTGTATCACAGTATTTGAAGGAGGCTTCAGAAACAGACACTGGAAATTACCTTGCTCATGCATAGATTATTCCATTCTTAGGTAGATACAAAGATGTTTCTCATGTGCTCCATTAGCACTACAATGATTGATCTTCACTGTCCATATAATCCTCATTCATCCATTTGTCTCTTGAGGTAATGCTGCAGTCTATTATTCATTCCATTGAGTGTACCAGATGACACTGAAGTAGGAACTTGGGTGGTTTTGTTTCCAAACAAAAGTAATGTAACAATAAGACTCTTGTCAGCAGAAACCCAGAACTCATATACTGAAAGCTTTTTATATATGTGATAAAAACCAAACCGGTTGTAAATGTGAGGCATCTTAAATATTTAAGGACTGCCATTTCAAAAGAAATAGAACATATTACCACAGTCCTCAACTATTAATAATTTACATTTTAATAGAGCAGAAGCTCTGCACAGATAAAGACAAATAAAGATGATTTTGAACATTGTGTACAATGATGCCATGGAAACACAGAAATCTAAATGTACAGGTGGGAGAGGTGCCAGATGAAATACAGATATGTAAATATGGTTGTCCATCAACGTTGCTATAATAGTTCAGCATGAGGAAGAAGACAGGGATAGGGATGATGATGATGATGATACTTCTGGTGTGACAATCAGTACTAGCTACATTCAGTCTGTGACGCCATAATCCAGCAATCTGTGTTTAGGCTATGGAAATGAAAATCTCTCTGTCAATTTCTCTGAAATACACCTGTATTTTCTTCCTCTTTCCTGTCAGGTTGTGATACTTTATGTTTTCTTCCTGCACTGAACTTGGATAATTTTCAATGCATTTTTGCTAATTTGTGTGTTTGTATAATTTACCCAACTTTTCTCCATTGACCAAAATGTGTTTCTTTGTATATTTTTTCAATTATGTGCATTTCAGCTGTTGTATTTTAAAATATGCACCTTGTATGAATGTACTTTCTTTCTTGGAAATATCCTGTACACCTTGCAGATAGCAAAGGAAAGGTGTCTACTATCTTTCATTAAGTCCAGGAAGGTATGTCGCCCCAAAACATGGGTGACTCAGGGGTCCACTCTCAATACCAGTGCCTTGTGTAATAGTGGGGAATATTGGTTCAAAGGAGAGGCATGTGGGGGGGGGGTAACCAAACAAGATCTTTTACACCTGTGTATACTCGTACTAATGCAGGAACACCAGCTGGAGATTCAAAGAATAATTGTTTTACTGGGGGAATAAACAATCACATGTACACATAAGATCCAAGCAGTCTTGCAATCATACAAGACTAGCTGAAGGAAAAGGGAGGAAAAGTTTGGATAGCAAGAATTTAAGGCAAAGTGGGTGATATTTATCTATCCAGAAGTGAAGAGATGAAGTGATGTGGATTAGACCAAGAGTCCAAGGGTAATACAGAATAGGAAGTTCTATGAGCTATCTGGCCTAGAGCCAGAGCTTAAATACTCTTTTTCTGCCCTGAAGGAGGTGGTGTTAATAGTTCTTTGGCCGAGCAGAGCATGGGGACTTGAATGAGCTAATGGCCTTAGCATTAGGTGACAAAGGACAGGTGGAAATTGTGATACCTCCTTAATGGTGAGACAGGTGAGGGGACAAAAGTGTGGCTTCAGAGGACAAAGGGAGAGGGTCAAAGACAATCAATCATTTCATGGAAACACTTTTGGATGCTATTGTTTCTGAGGTTGAGTCACCGAGGGACATCTGCAAGTCTATCATCTCTGGAGTTTTCCTGACTATGACCTTTCTGTCCTTAGATTAAAGAATTAGTTACTCTTCAGAAATACATTCTCATACATTTCGTGCATTTCACATATTTCATGCTTCTCATCCATGTCCTATTGAACTAGCTAGATTGGTTGTTTGATGCATGATTTCATACAAAGTCACCTGTTAGTACATTCAACTAGTTGGCCACAGTTTACATCTGTATCATACACACTGGGTGTTATTCCATGCTATAAAAACCATTTTCACTTATGATGGTTAGTATACTATAGGACTCACAGAATAGGAAACCATTCAGTTTAATCAAAGCCTCCTTATCCACATCCTTAACTCTTTTCCTTGTTATTCGATGAGTATGATACAATTGTACAGAATACTGAGGTGGGCTTGAGGGAAAGTAACTTGTGCAAGGCAAAGTTGTAATTAAGCTCATAACTACAGTACCACATCAGTTCAGGTCAGCCAAATCAACCCTGGTGATCAATGGAGTGATAGATGTCGCAACCAGATCACCCCCACATTCAGTACCACATCAGCTCTCCTTGAGACTGGATAAGATATGCATTATAGTTTGCCACTTCTGAAGCCACTCAAAATAGTAGGGATAATCAAAAAGCCTAGGGACCTTTCCGCAGCACCCTCCCATCCTGCCATGGGGAGAGAGAAGGACAGGACCACAACAACACTTCTGCATTATGTTGTTATGGTCCTGTCCTTCTCCCATCCCCAGGTGGCATGATCACAGGTTAAATCATTTATGGATTTTCCCTGTCAATAACCCACAATTGCACCACCATCCCATACTTATCTGTCCTCTAGAATGGCAGGAAGTGTGATGGCAGCACTTTCTGCTGCAGCACAACCTAAGAAAGTACCTGTCTGCACTGAGGAAGCAGTGTGTTCATTGCTCTCCCTTCTGCAGAGAGTCAGTCCCGTGCAGAGGGAGTGCTGTTGTCCTACTCCCTTCCCAGCAGAGCCGCTGCCAGGATCACCACTGGACATGGCCACAAGAAGGTAAGAAAGGGTCTAGGTCAGCTCCAATGGGATCTCCATTTTTTATTGCAACAAATCTGTGAGCTGGTAAAAATTAGAAATGTGTCCAGCACAAGGTCACTCAGTGACTGTGTGGTTGAATATAGTTTTGAATTCTGGAATCCCCAGTCCAGCTCAGAGAAAAAATGGATTGTAGTAATTAGAGTTGTGATGGGAAAGGTCCAGTCACATGTGGTCACATGTGGCTGCCAGGGCCATTTTTGTACCCCTCCAGCATTTCTTTCTTTCTTTTTTTTTAAAATAATCATCATCATTTTTGCCTTTAACTTCCTCAAATGCCTTGGAGTCATTTCCCATGATACACAGTTGATGTTGACCTCTGAATGATGACCTAGTGTAATACTCTCCTGTTTTGCTTTTTTTAATATATTTTTTTATTTTTTCAGATGCTGCTGCAGATCTGAGGAGACGAGCGGAATACCAAGTGGGAAAGCAATTGATGTCAGGAGGCTTGTGTCATGCTCTTTGTATTGAAATGTGGCTCACACACTACGGAAATGCTTGTGAGCCTCTGAAATGGAATGTTGTCTCAAGTTTTATGCTCCCATATAAATGTCACCACAAAAGCTGAAAGATCCATCCCTCATCCCCCACCAAAAGACACTGGCCCTGCTATGATGTGCTATTGCCATAGATTTATGACCATGATGGCTTCTGGCATCATATCCAAAGACATCTGGAAGGGTACTTTGCATGAGAACAATTGCAGCTGTGCTTGGTACTCAGCATAGATTTACCTCAGCTTTGTTCCACATGAGTAAATATGAGTTCTCCCCATATAAATAAAACTGGCATGAAAACATCTTCCAAAAATGCTATATACATGAAATGCTTTTTAATGTAAAACCATTTTATATATTGAATGGATATGGAAAAAAGTGAATGTTCAAAAAGTAGCTATTCACATTTTAAAAGGAATGAATTTGAGAGAAGTTTTTATTCTTTCTGTATCTAATGGGGATACATTGGCTCCTTTTTGCCCTTTACCATTTGATCTTCTCCACTTCAGATTTCACTAATGCTAATTTTGTGCTAAATCAAAGAATAATCTTCTGGGTCCAAGATTTGTGTATAGGGCTCCATTGTTTCGTGAGGGTGCATGGGAAAGAATTTATACCTAAATCCAATTGCTAGTCCCAATTAGAGTAGACCCAACAATTCAGTTACTGAATGGTAGGTCAACAGTGATATAAATGGTACTATATCAGTTAGTCCATCTTTTTTTCTTTTTGGACTACCAAATGGATTTAGGCCTTATTTTCTATTTGATTCCGTAAGACTTTATCAAAATTTCCCAGTTTCTTCATCCATCTATCCATCATTTTATTTACATCCTGTCTTTCACCCAGACTACCACTCAAGGTGTCTTGCAAAAAGGTAGATAATACAATAAAAACACATATAGTTAAACTTAAGATTAAAACAGTATTAAAAAGCAATAGAATTAAAAATATTTAAAATCTTACTTTAAAACAAAGGTTAAAAACAGTATAGCACCACGAGAAGTCCCCTTCTTATTAAAAATCGATTTCCAAAGTCTGACTGGTTTTCAGTGCTTCATTCTAAAAAGTAAAGGGCTTCAATCTCAATCATTTTGACATAAATATATACATACACACTCCCACACAGATACACAGACACTGACACCAGACATTGACACTGACATCAGACAATGACATTGACACCAGACATTGACTTTCTAGGGGGTGTACAGGCAATTTCTCCATGTTTCATCCCCTGAGACCATTTTAGTCTTAGAACCATAGAATCGTAGAGTTGGAAGAGACCACAGGGACCATCCAGTCCAACCTCCTGCCATGCAGGAACCCACATCAAAGCACTCTTGACAGATGGCCATCCAGCCTCAGCTTAGAAACCTCGCAAGAAGGAGACTCCACCACACTCCAAGGCAGCATGTTCCACTACTGAACAGCTCTGACCATTAGGAAGTTCCTCCTGAGGTTTAAGTGGATTCTCTTTTCCTGCAGTTTGAATCCATAGCTCCTTGTCTTAGTCTCTGGAGCAGTGGATAACAAGCCTGCTCCCTCCTTGACGTGACATCCCTTCAAATATTTAAACATAGCTATCATGTCCCTTCTTAACCTTCTCTTCTGTAGACTAAACATCCCCGGCTCCCTAAGCAGCTCCTCATGGGGAGTCTTAGAAAAGCCCATTTTCCTAACAAAAAGTTACCTGGAACTTGACCTTCCAATCATTTCCTGTTGAAATAAAGGCCTTTCCTAAGTCTAAAACAGCCAGGAAGGGCCCAAAACATGGTAATGTTGCTCCCAGTCCCATAGGGGCATTGGAAGGTACTCGGGTGCAATGTTTTTGGTGCATCCCCCAAGGCCCTTGGGGGCTAATAGATCCACCTTACCTCCAACAGCTGCCCACCTCTGCTTTACAAGATATGTGCAGAAACCACCTGGAGGCCATATGATCAGGTCATCCCAGGTCAGTTTGAGTTTTCAATCCTTCTCTGGGAATTGGCCAGTACTGCAAACATATTGTTGTGTTTGTGAAATATTCTTTCATCCTTTGAGTACTAATGCTGTGCAGTGAAGTCGCAGGCGCCTCTCTTCTTATTTGTTAGCTGCTGTGATGAGCTGTTCTTAGGAATCTGGTCCCTCGTACATTTTACTCAGGAAATTCTAAGCTTCATTTAGTTTTAAAGACAACTGACCATATCAGAATTTCTCTTTGCTTTGTTCTTCAATAGACACGTTTGCGTTGATTTAGCCCTTTTGCTAAGCCTTACCTATGTGCTAGGTTGCTTGGCAACTGGATTAACTTGGTTATTAAGGATGTTAAAGAGGCACTGGGAAGGGGGCTGTTTTTTTCTATGTATAAAACCCATATTTCTGAATGGATCCCCATGTGTCCTGGTTAAGAGCTACACAGTAATACCTAAGAGTTATGGATGATGGCCACTATACCCTTGGAATATAGATAAAAAGTAACTTGATGCCTGTCCTTTTTCACAGGGTTGGAGATGCAGGTTCCCAATTATTGCAGTAATAAACTCTTCTTTCCTCCATGCATTTGATGAACTATAATCAAGACTGTATATAGTCAATACGGTATAGCAGTTAGGATAGCAGTAAGGAATCTGTGGATCTCCTCCTATCAGCCCAATCTATCATGGCCAGTTATCAAGGATTCTGGGAGCGATAGGCAAACACTATCTGGAGGTCTGTTGGTTCTTTCCTGAGTTAGGATGTAGGACTAGTGAGTACATATACTGAAAGACTGCAGAAACCAAGTAAAATAAATATCCACTGAAAAAAATTATTGGCTGTGAAAAATGATTAGGTTTCATAATATTTAGGGGGGAAAGCAGCAGTGGTATTAATTAAAAGCAGCAACAAGTAACATTATTGAGTATCAGTTTCTTGCATCTTTGCCTTAAAACCTTGGTGATGACACAGATCTGTTCTAATTCAGATAAGAAAAGTAAACATTTAGTATAACTGTAGGGATGTTCTTGGTTTTTTTCCCAAAGATTTTCTTCTAATCTGGTTATCTTTCACTGTTTCTCTCTCTCTCTCTCTTTTAATAAATGGGGAAGAATAATGGAATTTATTTCCATATCTTTGTCAAGATTTGGATTCAATTAGTCACAGTTAATTATAACAATGAGGCATGTTCACCAACTGAAGCTGCTTTGTGGCACATCTCATCCGAAACTCTTGTTCAACTGCAAATTAACAGTTAAATTAATCATTCCTTTATGTAATTACTTCAGGCTATATCATGTTATTTCTCAAGGCACTGTGGTGAAACACTTGTTGACTGCATTTAATAGTGCAAGCTGTCACAGTATCACTGAAATACCTTATGTACAAGATCCCAAAGCATAGTGCCTCACCTTTACACATTAACAAAATCAATGACCCAAAGGTGTCTGAAATCAAATTTGATTTTTTTATGTGTGTATGTTTACTCCAGGGGAATTGGATACTGCCAGGGGAACTTAATTCTTCTCAAAAACAAGTAATAATTCTTAATACACTTACATTTATTTCAGAAAACACAGTGGAAACTGTTGGGTTGGATTAAATAAATACTGGGTAAGACTAATAGAGAAAGCCTGCTCAAATAAACATGTTTCTGATTTGCACCAGAAATTAAGGACAAAGTTACGATGGAGAGGCATTCCACATAGTAGTCGCCACTAAACTGGATGCCCTGTTGAATGGACACCTGAAACCTATGGTTCTACCTAGAAGAGCCTATCTGGATGACTTTAAAGACTTTATGTGTCTATGAAGGAGGAGATGCTCTCTTAGGCCATCAGACTATCTTTATGGTCACACTATGCACAGTATCATGATATAAGCAAGGAACATTGAATCTGGCAGGAACTGGAAAACTGTGCACCAGATGTTTCTCTTCTGTAGTACTGCAGCATTAGGAAAGCAACTGATATATCCCCAGAGCTCACTAATACCCTGCTTTGGAGAACCTGACTACCACTTCTCAGCAGTAGGTTCTCTGAAGCAATGGTAAAGGCCATTTCTGCAAGTGGGAGGGCATTGTACATCGCCTTCTGCCAGTAGATGTTTACCCTACATAATGGAGTACCAGTTCAGAATGGCAGCCTCACCATTCACCATTGTCCCTCACCATTTTATTCTATTTTTTGCAACAAATAAAATAATAAATAATTGAAGAATTTAAAAAATGAGAAGGTCCTGAAAAAGGCCCATGTGTCTTCTGATGCCAGTAATTGTCCATTTCTCCTGAAGACCAACTGTTCCCGCTGAATTTTCAGCTGCTTCAGAAATCCTTAGAAGCACAAATTTTTTCCTTTAAAAACAAAGCTTGGAAGAAGCACATTGCAAATACCAGCATTAGCTCTAACACAGTACTTTAGGGGAGAGGAATCAAGGCATAACAAGACTCCTTGTTCAAGAAAAAGTAATGATTGGCCATGTCACCATTTCTGTAATTAATAATATTTTGCACATTGCTTTCTTTCATTACTTTAGAACAGGGATGTGATTCTTCAATAAGTTTTTTCCTGAAGAAAAGAACAAGTAATTTGAACAATTTCTTCCAGCTGAGAGAAAGTCTTCAAAAACCACACGGTTGTTGAATCTTATTTGCAGTTTTGGGTTATTTTGTTCAAAATGCACAAATGGTTGTTTTGTGCAGATAATAGCATTTTCCGTACAGAAAATAATATTTCTATGCAGAAATATTATTTCCTGTGGACAAAACACTGTTTTGTATGTATAAATGTTGTTTTGTGTGCAAAACAACCACATGCAAATTTGGTGCATAATAAATCTCAAACTGTGAAGATTCTTGTCAGTCCAGGATTCTCCTTATTAGGATTTCTCGAAACTCAAAAACATGTTTTCTTCCCACCATTTTGTAAATGTTTTTGAATATTCTTTGTATCTGTCCTTTTGAGGGACTAGAATGTTGCCTTAGAACATATTGGGATCTCCCCATCCCCAAGGGCAGCAAATAGGCCCTTTCCTCAGCAACCTCCCATCTCGCAATGGAAATGGGAGAAGGATGGGACTGCAATGACACTTCTGCATGACATTGCCATGGTCCTGTCCTTCTCCCATCCCCAGGCGATGCAATCACAGATTAAATCATTGATGGTTTTTTCCCGTCAATGACACACAAATGCACCACCATCTGTGCTTATATATCCTGTGGAAGCTGCAGAAGCACCATGGCTGCACTTTCTGCCCCAGCGCAGCCTGGGAAAGTACCTGGCTGTGCTACAGAAGGAAGAGGTATAGCCATCATGCTTCCTTCTGCAGGGAGCCAGTTGATGTGGAAGGGAGCACTTCTGTTGCACTCCCCTCCTGGCATAGCCGCTGCCAGGATGCCCACTGGATGACTTCACAAAAAGGTAGGGTACAGAAAGGGCCATAATTACTTATTGAATTATTCAATTTTACTGCCAAGGAAAGCAGAAATGCTTGTGTGATTCTCCTTGCCTTGCCTTGCCTTGCCTTGCCTTGCCTTGCCTTGCCTTGCCTTCCCTGTCCTGTCCTGTCCTGTCCTGTTCTGTTGTGTATGTATATGTGTGTGTATATGTGTCACATGTCTCATGTCTCCTTGATTTAGGAGACTGGATTCTACCTATCTTGGGCCATCCCCAGTTCCTTATCTGAAATCTGAGACGTGGCCAGGGCAAGAATGAACCCAGGACTTTCTCTGTGATGAGCACAGACTCTGCTACTGATTTATTCAGTAGCAGGAGTGAGTGTGCGTGTGTGCATAATACTCAAATGTATGGATTAATACATCTTTCTGCATTTTTGTACTTTCATTGGGGGGATGGGGATGAGGACTACCATGATGAAAACTTGCATTTCAGAATTTATCACTACCCACAGGTGGCTCCTGGCATGAACATATTATTTTCTCCATGTAGTTTCTGCATAAACACAGTACTGGATCAGCATGGGACTGTACCTAGAGAAGCATCAAATACACAACTTCCACCATGCCACGATTAGCCCTAAGTTAGAGACAATTAAGCAGCTGTTTCAAAGTTTCTGTAGGAAGAGAAGTTGAGACAATAGCTTTTTAAAAAAAAAAAATTGCAAGTTTCAAGTAATATCACAAGGAATATTCTGCCATAATGATAGGTTTTTAAAAGAGAAGGCAATAAATCAGTCCTAATTGGTAGGTTGGTTGATTATAACTTTCCTTGTTCTAATCTTCTAAATTGTATTCTAAAGTCAATTTTCCTTCAATGAGATTTTGCTTGTCATTCCTGTTTTTTTGTGAAAAAGGACACTTTCTGCAGTAATATAAACAATCACTTAAATCTGTGTGCTTCACTCTTTGGGCTGTGATCAATTCCCTGTTGTAAAATTTGTACCTTCCATGTGCCTGTATGATATTATTATTGGATGGTCTCATCTACTGTTTAAAACAGTGTTAATAAAATCCTTGGCATGAATACGATTCATCTCACTTTGCTTTTCTGAAACTAACAGTTAATACTAGGTAACCTTTGCGGGGTATATGCCCTGCTCCCAAATTTAAAAGGCTGTCACTCAAACCTCGCAGAACATGTACACTGTCAAATGGTAAGTAGTGACTGGAAGAGAAAGTGGGTTCAAGGAAGCAGATGCTGCATGTCCCTTCTCAATTGTAGTGGCTTTCACTAAAAACATCCAATCTGGGTCTCAGCACCTGGTAAAGATGGACAGGAACCAGTATCCTAGCACTTTGGCAGGACACACAGTTAAGCTTGGTAAAGTTATTTTTTTTAGGTTAGAAAGACTGAATCCAGGACTTTCTCTGTGATGGACACAGACTTACGTGCACATGAGATTATGCCCTGATCCAAAACTGTTTCAAATGACGCTTAAAGAGCTGTGTATTTTTACCACCCCTAAAACTGAAGCTGATCCCACAATAAGTCTCCTAGCAGTGTTTCTGGGATCTGATGAACCTATGTAGGTAATTAGCCTTTTCCACCTACTGACAAAATTAGAAATGGCATGCCACTGGAAAGATGCAATGAATCTCTTTTTTAAGTTTGAAGAAAATACTCTGAGCCCTGGTCCTTGTGGAAAAGCTATGTGCATTGATGAAAGAAGTAAGATGGTAGAACTGTAGAACTCATTCTAAAATAGAATATGGGGCTATTTATTCATTATTCTAGCCATAATAGTAATCAGTATTGTCTGCCTTCCTCATACAGTGATCTCTGGAAAGATTTCTTTACTAACTGCTAAGGAATGCAGTGAATTTAGATAATTAAGGCACATGTATATCTTTGTTGCCACAATGACAGCAGGACACATTGGCCTGCATTCAAGAAATGGTGTATTGCGCAGAGTAGGAACTACACATGTAGTGCAGAGCTCACTATTGTGCAACAAACAAATTCGATAGGCAATGGTGGAAGCAAAGGTCTGCAGAACACCACACTGTGCTACAGGCAAATTCAGGAGACCATGGTGGAAGCACTATTGCACAACTGGCAACACTGCACAATCAGAACACAATGCTAGAAGTATTGTTGGACAGCTCATGACACCACACAATGACTATAGTTAGTTCAGTGTGCCAGACACATGTTGAGGCACACAGCACAGTGCACTGGATGCTGCAAAATGTCCACTGTGCAAAGAGGATGGGCAGTCAAATGCACTAGAAAGAAGAACAATGTGGTGAGCCCCCCCCCCCAGTAGCAGCAGCCTGACAACCAACCTGATGCCACAACTGAGGAGCAGGAACATAAAAGGCCCTATGGGTACACCAAGGAGCAGACAGAAGCCAGGTACACATGAGACAGGCAGAGCTGGCACAAAAGGTATTGGGGTGGAGGGGGGAACAGGTGCATGGGAGGAGGAAGGGTGGACCACCTTTCACACATTGAAATATGTCTGTACCATGCCATCAAAAGCACCATTGCGACAAGATTGGTGGCATGGTAAGAACTTGGGTGCTTGGCAGGGGGCACAGGCACCAGCACACAGGGAGGCAGATCAACTGGGCACTTTAGATCTGGAGGGACATCAAGCATTGCCATGTTGTGCATCGTAGCAATTACTATCCATACAGCTGTCTATGACACCACATGTGGCTTTCACCTGTGCAGTGAAAGACCCAGAATCAGCGCTTCAGCTGTCCAAACACGTGCTCAATCAGGGAGTAGGTAGCCATCTGAACCACACTGAAAGCCACCTCAGCAGGTGTGTCTGTGCCCACCTGAGCAGAGTGAGCAGTGGAACAGGAAAGGGAGAGTCATGACAGGAAGCACGTGCCATAGTACCATGGACTACTAGCACGTTCACTGACAGACAGCACCGTGTATACTCACCTAGCAGCCAGCTGCACCCCTTAGGCCATTGTGAAAACTCTACAGCAACATGTGACAGCCGGAAGGCATGGGCATCATGAGTATTGCCAGGATAGAGCACACATACATGTGGAGAGATCATGGGCATCAGTGGTGAACTGCTCATTCAGGCTGTGTAACTCTTCAGAAAACAGCCTCAGTGTCAAAGGGTACAACTATCGGAATGTGGCTGCAGTCAGCAATCCCAAGAATGTTCAGGATTTTGTTTGTTTGACTGTTTGATTTTCTGTAATTTTCTAAAACTTTTGGAATCATTATCTCAGACTGAGAAGGGGTGCTGAGGATCCCCTGGGGACATCACTGCTGTGAAGACAAAGGCAGCAGGAGGGTGTGATGTGTGTTGGGGGGGGGTCAGGCATTCATAGAAGGAGGGTGGGGAGCTACATGCAGCCCATGTGTTGTGGGTTGCCCACCATTGCCATAGGCAAAGCATACCACTTTGCTTGGTCTATAGCAAAGGTGTACAACATGTAGCCTTGGGGCCACATGCAGCCTGATGCAGCCCCATGCAGCCCAGGGCTATTTTTCTTGACCCTCAGTTCCTCCAGATTGCCCAGAACGCCTCTCTTCTGACCAAATAAATGTAAACTTGTCCTAGGAGTTTCTAGGACCAGAAATCCACCTTTTAAATAGGTTTCAAGGCACCTTGTATTACTCAACCTTTAAAAATCTTGCTTTTCAAAATCAGGAGTGGAATTATTGCCACTTTTTTTTTTATTTTGGGGGGCATTTTTGGCAGGCCACACATCCCTCCCTTATAGATGCTAGGGCAGAAAATTGGCCCCAAGACCCATGACTGTAGCTCAAGCCATTTGCAATCTCTCTTTCTCTCTCTCTCTCCTCTCTCTCACATTCTCTCTCTTTGCCACAGTAATGCTCCTTCAAATCCTCTGGCTCAATAGTGTGGGCTAGGTCTAAACATTTCTGAAGATGTTTCAGTGTAGAACTTATTAAGCGTGGCTTTGAAGTACGTGTTGAAGATCAATAAGAATTCTGAGGGAGTTGCAAGTGTCCTCTTGCTTGATGGAAATCAGTTGTTCACAATTGTTAGTTGCTGCTAAATCACTTGTCACACTGAATTCAATGTAGCAGTTGGTGAGATGCACTTCTCTGCTGTTTGCAAATTTAGTTACAATTCCAAAGTGTTATATTCTTTCCTATAAAATGACGTTGGAATTTCACAAAGCAATGTGTCCTCCACTAATATGATACAATTGGCCTTGAAAAGCTCATCACATTTTAGAGTTTACTCTTAAGAAAAGCTAAGGATGAGCAGTTCCAGAAGATCCCAGATTGACTCCCCAGCTTCTATGTACTTTAAAGGAACTTGGGATTTTTGCTGGAACCTCCAGAAAGCTGTAGCTACTCAGATAAGGCCATACTGATGTACACAGCTGGATGGAACAGTCATTTGACTCAATATGAGGCAACTATACGTGCTTTGTAGATATTCACTTTTGATTTTCCTAGAGATATATCCTGAATTGGCAACAAATGTAATGGTAGCTGCTGAGTTCCCAACACCTGGTCATTTGAAACTGGACATAGACAATCCATATGACTCACCACATGAGCCATCAGTATGGTAATGATTTGTACTTTTATGTATTCAGAAATCATGAGGCTGTTATCTGCAGCTGTTAGCAATTGCTGTCTTTTGAATATCCTTGTGTTTGACAGTTTGCTGGTACCTCATTTTCCCAAGAGGTGGTTTTACTTATGGTAAGCACTGCCTAGTACTTCTTCCTGACAGTGATGATGCATTATTGTTATGGAAAACAACATTATCACTACCCATTTAGAAGTGGGCTATAATTTTCATTTCCATCATCTGTTACTGAGAGTGAAGTTCACTCACCTACAATTAGATTTGAGGAAATTACTCTATTATCATCTTAACAGCTGGCACACACCATGTGGTTCAGTGCAATGGGGCACTGTATTTGACACCAGGATCATGTTGTCTCCTTAAAGATGGTTGGTCCAAAGGACAAGTAGTGGTGTGTCATGGAGCCGTATGGCCATATATTTCTGGATCTGATTTCTCTTTACCATTAGTGCTTCTGAAGTTACCTTACAATATTTCCACTCAGCCTCAACGTGGTGGTTGAGTGCTACTGAGGAAGCATATGGAAAATCTTACAGAGGATCTGGAAAAAAAGAAAACAAACAGAGCCATAAAGACTGAATTTCAAGATAGCAAGATGAGTGGATGAAGAAGATGTTCAGAAGGCCATCACCTCTGCAGATGTTTTTCATTTTTAGAAGTCTGAGACTCCTATTAAAATGAGGATTCAAACACAGGAGTAAAAATAGCAAATTGGTAAGAATTGGAAAGGCTTCTATTCCCATTTCTTTTCCATGCTATAGGGTGGTTCACTCTGGTTGGTTTTTGTAGCAGGGACTTTTACAATTTCTTTGTTCCTGTACTTCTCTTTGTTTCTTTAATGTATGGCATCCAGAGATGGTGTATAATCTGGATAATGAGTGGCACTTCACAACTTTCACATTTAATTTATAACGATAAAATGGCGATGCCTGGCCAGTCATTAAGAATGTAAAAGAAACAATCTGCGGACATTTTATTAACTTTTAGCCCAATACTAGTACACTTTGAGAAGACCAAAGCCTTGTTAAGAGATCCTCTCTAAATGACAGGTATGGGTTATGGGTTCAGTAGTAGAACCTATTTAAATTTAAACTTCCCTAATTGCTGCCTGAAAAATATAATAATTTAGCCAGCACATTGACCTAGTAGAAGCTGAAATGAAGTCTAAAGTCTAGACTTCCTTGCTTGAAGGATGAGATAATTAGGGAGACAAAAGAAAAGTGTATAAAAACAAGGTAAAGAACATGGAGCAGTCAAGGAGGGATTTGATATAACTTCTTAGAGCTGTACATGTTATGTAAGTCTATAATTCTTCCCTTTCTTATCAGTGAAGTTAGTTTTATGTTGAGTAGAGTATCGACAGAGGGAGGATGATACTGTTTAATATTTTTTCTTTCAAGCCTGTAGCAGATGAATGCTAAGGGATTACTGACTGCATGGCAGAACATTTTGAATGACTGGTGGAATTAATGTTAGTTAAGAAAGTTAATCAGAGGTAAGGTTTGTCCAAGCCAGTTGATTAAAGTCTGCTGAGTTAGGATGGAGAAAGACCATGAGAGGAATTAGAGCACAGCATTATGGTTAGTGGTAGAAGGACAGAGGAGTTAGCAGAATCAGATAGGAAGCAAAAGAAACAGGAAGTAAAATATTTGGTAATAAGAACAGATGCTAAGCATGGAGGTAACTGAGATTAGCTTTGGACATTCTATCTAATTTCCTAAACTAATCTCAGTTTTTCTTTATTTCCTTATTATTCCATCTTGTTGACTCCTTGTTTTGGGTGTTACTGCTCATGAATCAATAAATGCTGTTTTAACTACTTGCATTCTAGTCAGGCTTGGTATTTCCCATCTGTGAATTATATCCCCATGTATCTAAAGAGGGGGATCTCTTAACAAGTTAATAGTCAGCAAAGCATTTGGGAGGAGTATGTTAGGGATTCCTGGACCCAATGGACCAGCTGAGTAATTTATGCTTTGACCTACATGAGACAGAGCATTACAGGGGGACTCCTAAACATAAGACATTGCAATTTATTCATTCAAAATCGACCAAGTCCTGCTACTTTTCTATTTGAGAAATAAAAAAGTCAGGTACTCCATCCAACAATCTATGAGCTTTGAGCATGTGAGTCCCATGGCAAATGCCTATGTGAGTGCACCTACATTCCAAAGGTCCACCAATGCCACTATCTTGCTGCAGTGGTAGGGCTGAATGCTGATATCAGAAATCTGATAGGAAGAAAACCAACTCATTTGAAATGTGGTGCTTGGAAAGAGATCTAAAGACAAATAAATAGGTCCTAGAGCATATCGATCCTGAACTCTCCTAGAAGCCAACATTATTAAACTAAGACTGTTCTACTGTTCTACTTTAGCAGAAATCAGAATTTTTTGCACTGGAAAATAATGTATGTAAAATAATATTTCAATGCAAAAACATTAATTATTGGGCACAAAAGTATCCTTGTGCAAATTTTACACAGAATAAATCCCCAATTAAAGCATTTTATGTGCAGAAAACAAGAATGAATAAATCCTGTATTGTGAACAGCCTTTGAAAACTGTGTGGTTTTTGAAGACTTCCTTGTGGTGGGAAGAAGATTCCTGACATTACTCATTGTTACCTTTGAGGAGAAACTTACTTAAGAATTACACCCCTAAGACTGAAGACCTGAGATTGAGTACAAAGAAAAATAGTCCAAAGCAAAACTAGGCTCTAGAAATGAGCAGAACAGGAGATGCTAAACAAGGAAACAGAGAGGTATGGGGTTACTCATTGCTGGAAAGGAATGGCTGTAGATCATCACATCTAGTCTAATTACCTCTGTGTGTCCCTTTTAAGGCTGAGTGTCTTCCTGCTGTTCTACAGCTGATGATGCTCAGGGCTGGTAGGGTGAAGTAGCTCAACACATGACTGTCACTCTTGAGGTGTCTTTGACCTACATTGAATACTACAGTTACTGCTTCTGATGATTCTAGGCAAGGACTGCCAGCCAAATCCCCAGGTCCTTCTCCTGCTCCACCTGGATGATGTTGTCTTGCTTCTCTCTCTTCATCTCCTCATCTGAGGAGGCTTCCTGCAAGTAAGGCATGACAATGTGGATCCAATGATTGCTGATGGTTCTCAATGGAGCTTTCCAAGGTGCTCAACCTATTTAGAAATAGAATTCAGAGCCTTGAATAGATCCCTTAAAGGCTGCAATAAAATTTGGAGAAGATTCTCTGCCTCAGTGATAGGGGAACAATCAATTGCCATCACATGTAACTGAAAGTAATACATGGGACAGAATATTGATTCTGGTGGTGTGTACAGTGCCCAGTGGTTCCTAGTGCATTTAGGATCACTGGCATACAGGTCAATATGGAAAATGTTTCAAACTGCTACTGTACAGTATATTCAAATAAATTAGGATCAGCCATTCTTAAAATATAGACTTCTTTTGTGATAGAATTCTTTTTTTTCTTCCAATTTCACAGGAAAGGATAGTGGGGGAGGAGGGGTACAACAAAAGCTGCTTATTATGCTCATTTACTTTCCAAGTTGTTTTGCTTAGTATTAAATCCCATTTGAAACAAAAAAGGGCAATGAATCAGGCAGATTATTATGAGTCTGATGTCTTGGGATGATTATTATAATCAAAATCAAACATGGGCTAGTGCTGGATTACAGAAGGCTGTGCCAGTGCTTTGTTAGACCATTTGAGTGCTTATAGAATTGTATTTCACTGAAGAGCACTATTCTCTTCTGTTTCTCTTTTCTCTATTTGTCTTGATGTTTGCTAATGAAAGTCATTCAGATAAAAAAGAATGGCACTGCTTCAAAATAATTTATCAGATCAGGTTTCAAGAAGTATTTCTTATCTAACATGGATGCTCCCACTGAAATTGTCACAATTTTTCTTCAAGCTCCTCAAGAAGCCAAGGACACAATTCTGCTGTCTCTGTTTAGGAGGCATTCCTTGGAGGTTCCTATGATACCTGGCATACAGGGAATATACTAGGCAACAGCAGAATTATGCCTTACAATCTTTCCCACTTTGGTAGCAATTCTTACAGGTCCCACATGCTCCAGCTGTGTTGAGATGAAACTAGAAGAAGCACTGTGAGGTTTGCATAATCCTACCTAAAGTACATTAGGAATGTGAAAATCTCTCTGTCTTGTATTGCTCGAGTTTCTTCAAATTCTATTTGCCTTCTCTTCCTGTCTGTGCTTTGTATTGTGTTGAGAGTAGTGATGTATGAATCAAACAATGGCTGGCAACCTGTTAGTGACATATACATGCATAAGTCATGTGAGGTGATTATTTGTCAAGGCACAACAGACATATTGGGATGACAGATATGGAAGCAAAATTTTGCATATAGCAATGCTTTGCATTGCAGTTGGACACTGTGCATTTTGATTGGGCATTGCACAATGAATGGCATCCAATTATTGCCTTGTGATGCAGAATGTTGCTGTTCAGCATTGGGATTGTGTAGTGATGATGTAGTGTGTCTCCACATATGGATATTTATGCTGATAATCTGCCTTGCACTTTTTCCAGTAGGTAAGGTGCTTTTCTGTGCTCTATTTTTCTCACAGCTTTCTTCTTTGGATTTTTCTTCCGATACCTGCAGATTTTGGGTGCACAACAATATGTAAAATAATATGCAAAAATAATACACATTTTCCTACAAGGCACACTAATACAAAGTGATTTATATGAAAAAGTTGGCTTCCCCTTTTCTTTCATTTGTATCTCTATTATTTTCAAAAGTAACACAACATTTTTCCAGAAGTATATAAGCAAATATCATCATAAAATTCAAGAGTAGATGATCCTTCCTGCTGAGACAGAGATTTTTCTGGGGCAGGACAGCCCAGTATTGTTACTCACTGTTTTGGATCAGGGAAAAGCCTGATATTAGTGAACTTCCTCAGAATCCTTAGTTGTATGGCTTGCGTTTTCTTCCTGCACTGAAATCTGAAAAGAAAAGAAAAGAAAACTTTAAATGCAGGTTTCCTAATCTACATGTTTATTTCTATAAACCTTTCCAATTGATTCAGTTGAGTTTCTGCATATTTTAGTCATATTCCTTTCAAAATACGTGCTTTAGATTCTGTGAACTTTGTTTCTCAGGAATGCTCTTTAAGAATCACAAATTGCTGAAGACTGAGGTCTGCTGAAGGGGATCTCATCTGTGTCCCATGAGTGGGACCAGTGCACTGTGCAAGGATGTGGGAAGAGAATTTGTCTGCTGTCACACCCTGATTGTGGAATGTCCTCTCGTTGCAGGTCTCACTGGTGACAATGCTGGTTTTATTTTGCATGGATTATTTTTTCAAAAAAATAAAGTCTTACAAATTTAATGATTTCACCTAAATCTGTACATGTGTATGATTTAAACCCATTTGAACTTTTTAACTTTTAAAATTGTTTAATATGCTTTTAGATTGTTTAAATAGATTGCTTAAATTATTTGTATTTTTAAACTCAGTTTTCACTGAGATGGTATTAAATTAGGGTGAAATAAATATATTTAATAAGTAAATAAAAATATTTGAATATTCAAGGAAAAAGTGTACTTTCTTGCAGCAAAAATGCTATTTTTATTAAGACTGTCAAGCCCATAGGAATTTCTTTCCATCATGACTGTTAAGCCAAGTGCATAGGAATGTAGCGGGGTGCAATAGTACCTAAGGCTCAATTTTCCTGCTGTGGTATAAAATATCTCAGAGCCCACAATCATCAGTTGTTTGAAGCAAGTACAGGACTATTAAGCATCATAGGGTCTTGCTAAAGTAGGGATGTGCACATCAGTGATATCCACATTTGTGGGCTCCCTTTCTGCTCAGCATTTGTTCTGCATCTGCTTCCATGTCCATTTTTACACAGGTTGAATTCTGTTTTTTTCCCCCCACATAGTTACTTTTTGTGTATTATTGTGCAAAATCCATGTGTAGTGTTCTGCAAAATCCAAACAACATTCAAGAAGAATAAACACAGAAAGCAGCTCCTCCACCCAGTTCAAGCAGCAAAATGTGCTATCAGACCAAAGCTCTCCCATATCTCATTTGTGCTCATTTGTATCCTATCAGCACTCAGTTCACTGTGATGAATGGAAATAAACATATTGGGCCCATTCTGTGCTGGATTTCTCTGCAATAAATGCACTCATAAACAAACATGCATGTATTGGAAAAATAGTTTGATACTTCCAGTAGCTTAGAAGAGCAAGCTGCTTTATTAGTTGGCCATTTTTCTGCCCCAAAGAAGACATTTTTTTTTAAATGTTTATATCATGGACATGACTGCTAGAGACATAAGGACAGGACCAATGTAAAAACCTTAAGTTCAGTGCTAGCCACTGTGTGCATTAAATAACATCTAATTAACTCGAAACCTGACAGACGTAGACCAGAAAGTGTCTAAAGAGCTGAGCTTCCCAATCCCTCTCTGCTGAGCTAGCTGGCCTTTTTGCCATCCACAGTCCCTTATCTCTGAATGATTGTCTCAACTATTAACTCATTGCCCACAACCTTTCTCTCTGGGGTTGGATGGATGAAGACGAATTCATTGCACTGCAAATTTTCTTTTCATATATAAAGCAACTTATGACCTGAAGAAGCACTGCAAGACCCTTCAAATTGCTTGAAGTACCTGTAACTTAAACAAACATGCTTCCATTCCCTTGATACTTTCAGTGCTAGAAATATCAGGATGACCTATTGTACTGTACATGTTCTATCTCATCACTCAAGGGAGGTGCTATATCATTTGTTGGTTGCAAAGAGATGACAAAGAAACAGAAAGTTTCAGGGACAAAGTGAGGAGATAGTTGGAGTCAACTTCTGTTACCAGTTATGAGTTCATGGGAAGATGAAGGTTGGAGAACTTGGTGGTTTAGTTTCTCTTTATTTGCAGAGTGGTCTATGAAATGGACCCTGAAGTATGTCTGAGACACATTTTTGGTTTCTTTCAGAGAGAATTTGGAGAAAAGACAAAAATGTTTAGATAAAACTTAATAATTCCTTAGTGAGTCAGATGTTCTCACTCCTAAGGTAAATCAGTAATTGGGTGACTATATCTGAAAAGATGGTGCACGTTCCTTCTAAAGTGGGCCAAAGCCATCTAGGCATATTCCTTGGTTCCCCCCATTCCTTTTGTTTCTATGCATTCAGTCAACATAGCAATCACAGCATGAGACTTCCAAGAGGAATCTGTTCACTGTCTTTTTAAACAATCCACTAATCAGTTCTCCAGGAAGTGTACAGTTTACTAAAATATTCAGTTTTCAACTCTGAAACTAGAAGTGCTGACAAAGCTAACTGGGCCAAGCTCCAGTAAGCCAATCATGAAGAGCCACAACCTTCAATAGTCATGACATCCACTGGAGAGATATTCACTAGAGTTCTAGCTCAGCTACTTAGTTGGGGAGATGCAATGTCTCCTGGTTTGCTATCCAAGTCCACCTTAAGAGCCAGCCACCAGATTGGCCAAGGGAGGTCCACTCAGTTGGTTACCGGGGCACAAGGAAGATGACATTTCCACCTCTCCTACTAGCAAGTGAGGTTGTGAAAAGATGTGCAACAGGGTTCCTGTTTCTGACGACTGGAGGCTTGCTTGCTGGTGGGAAGGGGTAAAAACATCATTTTCCTTGCACCGCTATCACCAACTGAGCAGACCTCCTTCACCTGATCTTGTGACTGGCTCTTAAGGTGGATGGGGGCACCACCTTTGGGCTTTGACTACACAGGATTAGTGAATACTGAGCAGTTACGAATCTGTAACTCTAGTTACCGATTTATAACTGCAATGCTGAATACCATCTCCTAATTCCAAAGGTCCATTAGAACCTTTCTTCCTAAAACTATCAGCAGACTTGAGGAGACCAGAAAGAAGAGATCTCAAGCTCTTCTTTTTCCTCTTTTTGCAAGTGATGACCTGACCAAATGAGTGCTATTTATAGGGATGGGATGAATCCAGAATTTTCCGAATCTGAATCCGGATCCGAATCCATGGAAGGTTCTGGGAATCCACAAATCTCATGAATCTCGAATCTTTCAAATCCTTGTTTTTTTAAAGGGTGTAAAAAGCAAGGGAAAGAAGGATAATCTTGGGCAGGACACACTCTCTCAACCTTAGCAAAAGCTTAGGCAAAGGCAAACCTTCTTTTGAAAGAATGTGGCCAGGACAATTGTCCTAGTTTTCCCTCAGGATCTCCCCAGATTGAAAATGACATGAAGACCCTTTCTGCACAGGCAGGAAAATGTGGATTAATCCCAGATTTTCCTGCCTGTGTAAACAGGGCCACATACTAGACTGCAGAGCTAATCCAGGTCAAAACTGGCTTTTCTTTGGATAGCTCCTTATGGCATCCTAGCGTTTGTAGTTTGATGATGCACCAGCACACTTTGGCAGAGAAGGCTGTGACACCTTTTAAAACTAGAAACCCCAGAATTGTGTCTGAAAGAGGTTTGCAAGCAAGCTATGCAAAGGAATGTTTCAGCTGTCCTTGAAATCTCAAGTCTGTAGCTTCCACTCAAGTGCTGAACTTAAATATGAAATGTTCAATTTAAAAATCTCAAAATACAACCCCAGATGTAATTTCTGAAATTTTTAGCAAAGGCCATTATTACTCCAAGGGAAAAATTCACCTACTTGCCATCTCCCCTTGTGTGTCTAGTCTCCCAAGTTTTCAGGTGTCTTGATCTCCCAGGTTTTCAGGTGTCCCGGTTTCCCAGGTTTTCAGGTGTCCCGGTCTCCAACAAAATGTTTTGGTGGTAGATTCAAAAGATTCGGTTTGCCTATTTTGGCACAGGGATTCAGATTCCCGAATCTTGAATCCCTGCCAAGGATTCGAGGATTTGGTTGGCCCATCCCTAGTTATTTAAAAGGGAAAGAAGATTTCTGAGGAGATGAGGATTTATTTATTTATATCCTGCCTTCTTCTCAAAACTGAGACTCAAGACAATTTACAAAAATTAAAACAAATACAGATGGAAGCACGTGGAAATTATATATGAAAACAAACAAAGGTAACTAACATCAAGTTAAAAACACATAGAAGAAAGGATTCAGTAGACAAAAAAAAATCAAAGTCAGTAAAATAGTACATTATTTAAAAGTTCTTGCAAACAGTTCCCATTGGCCTGTTAGAATACAGTATTTTTCATTTGCCAATGGAAGCACAATAAAGAGAGAGCCATCCAACTATGCTTGGGACGAAATTCAAAACCTAGGAGCCACCACTAAGAAGGCCTTTTAACACATTCCAACTAGAGATGCCTATGAAAGTGATGGGACCAAAAGACGGGCCTCTGTGAGGATCTCAGAGTTCAGGCAGGCTCATAAAGTAAGCTTTTCAAATATGCTGGATCCAAGCCATATAGAGCTTTACAAATTGTAGGTTCTTCTTGGTGGCTGCTTCTTGGCTGTGGAGTTTCCTCCCATGGGAGATTAGTGCAGCCCTCTTTAATCTCTTTCCACTGGCAGCTAAGGACTTTTTTTTGTTTAAGCAGGCATTTAGTGATTAACTGGTTGTGCAGAAGGATTTTTAAATGGGGTATGTGTGCTGTACTTTCATCCTTATTGCTATTGGTATGTTTTAGACGTGATTTCATACAAGTCACCTTGAGCCCCAGTCTGAGAAAAGGGTGAAAATTTATTATTATCACTGTGTTGTTATGTGTTTTCAAGTCATTTCCAACTCATGGCAACCCTAAGGCAAATTTATCATGGGGTTTTCTGGGGCTGAGAGTATGTGACATGCCCAAGATCAACCGGTGGGTTTCCATGGCCAAGCAGGGGATCAAACCCTGGTCTCCCCGGTTCAATGCTTAAGCCACTATAACATGCTGGCTCTCATTACTGTTATTTTTACTACTACTATTATTATTACTATTGTTATTGCAGGAGTGGGATAGATTTACTGGTAGATTTTCTTTAATATGCTGATAGCAAAGCAAAGAAAAACAAAACAAAACAGAGGATTACCAGTACTGTATTATTGATGATTGTCTAAATTATTAGAGGCACAAGTCAGCTTTGCACATTGAAAGTATTAATACTTCTAAGTTAGGGGACTCTTTTGACTCTAGGGTTGAATTCCAAATTGGAAAGGATCTCAGGTGCCAACATTTCAAGAGTGGGTGGGTGGGGGAAAAAGGCATGTGGCAAGGCCAAAACAAATCAGGCATTTGCCCACTAAACTTGCCCACAAGTATTTGCCCACTAAACTTGTGAAGAGCAGCCCCCATATATAAGTCCCAGTATAACAGTTTTCAGACATGTAAAGCACAGCTGAGTTCTATGCATTGCTACACAGGAATGAAACAAGATGCCAGCTCAGCTCTTGGGATAGTTGCTGAAGAGGAAAATGCAGATCAGTGAGTGCCATTTTTATGATCTCCTGAGATCCTGTTCTCTGCCAATGGGCAAATAGCACCAGATAAGCCACAATACAGGGAACACTAGAAGCCTGCATGAGTCACAAGCTTTCCAACTCCAGGCCTACACAGTTGTGGCATATGTGAATCAGATTCTTTGCTTGGTATCCATAAGTGGAAGGTTTCTAATTCCATATTATGAATAATGCAGCATCTCATATACAGCTGGTACTCTTTTAAGCAATTCTTTTTGGATTTGAACTGACAACAAGCACCAGAATCCACTGAACTGCACTGAGTATGAGTATGATGTACTATTTTTTTTTCAAAGAGCCATACGTGCAGACAAAAGCAAAAATAGAAAAACACACAGACTTCGTGTATTCAGCTCCAATACAATGAAATATATAACAACAGAAACAGGAACATGCTTCCAAATGAGTAATCAACAAAGATGAGACTGCTGAAAAAACTCATACATGAGTGGTCCTTTTAAAGCACTTAGCAATATGCAGATAGTCAGGCCTCTGTGTTGCTTTAACAGTCCACAATCTTAATTAAGCAATAAGAAATGGCAGCCTGTGCATCTTGAGCAGATCACTGCATGTTTCTCATGCACTTTCTGGTAAAAATACTTCTGGAGTGTTCTTTTACCTGCTCACAAATCTTTAGTAGCTGACTATCCTTCCTGTGTGAAGTTTTGCTATAACTTACACCTTTTATAACTAAAGGGAAACCAAAACACTTCTTACAGAATTCAATTGGCCGATTCCCACAGTAGTAGCAAGTGGAATGTTTTTGAAAGTTAGACCCATATTTTGACCAAGTTGATGGGTTACAGCAACCAAGGGAGTTAAACAATGCTGAGATAAAAGATCCCCTGACTTTACAAAATAAAGTTGAACATCCAAAGAGATGTTCCATTCCTATGCAATGTACAGCATTTATGTTTATTGTCCATCCTTCATTTGAAGCATCATAATAATGCTTTATAGCTCACATCCATCATGAACAGCAACTCTGACCATAGTGTTATAGAATCCCTGAAGTTTAGAGAGTGGATTGAAAATAATAATATAGGAATTGCAGTTGTATAGATGTGAAGGGAACTGTCTATCATATTAATAGAGAATTCAGAGAAGCATATTAGAATGGGCTTTGACAAATTCACTGAGAGAGAAGGAGGAAAAGGTGGAGAACTGAATGGAGTAGGCTGTCAAAATATTTGGCTGGATTTGTTTAAGTGAAACGGATACACCCTAAAGCTTTTACAAAATCAATATACAAGAAGGTGAACGCTGGCAGTTCTGTTTAGATACAAGTCAGTTCATGTCAGGATCTGGAAGTAACTAGTTATTTCCAAGTAGTTACTTATAACTACTTCATTTTAACATTGACTATGATTTAAGTATATCACATTATTATTGTGAGAAATAAGTTGCTCCCTTTGATGGTGTCACGGTAACTTTGAAGTTACTTTTACAGTTACAAGGTGTAGCCTACCCAAATGGTAGAGGACAGGTATCACATATTTCATCAGCTAGCCCCTGCCGCACTCTGTGCTACTAGAAAGAGAAAGAAGTCACTAAAAAAACTGGAGAACATAACTGATTTTTGAGAAATCAAATAAAGGATATGCCAAATTGTGGAAACTCTATATCATAATGAAAGGCCAAGCACATTGGCAGACTACAGATCTCCCCCAGCATATGTACATTATCATCTGGTCAGTACAGACTGCTCTTTCTTTCCCGCTTCCTCCCCAGGTGCACAACATCATCTGTGGGGCTCATGGCTACAGCTCTGATTAGCTTTGCGGGTGTCACTGGGTATATCTGGCTGCTTTTGCATACCTAAAGAAGGAGCATATAGAATCATGGGCCCTTTTCTCATGGCAGTGTACAAGCGAAAGGGCCCCTTGAGTGTTGTGTAAATGTCAGGAATGGTCTGCGTGACGCACTCCCATTTCCGCCACGCTCAAGGCCCGCAAGCACAGCAAATGCACGTTTTCTTATTTTCGGCTTTTAGCCGAAAATAAGCCGCATTTGCGCAAGGCTCACGGGCCTGGGCCGCACTCACCTGCAGTGTGGAGCCTCTGGAGCCGGGCCTGTCGCGCTTCCTCTCCTCAGCGCAGCCTACAACTCCCAGGCTGCATTGCGGAAGGAAGGAGCGGGACGCAGGCGGGGCTCTCGCGCAAGCAGAAAGGAGCTGCAGAGCCCAAGCAGTAGGGAAGCAGGAGGCTTGCGAAAGCTGCCTGCCCAGACCTTTCACGCAAGGCCCACACTCCAGCAGCATGAGAAAGTAAGCTGCGGAAGGGGTCATAGAGTTGGAAGAGACCTCATGGGCCATCCAGTCTAATCCCCTGCTCAATGTAGGATCTCCGGCTAAAGTATCCCCCACAGGCAGCTGTATAGCCTCTTTTGGAAGACCACCAGAGAGGTCTCTAGGCAATTTGTTCCATTTCTGAACCACTCTTACTGTCAACAAGCTCCTGCTAATGTTCAATTGAAATCTGGTTTCCTGTAACTTCAAACCATTAAATGTGGTCCTACCATCTGGGATAGCACAGAGCAGGTCTACCTCCTCTCTCTGTGATGGCCCTTGAAGAATTTAAAGAGTACAGTTACTTCACCCCTCAGTCTTCTCTTCACCAAGCTGAACATGCCCAGCTCCTTCAACCTTTCCTCATGTGTTTTGTTCTCCATACCTTCAATCATCCTTGTTGCCCTTCTCTGAACCTGCTTCAATGTGTCTATGTCCTTTTTAAAATGTGGTGCCCAATACTGAGTGCAGTATTCTTGATGAAGCCTGACCAACACAGAATATAGTGGAATTATTACTTCCCATGACTTGGAAACCATGCTTCTATTAATGCAGGCTAAAATATCACTCACTGTTTTTGCTGCAGCCTCACACTTCATACAAAGGAAATAAGTACAATATAAAAGTGTAACAATGTTCTGCAAGCAAGAGCAGTCAACTTTCTGTCTATTTCTTTCCTCCTCCCTCAGCTCACAGCTAACAACTTCTGTTCAACTTTGAGACTGGGTGGTGGTAGGGAGAGAGTTGCTGAAAAACAGTACCCATTACATGTCATCTGGAAAAAAAAACTTTTCAATGAAACTATTGCCATTTCCGCATGGGGTGAGGGAATCACCCCGTGCCGCTACTTACTGGACTTTTCGGCTTCCCGGTCCGGTCCACGCTGCTCCAGAGCACACTGAAGCTTGCCAACCTAAAGCCCGCCCCCGGCAGATCGCAGGCTCGCATTGGGGCGAGCCTGCAAATCTGCATAAGGGAGCAGGCTTGCAGTGGCGCGCTCTGTGCTTTTGAAAGATCTGTTTTTGGCGGTCTTTCAAAAGCACGCTGGACGACCACTTGGGGTCGTTCCAGAGCGGGCTGAGGTGCGGATGCACATTAAGTAGGTCCGGCCCAGTCCGCTTCCAGGTGCAGACCTCCTCCTTGGAGGATGGACTGCACCGTTTTAAAAACCCCGTGGGGAAATGGCCTATATAGTTTCCAGAAAAAGCTGCATGGCTTCCTGTCATCTTGCGGGGGAAAAGAAATCCCTGCATATCCCAACAGCACAGTAACAACAATCTTTATTACAGTCATAGATCAGCATAAGGAGAGTAGGGGTACAGTCAATTAAAAACAAATAAGATAAGGTGTGTGTGTGTGTGTGTGTGTGTGTGTGTGAAGATAGGAACATTAGGTGGTTACAGGAAAGCACTGAGGGTAATATGTGGAACACCATATCCATTTACAGAATACTGCAGTATAACAAACCAGTTGTTTGTTACGTCTAGTCTCTGGAACAGGTCATCATGTGACAAACTTTAAGCAGTGTTTCATAGAACCTGAGAACATTGTATGTTGCAGCAGGGTTAGTATATGAAAACAGCAGGGAGGTATAGAATTGTCCTGTGCACCCTGGATATTTATACAGTAAGAGTGAAATAAGGCTAGTATGAACGTCTCTATAATACAAACACTGGAGTGGCACATGCTCTATTGTTTCTGTGTGTCCAGAGTCACAGGGGCATTGTCTGTCCAAGTAAGGGATCTTCCTGTATTTGCCTTCAGCAACAGCTGAGGGAAGGGTATGACATTGTGCCAAAGTAAAGGCCCTCCAGTGGTTAGGTACTTCAAGATTAGTTAAATATTCCATAGGGGAGGCAAAGGACATGTTAGATTCACTAGCAATAAAGGCTGGGGTCCTGACTAGATCCAACTGATGCCTGACAGCACAGTAAGAAAAGTAGCTGGATTTTCTCAACACCCATCAGGATGAGAAAAACCAAAAATTACATCCCTATACCAAGGCTGCCAAGTGCTACAGTCTAACAGCATCTAAATGGCTGTACAAACCCATTCTCAGTTATATATTTATCCATCCCTCATTCTTCTAAGCAGTGGGAAAGTCAAGGATTGTACTAGTCATTTGTATAGTTTCAATCAGAAAGAAGTTACTGGAGATTTATGATGAATTTGTAACATACTAGTTTATTTACAAAAATATTGATTGAGGGCAAGTAGAGGCTCAACTTACATGCTCTTGTGTTTCCTTTTACTGATATATGAACTGCTTAGTTGGGCAGGAGAAGATAAGAAGGAAGGATTTTTTCCTCTATGGAAACAAACTGCCTGAGTATTCCAGGTTATTATATATTCCTTTGAAAAAAATCTAATTTTTTTCCATATTTTAAGGACAATTCATATTGACAAATAGTGTAATGAAGTGTTTTGAGTACTGGACTAGACATCTGGGAAACCAAGATTTGAATCCCTGCTCTACCATGGAAACCCACTGGCGATTTTGGCCAAGTCACACTCCCTCAGCCTTAGAGGAAAGTAGTGTCAAACCTCCTCTGAATAAATCTTGCCAAGACAACCCTATGATAGGGTTGCTATAAGTCTCATCTTGACGATACATAACAGCAACCGCCACAGTAGTAGTCCAGGTTACAGAAATCAGGTAAAAAAAAATCCATCTTTTCTGTTTGTTTGTTTGTTTGTCTGGTAGTTGTGGTGTGTAAAAATCACAAAGCCTGATGTTGATGATAATCTTGACCAGCTGTTGAGCAGGACATTGTTGGGCAAATGGTAAGGAGAACATTGGCACCGAATCTCACCAGCCTTTGATGCCAATGTGTAGTAGTTCCTAGGAACTTTTCATCCATTAATGGGAATTTGGGACTGTTCTCTCTTGCTATGAGCAGCAATAACAGCATTTCCTGCTCACCTGGTTCCCTTCAATCTCAGAAAGCAGATGATCTCATTCTTTTGGATCCACGTGATTGGGTGGTAATTACAAGGAACAATTGGCATTGCTTCCCATCATCCACCTGATCTTTCACTTTGGGAGGTGCAATGGTAAGGATTTAGATCTGCTGCATGGTCCAGAAGCAAGGTACATGTGAAGGAGCAAACAAGTAGAGGTGGTGGCTACTCTTGTCTCTGGTTCATAGCATTACAGAGGTGGAAGAGACCACAGGGGCCATCAAGTCCAACACCATTCTGCCATGCAGGGATATACCATCAAATCATTCCCAATAGATGGCCATCCAGCCTCTGTTTAAAAACCTCCAAAGAAGGAGACTCCACTATCAAATGTTTGGTCTATCTCTGGTTAGCACAGCATGGTGCACTGGAACCAGTGGGGTCACCCAGTGGAGACTGGAGAAAGAAGGAGCAGCCATTTGCTCCTTAACAACGCATTCAGCAGAGGTTAGAAGAGTTACCTTTTTAGGTTATTGGTCCCAGAATCCTCAAGCCAACACGGCCATCTGCCATGCAGTCTGAAGGATTCTGGGAGCTGTAGTCCAAAATATTATTATTATTATTATTATTATTATTATTATTATTATTATTACTGTCTTTGTGAGGCTAAAACATAATTGCATACACACTTATTTGGAAATCCAAAATTAAAAAAAAATTGGACTGTAGATTTCAAGAATATCTAGAAGCAAGAAAGTAAATTCTAGATTGTCTCCCCATGAAGCAGAAGTGAAATGTCCATTGGGTTTTGTTCATAAACTTCTGCTCCATTCTGTTTTGTTCTCTTTTGTTGCATTAGTTCTACCCACCATTTACTCAAAACCAGTACTCAAGTTGGTATAGAAAATTTAAAACAAAACAAACAAGTGAACACAGGTGGCTAAAAACACAGAAAAGACTTTTAAACTGGACGCAATACAGCATTGAGAAAAGCATAAAATAGTAAAATCCATCCATCTGGGATGATGCTTGTCATGTACAGGATGGTGCATCCTATATGTTAATATCTCTGATATTGCTGTTTTTGTGTGCCCTCAAGTTGTTTCCAGCTTGTAGTGACTTCAAATGAACCTATCATGGGGTTTTCTGGGGGCTGAGAGTGTGTGATTTGCCCAAGGTCACCTGGCGTGTTTCCACAGCCAAGCAGGGAAAAGAGCCTTGGCCTCCCAGGGTTGTAGCCCAATGTTCAAACCACTCATCATGCTGGCTTACCTCTGATATTATTATCTGCTATTTTTTTGTTATTTTTTGACTCTGTTCTGATAACACCGACAATCGCTACTTCATGTGGCAGGAAATTCCACAAACCAATTCTCTATATATGTCCTTGTTTACATCTGCTTATTATTAATGGAATTATTGTTATTCCAGTTCATTCTTAATGAGGACACAGGCCCTTTCCACACCAGGCAATTAGAACGGGGCAGTTCGTCCTCTCACGGAGCTCGTCTGCACCTTGGAGCGGACTAGGAGTGGACTACTTACCGGAGATCCACACCTCAGTCCTCTCCAAAACGACCCCAAGTGGTCCTCCAGCATGTTGTCTAAAAACCGCAAAAAACAGGTCTTTATTTTCCTGGAACGCACCATTGCGTTCCTGCTCCCTTGTGCAGATTTGCAGGCTCACACCAATGCAAGCCTGCGATCTGCGGAGGGCGGGCTTTAGGCGTGGCAAGCTTCAGCGGTTGTTCGGGACCCATGACCAACCGGAAGCCTCCATTTTGGAAGCCGGAAGCCGCCATTTTGGAAGTCAGAAGCTGCCATTTTGGAAGCCGGAGCAGTGCGGATCTACAGACCTCGCACTGCTCCGATTCACCCTGGACCAAGAAGGAGCTCTGCGGAAGGGCTTTAGGGACAGTCCACATTGCTTTGAACCCCAGAAGAAGTGGTAGCTAATGGCACGGAGCGATTCCCTCGCCTCGTGCGGAAAGGGCCATAGTTTTCTGTTTTGTTTTTAAAAAGAATGTGGCTATCAAGTAATTATAGTATATCAAATTATTACAGTATATATCAGTCCTTTTTTAATGATCACATTTTTCCCCCCTATATTGCTGGGACAATTTTTAAAAGTCAGTTTCTCCTCCTGATATCCAGTGGGACAGCTATTTTGTAAAGCAGGGTATTTCCAGTGGAGGCACTTGGAGGCAAAAGCATGCAATTCCTTAAGAAGAGGGACTGTTTTTAGACACTAACAAGTTTAAGGAAACAATTTATGTGATTACCTGGAGTTACAGTCGGATGAAAGAAAGATGTTTTCCCATTTAATATCTTGACAGGGATAATAAGCAGATCAAAGGTCTCTGAGCAAAGAATCAGCAAATACAGTCTCTTGTTGATGTCTGCAACATGAATGCTAGCAGGGGCAATCTGTTTTAGTTATGCTTTTGAGTACACTTTAAATCTAATTTTAGTACACAATAAAAATGAATGCTCTGCTTTTCAAAAGCATTGCATCTGCTGAGCGCAAGTTTCCGTACCAGATGGTTTTGTATTCTACTAATTCTCACCCCACAGTACAGTATGTCTGGGATAACACACACACACACACAAAATGACCTTGCAGTGTGGCCTCTCTTTGTGTTTTACAGGTTAGATGCTTCCCTTTGTGTCATTTAAATGACACCTATGGTTCCAATGGGGAAGAATAATATATCTTTCCTTTCTATTTAGTCATTTTATTTAGTCATTATTTAGTCATTTATTCAGTCATCACTGAGTTAATTTATCAGTCAGATGAGTCTGTTTAAAGCGTTTCACTCTACTAAAAAAAAAAGAAAATCCCCCTGTTTAATCATGATTATCATTTGAAAATATTGGCTTTACAATATTTACAATACAGTAAGCCAGATTTATGACATCATAAATATTGCAGCTTGCATTTATGGTCATGGCATCATTGCAGCAACCCCAACCCCCAAACCCACTTTAAATCCATATGGGTGCACCAGCCAAAGGAGCTCAAACATGTTGGCAAGTGGGGTGCTTAACAATGACATCTACACTCACTTCCAACCAGCATGTACATGACTTATTTAGAATCAAACTCAGAAACTTCAATCTTTGCTTATATATTTTTACTTGTTCACTTAATGGTTTGAGAGTCCCTGTTCCAGCAGTGTTTGAACTTTGATTCTAAATAATTATGTACAAGCCATAGGCAATGTACCAACGAAAGGATTTTATGTAATGTGATGTCATGTATTTACATGTTGTCCTTTTGTTATTTTATATAGTGCCTGGAGAAGGCCTTAGGAGGACACACAGGCCAAAATGTTTCGTAGTCATTTACAAAAATAAATAAATAAACAAATAAATATTTTAAAAAAACATCTTTTGAGCATCTTTAGATGTGTCTTCAATTTCTTTTAGGTTATTTTAGAAAAAGGTATTTTACCTTCGCATGTAGAGTGTGGGGGTGGGTTTCTTTGAAAGATAAATCTGTTCATTGTCTCATGTAGCATCATCCATAGGTGCCACCTTAGAAGTGGCAGTCCTTCTAGGTAACTAGACTAAACATGATAGAAGGAGGTCTCTGTGTTAAAACTTGTATTTGCTTGCTCACTTAGAAAGCAGAAGGTGGAACAGGTTTTTTTTTTAATTGTTTCAGTGTATATGAGAGAAGAGCTACAGTCTTTTCCCTTAGGTAATTTATCTTCCCTCTCAGCATCTAGCAATGGAAAGAAAAAACACCTCAGGGAATAAACTGAGGTAAGAGACAGGTCATTATAGTGTTCTACAGTGTACTTTGACCACACACAAAATCTCCACTTTCTAAACAACTAGAGCATACTTGCATTTAAGAACAGGTATGGATCTGCCATTGGACAGAAACAGTTCCCTTGGGCAGTAGATTCTGAATGCCACAAAAGGGCTTCAAATAGCGCTTACTAGATTACCTATGTATTTGGTGTTTTTTTTTTAATTGTCAGTATTGGGGGTAAAATCACATGGGACTGAAAAATAATTTCTCTGGTTTTGGGTAGTGTGATCTGGATCTGTATGTGGGGAATTGTCCTATGCCAGCAGCCAGCCAAGGTTTACATCTCTCTAATTAGAGTCTATTATCAGCAGTCATGAACAAAGTTTATAACAGTTTCTCAGCCATTTATTGGTGGTTGTTTTTGCTGTCTGAGTCTGTAGTAAATTCAGAGCAACAGTCCAGTAGCTAATTCTGTACACAGGGCAAGGCTCAAGGTTTCCAGGAAAATGAAAAAGGGATCTGAACTTGAGGCCTATTGCTTTTATCAATAAGATCAGTTGTCTGCAATGGCTTCTTTCCATTCCTTTCCCTGTTTTTATAGGTTTATAGTTTCCTTCAGTTGTTTGCCTAATTTATGCATTCTTATTATATAAATGCTCAGAGTCTCCTGGGCTCTCCCTTTTCACCTACGCTGGCTGATGTAGGTATTTCCCATTCATGTCTCTGTGTTGTTGCTGTTGGGAAGGGCCCTGTATAGGTCCTGGGATGAAGATATGACAAGAATCCTATTTGCTGGTCAGCCTCAGGCAGCAAAATATCTCAGGCTTTGTCTGTTCAAGAGCAAGCATTCACTCTTGTTGTATCTAGTATGCCCTTTTACACAGAGGAAAAAGGACCATCTCTGTTAAGACAGTGCTGCTTGCTACTTCTAGGAAATGTCACCTTCATCACATTGTTACTTTTATGTGTGTTCACACCAAAGTTTTCCACAGTCTTGCAGAGAAGCTGAGATATTCCACCAGGGATTTGATGGTAGGTCATAGCTTTTACATTAAAAAGTCCTATTTTCAGTCATCTAGATAGGGCTGGAAAAGGGTGTCATCTGAAATCCAGTGAAGACTGACGTAGGTCGTTTCCACGCTACACTGTTGTAGTACTATTTAGTCCACTTTCAACATCCTGTGGAATTCTGGGGTTTTTAGTTTACTGAGGCCAAAGAGCTCTCTGGCTGAAAATTCTAAATGCCCTGCCGTAAACTACAAATCCCAGAATTCCATAAGATGTTGAAAGTGGAATAATTGCAGTTTAACAGCATAGTATGGAAATAGCCATAGATGACGATTGAGTTAGATGAACAAATGACATGACTCAGTATAAGCCAGATCCACATGCATTTTGTGTAGAAAGTCCAACATTCAGTTTCCATGAACATCTCTGCTCCAGATTTTGAAGAGCATCTCCCAGTTCGTGTCAACTGAGGTTGTGGAACTGCATGATCTTCCATATTTTCTATCCTGCAGGTTGCATCAGTCCCAATCAGCGCGGTCAGTGTTACGATATTAGGAGATTAGGCCAGCATTCACTAACACAATTACAAGTGTATAACATTACAAATGTATAACATAGAGTTATATGTTTGTGACTTTTTTGTGTTCACTAATTCATATTCCTATGTTTAGAGGATATATAGGGACATGAAATTCTCTCATTCCTCATTTAATAGGCAGCAGCCACTGCAATCACTGAAGGTTTGTTCCCTTATTAATCGGGAAGCAGGTGACTGAGGTGTCCACCCTCCTCATGTGTGAAAAATCTCTGGTGCAAGGAGGAATTGTGACAGTGACCCTGCTTCTGCCTGTCCTGCCAGAGATAACTCCTGAGAGAGGGCAGGGATATCAGTCAGTTGCTTTCCAATTAACAAAGGAGCAGACCCCTACCAATCACAGTGACTGCTGCCTCTTAAGTAGGGATCAGGGGATTTTCATGGACCCTATGTACCTCTAAACTTGATTGCAAGTTTAAGTAAGAAGGGATGGGGGGTTAGGCCTCGATGAGCATTTGTAATTGCCTTAGCGAATTCCAGCATTGTAGTCCAAAAGATGTGAAGGGTTCTAAAATTCCTTTTGCTAGTACGGACAATATTAAATTAGATGGATCAGTGATCTGGTTAATTGAAAGCCAGATTGGATGTACTCAGCACATATTGTTACCCCAAAAGGTGAGTGAAGCAGGGGTCCACTCACAACACCAATGCCTCCATGGAAAGGTGGGGAATTATTAGTTCAAAAAGGGAGGTCTGCAGGAGGGGAGTAACTTCTGGGACCTTCTCACCTGTGTACACTAGTACTAATGCAGGGACACCAGTTGAAGATTAAAAGAATGTTTTATTCTGGGAAAATCACAATAGCACACAAGATTCAAGCAGTCTCACAACCACACAAGGCTAACTGAAGGAAAGGAGGGAAAACTGGATAGCAAAGAGTTAGATTGAAGTGGGCAATATTTACTTATCCTGAAGAAAAGAGATGAAGCTCTGTGGCTCATACTAGGGATCTGAAAGTAGCACAAGAACAAGAATCTGAGAAGCAGAGTGATGGCCTACACCCAGTGTACTACAAATTGTCTGGCTTGAATTCAGGGTTTAAATACCTGTTTTCTGCCCTGAAGGAAAAGGTGTTAATGGCTCTCTGGCAGAGTAGACCAAGGGGTCCAGAGCTGGCTAATAGTTTTAGGTGACAAAGCATTGATGGAAATCATGATAGCTTCTTAATATCTGGGCAGGAGAGAGAACAAAAAGGAGAAGTTCGGCAGGAAGGAGGTTGTCGGATGTTGGTTGTTGTTGCTTTGTCTGGGATTTTCAGTGACTATTATTTTCTAGGTTTGGGCAATTGAGAGGACCATTTTCTCCAACTAATCCTCAGTGAACTTATTACCTGGCCATGCCTTGAGGTCCCTTCTGACCTACTTTTGCAGGTATGCAGCCACTCTTCTTTGCCAGTGTGGCTTTTCAGACATAAATGTACGAATTATATTTTGTGCCAATTAAATAGTGTTCATTGCCAATCAAATCATGGAGTGGGGGTGTACAGCATGGTAACAACCTTTACTACCCATTAATTTTCAGCCTCCATTCTTTTCCTGATAGGAATTACCTGCCTTCCTGCTTGCCACTCCAAAGAAGTGAAGAGAAAGATGGTGTGTTAGGAATGGCACCTCCTGCAATGAAACCACTGATGGCTACCAACGTTCTTCGGATGTGCTATTGCCCTTTATCACTGAAAGGAATTTGGACTGGGCAATGAATTTGGAAATCAATTTGCCAAGGACTTCCAAATGTTGGGAAAGGAAAGTTAAATGTTGCAGAACCAAATCCCCCTTTTTAAAAGTGGCTTTTTAATTTATCTGTTGGTTTGCTATTAATAAATCAAAATAATACATCAATAGTTATATGACTAATCTAGTAAGACAAGGATGGAGAGAAGGTAGATGGGGATCTGCAGGTAGATTTCTGGGTGATTTTTAACAGATCTGCATCAACTTTTGATTCTCCAATTTTTACAGGTTCTTTGCTTATCCCACACTGATGAAAGCGACTCTGATGATTGGCTTATTGCAATGTCTTAAGTAGTTTGGCACTTGGAGAAGTAGGATTTGGTGAACACCTATGACACCCTTTTGGTAAAGGGAAGGACTCTGTAACTTCACCTTTGATCAAGGAACTAGAAAAGAGACCCTTGGAGCTGGTCTGAGGGTTAAACCCTCATTTGTCCTGGGATTTGGGGGAGAGAATCTCAGGTTGGCCTTCCAGATCTGGACTGGCTGAAGAACAACCCAGCTATTGAGTTCTCCCTGAGGCTCAGGTGTTTCACCCAGGGAAAGGTGGAGAAGACCTGGGGGAAGACCACCTATCCCAGCTGCTCAGCTGCTCCAACACTAGGTTGCCCCCCTCTCCTTGCAGCTCTCAAGAGGGAAACATAAAGAGGTTAGAATTAAATAAAGTGGTCCAGTTTTCAACCAACTTTCTGTGTCTTTTCCTATTATTTCCTATGATGGCCAGCAAACCTGCTTGTATAAGAAGGTCTTTGTCTGCAGGTAGAAAAACAATAGCAATGGCCAACCTATCGTCCTATTGAAGGGAGTTCCACAACAGGGGAGCCACTGCTTAGAAGGCCTTGGTTGTAGTACTGGGGGGGGGGGAGTGCACACTAATGTTTCCCCTCCAATGTGTCATGGGAAAAAAAACCCCACAGAATTGATCCTGCAGACTTTCAGTCTGCCTATTGCTAAACTAACTGATTTCTGGCATCCTTTTGATACCTTACACATGCATAAATTCTCCCTCCCTGCATTCTTTTGGCTGATGCATAATGTCCATATGCAACCGAAGTTTACAAAACTGGAGATTCACATCTGGTACCCTTGCACATTGTTGAAGAGGTCCATCCAGCCTCTGTTTAAAAACCCTAAAGGAGGAGATTCTACCATGCTCTGAGGCAGCATATTCTGTCAAGAATGCTTTGATTGTGTATTCCTGCATGGCAGGGGATTGGACTTGATGGTCCTTGTGGCCTCTTCCAGGTCTATGATTCTATGATTATATATTCCTCAATCAAACAACTCTTACTATCAGGAAGTTCTTTATGGTGCTTAAGTAAAACCTCTTTTCCTGTAGCTCGAATCCACTGTTCTGCGCAGTACTTTCTAGAGTAGCAGAAAACAAGCTTGGTGCATCTTCAATATGACATCTTTTCAAATATTTAAACATGGCTTTTATGTTTGGTCCTTTGGTTTCCAAATATCACAATCCTATAATGAGGTGGCATAGTGCAACCAAATGTTGCTACCTCTGATCAGTGCAGGATCTTGGCCTATACTTAAATTGGCCAAGAGCCCTGTAATTTCTATTTTATTTATTTATATAGTCAAACAATTATATCCTGAGTTTGGACTAGAACCTCTTGTGTCTTAATACCACAAAAGGCCAATTTTGTCTAGGTCACTTAATGTGTGTCTAGAGTGGATTGCAGAATGTATTCTAGCTCTTGCTGTTCTCTCTGGATTTTGGAAGGGAGAAGAATGAATCCATTCTATAATCCATCAAAACGTTGCAGAAAAAAGCTAAATCTCCCATAGGAACTTGAACCCATGGGGAATCTAGGGCCCTTTCCGCCACTCACCTTTTCTCAGCGCTGGAGCGTGGAAATTGGGTTAGCAGCCTCCAATGAGAGGCTCTCGTGTCCCCGTTGTTTCAGCTCCACAGTTGCTTCCTGGTCGCACGAAAGCCCCGCCTCTTCCTTCTGCAGTGCGCTGGGGCAGCAAGTGCAGCCGGTGCAGCTCTGGAGCTCCACATGCCAGGTAAGTGTTCGCAGGGCCCTGGAGCAATGCGCAATCACACACCATTTTCAGCTCAGAGCTGAAAATGAAAAAGTGCATGAGCGGCACCTGCCAGGCCCTGGAGCATCGCATGAATGTGACTGCATCGTGTGGACTGCTCCTCACATTTGCGCAACGCTTGAGATCCCTTCCGCATGGCAAATGCCGTGCGAAAAGTACCTAGGAATGCTCATGTATATTAAAGAAAATACTCTGACCCAACCCTTTGGGAAAGGCATATTTTCTGTGTGTCTTCAAACAAGTTTGGATTTTGAAGTAGGCACTGACGCTTTTATAAACACTAACATCCTAGAAACATTCTGAGTTTTTTGTTTGCAGTACATCTTCTTGGAACTTTCAGCTGGAGTCAATGGTTCTGACATTTAAGCCTCAAACAGCTTAAATAAATACAAGCTAAATGAACACATTTCATTGCCCCCAATGTAAACTGTATATAATCCCAGCAATTTTTCCTTGGCTGCTTCGGTGTTCCCCCCATATGCACAAGCAAATTTCTGGAATAAACAGCCAAGTTATATTAGCGTGTTTCTGGAAGCTTGAACTGGTTTACTATAGTTGCCATAGCAATGGTAAAACAACTTGGCTGAAGGTTTGGAAAACTATTTCTACAAAGCCATGGCTTTTTTTGTTCTTTTTTGTTTATTTGGTCTTCTGCTGTCTGTTAACACACTCCTTTAAATTGCTTTATAATTAATCTGTATGAATGATAAAATTTTAGGGCATGCTGGATTTGCAAGGGAAAATGTACTAGCGACATGGCAAGATACTGCCATACCTTTGAGCAAGGATAAATGCAGAATCTATATTTCTCCCCTCCCATGTCATGACTCTCTTGCTTGCAGTTTAAATTTTCTAATAATTTCTAATAATCCTTGCTTTTGGAATTTATTTATTTCACTTTTAAACCACGCAGTAACCAACAAAGCTCTGGTCCACATGCAAATGAAATGATTCAAAATATAGTCAAATGAAAACAATAATGAATGAGTACACCAAGTAAAAAGAGTGCAGCACATAATACAACCAGAGTAAAACTACTGGAAAAGGAAGTAGAAAAGAATACAAATTTTTAATAACACTAAAGCAGTTATTTAAAGGACCAGGAGGCTAATATAATTTTTATCTGGTACATAAATATTCTGTTGTTAGTATCAGATAAAGATGGAAATAAAATTTGAAAATATTCCAAAAATGATCAAAAATATGTCCTGGACTGGTAAGAATTTTCATAGTTCTGTCCTTCTTTTGCACAAAATCGGCTTTTTCTGAGCAGGAGACAGGCTTTTCTGCATGGAAAATAGGATTTCAATGCAGAAATATTAATTCCTGGTGAGGAAACAATGTTTTCTGCTTAGAAAATGCTCTAATTGGGGATTTATTCTACATAAAAATCACATATGGGTGATTTGTATAGAAAACAGCATTTTCTGCACAGAAGACAGAATTTTCTGCACAGAAATTAATATTTATTCATTGAAATATTTTCCGAGAAAAAAAATGCTATTTCCTGGATAAAAAATGTTGTTTTCTGAAAATGTTGTTTTCTGTGGGGAAAAAGGAGCTTTGTGCTGAATAAGTCCTGAAAGCCTTTGAAAATTGTGTGGTTTTTGAAGACTTTCTTGCAGTAGGAACAAAACGCTGAAATTACTCATTGCTACCTTTGTAAAGAAACTTAGGCCATTTCTGCACTGGACTGTTATAGCGCTATGATTCCATTTTCAACGTCCTATGGAATCCTGGGGTTTGCAGTTTCGGGAGGGGCCAGCAAACCCCTCCTGAAATGGCAAACTCCAGGATTCCATAGGATGTTGAATCCTAGCACTATAACAGTCTAGTGCGGAAATGGCTTTAGTGAAGAGTTACATCTCTAGTATCAGACATGCCTCTCTCAGAGGCTCCCCCTGAACTGAGATGTCACCACTGAAAATTCTCTTTCTGTAGTAGTGTCTCACCTTCCTTTATCTGGTGAGATAGTTGGAAGAGGGCTTGGGAGAGAGTTTGGGTTACTAATGGAAAGAATGTGTGCAGACATTCAAATGACAATGAGGAGAACCTTGCACAACAAGAACTTCCATAGTTTGGGGCTTAGCACAGGTTTTGTGTGTGTGCAGGAAATGATATTTTCTGTACAGCAATGGTTTTCTGCATAAGTATCAGGGCCATTTCTGCACTAGATGGTTATAGTGCTTTTCAACTTTCACTTTCCACTTTCCACTTCCACTTCAACATCCTATGGAATCCTGGGGTTTGCTCCTCCCTAAGGAGGTTTGCCCCTCCTAAAACTAGAAACCCCAGGATTCTATAGGATATTGAAAGTGGAATAATAGCACTACCATAGTCTAGTGTGGAAATGGCCTAAGTATCTTACTGCAATTACTCCACGAAATTCAAAGTCTTTGTCACACTAGGGAGAATATCAATTAAATTATTTGTTCCTTCCTACAAAATTGATCAATATTTACATCCCTATTCTGAGTATCGTTATGTTGGGAAAATGCTATGACCTGCGGGCCCAAATGTGCCTCCCCAGCATTCCTAAACCTGATGAACTTGCATATATTTTAACTGAAAATGCCCCTCTGATCCTCTGTTGGGTGCAGACAGAATTTGCTAAATTTTTGGCCCACCATAATGTAAAACAGGGATAGGACAGATCATTTTTCAGTGCTAGAAGTGACTTTTAGCCTAACTCACAGCGAGGGGGGACAGAATGAAGTTGATCCCATGACTTCTAGAGGGAATGGGTCCTTTTTGTGTTTTTTAAAAAAGAAGGTGACAGGGGTGGTCCTCCAAGGTTCAGTAGAGGCTATGCATGCCCTCCGGGGTCTCTGGAAGTTGTTTATCATTGGGGTAGATAAACATGGTAGAAATCATTCCCTATAGTAAACTGGTCCAAAGCAGTTTACTACTTAAAATCAGAAGTTTTACTGGATCTAGAAATTTGCAGTTATATAGCCAGTACAAATGCTGATCCTTCACTTCCTGTTCCGTTCTATCCAAACTTTGTGTGTACTAATGATTCTTTTGAACTGAGGAATACAGCCACAGGTTGAGAGGGAAATTGCTACTAAGTACATAATTGGGTCCATTTAGCTTGCTTATCTAACCCACATTTCCACTGGGCCATTTCCATGAGTAATATCCTAGCTAAATAGTCTGAAATTATGGCAGGGTTAAGACACATTCTTTATGATAAATCTATGCCATTTCTACAACAGAGTGACCCATTTTACTGAGACCACTGAGTTGGAAATGGAACTTGATTCTTTTACATTAGGGAGTGCTGTGTTTGACTTGAAAATGAGAAGCAATTTAATGTTCTGAGTTCACATATTGAGCTCACAGGCTAAAACCATTTGTATATTGTGAGCTAATTAACTTCATCCCCACCCCCTGTGCTTCTAACTCCTGTGGCAAATATCAGCATGAGATTTGGCCATATATATTCTACTTTCTCTTTCTCCTCTCCTGCAGAAACATCCTCTGTGGGAAGCTTTGCATTACAGTTTGAAGCATTAAAACCTATCTTTGTTGCAGGCTTAAATGTAGTATGTATTATCAGGCCAGTATGGAGGTTAAGGCAGGGACAGGCAAAGTATTGTTCCAGGGTAACTTCCAGCTGTTCTCACCATTGATTTTGCTGGCTAAAGCTGCTGAGAGCTGCAGTCCCACAACAAGTGAGGGCCTTCAGCACTACACAATTATAGTGCCATATTCCACTTTAACTACTGTGCCAATATCTTGTGGAATACTGGGGTTTGCAGTTTAGACAGGGGCATGGAGAATTCTCAGATAGGGAACTCTACCACCTCAGCAAACTACAGATACTAGGATTTCATAGGAAATTACTATAACAGTTAAAGTGGAACATTTCAATAAATTTTGTAGCATGACCTCCCCACACCCCAGACCAGAGTTCCTGGATTAAACCTGGAAAAGATGGGATTCATACTCCAGCTTATTCCTCAAATGCTATGGCAATGACATTGGGTTGATCAGCATCTAGCCTACCACACAGAATTCTAGTGTAGCTAATAACCATGTAAACCATCCTGAGATTCTTGAAGGAAGAGTGGGATAAAATGTTCATCATCTCCTCTATCATCACCTCCTTTAATCACTCAGAAGGAGCACTCCTTCTAGTCATAGACTAATGGATCTGAGGACAGATCAGCCTTGTGGATCTGAGGACAGATGAGCCCCCTTGTGCAAAGACTTACTGGGCTCATGCTAGCAGGAGAGAATGAGGAAAAAGTCACATTTCCTTCTTGCTTTCATGTTCTTTTCTTTTTTGAAAAGTCATTTAAACTATTTAATAATTATTTTAAAATTATTTTAAAATGACAGTTTTTGAGGTCTATTTGCAGTTTAGTACTTATTCTGTGAATAATTTGCATTTTTTGTACATTTTCTGCACAGCAACCAGCATTTCTTGCAAGCCCATGTTTATTTTGCACTGAATAAATCCCAAAGTATGCCAGCTCCAGAATTCAAGGTTTATCAACACCTGAGAATATTTTCAAATAGTTTTTACATTCTTAATACTTCACCCTGTAGCAGGCTCACAGATTCACAAGAACACCTTTTGACCTTTGCCCATGTGAGGACTGTGGGCTTTCTGTACAGGTTGATGACACTGTGCACTGGCAGTCAGTACCCTGGAAATTAACCAAGGGACGCGTTGTCCCTTGCAAATTTCAAGTGGTCATAACAACTACGAAGGGAAGCCTCATGTCTTCCCTTTGACAAAAACAGTTAAAATACATGCAATCTCTTTATTCTTTCTTTCTTCTGACAGCTCTTCAAATCTGTCTGTTCTACTTGTTGCTTGCAGAAATCTTGTTCCACTGAAAATCAACTTTGCTGTTTGAGCTCAGGGCCTCCAAACACAGTCTCTGCTTTTCTTCAGCACACTTTTCATGTCCCCTTTGTTTGGTAAATGATAACTCCTTGGGACCTATAACTCTCCCTTCCTCCACAAGCCTTTAAGCTTCGTTTTTTTCCTGCAAAAATTTGGAGTAAAAGACATACATTTTAAACTTTTAGCTTTGCCAGTAGATTATAGGAATGGAAAGAATATTAAAAGAAGTAGGAAAAAAATGAGAAAAAAAGTTTCTTGAATGTGAGGTAACCCTGATGGGAATCATCCTAAAGCTGCTCTTACATTTATTTCCCCAAGTCTTCATTTAGATTTGAAAACTACTCCTGCCCTTTGCCAAGCACCTGATCATTGATGATTCACTTTTTTCTCTTTCCCCCACAGACTGTAGTGGCTACTAAAGGGCAGGGCAGCTGAGTGAGAAGGACTGTTGTTAGTTGTTTTGATAGCACAATTATGGTATCATCTTTTGGGACCTCTGAAGGACCCTGCGGCAGGTCCTGGAGGATGTCTGTATTCTGTGCTGGCTACCAGAATAACCCCTTAGCCTGCTGACACAGGATTGGTAAAGAATCTTATCACCAGTGTTGAAGCAGAGTTAGATGACGACTTTGTCATGCATGAAGTGGGGTGGGGGGTCACCCTGTTCTTCTCAAGTAGGAAAATGTTTTGGGTTCTCTCATAGAATCAAAGAGCTTTGTTGCATGGAAAGAGTTATACGGAATACACCCTCCTGTTCTAGTCTAAAATGAAGCTCTGACTACAGTGTGTCAACCAATTCTTTACAAAGTTGGCTCTAATTAAGTGAGCAATCCACCTCTCTCCTTCCTTTTGCCTTGACCTTGAAAGGAAACAAAAAGAATGGCATACCTTTTACAAAGCAGAATTGTGACTGATTGATGAACCTCTTACAAATTAGAATCGTGACTGATATTGGGGAAGGGAAGAAAAAAGGAAAGAGTCTTCTATCCCAGTAACTCTAACTTCACAACAACCAAATCAAATATGAAATTTCCAGGTATGATTGAAATGGCCATGTATTGGCACCATTTGTACATTTCTGACGAGATATCAGTGCTCACATTTCTTTGCTAGGAAAAAAGAGTGAGCATTTGACTGATTGTGGAGCTAATAATAGTGTGACACAGTAATTTTATTGTCAGGGTTATTCTCGGACTCAGCACTGCCTCCATCAATCTGTTGATGAATAAAAGTTATGTAAGATATTATTGTAGAGGCAATTGCATTGAAAAGGTTGACAGATGTGCTGTAGCTCCTGTGGAATGTATGTGCGCATATATATATATATATATATATATATATATATATATATCCCCAGAACATAGTGTTAGTTGTCCTTTAACAAGTCTTTCTGATTTCCTTCATCAAAGCTATTTATCTACTTTGCTCTGCTGTTGCAAAAACTAACATCATTCTGTGTGATTCTAATATCATGCTGTGATTCTACTGACTGGTGTAATTGCTGGCACTGGTGGTAGCACTATCGGTGCAACAACAAAGGTAAAATAGTCACAGGTCCCATGATGATGGAAGTCATTTTTGCCAAAAGAGAGAGCTGCACTGCTATATCTGTAGCTGCTCTACAGCCAACAGGGCAGCTTTCTCTAGTGATGGTGATGACATTCTCTTCTGTCCCCTGTATAGCAGTCCAAAAAAAAAAAAAAAGGTGCCTCAAGCTGACATTGTAGAATTTTACACAGACGTAAATTGTCATGGCCAAATCTAGTCGTTATTATGCCTCAGAAGCAATAAACCTATCAGAAAAACAGCAACTAGAATCTGGATGCAATTTTATGTGCAATCAAGTAAAAATATTCTTTTCTAAAAAAAAAGTTATTTATTAACTACTTTGCAGCTAGTTTATTATTAGTATAGGGCTAGCACATCATTTTTTCTGATTTTTAATGGATCCAAGGGGACAAACTAACAAAGTTATGTTAAGTTGCATAGGAAGAAATTGCCACTGTTCAGGTAAGCACTCTTAATCAATTAGATTCCATGAAAGCTTGAAGATTCAAGTATCCTAGCACCCACACGAGTTCTTTTTAGACACAGATGAAATCATTTTCCCATTGATGACCAAAGCCCTTGAACATTTCTGACCAATGCACAAACAAGAACTAGCTCCTGCATTCCACGTCACCAAAGATTATCCTCTTTTCTAATGAGCCATGTCATCTTATAGTGTGTGTAAAATACTACTTTCTTTCATTGTTCAGGTTCCACACTGATACATAGAAAAAGAGGCACTATGGCATGGATGATTCTGATGTTGGCACTTAATTTAACACTTAAATATTTTATCTAGTTCCTTCATGGCTGCCTCTCCAAATCTTAGCCTTCTTCTGATTTCCTATCTATAGTCTTCAGTTTGATGTATGACGGAGCCATGGTAGAGAAAACCTTTTAACTATTTTGATGTCTTCATCACCCACTTGAGATTTAAGGAAATCATCTGCAGTTATTTTTGTTTTCTTACTATTCAACTATAACCTTACTTTTGTACTTTCTTCACTAACTTTCATCAGGAGTCATTCAAAGTCTTTGTAATATGGTGTCATCAGCACACCTTAAATTGTTGATGTTTCATACCACCTTCCTCCAAGTCTAATCCCACTTTCCATGTGATATGTTCTGTGTATAAACTAAATGTGTAGAGTGATACAATGCAGTCTTATCAGAATCCATTTCTAACTAGAAACCCTTCTATTTCTTCATACTGTTTTCTCATGGGTACTTGTCCAAAGCATAGGACAATCAGATGTGACCCACCAATTTCTCTTAGCACAAACCATAATTTCTTAAGAAGTCCATAATCAAAGGATTTGCTTTAACATTTTTTCGTTTTGGTACATTCCATTATCCAATGAATGTTTTCTGTATGTTCCATAGTTCCTCTTACTCTTATGATACGCCAGCTGCGCCCCTTCCTGGAGCTGGAACACCTAAAAACAGTGGTACACGCACTGGTAACTTCATGGTTTGACTTCTGCAATGCACTCTACATAGTGCTACCCTTGTGCTTAGTCTGGAAGCTTCAATTAGTTCAGAACATGGCAGCCAGGATGGTCACCGGAAGACCTAAAACTGACCATATAACACCAATTCTAAAGTCTCTCCATTGGCTGCCTATTAGTTTCTGGGCACAGTACAAGGTGTTGATCATTACCTTTAAAGCCCTACATGGCTTGGGGCCAGCCTACCTGCGGGATTGCCTTCTCCCATACAATCTCCCTGCACGCTAAGGTCCTCTGGGAGGAATTTACTGCAGCCAGTCAGAACTAGGCTGGCTGTGGTTACCCAGAGGACCTTCTCTTCTATCGCTCCCAAGTTATGGAATGGCCTGCCAGAGGAGACCCGGCACATTACCAGGCTTGACTGCTTTAAAAGAGCAGTCAAGACTGATCTCTTCTGACAGGCCTTCCAAGACTAGCATTTCCATCGCCTCCCATCAATTGTCTTGCTGTTCCTTTAATAGTTGATTGATTGTAGTGTGTTTTAGGGGGTTGATCTTAGGTGGATTGGTGGGTGGGGAGGATTGGGTATGTTTTTTAATGTTTTTAATGTATTAATGTATTTAATGTTGTGCGACGCTTCGATCCATGTGGAGAGGTGGGATAAAAATAAATTTTATGATGATGATGATGATGATGATGATGATGATGATGATGATGATGAATCCAACTTGGACACCTTTCATTTCTGTCTCCGTATGTGGTAGAAGTCTTTATTGTAAACTATCAAGCATCAGTTTGCTTGCATGGGAGACCAATGCAATAATCTGATAGTTACAGCAATTGCTGGTTTCCCGTTTCTTGGGGACTGGAATCTATATTGAGTGTTTGCAGTCTATGAGCTGTTACAGGTTGGACTGAGGCCTGGAACTTTGAGGCCTGGAATATAGATATAGAGTACAGAGTATAACCTATAGAATATAATGTATAGAGTGTAAGATAGAAAAAAAGCTTTGCATGTTGCAACGTGAGTGTGTATAATTGAGATCCCAGTGACAGCTTAATCCCGGGTGGAATGCCTGCTCAGCTGTAAACAACATAATAGAAACTCCACCAAACATGACCAATAATAAGTCCATAGCAGATGTTGTGATGACTAATGCAGTTGACTGCCTTATGCAATCAGGATGGGTGACACCCAGAAGCCTAGATATAACTAAACATGATTTGCTTGTATTATCTCTTGTAATCTGATTGGAAAAGAGGATTGTTGACACCAACAAGGTTTACTAGAGATCTCTTATCTTATTGGTCCAGATAGAACAGCTGATAAACTGGGTGGAGTATAGAGAGAGATTAAAAGAAACCAAGAAGAGATAGCAATCAGACTGTTCTGTAGTCTGCAATGGATGAAAAGGAGGCTGTGACATACTTTCCAGGACAATAATCTTGTTCCTACCTGGTAATCAATCTAAACATGCTCATGCGGCAATAATCAAAGATGTTAACTGTTGGAAGCTGGTAATGTAAAGAATATATGACACCTTACACACCAGAGCATGTAACTGAATGCAAGAAATGTTCTCAGATATATGCTTGTATGTGTGTGTGTATGACTGCATACAGTATAAATAGTTTAAATGAATATTACAGAGCTTGCTCTTTATCTCATAATATATCCTGAGATTCCAATACTTAAAAATGAGTGAGTGGTGTGTTGATGTCTGCCTGTTTCTGCCATTACCACAAGCTGGACACCAAGGTGGCCAGAAGGTGACAATGAGACCCCAGAAAAATATAGGATACTTAATCCCCCTGTCTAAAGAGACAGGAATGAAGAACCATGCCTGTTTCAGACCAGTATTGTTTCCCATATTTGTTGGCATATTTTATTAGAAATTGAGTGGATTATATGTTTACAGCTTGAAAAAACTCTTTTGATATGTCATGTGTTGCTGGTGATTTATTTTTCCCAAGTACTTTGTGAGCCTCTTTTACTTCACTTTACTCAGGCTGGTAAAGCACAGTGGCAAATCACTCCTGAATCCATTTTACCTTGAAAACTTCATGGTGATTATGAGGCACTGAGACGCATCATTTTCATTAATGGAAATTATAGCAAAACACACAAACCAACTTTTTTTAACTGCTATCTTCCCAGGGTTGTTGGTAGGGCAGAATCAGAGGAGGCAACTTTGTAGATCACCTTGAATTCTTTGGAAGAAATGAGGGATAGAGTTATAGAGTCAAAGGAGAAGATGAAAAGACATGTGACAAAGAGAAGAATGTTTTCTCATGATGTGAAGATTCACAGCCATCTCTGCAAATGTATGAACAAGGTAGAAAATCTATGCATTTTGGTATCACCCAAACACAATCACAGCTGATACTTTGGATTCTCCTAAGATCTTCATGGTCAAAGTATGGGAAGTGTTCAAAATAACTAACATCTCAAGGGCCAGAATAGTCATGACATTGAAGTTATGTTTTATGAGTCCTTCACAATACTGTAAATAGTTCCTATTAGGAACAGGATTTGATCAACCATACAGCATCATTGCAGAGACATAGAAGAGCTTGCCCTTACTTCTGTACTATCATCCTAATGTTCCTTCTATCATGTGTTCTCTTTGTTTACACCTGGAAGCTATTACAAGGGCCCTTTTGACATGTGGGGGGGGGGAACGGGCAAAAACGCTCAAAAATGGAGCTTACCGGCAGCCGGGTAAGTCCGTTGCTATGCGGAGCAGCACGAGCTCGCTGCTCCGCAGTCCTCCGGTGTCCCAAATGGCGGCTTCCGGTCGGTGGAGGTTCTCCACCAACCGAAGAAGCTCACCAGCTGGAAGCCCGCCCCCGGCAGATCTGCAGGCATGCACTTGCGCGCGCCTGCAAATCTGCGTCGGAGCCGGGCGACGGAGCGGCACGGAGCTGCGTGCTCCGTGCTTTTAAAAACCTCGAAAAAGAGGTTTTTAAAAAACATGCAGCGTGGCTAGTTCCGGCTGCTCCTGAGTGGATTCTGGTGTAGAACTACAAAAAGTAGTCCACGCCAGTCCACTCTGTGGTGTAGAAGACCTCCGTTAGAGGTCGCTCTGCACCATTACAGAAGCCCGGTGTGGAAATGGCCAAGATCCAGGAAGAACTATTTCAAAGGCATCAGTAATAGCTTCTTTCAAGTGATTGGTAGTTGCTTCCACTCCATGCATTCCACTCTGATGTTTAATCAGACTTTTAAGGCACCTTTGTGCAATGCTGCACCTATTTATAAAGATAGGGTTCAGCACCTTGGACAACTTCTTTCAAGTTTGCACTGAATCCTAAAATGAATTCACTGGTCCACTGACATTGGCACCAACAGCCAGCACTACTTCCCTCCAATGCCAGACATTCTTATTGATGGAAGAATCTTTACCCTGCAGCATGGAAGGCAAATGTGATCCATCCTTCCATTCCATGTGTCATAGTCCCAATCCTCTATGGATGGGGTTGCTGTTCAGTTTGTGAAGGAATTGCACAGCTGTAAGTCATGTATAGACTGACTTTCAGCTTGGAATCTCTTTACTAAATCCACTTCAGCCCCAAACCTTAAAAAAGTTACATTTCCCTAAATCCTTTAGTCAAAAATGTTGTGGACCAAAAAAAAAGTAATATCACCAAGCTCTGCTTCACCACTGTTGCTGACTAAACTTTCTTTACCTAAAGCAAAGAAAGACACTTAAAAAAACACCCCAACAGTCTTGTTGTATAAACATGCCTTATTTCTCCTTTTAAGTGTCATTTTCATGTTAATAAGATAGTTGTCTGTTTGTTTCTATGTAAAACAGGCATTGTTCAAACAAGTGGAAAACAGGTGTCATCTTGGAAGTGAATAGACATCGAACTATTTTTCTCAGACAAAGCATAAATGAAAAAAAGAAAAAGAAAACAAACGAGAACTCAGTTTTTCTTACCTCCCTTCTTTGCTCACCCAGCCTCCCTCCACTCCACAATAGCTCATTTCCACTTGCTTCTTCTGAAGCATCCAAATGGGACCGGAAAACTGAGCAAGGAATATACTGAATGCTCCTTGATTGCATCAGTGGGCATGGATCTCTCCAAACAGCCAGTGAGCAGCAAAATCTAATGTAGGTTTCACAGAGGAATCATGGATAGTGCTCATCCTCTTGTGAGTGGAAAAGAGGTGGGATTTTTTTTATATGAAAAAATTGCTTTTGACAATTGAGAAATGTTCTATGGGCACCTGAAGTGATTTAGAGAGACAGACTCTTTTCTCCTGCTCCCTCCCCTCTTCCCCAGCTGTGGCTTCACCTGCTGTGCCAAGGGCATATTAAATGTATGATGTTTTATTGCACTGCCTCAAGCAGCTGTACTTTGCAATATGAGAAGAGAGGGAGAGGGAGAGAGGAGAATCATTAGTCAGTAAATTCTCATAAAAACGGGTGGAAAATAACGTAGACTATAAAGAACTCTCCCTTCATTTAATCCGTCACCTGAGTTTTATTGAAAGAGGTAGAAAACCTGCCACTGAAATTTTTGCAAATTTCTGAAGTTAAAGTATAAAAGGGGTAAAGAGATGAAAAACCATGGAGTTCATTTGCTATGGATTTTTGCATAACAGGAAGCACTGCTCTAGATTCTTACTGCACAGGATGTTACACCCATGAATGTCTGAAGCCCTATGGAATATTTGACCTAGCACTGCTGATCGTCTGTTATTTTGACAGACTCCAGCTCTATGCCCATACAGTAGCACCATGATGTTGAAGTGTGGAGGTGGAGCCACAGGGCTTATAAGCCCAGAATGCCTAAGACTTCCTCTTTTATCTATGGTACTCTGCTCACTCACCTTACTCTAGTTCAGTATAAGCTTATGCTGCTCACTTCTGGGCTGGATGGTGTTACTGCCCTTGCTAGTCCGAGCTTTGGGGATATTAAAAGATATCCTTTTGATATCGTAATTCAGCTTCACTTCTCTATTCCTCTCCACGTGCTTGCGAGGCCACCGGACAAGCACGTAAACAAGCTTGGCCATTAATTGCCGTAATATTCCTGGATAATTCAGGCAGGCCAGAAAATAGCTGACTCACTGCTTTAGGAGACCTCCAGGCAAGTACTCTAATTAAGTATGCACACCACTTACAAAAGAGCCTCTGCCCCGCAATGGCAGCTTGATGGGTAAACTATACAATACCCAAGTACTCTGCGTTTGCATACTGGCTACTCTATTGAGAACCGCTACGATAACTCAATCATTCAGATTCTGACCTTTCGGAGGCTTTGTCTCCAACTCCAAATCTATTCTTTTCCCCCAAGTATGGCATAGTCTGCAGTCACAATTCTCCTTATAAAAACCCTTGATTACGAGACCTTCCTCGGATCGCTCCCGAGTTTCATCCTGCCTTGCTGCCGCTTTGCTTGGCGAGCCTCCCCTCAGCTCCACATGCTGAGCTACATCACACCCCAGCCTCGCTCTCTATTTTTCTGGGCTTCAGGACAGGTGAAGTATCACCCAAACCAGCAATCCCTCTAAAAATCCCTCTATACCACTCCAACCTTTATTTCCTTTAGTTATCTTGTATGAGTGTGTCGCATACACTGTTTTGCTTGTATTTAATAAACATCATTTATTATTTCAACTTCGGTGTTCTCCTTGACTCGACCTGACCCTGTAGACATAGGGTTCAAGATCTCGCTACGTTACCCTGCCTCTGGTAACACTAAGCAGTGTTCTGAGCTAATTTTCCCCAACTTTAGTTGAGCACATTTTGGTGTCCCTCCTGGGACCCTCAGTACACATGGTAACAATGGGTATGAGTGTGTAGCTATGGGGAAGAAACAGAGGCACTGCTTCCAAATGAGAATTCTGCCCCCCCGCCAATGAAATTTTCCTTCATGCTTCAAATTTCTAACCTTGTATTAACATGAAACTTTGGGTGAGCATTTAGAAATATAGTTTAGGCATCCAAAGAAACAGGGAAGGCAACAATTTGCTGTGAACACAGCAAGCATAAGAGTTCTAAGTGTAGATGAGTTTCTCTACAATGCCAGATATGTGAGACCTGAGGGAAGGTTTCATTGGGGGCAGAATTCTTATTCAGAGAGGCAATGTCCGCATTTTGCCCCACTCTCATAGCTACACCCCTGACGGGGTAGGACTTTTCTTCTTTTTCCAGGGAATTTTCCTACCCTACACTATATTTCATGGAACTTGGGATATTAACTTGGGATATAGCCCTTAAATAGGCAGTTTTCAAAGAAGTAGCCATGTTAGTCTATCACAGCATAAAAAGGAGGAAGGGGGAGTATCATCTCTAAGAATGTTTTACATAGAAAGAATGGAGTAGCATCTCTAAGACTAACTGGTTTTTATTTTAGCACAAGCTTTTATGGATATAAACCCTCTGCTTCAGATGCAGTACAGAATGGTATCCAGGCCTCAGGATAGGAAGCATATTTACACAGTTGTGGGAGTGGGAATGGGATGGAATGCAATAATATCCAGAAAGATGCAAATCCTGATCTGAATTTTCAATGGGCCGGGGGAGGTGATACAGGTCTTTCACATCTTTACAGTGATCAGCTGGTGCTTATGTGTGAAAGGAATCTGATTACCAAAAGTCAGTTTTCCTGGGTTCAAAACTTTCTCTGAGAAGATTTCTTTTATATGTGCAGGAGCAAGGACTGCTGTATTAATACATGCAGTGTGCCATTTGGCCATTGTCTTTGATCATAACTCTGCTAATGGATTAGAATTTGTGAGTATAATGCAATTCAGCTCTTTCTCTTTCTAGTCTTCCTTTGTAATTTCCTAGTTCAAGAATGGTGAGCTTTAAAACCTGCACTGTATGTCCAGGAAGACTGAGATGTTCTGCAACTGCTTGTTTGTTTGTTTATTTTGGTATTATGACTTTTAATATCTGAATTGTGTTCATTTTTCCTCTTGTACAGAGTCTGTTGTGTTTGTCCAATGTAGAGTGCAGAGGAACGTTGCTGGCATAGGATGGCACATATCCCATTGGAAGAATAATAAGTGAATGTACCTCTGATATAGTAGGTGATATTATTGGCCCCTGTAATACTGCTTCCAGAGTAGATGTGAGGACAGAGTTGGCATCTGAGTTTGTGACAGGGTCTTACCCATCCATCTTATATATCCTGTTGTAAGTGTGCATTTGTTTAGAGACTGTCTGTAGGCCAAGAAATGCCTGTCTTCCAGAGGCTGTAAGATAGCTGTGTTATTCTCCAGAATTGCTCATTTTAGTTCACTGATGATGCATTTAAATAGTCTCAGCTGCCAACTGTAGGTGACAACTGGGGATGGTCTTTGATTTTTTGTTGTTGGTCTTTCCTGGAGTAGATTGTTCCTTTGAAATAATCTTGCCTTGTCCTTGCTCCCCAGGGAACAAAAACAGCTTGGATAAAAGGGAATGTGTGAGAACAGAAGATTCCACTGAAGATGAGGAAGACCCATCTTTTTCAAGAAATGGTCTGACAACAACCCAACATGCCTTTAAAAGTGATGGGCTGAACTAGAAGGGACGATAAATGATCTCCAGATAGACCGATTGAAGAGAATAAAATCCATTATAAAGTGCAACAAATGAGTGACACAAATAACATGTCTGAATATTACTGTTTCAAAAACCTCAGTAAAACAAACCCCAAGAACATCAATGTATCACACCCTTTTTCATAGTGATGATCACTTTTTTACACATGTTGAAGTCTTTTTTTCACTGCCTGGCTTGATGCTGCAGTTAATTTATTCTGAAATAGTCTGCCCTCCATTTAATTGTTGGGCAAGAGGATATGTCTCTTTCAGTTAAAGATAAAATGGAAAAGCAAACAGGTCCTGGAAACGACGGGACTAGAATTCACTGTATGGAGAGTACAGGGAAGCAAATTTCAGTTGGGTACTAGGAAAAAAGGTGCAAGCTGTTCAGTAGTAAAATAGACTGACTGAAGAGGTGGTGAGGCTTTCTTTTCTGGAGGCATTTAACCAGAAATAGCGTGGCCATATGTTCATGCTCCATTGCAGATCCTTTTTCAGTCAAGTGGGCAGTGTGTGGACTAGATTGCCTCTGGTTATTTCCAACATGAAGATTTCTATACATAATCCAAAATTTAAAGTATATGTTACCCTGATTTCTGGAGGTCCTGGGAGGGACACCTAAATGTGCTCACAACAATGGGGAGGGAATTAGCACAGAGCACAAGTTGGCGATGCGAGAGGCAGGGTAATGTAGTGAGATCTTGAACCGTATGTCTATGGGGTCAGGCAGATGTTGCAATAATAATAATTGTTTTATTGAAATACAATCACACAAGTGTATGCAACACACTCACACAAGAAGCTATAGAAATAAAGGTAGGAGTGGGATAGAGGGATTTTGAGAAGAGGTTTGGTATGGGAAATACTATACCTGTCCTGAAGCCTGGTTAGAAGCAAAGAAGCTGGGGAGCGTGGATTCTCAGCACGTGGGGTTGAGGGGAAGGTTCACTGGACAAAGCGACAGCAAGGCAGGATGGAAGCCGAGAGCGATCCGAGGAAGCGATCAAAGTCAGGGCTTCTTATAGGGAAAATTGTGGCCGCAGGGGAAAACAATGAGTTTGGTGCTGGAGACAAAGCCTCTGAAAGGTCAGTACTTTAGATGATTGAGTTATAGCCAGATTGTCAATAGAGTAGCCCGTATGCAAACGTGGAGTGCTTGAGAGCTGTATAGTCCACTCATCAAGCTGCCTGTGTGGGGCAGGGGATCTTTTGTAAGTAGCGTGCATACATAATGTGGTACTTGCCTTGAGGTCTCCTGAAGCTGCATCAGGCAATGACTGGCCTGCCTAGATTGGGATTTGAATGATTCGGCTATCGTCGGCTGCACCTGTGTGCGTGCTTGTCCGGGGGCCTCACAAGCACGTGGAGACGAATGGGTAGAGAAGGCCGAATTATTGATATCAAAATGATATCTTAATATCCTACAAGCTCGGGCTAGAAACGGCTGTAACATATAGCTTAACAGCTGTGAGGCCAACAGTATGAATCCTCAGTTCTGAGACACCTTGTTGCTAAATCTTGAAAAATGTCAGTACTACCAGCTAGCCCAAATTGAATTGAATTGGTAAATTGGGAAAAGACTTGGAAGAGAAGATTGAAATACACAGCATGCCAGAATCTAGAAGAAAATATTTATAAAATGCATCTAAGGTGGTACCTCCCCACTGAGAGACTGGCAAAGATCTATAATTGTAGTGACAAATGTTGGAAGTGTGGAAGTGAGAAGGGCATTTTCTACCATATGTGGTGGACATGCCCAAAAGCTAGAAAATATTGGAAACAAATACATTTGAAAATTGAAAAAATTTTGGGAATACAATTTCACATGTTGCCACAAATGTGTCTACTGGGAATGCCAGAAGATGAATTGGAAAAAAAAAGAAGACGAAATCTTATTTTACATGACTGCCGCTGCAAGGATTAACTATGCTAAAAATTGGAAAAAAGCAGATATATCTAGCATAGAAGATTGGGAATTAAATCTATATGATATGGCAATTATGGACAAGATGATGACATTAATAAGAGGGAGCTCTCTTGGGAAATTTGTTAAAAAATGGGACCCTCTTATACAATTTTTTAAAAGCTAATAGGGAGATTTGATGGTAGCAAGCTTTACAGATTGAAGAGAGAGATGTGAAAAGTGAGATAAATGAAGAGAGATATGAACTTTATTTAGCTTATGTTAAATATCTGTAATATAAATAACATTGTTATATAGTAAGAGTGCTAAGATATAAAGTTATATAAGAAGTAATATCAGTAGAGCCCTGATATATTTAAAGAAAGAAAACTGATTCTCAGTTAGTCAGCTAATTCGTTATCCTAGTCAGGAAGCCAGAGAGGAAGAGAAACGATTGGGAATGAAGGGAAGAAGTAAAAAGATGTGTAGATATGTCTTAAGATATGTTAAAATATGTTAGACATTATGTGTCTTAGGCCCTTTCCGCATGTGGGGGGGGAAACGCCCGGAAACAAAGTTTACCGGCTTTGTTTTCTGGAAGACCAAGTCCGTCGCCATGAGGACCAGTGCGAGCTCGTCGCTCCGCACTCCTCCGGCGTCCTAAATGGCGGCTTCCAGTTGGTGGAGGCTCTCCACCAACCGGAGAAGCTCGCCAGCTGGAAGCCTGCCCCTGGCAGATCTGCAGGCATGCACTTGCACGCACCTGCAAATCTGCTCCAGAGCCGGGCGACGGAGTGGCATGGGGTTGCACGCTCCGTGGTTTTTAAAAACCTCTAAAAAGAGGTTTTTAAAAAACACACCGAGCGACCAGTTCCGGTCGCTCCAGAGTGGACTGAGGTATGGAACTGCAAAAAGTAGTCTGCCCCAGTCCACTCTACAGTGTAGAAGACCTCCGTTGGAGGTCATTCTGCACCGTTTAAATAACCCGGTGCGGAAAAGGTCTTAGTAAACTATTATGATTATATTTATTACACTTAAGCTTTGCCTTCAAAGATTTTCCTATTTATGTGTGAACTGTTTGTACAGGTAAGTATGTATGTGTTATTTTTCAAAATTTTACATAATAATTTTTTTCAAAAAAAATTCATCTCTTAAAAGCAAAAATAGAGATAAGGAAGTAATTTACATTAAGACTGATAGTGATTTTGGTTTTATCCTTGAAAATCCCTTCCCTTCCCTCCCCTCTAATTGTACCTTGAATGTTTTGAAGATCCATGGTTCACTCATGTGTGTGATCTCTCTGCTAATGAACCATTCCACACCATTGGTGGGTTCATAGTTGCTTTGACCATCTTTCTGGTGATGATCTTGTCCATATTTAGCTAGGCCAGTCCTTGGATGCCTATTTTCAAAGCTTTGCCACCTTGATAGAACCTAACAGAGCTTATCCTTTGTTAATATAGACCTTTAAGAGCTCAGAATCACCTCCACACCACAGTGAGGCTGGAGCATAGAATTCTATGGAGGGCTATTTTAATCCTGTGCCATAATCTCTTCCAAATTTGTCCATTTTCTTCTAATAGGCTCGCATTGTCCTGCATCATTCTCATGGCACTCTAGTTTCTTTGGAAAGTCTGTTGGTGGCAATTTTGAGTTTATTGTTGTATGGTGGACGAAGGCACTGCGTGTTTAGACATTCTCCCCATTATTATACATAACTCCCATAGTTCTGTAGGCTACTTTGATGTCCATGCTTCCTGATTTGAAATGGTTGGAGCAACCTCATGACCACTTTTCCTGGATTTTTACGTGATGTGTGGGGAGGATGCTAACTACTAAAGAGATGATTGCCCAGTGAAAGATGGTATACCAGTACACCTTACCTGCTTTGTAACTAAGGATGAATAAGAACAGTCATTAAAATCCGAAATAAATTTTTAGCAACATTGCCATTGTTGTTGTAGCAGTGAAGAAATCTGCAGTTGGTTTTAGTTAACGCTTTTTAAGGTTTAGATGAAGTTATAGGTTACAATCCCACAGCCCTTCAGATTCTGACAGACTATAAGATAGGAATGTAAAACATATGCATGAATTTTCTCAAACCTTTTTTTAAAAAGACTCTCCTGAGACACACCCCTCCGAAAAAATTGTGAGCTACAGCTAAATTTTTCATTTCAACAGCAAATGACTAGCACTTTGTTAAGCAGCAACATCAACAGCAAAAACATAGACAGAGCTCCTAAACTAGGGAATGTAACTATGGAGACCTAGCTAAGGTGTGTTCTGATGCTAACCTTCAAAATCCTACCACTGAATCCTTGCAGCCTGCTCCCAAACAGGCATTTCCATCACACTGAAGAGAAGGGCAATGAGTAATGACATGTCCAGCCCTTTTCTGGTCACAGGACACTCTGAGACAGACAGTTGCAAAGACCCCTCTGGGGGTCATGTCGGAATCCTATCATAGCTGTCTGTCTCAGTATGCCCTCTGACCAGGATTGGCTGGGCACATCATTAATTACCACCCTGCTCTCCAGCACTTCCAGAGTGACTGTGTTGGGAGAGGAAGCTGTGAGGATTCAAAGGCAGGATTCAAGGAACACTTGGTTGTTGTCATCGTGCAATAACCATAAACATGAATTGGAATAATTACAACATCATCAGTCAGGTATCTATAGCTATTGAACAGTATGCTAGCCAAAGTTCATGCAAAAAAATTAACCTTTTCATAAATCCCGAAAAGCAGGGAAGAAAAACATTGATAAGCACATCCAAGCTTTTATAATCTTACACAGCTAAGAAGAAACCTTTGAACTTTTTTTCTTTTGCTCATGGTAAGGAAAGAAGAAAAGGTTTGCATTCCTACTGTAAGATGTTGTAGAAGTGCAGTTTTAGGACCGACCTTATGTGTATGCTCTAGAAGGAGCACACTTTATATACTGCCAGTGGTGTTTCTGTTAAGAAGAGGCACACTCATGATAGAATGAAGACAATTTTGTCCCCTTGTCCTTTCAAAATCCTGACAGAAAGGATTTTAAAAGAAATGCTAGCTGCTATTGTGTTTTTTTCCTAACGCTATTTACAGGGGGAGGCAGAGGGATAGTTTTAAAAAGAGATTGAATTCAGCAGATAGAAAATTCATAAATTTCCCAGCAACACCAGTTTTCTACCCTGGCTGGCAGGGCTTAACAAGTGTGATTCCTCTAAAAATCAAACTCCTCTTCCCCATCAGGAAGGGAAACAAATTTCATTCAGCTCAACAGTCTCAGTAAAAGTAGCATTTTTGCATCATTCCAGACTTGTGAGAAAATGGGCATCTAATATTGAGCATTTACACATTTGTGAGGACTTGGGGGCATTTCTGAGAACCACAGTATGCACCAAACAGTGCACGTATTTTTAAATGCAATGGCTAAAGCCCTCATAACTGAACAAAATATGTAAAGACATTCTTTAATTAGTAGAGAAAAGTTGCATAAATTAGGGAAACCGTGCTAGTGGATGTGAATATTATTAGAAAAATGTGTTTTATAATTGCATGGATTTCAGTACAGGAAAAAAAGAGTCATAACATCTCACAACTTGACTGAAACAAAGACAGGAAGAAAACGCAGATTGAAATTAAGCCTGAGAAATTTTTCACTTTCCTATTCCCCACAACTTTAGAATTGCTCTGTAAATTACACTAAGGCATGAGAACAAGGAGGGAAGCTTCATCTAAATTGAAATTTAAAGCCATTTTAGAGGGCATTTAAAACTACCTGTTCAAAATTCAGTGCTTGAACATAACCGTGAAAAGTTGTCTATTCCATTAGCAATCTTCTGAGCCATTGGTCTTGGGTAGAGTTTTGATTCTGTGGTAAATATTTCCATGTGATGCATACAAAACACATTTTATGAGGGCTATTTCATCCCATTTATCACATCAAGCATTAAGTAATGTATGTTTCTGAAAACCTGTTAGCATATTAATTACAATACACAGTGGCAGGATAAACCTGTGATGGCTATGATTACTTGAATACATAAAAGCTTCCAGGAAGAGTTATGATTTAGTCACGGAGATCTGAGAGTTATGAACTTAAGTTACTCAAGATCATATTGCATTAGAATTATATAAATGGGGGGTCATTTTTTCAGTCTCCAAAATTGCATAATTTGTGTCCAATGACCCAATTTATGCATATGCTCACACAAATGCCCATTTGCACAAAATTAGTGGGCATGCAACACAAATTTTTACCTACCCAGTTTCAGAAACTAGCATGAATAGTGAATCTTTGCTATGCAATAGAAAACTACTAAAATAGTTAGCACTGTTAATGGCATTAATTTTAGCAAGTTTTTAAAGTATTACTTCTAGCACACATTTTTATCTCCCCTTCACATGAAGATCCAGACGGTGATCTGAACAGACATTCACAATCATAGCATCTCTATACAAGTATAGTTTTACATATTTGGTGCAATGTGCAAGTGGCAACAGGGTTATGTTGAACCTGTACCCTCAGCATGGGGTGTGATATTTATCCTCCTCCCCCCTTCCATGCATTTACATAGAGTGTGAATGTCAGGTGGAGGAAATACATCAGGTGAGGAATTTTTCAAGGCATTGGACCATTCTAGAACCCACTGGAGGCTGTTCTACTAGTCAAATCTGATGCAGAATTTGTCACCGCTGCAGTTCCCACTGAAATATGGCAGTAGCTGTAATAACTCACCACAGAGAAAGGTGTTAGAGTGTCTTTTTGCACCAAAGAGAGTCAAGAGACTGAGCCCATTTGTGCACGACGGGGTGTCCCACTAGAAGGACAGGATGGCAACAGTTGAATGGTTGTGCTTCTGCACAATGTCACTGCCATCCCACTGCCATTCCGTTCCCAAGCTTCGTGCTCATTGAGTATTCGCTAAACAGATAAAATCTGCTAGGCGAACACGAACGTGTGGCTCTCCCATCCTTCCCTGACATGCAGCAAGGACAGAAGCATGAACATATGCTTCCATCCTTGCTGTAGCAAGGGGAAGGGGATGGCTGCAGTGCAAAAAGAAGGGTCGGGTCCCCCATCCTTCCTTTCATAGACAGCCATTGGCATGCAGAGAGGAGAGCTGGAGATCCATGGCAATCCCAGCATGGTGCTGTCAGGATTGCCTCAGGATGACGTGGGAGGGTGTTGCCATGCAGAAATGGCCTGAATGGCAGACAGGCCAGTTGCCTTCTTGATGTAGCTGGAATGTAGCATGATGCAGCATGGTGATTTCAGTGGCATGGATGGTAGTCTACGTTACCACCAGGGATTCACAGTGACGATGGTGAAATCTGCAAAATTGCACTGCAGGAGCTAACTGCAGCTGTGGACCATGCACTTCCCACAATGAGGCTGCATGGTATGTCCCATGGTAGGGATGGATTTTCTTGGTGAGATTCCTTCAGCACCTGTGCATTGAGCTAATTACTTCAAACAACACCTGGTTAAATAATGAAATCACATCCAGACTTTTCACCATATCTTCAGCAGTGACAAAGAGTGTTAGATTTCCAGTTTTGGACAGTTCCAGCATTTGCTCATACAGTTAAAACTGGTGTTTGAATTGTACTTGTGTTTCTTTTGGATGCAGAAAGAGGAAAAATAGATTAGCTGCCAACATCAGTGAAGCATGGGAATGTTTATTATAAAAAAAACCATTGCAGAATACTTTTGATAAACAGCTAATATTTAGATTAGGTTCATAAGGAGGAAAAACAGACCTAGAATTGCACCACTGAACTCCAACTGAATTGGAATTCAGGTTGAAATGCAAGCTTTGTTGCCATTGTGTCCCCATTTCCATCTATTAAATTGTCTATACCCTTCTTAATTCTAACTCTAATTTGTCTATATCCTTGTTAAAAAGTGGTGCCAGACTTTCTGAGGTTAGTGTTAGGATATGAAGAGGCATGTGTTCTTTTGACTTATTGTATATATGTATGGATACCCTATATCCTATTTATCTCATATGGATCTGTTTATATGTGTAGCTTTTTTTTGTTTTCTTTGTTTTCTTTCTTTCCTTTCTCATTAGAAAAATTCAATAAAAATATTTTAAAAAAAGTGGTGCCAGACATGGATTTAATGATGATGGTGATTCTGTAAAAAACCCCACATACATAGAATGATAGAGTTGGCAGGGATTGCAAGGGCGATCTAGTCCAACCTCCTTCTAAACAGGAATGTACAACTAAGGCATTCCTGAGAGATGGCCATCCAAATTCTGCTTAAAGGGTCTCAAAGGAGACTCCAATAATCTCTGACACAGTTACACAGCTCCCACCATCAAGAAGTTCTTCCTAATGTTTAAGTAGAATTCTTTTTTTCTTGCATTTTGAATATATTGATTCATGTCCTGTCTCTGGAGCACCCAGAAAACAAACTTGCTCAATGTAAATGGCACCCCTTCAAATATTCAAAGAATGTTATTTGTTATTTAAAAAAGTACACATGTATTTACAAGGCATGTATATACGTCTGACATCTTGTTTCAGTGTGGCTATCTCACACAAAAAGCTTCATCATCTGTGCGAATGATGTACTATCTTGCTAACATTGAATCTCTAACAGACAATTTAAAAGTAAGCCTGAGCAAGTGAAAAACCACATGTTGTTGTAGTTTCTGCTGCTGTTATTTGCTTACTAAGCCACCATTATTTTACTATTGGTTATTAAAAACAGGATAATATATTAAACTGGTATCAGTGTACTGGAGATGAGGAAGATAAGTAACTCATAGATGTCATAGGTTGGATAGGTTGGATAGGGACAAGAGATATAAGACTCAAAGGCAGTTTCTAGAACATGCCGTGACATCTTCAGGTATACCTGCACTTGCAAAGAAAGAGACTGAATAATCAAGAGAGCACATGGAAGAAGTTGAGAAGGAGGAAAAGCCAAGATGAGATCAGCACCTTTCATTATTGTAAATAGAGTGAAATATATCACAAGAAGTTCATAGAATACCAAAGGAATTTCATGGGTTGTACATATTTACCTTTCTTGTGAGACCATTCACTAAACCTCCCCTCAAAAATAAAATGAAATAAAATAAATAAAATATAAAATAAAATAAAATAAAATAAAATAAAATAAAATAAAATAAAACCAAAACAGACTTTCTGGGAAATAAGAAATTATTATAGAATTATGCAAAGTTATTTCCTTTTAACTCTAGAGTGTAGTGTAGTGGCTTGAATTTTGAACTATGATTCTGGAAACTAGGGTTTGAATCCTTGCTTAGTCATAGAAACTCACTGGATGACCTTGGTCAGGTCGTATTCTCTTAGCCTCAGAGGAAAGCAATCACAAAACTCCCTCAGAACAAATCTTTCCATGAAAACCCCATGAGAGGTTCAACTTATGGTTGCCATGAAGTTGGGAAGGCACACAACAACAACAAATTTCCCTTTATGATGAGTTGGTCACTACACTTTGAAAATCACATTACCTGGAGTCCAATGTGGCTGCTATGGGTGATGTAAACATGAAGACTGTTACACATCTAGAATAATCTCTAAAATGTGTAAAGCAAAATACGCATATGCATATCACACAGCAATGTGCACAAAATAATGATCAAGATAGTAGCAACTAAGGATGTACCATGCAAGGTGAGAAAGCTATAATATGTATAATTACTACTTTAGGAGTGGGGGATTAATTCTTATGCAATTTCCTCATGAGAAACAAAGAGGAACAGCGGGGGAGAGAGAGAGGAGAATGAAGAGATTAGGTGCCAGCTCCCTACACAAATTCATACAAATATAAGAGCCTCTCTTTCCTCAAAGATTATGCATGTATCACTGAATAATGTACACTCTTCTGCAAGCAAGCACTCAATGGGTCTTCAAGAGGCAAGTATTTTCCAGTCCTGCAGCCCAAATGATAGACCAGTTTGAGAGGTTAGTGAGGGTAGGGTAGCACTCCAGCTGTTGCTTATTCCTTTCTCAGGCCCTTTCCGCACCAGGCAATTAGAACGGGGCAATGCGTCCTCTCACAGAGGTCATCTGCACATTGGAGCGGACTAGGAGCGGACTACTTACCAGAGATCTGCACCACAGTCCACTCCAAAATGACCCCAAGTGGTCCTCCAGCGTGTTTTCTAAAGACCGCAAAAAACAGGTCTTTATTTTCCTGGAAAGCGCCATTGCATTCCTGCTCCCTTGTGCAGATTCACAGGCTTGCACCAATGCGAGCCTGTGATCTGTGATCTGCGGAGGGCGGGCTTTAGGCATGGCGAGCTTCAGCAGTTGGTCGGGACTCACAACCAACCAGAAGCCTCCATTTTAGAAGCTGGAACCGCCATTTTGGAAGCTGGAAGCTGCCATTTTGGAAGCCGGAGCAGTGCGGATCTACAGACCTCGCACTGCTCCGATTCACCCTGGACCAAGGAAGAGCCCTGCGGAAGGGCTTCAGGGACATTCTGCATTTCTTCAGACCCCAAAAGAAGCGGTAGGTAACGGCATGGAGCGATTGCCTCACCTTGTGCAGAAAGGGCCTCAGTTTCATTCAGTCATGTTTAGCCCACGTTCAGTCAGCAGAATGGGTCTCAAAGGCAGCTAATGAAGCCAATGCAATACAAAGTACAATTAAAAGGACTATTCGAGCTATTTAAAATAAGATTTTTAAAAAACAATCTGAACAGCAGGAGCACAGATTATCAATTGGGCTTATTGATTCTGTTCATTGCCTCCTATTGTATACTTAGGACTTTACAAAATAAATACGCTTGCTATTGAAAGCCAGGAACAGAACAACAACTTTGGTGGTTTTGAGACAGTCATTAGAATACCCATTTCACATATCATGGGACCTACTGGAAAACAAAATAAAACTTTCCTCAGAAATTCACATATTATTGGAGTTTGTTGGCTGCTTCAAATGCACAAAATTCATTTTTTCCTTAAAAATTGTGAATGACTGAAATGCTTACCACTGTAAACTATTCAAGAAGGCAGTTTAATCAATGGGGAAATCTTTACAAAGTGTACAAATTGGGAAAAGTGCATAACTGTACATATTGCAGAAAATGGGTACAAATTTCCATGAGACAGTTTGAAAAAAAATCTTGCAATCGAGCATGTGGGATTTGGAGAAACAAAGCAACACTGGGACTGAAAACGTTTCACATCCACCTTGAACATAGCATATAAGTGGACTCAGAGCTTGATGCAGAAAGTATTTGGAATGTGCAGTTTTTAAACTAGAACATTAGAGATGAATTCACAGAAGACACATCATACGAACAGAGCAAGCACCCTGCAGTGGAGGGAGTGGGTCTCTTATAGCAGGGCTTAGTGAAATTCAGCCCTGGGGCCATTTTTGTGGCTCTCAACACCAGGGATGGAAAAAATATTCAAACAGGCCAGAAACTTTTTTTAAAAAATATTTTATTAAGATAAAAGAACATCAATACAAAATACATCAGATACAAAGCAAAACAAAATAGCCAGACAATTTTTGGAAAACCCTGGAAAGAAGAATTTTAGGGCCTTTCTGCACTACACCGTTATAGTGCTATTATTCCACTTTCAACATCCTGTAGAATTCTGGGGTTTATGAGCTCTCTGGTTGAGAATTCTAAATGTCCCTCCCTAAAGTGCAAACCCCAGGATTCCATAGGACAAAAGAGAAGTTCAGTGATCAGAAAAAGAAGGACTAAGATAATCAGCTGTCCTGTGGGAACATTGTAGGCGCTATTGTCTCTAAAGTTTGAGTCATTGAAAACTAACTATGAGTTCTCTATTGCTGGAATTTCCCTGGTGATTTCCTCACAATGACCTGGCCATGCCTTAAGGTCTTACCTGATCTAATTCTACAGTGCATGAATTCAGCCTGCTTGTCCTCTTAGCAAGCATGGCCATGCAGCCATAGCAGAGTATAATTTATATTTATGCCAGTTAATATTTGCCAATTAAACCATATCAAAGCATGGGGGCTTATGGCCTGGTATAGAGACATAGTGTAGTGCGCAAACCAATACACCACACTGACTGGATAAGACTGTGTTTAATTACATTGTATTTGCCATTTGTAAATCCTTGCTAGTTGCTCCAAAAGACTGCTCGAAAGTCTTAATTAATTAATATTTCCACAATGCTTTGATATCACGAAGTGCTGTATACACAAATAGTAAATGCTATTTTTACTTTCCTGTACTTTCTCATAAATTTCCTGACTAACTCTCATCTATTACTGTGGTTTTGTACGATGGAAGGTAATAGGAAACAAAGCATAACAAAAAGACAGTCTCAGTCCTCCTACTCCTAAAGATATCTCTTCTAAAAAATAGAATATTCTTAAGCAAAGTGACAGTTTGACACCTGAGAGGGGAAAAGGTCCCCCACTCTATATGAATGTCAGGAGAAATGATAAGCTGTGCCGTGGTTCTGCAAAAGTTTCATGGAATTTTCCTCTTCCCGTATCTGGTCCAGATTCTCATCTCCTCCTCTGTTTATTTCTCCTTATTATCCTGTGTTATATCACAGCAGGTTTCCTCTTTGAGAGCTGCAGACAGAATAAGACAGATGTACCAAATGCAAAGATATGAAGGGACTGGTTTCCATAGTGACTGTAACCCTGTCAAGGCACAAAAAGCCTGGCCCTGGTTGTAGTTTAGCTGTAAGCATTAGACACAAGAGAATGAATGTCTACTAAAATGCCCATTACCTGAAAGCCTTGTAGCACATTCCACTGACTTACCATCCGGGTAGTAAAAATTAATACTCAGCTGAGACAAGCTGAGTTTTTCACAGATGTATGTGCTCTCATAAAACAAAACACCTTTTACTGTGTGTTTTGCATAGTCTTTTTGGAAGATGGCAAAACCACTGACAATGTGACTGTACAATTGAGGCGACTGGGCTAATGCTCCTCATCCTGATTCAATAATTCATTGTTCATTAACTAGAATGGGGCGGGGCGGTTAAATGAGGATATATATCTCAAGGCATTTATCCACCCATTTTCTAAACCATATAATTATTCAGAAATATGTATCCATGAATACTGCTGGGTCTGGCTCTACAATGCTGGCAGATAATGGCCAGAATACTTTTGGGATTCTGTTATGCCAGTATACATAATTTTTTGTTCATAGTAGAAGGTGGAGTCCAGTACCTTCTTGTGTCATGACCCTGCCCCCATGTGAAACCACAGCTTCAGGCATTGGACACACCCAACTGCCAATCAGTGGCCTACGGGCAAGATGGAGAATTCCTGGGAACCATCCAGTTCTGCAGCTAAGGAAAAAGAGCTATCGCTCTTCCAAACCTCCATTGTACACATTACTCTGAACATCTAGTTGAACCTGGAGTAAAAGTCTTGTAAAGGTTTTCTTGACCTTCAGTGCTGTTATCAGATCTGATTGGTTACAACCAATCACGTCATCAGATCTGATTGGTTACAACATGTCATGATTTTATCATGATTATGATTTAAATGATTCCTGGTTTGCTGAGCCCATGCAGTGAATCCCTTTCAAATAGTAACAATAGGAGTAGCAGTGGTAGCAGTAAGAGAACTGCCAAAGCAGCAAGAAATGTGAAACTGGCTGAGATTGTGCATGTTAGGCATGCAGCACAATTGCTTTGTATGTGCAGCTCCTGCCACAGGGGCCACTACTGCTAATATTGAAGAGAGGGGGGAGAGAAATGACTAGTCAGCAGGGGTTTGTTTCCTATCCTTCTGAAATTTGCTATTTAGACAGGTAGAAGAACAATGATGAGCAGGTCAAAGCAGGCCAGAACTGATATGCCAAGCCAGAAAAGCTTGAGACCTCAGAGTTTGCCAGATTGACACCTTGAACCTGAGGCCTCCATGTTTGTGACAATTTTTGCACCTCCTGAGCCTGACCTCACCAATGGCAGAGACTGTCTTCCTCCTGGAACATCATGATCTGGGATCTGGTATACGAGTGCCAGCAGCTATAAACCAGGGAATTTTCCCTTTATAGCATATTGTGGAATTACCACAAGTCTAGAGATTGCTCTCAATAATGGCTCAAAATAAGAAGAGAGGACAAATATTCTACATGCAGGCTATTTTAGGCCAAGAGATGACTTTTCAGAACTTGAAAGTAAACTAGTTGGAGAAAGGGCCCTGTTGGTACTAAAATGGCTTGTGGCTGGGCAAAAATATGACTACGTTGTCCCTGTTTTCCCTAGAGGACATGGAGGGTATTTTAAGAAAAGCTGCCCCCCCCCCTTTTGAAGATGTTGAGTTGCCTAGGGAGTGGCTCTCAAACAGAACTGGGGTCCACCTGCAGTCCACGGGCCACATTTTCACACTCCCATTTTAAGAAGTGTCTTCCTTCACAGTAAAGCTCTCTGACTTTTCCAGTTTGACAGTCCCAAATAATTCTCTGTGTTATCTTATCATCCTTCCTATGAGATATGTGACTTTCATAAATTGGACTTATTAATGACCAGAGAACATGATGAGGGTCACACTCACTGGAGAAAGTCCAAATAGGATTATGTTGAAAACCTCGATGCTGATAGGTTTGTACTAATCTCTTCACCAAGTCAAGCTCTTTGCATTTTTCAACACAATGGAAGACAAACAGTCCCGATAAAGCAATCAGAGACCATCCCTGGATCCTATGCTACAGAGATCTTCCCTATACACCCTACCTGACTGAACATTAAGAGATTGTCAAGAATCCCATCAATGTTTTGTCACTCCAGAGTTAAACCAACCAGACCCCTTCTCAGTCCAGTAGGAAAGCCATTACAGCCTTGTCAACACATCCCTTCAAGGTATGAAATAGGGCATAAAAATCCTAGCTTTGCCCGCAGCCAATTGTAGAATGTAGAAGGTAGTACATAGTATGTAGTACATGATATACAGTGCCTCGGACTGCTGTTCCTCAGTGCTATCCTCAGATGCTGCCTGAGACCCTCCACTACAATCTGCTTCTTCAAGACTGGTAACTATCACCCTTTCAATCCCTAATCTCTTTTTATCCAACCTTTCCTGACTCACTTTCCAATAGCAGTGTATGATTCTTAAAAATATGTGATTTCTCATATGCTTGTCAATTTAAATAAAATACTTTGTTTAATCTTTTCACCTATGTTTACCAGTTAGTACTAGTATATGTAAGTGAAAAGATCCTGCAGTTATACTCCTTTCATAGGTCTCCTTTTAACTACAATTTCCTTAGTTTTTAAGGAGGCACTGGCATTGTGGGTGGACCTCAACATCCCTTCCTTAGGGTAACATCTGCAGGCCTACTTTTTCATCTGCTTACTCTCTCCCCTCCTCCTACTTTCTCCCTTCATCCTCTGCTTACTTCTATTGCTACAAATTGCAAAACCTCAAGTGCAAAGGTAGTTTGCACTAATTGCATTAGGGGAGGAGGAGTAGGGTGAGAGGAAGGGGAAGAATCTTGCCCTTATCTGTAGACTAGGGCAAAATCAAACTGCTGCAGCCTCTTCTGCTTTGTGTGTTATTCCTGATTAATGACTTTTGCTATCTTGACCATACCCTGATGTTGCTTGTCCACATACATGCGCACAGTTTTCAGTTATGAAATGTTGGAGGGTATGATGTTGCATCTTCTTGCTTCTTTCTCTCACCACTGGCCTGAAAATAACAAATGGAATTTAAATCTGCATTTTATTTTTTTTTCTTTGCTTAGTGAGAGTACAACTATTTTTGCACATTCTTGTACAAACTTTTTTATAGGCAATCAGGAATACTGTCAACAAAGGTGAGATACAAATCAAGCAAATAATAAATAAATTACTTAACTGCAGTTGTAGATTCGCACCTTTTCATTTACATGTGCACACATAAAATCTTCATTGTTTGTGTATGTCTGTTTGACATCTTCACTTCTGCAACAAAGGCAGGAGGCTCTTGATTTTGACAGCTCTTGGCATAATACATTTATAGCACAATCCTTTAAATATCCACAGAGAAGTGGTTCCTATTGATTTGAATGAGACTTGTTCCCAGCTAAGTAGACACAGAATTACAGCCTTAACTATTTTTTGAGGCACTACAAAACTCCTTATTGTTCTGTCTCACCTGGTAATTTTTAAAACTAACAGGTAGATGGCATCATACCACTATTTTTAACACATAAAAGCCATTTTTAGGGGTTGACTGTAGTTCTTGTAACAGTGAATTGTGCTGGTCACAGTATCTGATTGAACAGAAGGACTTGTAAAACAGGTGACTGCAACATAAAATCTGAAGCACATTTGTATGTGCGTGTGTGTGTGTGTGTGTTTAATGCTGGAGCATAGCAATTTTTAAGGAAATATATCACACAAGGAATTGATCCCACTAGAATAGGTGGTTTTCAAAATGCCATTTGTGTGTATAAAAGTAAAGATGAGTGGAAAGATGCAGTAAACCATAAACACATGGTGGTCAGTGGTATGCTGTATCACAAGCCATTTGATAGTTTTTCCATTTATCTTTTTGCTTTATTAAAGATACTCTTTTCCTTTTGATGTGTTTGTATAAGTAAGGATTTAACAGGTTGGTTTAGTAACATATAGCTTGATCTCAGTATCAAGGCAATAGATTGCTATCTCATTAACAGATGCTTAATTTTCAATTATATTTTCACTCTTTTCTTCCCCTCATAACTGTGCTTTGCAATTGAAAGAAAAGATTATTTTACCCATATGGGGCTGCATTGGCATTTGTAAAGGGTTTAATGGGTGGATTATATCAGTGTCTCTATTTCTAATGGTCAGTCTGAGTGTACTGTTGCTTTTCTAACACAAACAGCTACACTCATGCAGAACAAGCAGGTTATCAGCTGGCTGAGAGAACCTCAAGGTTTACAGAAGTAAGAAAAGTCTGTAGAAAAAAAGGGAGATCTATAAAGAGTGGCTTAGGGAGCTGGGTATGTTTAGTCTACAGAAGAGAATGTTAAGAGGGGACGTGATAGCCAAGTATAAATGTATGAAGGCATGTCTCATTGAAAAGGGAACAGGCTTATTTCCACTGCTTCAGAGACTACGGCCCATTTCGTATGGCATTTGCCATGCAAAAGGGTGCCTGGAGAGTTGCGCGATTGTGAGAAGTGATCTGCACGATGCCCTCACAATCATGTGATGCTCCAGGGTAGGGCAGGCGCTGCTCATGCACTTTTTTATTTTTGCCTTTCAGCTGACAATGGTGTTCATTGCTCCAGGGCCCCACTCGCACTTGCTGTGTGTGCAGGGCTTCCGGAGCCATGGTGGTCATGCTTCCTGCCCCAGTGCAGCTTGGGAAACTCCCAGGCTGTGCTGCAGAAGGAAGAGGCAGGGCTCTCGCGCAACCTGCTTGGGAGCAGGCAGCTCATGAGGAGCTGAAGCAGCGGGGATGCAAGAGCCTCTCACTGGAGGCTGCTCGCTTGATCCTTGCACCCCAGTGCCAAAAAAAAGGTAAGCTGCGGAAAGGACCTAGGACAAGGAGCAATGCTTTCAAATTACAGGAAAAGAGATTCCACTTAAACCTCAGGAAGAACTTCATGGCGGTCAGAACTGTCCGTAGTGGAATATGCTGCCTCGGAGCATGGTGGTGTCTCCTTCTTTCGTGGTTTTTAAGCAGCGGATGGATGGTCATCTGCTGGGAGTGCTTTGATGTGTGTTCCTGCATGGCAGGGGGTTGGACTAGATGGCCCCTGTGGTCTCTTCCAATTCTATTATTCTATGATTTTATAATTCTTTCCTTAACACTACCCAAATGAGAACTCAGTATGTTCAGTGTCTATGAAATGCTGTTAGACTATTAGAGATAAAATGAATTCATGAAGGGAAAAATGCAATGGCTTGATGAATAGCTAACTGGAATATGAACAGAAACACTTCATACAACAAAATTTTGTTGTTGGTCTTAATTTAAAAGCTGTTTTCTTTTTGGAAAACCCTCTCTCAAGTTCTATTACTTTTTTCAGAATTGACCCCACAATATGAAATGTTAGCATGTGTCACAGAATCACTATTTTCAATTTATATGGGAGCCCCTGAGGGACTGTAGCTTAGTGAGAGAACACCTGCTTTGTGTACAAAAGTAGGCATGTCTGGGTTATTCAGGCTTCGAGAATTCTGATGTGGCCGAACTAGTTCTTCTTTGGAATTTTCATGTCTCTGAATTTTATAATTCAGTTCTTGACTGAAAAAAAAATTCCTCCAAATTAATGAACACTTTGCTATAATATTAATATTTTGGTTTTAGAAAGATGTATTTTTCTAAAAATATGTCCAAGGTTGTGTATTCCGATTTGAGATGTAAACCTGGCAACACAAATAATTTCAAAGGTTGTTCTCTCCATGAGGTAAAACTGTGACAACATTTCTATTTATTTATTTTTTTGCACTTTTATAAAGAATTCATTCAAACCTGATATTTTCACACAGAAAGATCATATTTTGCAGAGAAAATAAGGTATTAGTGAATATAGACAATTTTTCGCAAGAATTGTTTTTCCATTCATTTGGGACAAAAGGCAAACACATTTTCACAAAAAGTTTGCCAGGGTTGATCCACTTCCTTGTTAAGCATAAGAATGCTTACGAATATTCTTTACATCTCAAGTTTAAATATGCACATTTTTTAAAGAACAACATGGCGGGTTAACAAAGATAATAGGGCAAAAGAATTTGGTGACTGCACATGTGCAAAAATGTGCAGCTTGGAAATAAGCTGTTCTATCTTTCCATACAAGAAGGTCCTACATATAAACTTCGACATCTCCAGCCAAATGCATCAGACAGTGGGCAATTAGAAAATTTTCCACATTATGATATTGAGAGCCACAACCAATCAAAACAGACAACACTGATGATGAGAGAAATAACACACCATCACTATGCTTGATGGCAAAATGGCTGACCTGGTATCAAGCAGCCTCCTATACTCCCAGAGTGTCATCTACACCATGCAATTATAGCACTTTGATACCACTTTAATTGCCATAGTTTCATCCTGTGAAATACTCTCATTGGAATTTAGAATTTTCCAGTTCATTCTTCTGAACTGCAGTGTTAGGGATCTCTAATTGAGAAATCTAATCACATCCCCAAACTAGAATGGAATTATGATAGTTAAACTAGTATCTAAGTGCTGTAATTGCTGAAATGTAAATATTATGTGGAAGTGTAAATATTATTATTTTTATAGTTTTTACAGGCCACAAATTTTACAATACGCAATACTCTACAACACATCCAACACAATACATAATACTCTATAATATATCTAACACAAAACATCAAACTATAGCCCTCTTTATTCCTTCCCCAGAAAAAAGAACAGATTAACATATGATTTTGCACGCATCAGTCTGAACACTCAACTACAAATAATGTTCTCTTTTTATTTTAAACTTGATCTAGGTTAATCTCCTAGCTATCATATATAGAATATCTAATATTCAAAACCCACCAGCGCTATCCCTCCTTTTTAAAAATAAAATTTGAAAAATGATTCCCAATCCTCTTTAGATTTGTCTTTAGACTTCCATTTATTAATTATTGACAATTTGTCCATGTTAGTCATTTTCAATATCTTCAATATCCAGTTCTTAATTGTTGGTATCTCTGTCTTTTTCCAATTTTGAGCATGCAGTAATCTAGCCGCTATAATCATATAATGTAACAGTCTATAATTTAATATCTCAGTATATTCATCAAGTATACCCAACAGAAATAATTCTGGTTTCAATTGTATGTTCATAATGAAGATTGAGGTCACATTTGTTTAAATACTCTTCAATCTTCTGCTGTCGAGAAAGAATAGATCAGCATAATAAATAGATCAACATAATCAATGGATGAGCATACCACCTGTGGAAAATTTTCAGTATCTCCTCATTATCCACCACCATTTCATCTTTATTTTATAAATCCATACTTGATTCCCCCTCTTTCTTTCATTATCTATAAGCTAACTATTTTCCTGGATTGTTGGCAGATTCAGATTTTTTTATGTTTCACAAATTTCATCTTCCTTTCAATCTCTTTCACAGTCAACACTGGGATCTTTGCTTGTAAGATCTTAATTTTTTGAAAGGTCCACAAATTACTTGGGAACTTCTTTTGCTTGTTTTCTTCTTTTTGAATTTATTCCATTATTTTATGTATTTGTTTGTGTCACTTCTTTTTTAATTCTGTGCTGTGCTGTATAAAAAACCTTGCATTACAGCTTTCCCAGCACCCCAAACTGTTTCAATGCCTATTCCTCTATCTGAGTTGTCATCAAAGTATTCTTTAAGAATATGTAAAGAAGTGTAAATATTCTGGCAGTAAACCAGAACTGTACCTGCAAAATATGAATGATCCCATCTGAATTTTAAAAAGTAAACTTTCAGGGCTGAAACTTAAGTTGATAGTAGAAAGTTTGCTAGACTAATTGGAACACTTTGTTCATTTTGCTTTTTGACAGATGTCAAAACTGAACTTGGATTAACAATCCCTGCCAAAGACTGCAACAGTAAAACATCATTACACATCAACTATGGAATACATAGGAAACAAGGGTGTTTAGTGATATTAAACATCCTTGCACAATAGTAAAGCAATGTTGTTGTATCTGAAATATTACTATAGATCAAATACCAGCTGCCAAATATCAAATAGCAAAGTATTGTATTTTGAATCAAAGACAAATGTTGGATGGAATCCAGACCTAGGCCCTTTTCTCACTGCATTTGCCATGCGAAAGGGTGCCTGGAGTGTTGCATGATTGTAAGGAGCGATCTGCATGACACACTCACAATCACACGATGCTCCAGGGGCCAGCAGGCGCTAATTGCGCACCTTTTCATTTTTGACTGGAAGCTGAAAATGGTGCACGATCACGCATTGCTCCCAGGCCCCGTGTGCACTTACTTGGCGTGTGGAGCCTCTGGAGCTGCGCCAGCTGCGCTTTCTGCCCCAGCACAGCCTGGGAAACTCCCAGGCTGCACTGCGGAAGGAAGAGGTGGGGACCTCGCACGAGCAGGCAGCTTGTGCGGAGCTGAAGCAGCAGGGACACGAGAGCCTCTCACCGGAGGCTGCTCGCACGATCCCCACACCCCAGAGCCAGAAAAAGGTAAGGTGTAGAAAGGGCCCTAGTCAGAGTTGGCCTATTGAAATCATTAACTTAAGATAATATGAACCTTTAGCCCTCTTGATTTCACTGGGTCACCTGGAATTATGGCTATGTTTGAGGTCAACCCATTAAAATATTATGGTCAGAATCCTTTTGGGATGGGTTATACCAATGTAACAGGCAGTGGCAGCAGGAAGCACTGGTGATAGCAGTGAAAAAATGGACAGAAGTGTTACCATGCCATATACCCCCAATCTGTGATACAGTATGATTGGCTATAAATACTTTCTTAATTGGCACAAAATAAATATAAATCACATACTTGTGGCTGAATGCCATTTGGGAAAAGGCCTCTGGCTGGGAGCTTTGTGCTAAGACAAATGACCTCAGCATGGCCAGGTCATAAGCCACTGTTGGAAAGCCCCAGCACTGATGAGCTTGTGATGATCCCCTCAATGATTCAATCTTCAAGTACAGTGGCAAACAAAACTGCCTCAATAGAGCAACCAATGGTCATCAGCCTGTAACCTCTTTCTGTAAAAACTCCCCTTTGTCCCCTCATTAAGAAGCTATCATGACTCCTATGAGTTCTTTGTCACCCGAACTTAAGACCATTAGCCTCTTCTGGACCCCTTTTATTTACTCTGTCAGAGAACAATTAACACATTCCCCTTCAGGGCTGAAAAAAGGGTATTTAAACCCTATCTCCAAGGCTTACAATTTGTAGCACCTAGGACACACATATGCATGTCACTTTGTCCATTTGCTGTCTGCTTCTTGTGCCCTGGGCTACCCTCAAACTCATGTTTGAGCCATCTCACTTTGATCCCCCACTTCTGTAGTGGTAATCATCACCCACTTCCCACTTTACCCCCAAATTCTTGCTATCCAACCTTTCTCTTCTTTACCTTTGCTAGCCTTGTGTGATTCGTGAGACTGCTTGATTGCTTGTGCGTGTGTATGTCTGTGTGTGTGTGTGTGTGTGAATTCTCCCAATAAAAACATTCTTTTGACTCTCAACTGCTGTCCTACAGTTAGTACTAATATACATAGGTGAAAAAGTGGTTACCTACCTCCCGCAGGCCTCCTTTGAATTCCCCATCTAACTAAGCAGATGCTAACACTACTGGAGAACCTCATGGTTTCTCATCTTTGGGAATAATAGAAAAACAATGCCCACAAAGGAAGTAAGGCTGTTCAGAGTTGTTATTGTTGTTACCCACATTTTTCCCAGTTTAGGACTCAGAGCAGCTTACAACAATTAAAACACACATAGTTAAAAACTAACAGCATATCAAAGACAAAGCAGTTAAACCAACATAAGATTTGAAGCCAGTTTAAACACAATATCTTTCTTTCTGCCTTTCTTTGTCACTGCCGCATGATCCGGGAAAAAGAGCAGAAGCTAATACAGCATTTGAACAGGATTATGGCCCAAAGTTGTACTACTCCGAGTGCCTACTTAATCAGTAAGTCTACTTCAATATTGAAGGACTTATGTTTGAGTTTTTCTTTTCTTTCTTTCTTTTTTTAAAAGTTTAGGATAGCATTGTAAATAATCAGAGAATATTCAGTGAAAACTGAGCATCAAAATCTTTCAAGGAGAAGTTTAGAGGCTGGATATGAAAAAAAGAAAGTGTTATTTTAAGGTTTTTTGTTTTGTTTTTAAAGTGTGAGATTTCATTTTGATGTAACTATGGGCAGAGAAGTAAAACCAGGCATCCCACAACAATCAGTGATCAGGCAATAATGCACAATAGGATGAACTACACAACTGATTTCACTGGACAAGTCACCAAGCACATTTTTTTTTTCACATTCATGTTTCAATTCCTTGATGTTATCTAACATTCAATATTCAAGTGATAAAAAAATCAAGTGTTATGCATCTATATGAATCATGTGCCTGAAGCAAATTCTGATAAAATCAGACCACTAGCATTGATAAAATGCTGTGTTTATTTCTTGCATCTTTTTAAAGATAGATTGGTGACACATGATAGATAGAGAGAGAGATATGCTAAAATATTCAAAAGCATAAGTTATAAATAAAAGATTACATACTATCCGTAGTCAGCCTGTGTCAGCATTTTGCCACGGTTATGGTTTCCTGGGCAGTGTGTTCTAACCTTGTAAATCCTTGTTAGATTATTTACTATTAACATTTGGGAATTCTAGGCAAAGGAATGGTAATGAGTGACTGCAATATTATTAAATAATAACACTAGAAGATTACTTCAATAAATCTAGAAGATCATCACAACAAACGAACAAATTAATTTTAAAATGCAGAGGATAATCTCTTGTGATTTCAGTCAAAGTGAAAAGAGGTGGTGGTTAAATTTAGTGTTAATTATGTAAAGTTAATGGCCTGATGCTCCAAAGTGAAAATGTTGAGTAAGTACCATTGAGTTCAACGTAGGGAAGGTAAATCTCATTTTTTCAAGGTTCTGACATAAGTTGAGAACAATTTTAAAAATTTTCATCCTGTATCTTCGAGACACTTGGAATCCTCCCCCCCCCCCACAATTACAGGAAATTTTGTAGTTTTTCCATGAAATCTATGCAGATAGCCCAGCTACATAGCTTCTCCTGAGAACTGTGCAGCTTTCAGTATGGAAAGGAATGTTTTCAGGCACCCACCTGTGTGTTTTCTGCAAGATTGCTAGTATTTCTATGAAAAGATTGTTTTGTTCCATAGCATCATGGCTCACCTCCCTCCTTCACCCTAAGGTAGCCTTAGTCCTGCCACCAACCTGAAAAGTAGTCACTGGGATGCTGAAGAGATTGTGAACATGTCCTATCAATAAATGAAGAAGGAGGCAGACAAATGGATGGCTTAAACTGAATATCAAAGATGATCAGCAGGAACAGAGAGGATACTCAAAGAATCAAGTTCTAATGACATCAGTTCATTAAAAGGGTTCATTGAAAGGCGAAGAGAAATTTACCAGGGATCAGCAGAGGTGGCAACCTTTAGTATTAGCTATTCTATGTGAATGCAAGAAAGTGGAAACGAATGTTAGCACTGAATTACTAAGTATCAAGACACCTTCCAGAGTTTCAATTAGAACAAGGAGCTGCTTTACATTGGTTGTTAAAGTTCTGCCTGTATTTTTCAGTGAATCACCTTGTATAAGCCTCTTCAACCAGTCTACAGTTGCTACCCAGGAATGGACAAGAATACTATTTCAGCTCATTTTTATAACAATGTGCCAACATTTTCAGCTTTTTTTTTTTCAAAAAGTTCAAGTTGGGAAGAACCTGATTCTTAAAAATGTGCTGAAATTGAAATTGAAAAATTGAAACTGATAGATTTGTCCATCCAGGGGTTTGAGTGCTTAACTCTTAAAGTTTGGATTTGAATCCCTATATATTAGCACTGGCTAATAGTTTCTATGACAAGGGCCAATTATCCTGTCTGGATTTTAGTCAGAACATTGAAGTATGATCCAAGGTCTCCAAGAACAGTTGAGGAAAATTTTAAACTAAAACTATATTTGAGGATTCTTACACATTTTCACACATACACATATCAACCTCAGTTGTCAAATGACTTTCCCAATATCATATATTGGAAGCTAATCTTGCTTGTGTGAAACTATTGGGATTTTTATTTTGACAGAGAGGAGCCCAGTTTTCCACAAACACACGAAAAGGTCTCTGGGTTCTTTATCTGTTTCTGCTTTCTTTCTAAGTTACACTGTTCAAAAACTTCATTTTGTTGATGCTGAAATTGTCTTGTTAAGACCAGCACTACATTGTGCTAAATCAAGGACAAGAGAATGCGTGACCCTTCAGAATGACTCTTATCATCCCCTACCACCAGCCAGGCTGGCTGGAGCTGATGGGAACTGGAGTCCAAAAATATCTGGAGAGCCAGTGATTTCCCAGTCCTATGCTAGAGACTGCAAAGAACAATCCTTCATTTAATTAGAGAAAGCAATAGAACTAAAAACATTGTCCAAGGTCAACTGGAATATCCGCTATAGACTAGGAATAGAACTCACATCTCTTGGGTCCTAGTTCAATGGACCATACACTGTTTTGTTTCTCTGGTGCCCCATTGGACTCCCTCATCTCATCTCGTGCCCATTTCCTTGCTGTCACATCTTATGTACAATTCCTATCCCGGAAGATCCTGCCATCTGGAACAGGCTCTCTTCATCTCTCCGCCTCATTGATTCCCTCTACCCATAAAAAAAAATCTCATTGGAAAACAGCATCTCTCCTGTCTGTACCTCTTAACATTATGCTGCATCACTTCCATTGTCTTAATTCAATTTAGGAATTGTATTTTCATCAACAGAGCAATCCCCGGTACAGCATGCACACAACTGGTGATGAAATACCAAGTTGTGTTGTTCTGAACAGCCTGCCTGCCTGGCATAAAGATTAATACATGTATTTAACTTCTGGAAATGACCACCAAGCTCTCCTTCTTACTTCTTTAGTATTCACTGAGAAATCTCCATTTTATTATCCCTATGAAGTTCCTATGACATCTGATCTGCAGAGTTAACACATTAGCATGCTGTTGACAGCAACAAAGTACACTGGCAAAGGGATAGATAGGATGCAGGGATATTCCACCAGCTTTTCTTAAAGACCATCCCAACTGGGCTCTTTCTGTTATCAATCATCAACTGGAATTAGTTATTCCATCAGACAACAGTAGAAGAAGAGATGGAAAGTGGGGTATAGCTGAGAGACCAATTTCAGTTTGTTTGCCTCCTCTGTGAACTGCTTCCTTTCCAGCTGGTTATTATAAGAATTATTATATAACTCAAATAATAGGTATTTAAATTGCTTTCTCCCTTTTCCTTCTTTAGTCCTTTCCCTTCTGTGTTATAGATTTTAGATTATCCACCTCTTGTCAGGGTCTGTTTTGTTCTTTGTTGGTCAAGGGTTCTAAGTCTTCACTTATTTCATCCCACACACAAGAATGAAAATATTCAGAAACTTTCTTCCTAATAGCTAAGATTACAAGGATTTTTTTCTGTACTTGCCAAGTACTTGTTGCATGTTGGATCTTTGGGCAAAAATTTCGTTTCTTTAGAAAACAATGACTTGTGCAAAACAACGTTTTTGGAATTGGTATATTTCAGGTGAAATGCATATTTGTGCAAAGCGTTGATTTTTTGCAGAACACTTCTTTGTTAAAAAACAAAAACACTGAAGGTGGAGACCAGAAAAGATGCTGTCATTTTGCTCATGCTGAAGAACAAAAATCTGGCAACAGTTGATTTTTCAACAAAGCGTTGCAATGGGTTGGGATGAGAACACGTGCAAATATTGCTTACATCCCTAATCTGATGTGAACTTCTATGGGATGCCTTTCATTTCCATTTCATGGGGGTGGGGATGACTTAAATGTGTATGCGTGTGTGTGTGTGTGTATGTGTATATGTGTGTGTGAATATATGCACACATGCATAAATGCAGACAAGTGGTATACATCTAGGTTGATCTAGATACAGATATCAAATACTCATTCTTTGTACCCTCCTTCTCTCTCTCCCTCCTCTTCCTCTCTCTCATCCCAGTACAAGCCTCTTTGAAGAAAGTCAATAGAGACTCATAATTATTTGTGAAAGAAAGTCAAGTAGAGACACATGATAACTCATGGTAGAATCTGTAGAGACTCACATTTGTTATATATGTGCATATACTACTCTTACACAAAAGTGGTTTGTGGCAGGATGCAGCAAAGAGTCCCTCTTGCTTAGATATATGGATGAATTTATGAAAGCGTTGAAGGTGCAGAAGCCAGTCCCAATGTCTAGCAATTTAGAGTCGTGGCTCTTTTCTTGGAATATCCCTGCATAACAAATTTCTATTGTAGCTGCTGTTAGTATTAATCTCCTCTTCAGTGATAAAAGTCCCCCAGCACCTGTTAGAGATTAATAAGAAGTCTCTGTCATAAGGGAGAGAGAAAGGGGAAGGACAGGGATACTCAGGAATCAGTTCTCAAAGCTGCACTTTTAAGATTTCAAACTCTTTAGAAAAGATGTATGTTGTGTCTGCATGGCATGAACCAGTGACTGAAGTAACTAAAGAATTCAAACTGCATGTATGAATTTTCAGCTCTGTGGATTTGATCTCTCACTGGGATTGAAAATGAATTACAGATGTAGTCTTACTTTCAAGAACAAAGATGGGGCTCTCTGTATTACTCTTTGCTTTTGAAAACCAGCCTGAATGTCATTTTCCTCTAATAAATCCAAACTCACTCACTCTTACACACATAGAGAACCATAGTCCTAAATCCAATTTCAAGTTGCAAATAGAGAAAACCCATAAAGAAATTGCTGAATTGTAAGTCAACCTCTATGTAAATGCCATTGGTTCACTTGCACTCTAGTTGAGACTAACAATTGGACTTAGGACATGCTGATGGAAGGTAGAAATCTTGGGATTCCTGAAATGTTGGACTGTGAAAGATAAATCTGTAGTATTCCATAATGAAAAGAAAACCATGGAAGCCATTTTGTTATTAAAAATGAAAACTGCTACATAAGGTTTCAATATATTCTTGTTCAATCATGTCTTCTTCCAGAATCTGTTCCACTAGCATCCATAGTACTGGTACAAGGACTGCAATGCACTATGACCCACTGACTCATAAGAGCCCAGGGATGGCTGGAAGACATCATGCCCCACTCAGTCAAAATGCTGTCCTTTTGGTGCTTTGTCTAAGCAGCCAATGCTCCCCCACCCCACCCTGAAAGTGACCACTCAAGCACAAACAGGGGAATAGCCAATGGAAGAAGCTAGTCTTTGAATCCAATATCCAATATGTTTTGACCAACAAGCCTGGAATGAAGTTGGATAGGATGATCCTGAAGTTATCCTTGATCTGAAACAGACCTGTCTAATTTTTGGCAGACTTTCGCAAGCAGGTATTCATCTTTTGACTTCTAAATTCTATGCTGTAATATTGTCATAAAGTCAATCCCAAAGGCCATAAGGTATGTAACTGAACATTGATCTAGGTTCAGATTAAATTGGAAGAGATCTTCAAAATGTTTTTTCTACATAGGCTTAGAACAAACTGTGGCTACCACTGCACAGTTCAATTTCTCATTCCCCTAAGGTTTTCCATTTCCCTACCCCAGTAGGCAGTATTCTGTACCTGTAAAGCATGTTCTATATTCACTGGGCTAATTTAATCCAGCTTCAAGGAACTGTAACCCTACTGCACCCCAGATTGTATACAAGGACTGTCACGTCTCCCCTGACCATGGTTTGCAATAATACTCTAATTCCTATGACATCAAAATCTTCCTTTTAAATGTATATGTTGCCTTTATAATTATTTATTAGTTTCATTAGAGTGCTATGGCAATATCATCTTGCATTCCTTGTAAAATTACAACATGGCAGTGGGGGTGGCAGCAAGGGAATAGATACTGATTACTGTGATTGTTAGAAAGAATAAGTAGAGGGAAGATTAACATTCTGAAGATGGTGTATTTATTCATAGATATCATTCAATAAATGACACCCTGCAACCTCATAAAAATGCTAACACCCATTTTCTCATTTATATGTAACCCAAGGGGAAAAATGTTTCTGATTCCAATCATAGTTTATATGGACACACAATACCCTATTTTGTTCCTTAACACTAGCTCATTGCAAAGCAGGCCCACAGAACCTCACATTTCTCTAAATGACATCTAGTGCATTTTCACTCACCTAGCCTTAAATCATTTCTTTGGTTCTTCCTTTCAAGTCATTGGGCATCATTCATAAGCCATCCTTCCACCTCATTGGAGTTATGGCCCTATTTATTTGACAGAAGCTCAGGATCCACATGACTTTTTGCAAGTGATGATCATAACCTGATCTATGGACGAAATGTGTGACTGGTGAAGTCTAAGGCCATTTCCGCACGGGGTGAGGGAGTGGCACGCTCCATGCTTTTGAAAGACCTGTTTCAAGCGGTCTTTCAAAAGCATGCTGGACGACCACTTTGGATCGTTCCGGAGCGGGCTGAGCTGTGGAACTACACTAAGTAGGTCCAACCCAGTCCACTCCCAGGTACAGACGTCCTCCCTGGAGGATGCTGTGCACCGTTTCTTTAAGCCCCTGCGGAAATGGCCTAAGTTTGATGTGAGATTACCAATAGGGCATTCTGGCTAGGCAATTCTGGAACTTGTACAAAACCAAACTAAAAGACACACCCCCCCCCCACAAAAAAACAAAACAAAACACCAAAACCCAAACACTTTCCCAGCATGTGGTAAAAGGTATCGGCAAATCTGCAGGATGAAAGAATTTAGGGTGGATGTGGACACACAGAGATAAAGAGAAGATCTTAAAAATCTGTGTTTTTCTTTGGTACACACAGAGAAGAACATTTAAAAGGGAAAATTATCTGGTTGTGGAATCTCTATGTAAACCCCCCCCCCCCAATGTTCTTGTTTTTCCCTGCAATAGTATTATCTGGTATGATGTGAGTTTTGCTTTTTCTCGCCTTTGATCTTTCTTTCTTGAACCTGAAGTTCTTTCTAGCCTGTATATCAAGAAACTTGCAAATGTTTGTGGGTTAGTCAAAAACAAACTGGAGCAAAATTCCCACAACTTCAGTGCAATAAGTACAGCTATTCCCAAATTGTAATTACTGCCCGTATAGCTGTGAGGATAAGGAGCTTTTCAAAAAAGAAAGTGACACCTATTTGGTACCACAAACCCTGCTGAGCACTGAACTGTGTTTTGCTTTGTACCTGAAAAGTGAACCAAAATGAAATTCTCATTCATCCCTATGCTCTAGCCAATTTTCTCCATTTTTGGGCACCCATTCTCAATCTTAGAAACTAGTTGAAGGAAAAATGCAAAACATTAAACGATGGTCTTCTAACCAACATTTCATTTCTGCTGATCTTCCTTCTCCACATTCCAGTTTGAAGATCAAAGACAAATCTGTTTAGAAATTTTTACTTGCTGTCCTGAACAGATTGTTTTGTTTATGATTGAAACTATACCACTAGAGTAGTAGGTGAGATAAGCATTCAAATAAACTTCCGTCCTGATTCATGTTCACTGAAGACCACATAGGTGAGCTTGTAAAGTTACTCTTAAGAAGCATGGATACAATGGCATCCATAAGTTGTCTGTAACTGAATAGTGACAGGATGATGTGCTCTGAACATTGTTCCAAAACATCATCCTACCACAGCAAAGTTATGGATGGCTTTATTATGTCATTAGATTTATTATTATATTCTTAGGATTAACTTTCCATCTCTATAGGGTAGAAGAAGGTACGTAGTTCTAATGAAGACAGATTTAGGTAGGAACTCTGCTTTTGGGTGTAGTGGATGGATGATCCATGTTGTGGCTTCAAACTCTATGTTTCTCTAACTCTTATTAGTGAATTAATCTATCTTAGTTAATGTTTTGTAACACTTTACTCGCAATGATTTGGTGGAAAGATTTCTGAATAGTTCATGCATGGAAGTGAGGTACAGGGTGAGGCAAAAGTTACAGTTTAATATCTGAGGGTGGTAGTAGAAATGTAATTCTTCTTAAAGGAAGCAATGAGTAATTTTAGCAGTTTTCTTCCTGCTGTGAGAATTTTTTTTTACAAACCATGGAGTTTTCAAAAACTGTTTGCAATTTGGGACTCATCCTGTGCAAAATTTATACATGTCGTTTTGTGCAGAAAATAGTCTTTTTGTTATAGGAAACATCATTTTCTGCACAGAAGAAGAAGCTGTTTCCCTTTGACAAAAACATTATTTTCCATACAAATCAACCACATGCAAATTTTGTAAAGAGTAAGTTTTTAATTAAGGTGCTTTCTGCACAGGAAACAGCTTCTTCTGCACAGAAAATAATATTCCTGTGTGGAAATATTTTCTGCAAAGACAATGTTGTTTCCTGAGCAGAAAGGGCTGTTTTCTGCACAAAAGAACCACATGCAAATTTGGGGGACTACATCCTGGGCTTCCCAAATTCAGTTGGAGCTAGTGGATCCATTGCTGCAAACACAAGGAATTGATTCTCAGTTTTGTGGCTGCTGCTCCCCCAATTATGCCAAGTTCTATGGAAGCTCTCCTAATGTTGAACTTTTGTCAGAAATATGGTCCAGCACCTGGACAGCCCCCTCTACAACTGGGACAAACTGTACAACGAGCAACCATAAAACCAAGACTGGACTCTCCAACACTGCGGTGACATATCCACTGGCTGCCCCATCCAAATTCTAGCTCAACAAAAACTGTCCTATGAAGCCTGTGAAGGTTACGATTAGCTCACATGATCCCTTGCTCGTTTACCCCTCTTTCCCATCAAAAGTACTCTGCTCAGCTTCTCCCCACCATGCTCTTGGCTAGCAACATTTCAGGGACATACTGAATATCTGTGAGGTAAGACTGCTTTGTCCAAACCTCTTGTTTTAGATGTCAAGGGTTTATTGTAATATGGGAGGGAGTGAAGATGAGCAGAGGAAATCTAAACTTGGTGAATTCTGTCACCTATACAGCAGTTTTTTGACAGAAACAATGGCGAGAAGAATGATGCCAACCGTACCACTGATTATTCCACTCTATGAACCAGTTCACATTTGTTAGTGCCTCCATTCATGGCTAAACTCAACATTTCAGCACTCAGTTTCTAATGTCACAGATGAAGCTTAGCAAAGACAAACTAACTCTACAGGTTGCTTTCACCAATGGGAAAGTTGAATGGAACAAGCTAGTAAAATTTTCACTATAACGTGGTCAACCCTACAATTGACAGGGTCTGCGCTATAGGTGATTTATTTTGTTATTTTCTGGTAGGAAATTATGCTTATACAGAGGCAGTGTGGTAAACTGGTTTGATGTCCTGTTTTGGAGGCCATCCAGTTCAGAGCAGAGTCTGTCAGGTAGAAGAAGCAGTAGCAGCCCAGGCATAAGCAGAAGCTTACCTGTCAGTCAATTACGTGTCTTGGGGTTCAAGCAGTCCAGGTCAACATGGCAAGGTGATAAATCATAAGTGTCAATCCAAGGAAGTGGCAAGTAGTGTGGTCAGCAATGAAACGAGGTTCAAAGTCCTTCAGAAACATGAATCAAGAGACAAAAGAAGTTGTTTGCTCCAGAAGGATTAGTTGTCAGCAATTACCTTGTCAGGGAAGCACTGGCATATTTATGATCTGGCAGCCTCCCTTAGCTGTTGCTTGATTAATGAAACATTTGACACTTAAACACTCTGAGTGCCTTCCTTTGTCATTTATACTCAGTTGTAGTAAGTATTGTGGAATCCATGTGACTTCTATAGAGGGTCCCTGTCTGCCTCAAGAACTGGCATGAGCCCCTGTCCTACTACTTTGATGTCTGTGCCAAAGTCTAATACTGGGTCCTGAAAGCAAGGCATGACATTTGAGCACTGAGCTGACTCTGGAGACCAAGTTTCAAATCCTTGCTTGGCTAGGGAAACCCACCGAATGACCTTGAGCAAATCATACTCTCTCAGCCTCAGAAGAAGGCAAAGGAAAACCTTTCAGAACAAATCTCACCAAGCAAAAAAGAACATGATAGGTTCATCTTAGGGTCATCATAAGTCAGAAATGACTTAAGACACACAAGAACAATTTTCTGAACCCCTTATCCAGCTTGGCCACAAAAAGTAGCAGAAACACGAAAGAAGAAAAAAAGTTATATAGCCTTTTTTTGGGGGGGGGGTGAAGGAGGAATAATCAATGGGGAATAGGAAGAATTGGATTTTTAAATTAAGGTGTGGTTTAAGTCAAGTCTGGAGGCCTGAAATGAATCAGTCTGATTTCCAATCACTAAACTTGTGTCTGAACCTAATTTTGTGGCTGGTGCACATTCCATCTCTAAATCTTTAAAGAAATCTACCTGCATTTATTGCTTGCATTTGTTTCTCATCTGACATTTAGCATGGTGACCAACAGACAGACTAGACAGCTCTGCAAGAATAAAGTTATGCTCTTCTACTATTATTCAGTGAGCTATTACCGCCTTATATGCTTGTAAGCTTTTCTTTGAACAATTTAATTTGTTGCAATTAGCGGTGGTGCAATCTTTCAAACTGGAAAGTTTTAGTGTTTATTAAGAGGTTGCCTTCTGTGTTGCAAGACGGTTATCAGCGTGGGTCCAGTCTGGTATTTCCAAGCACATAATTTTCAGATGACTTTCCCCACCTCTCATTTAACCTGACATTTCATTAAATGAGCAGCAAGTGCGTGTATGCTGCTATCCACTGCCTTTATCCTAGCAGATCTACTTGACAGATTCTACTAAATTGAATAGTACTGCACTAGATGGCATGAGAAACATACACATTCAATATCAGAATTCACTTTCTGGGAATGAAAAGTTTTTATCCATTGCCACAAAAAGACTGACCAATATAAAAATGGCCTGGAATAGAGATAGGATTGCTGTCTTCCCAAACTCCCTTCAGATTAAGATATAAATGATCCAGGATCTTTCAAAAACCATTTTCATATTAGCTCTGAAGTATATTTCCAAAGGTCGTAATTTCTTTCAGCAAAGAAAAAAAATATGCACACAGTTGTGTGTAGATATGAAAAATGTGCATGATGAAAAATGTACATACACTTTAAGATGTGCATTAACACCATTTATTCAATGCATGCATTTCAAAATTACACACACACACGCGCACACACACTGTTCAGATAGATTTCTTTGGGAAAAATGTCTTAGGATCTAACACATAATTGGAAACTCCTCAAAACTCTAGGGTGCTGCACTTTCCACTACTGATGGGTGTGTCTGATGCTCCCTGTCACTTCCAAAGATGCTTTTAAAATTACTTAAATTTATGGGGAAATTTTGTGGTAGGTTTACTTGGAGGTTTCCTTCTTCATTTCATTACTACTGAAATATATATCCTCTTATAGCTATCCAAGTGGTAAACCAAAGTACAAAGAAACAGTAGTATAACATAAACAGAACTCAGTAAGACTGTATGACTTTTTAATTAGAAGAGGCATTTTTCTCCTTCTGCTTCACTCAGGCTTCTCTTTTTTCTTTTAGCTTCAGTAAGAGATTTCCCCAGCATTCTTGTCACAATGCAAACATATGGAGCTGGCTTGATATTGAATGGAAAATGAGGGGCTATTTTGTCAATTTACAAAATATTCACTCCTGGAGAAGATGAAAACTAGTAGATTTGGCTTGTTGATGTGGAGTAACACAGCTGCTTCCATTTTTGGACTGTTCTTGGTGGCTTTGGCAATTATCATAATAAGGCTTGCATTTCAACATTTTGGCTCCATGTATTTAAAAAGAAGAAGAAGAAAAGTAGAAGGTGCTGAAAACATACAGTGCATCTGATGTAAAAGAGACACTGTGGTTGGAATCCTGCATCAGAAGACATATATCTGGCATACATAACTACACCTCTGTAGTTGCATCTCTTAGTGCTTTCCTCCAACCCTAACTTTTAAGTGATACTGCTCCCTCCCAACATGGCCAATTTCTGTGTTGTTGGAGCGTAGAGGATCAGTAGAGATGCATTCATTTTCCTGCACATCAATGTGCTGCAACAGGCATCCACAGGAACCTCTTGGGATCTACAGAGGTCCCTGAAGATAATATCCTTGTTGCAAGTCCAACTACAAAAAATAGCTGGACACATTTCCTCTGATACCTCCATGATCTTCTCATTTTCTGGAAAAGGTCATAGAAAGGGCTGCATCATTTAAAGGGTGGATTGGAGAGTAGCAAATGGAGACACAAGTACAGAATCGTACCTGCATGTCACATATATGTGTCCCAGTGCAGAATGCAACTGGAGTCTTAGGATGTATAAAATAAGATTTGATTTTTCAGATTAGCCCAATATGTTTTGATCAAGTATGTATGGCTTTCTGCAGGGGATGTTAGTAGGAGATATAATACATATGTAATAAGAACTATAGGCAAGCCATAGACTAAAGAATTACACACACACACACACATATATATATGCATGTGTGTCTCAGATCAAATTGTTCATAAAATACAGCTCCTTCTCTGCTACCAAGCTGTTGTGTTTAGGATGCCCTTATACACACAGGAGAAAAAAAATGCAAAAGTATAATGCTTTGCCTCCTACTTTGAGAACTCTCAGTTGTCAGGCGTAAGCTCTAAATACAATTAAGAAAAAAAAATCCAGCAGTTAATTTTCATATTGAAGCACTATTTTACATGCATTCAGTTTTAGCAGGCTTAACATACTCTTTTTAACTCGTCCTTCCCCCCTCCCCATTTGAGTCTAGGGAATGGGGTGTCTTTGGCCTGGGGGTGGTCTCTCTGTTAAGTTATGACTAGCTTATTTCATTTAAAATGGGTTGCCATTGGGACCCGGGATGTTTTCTTCGGAGCATAAGTGAGAGAGAGGTCAGAGGGGTAACAGCCTCACTCCTTTGCAGAACCTTGCAAACAGTTACCCAGCAGTTCTGCCTTGAACCAAGTGGGAATGAAGTATTGCTACACCACTGCATAACAAGCCATGGCATGAACACATTTTTAAAGAAATTGTAACTGGATGACCCCCTCCGCCACACAAAAGGTTAATGAGTTGAAGCTTCTCTACTACATAGAATCCAAATACTCAGACTGTGTTGAAAGAGATTTTAAAAAAGAAAAAAAAATAAGCAAAACTATTTTTTTAAAAAAAACAGGGACTATTTTTATTTTGTTTGTTTGCATTAACTTGAATCATAGAATCATAGAATCATAGAAATGTAGAGTTGGAAGAGACCACAAGGGCCATCCAGTCCAACCCCCTGCCATGCAGGAATACCCTCAAAGCACTCCCAACAGATGGCCATCCAGCCTCTGCTTAAAAACCTCCTAGGAAGGAGACTCCACTACACTCCGAGGCAGCATATTCCACTGCCGGACAGCCATGACCGTCAGGAAGTTCTTCCTGAGGTTCAGGTGGAATCTCCTTTCCTGCAGCTTGAATCCATTGCTCCTGGTCCTGGTCTCTGGAGCCGCAGAAAACAAGCCCTCTCCTTCCTCTACATAGCATCCCTTCAAATATTTAAACATGGCTATCATGTCCCCTCTTAACCTTCTCTTCTGCAGACTAAACATACCCAGCTCTCTAAGTCTATCCTCATAGGGCTTGGCTTCCAGGCCCTTCACCATTTTGGTTGCCCTCCTCTGGACCTGCTCCAGCTTGACCATGTCCTTCTTGAATTGGGGTGCCCAGAACTGGACACAGTATTCAAGATGAGGTCTAACCAAAGCAGAGTAGAGTGGTACCAGTACCTCCCTCGATCTAGACACCATACTCCTATTGATGCAGCTGAGAATTGCATTGGCTTTCTTGGCTGCCGCATCACACTGCTGACTCATGTTCAGCTTGTAGTCTATTAAGACTCCTAGATCCCTTTCACATATACTGCTATCCAGCCACATGTCTCCCATCCTATATTTCTGCATTCCATTTTTTCTACTTAAGTGTAGGACCTTACACTTCTCTCTGTTGAATTTCATTTTGTTAGCCTTGGCCCAGCTCTCCAATCTGTCCAGGTCATTTTGAATTTTGATCCTGTCCTCTGGCGTATTAGCAACCCCTCCCATTTTGGTGTCATCTGCAAATTTGATGAGCATGCCCTCTATTCCTTCATCCAAGTCGTTGATGAAAATATCGAACAGCACTGGGCCCAGGACAGAACCCTGTGGCACCCCGCTAGTCACTTCTCTCCAGGATGAAAAGCAGCCATTGGTGAGCACCCTTTGGGAACGGTCAGTCAACCAGTTACAGATCCACCTGACAGTAGCTCTGTCCAGCCCACATTTTACTAGCTTCTTTGCAAGAATGTCATGGGGAACTTTGTCAAAGGTCTTACTGAAATCGAGATATGCTACATCCACAGCATTCCCTTCATCTATCAAGCTAGTAACTCTATCGAAAAAGAGATAAGATTAGTGTGGCATGACTTATTTTTGAGAAATCCATGTCGACTTCTCATGATTACCGCATTGCTTTCTAAGTGATTAGAAACTGACTGCTTAATGATCTGCTCCAGAATCTTTCCGGGTATTGATGTCAGGCTGACTGGGTGATAATGATTTGGGTCCTCTTTTTTTCCCTTCTTGAAGATGGGGACAACATTTGCCCTCTTCCAGTCTGCTGGAACTTCTCTCGTCCTCTAAGATTTCTCAAAGATTATAGCAAGCGGTTCCGAAATGACCTCTGCCAGTTCTTTGAATATCCTAGGATGCAATTCATCTGGCCCTGGAGACTTGAATTCATCCAGTGTGGCCAGGTATTCTTGTACCACCTTTCTACCTATTATTTGCCGTATTTCCCCTGCTTCCTCCCCTGCTCCCCAACCGCTAGGTTGAGTGCTTGTATCCTTCTGGGAAAAAACTGAGGCAAAGAAGGTGTTAAGTAGTTCTGCCTTTTCTCTTCCCCCTGTTAGTAATTCGCCATCTTCTCTGAGCAGCGACCCTATCGCCTCTTTCTTTTTCCTTTTGCTACGGACATATTTAAAAAAGCCCTTTTTATTGTTTTTAATGTCTCTGGCCAGCCTAAGTTCGTTCTGTGCTTTAGCCTTTCTGACCTTCTCCCTACATCTCCTGGCTACTTGCTTAAATTCTTCTTTGGTGGTTTCCCCCCTTTTCCATTTCCTGTACACGTTTCTCTTAACGCTTAGCTCAGCTGAGAGTTCTTTAATCAACCATTTCTTCAGATGCCTTCCATTTTTCCTCCTCATTGGCACAGTTTTAGACTGTGCCTTCAGTATCTCCCTTTTAAGGAGCTCCCATGCCTCCTGAATTCCTTTCTCTTTCACTATTCTTGACCACGGAATTTCAGCCAGCGGCTCCTTAAGTTTACAGAAGTCCGCTTTTTTAAAATCTAAGACGAGTGTCTGGCTGCACTTATCTTCTCCTTCCCACTGAATGCCAAATTCCAATAGGGCATGGTCACTCCCCTCTAAAGATCCAACCACTTCTACCTCATTAACAAGGTCATCCCTGTTGGTCAGGATCAGATCTAGAATATTTGATCCCCTTGTCACCTCTTCCACCTTCTGGACCATGAAATTGTCTGCAAGACAAGCAAGAAACTTGCTGGACCTTGCTGTCCTGGCAGAGTTTGACTGCCAACATATATCCGGGTAATTGAAATCTCCTATTATTACTGTATCTCTCCTTTTTGAATGCACGGTCGTTTGGTTGAGGAAGGCATCATCAAAGTCCTCAGTCTGGGTTGGAGGTCTGTAGTAAACCCCCACCAGAATATCCCTATTGTTTCTCGCTCCCTTAATTCTCACCCAGATGCTCTCGACTTGGCTTTCTGGGTTTAAGTCATGGATCTCTTCACAGGTGAAAACATCCTTGACATACAAGGCTACTCCTCCTCCTTTCTTGTTTGGTCTATTTCTACAAAATAGGCTATACCCCTCTATTCCTACATTCCAATCCTGAGACTCATCCCACCAGGTCTCAATGATGCCTATCAAATTGTATTTATTTTGTTGTACTCGGAGTTCAAATTCATCTTGCTTGTTTCCCATACTCTGCGCGTTAGTGTAGAGACACTTAAATCCCTGGGCCCCTCCTGCAAGTCCTGTACTATAGTTTCTACTCCTCCCACCATTGGACGCTTGTACTACTTGGTCAGTATCATTTGGGCCTTTTCCCCCTGCACTCGCCAAGTCTTTGCCCTGAATAATATTGTCTCCCTCCCCAGCGGAACTTAGTTTAAAGACCTCTTAATCCTCCGTGCAAGACTGTTTGCAAAAACATTCCTGCCAAGTTTCATGAGGTGCAGCCCATCCCTTGCCAGAAGCCCACGTTCACAGAAATTCAGGAAGTGTTCCAAAAACCCAAACCGTTGCCGGCGGCACCATGTGCGGAGCCAGTTGTTGACCTGTGCTATAACCCTTTCCCTTCATGCGCCATATCCTTGAACAGGGAGGAGAGATGAAATGACCACCTGCGCACCAAGGTCCTTAAGCTTTGTCCCCATAAGCTCGTAGTCCTTTGCGATGTGGTAAAAGCTGTGCCTCGCAGTGTCATTGGTTCCAACATGAACCACAATGAGGGGCTTATGGTCAGTGGGCTTGACCAGCCTGGTTAGCCTCTCCGTTATGTGGTTGATCTTGGCCCCAGGAAGACAGCAGACTTCTCGATAGAACTTGTCAGGTTTGCAAATTGCCGGTTCAGTTCCTCTGAGCAAGGAGTCCCCAACAACCAGAACTCGCCTCCTCTGAGGCTTGTCCGGGGCTCCTCGATGAGCAGGTTCTTCTACGACTGCCTGGGCACTCTGTTGAGGCTGGGAGTGTTGATCTAGTTCCTGTTGCCGAAGTTGGATTCCTTCTTGTTGACAATCTGTTCCCTCCTCCTGGTGCTCCTCATCGTTCATAAGGCCAAGAACTTTGAAGCGATTGTGTAGGTTGAGAGTCTCTGTTTCCTTCCTGGTCCTCCTACTCCTCTGTGTGACATTCCTCCAAGCATCCATTTATTGGCCCAGTGTGCTCACTTCCTGATCTGGCAGCTCCCACGCGCATTCGGTCTTCAGGAAGTTCTTCTCTGCCCTATCCAAAAACTCCTCACCTTCCCTAATAAGACAAAGATTAGAAACTCGTGCCTCCAGCTGGTGAACCTTCTCCTCCAAGAAGGTCACCAGCTTGCACTTGGTGCAGGTGTACCCGACAACATCTTGTGGCAAGAAAAGGAACATCCCACAAGTGCTACAGGTGACCGCGGCAGCTCCCTCACCATCCATCCTTGATACTACAGAGAGTAGTACAGGGAGTAGGTCTAGAAAGAATAACAGGGCTTTCTTTCTAAAATTCAGCGGAATCAAGTATGTCTCCTCTGCTGATCGCCAAGGGATGAATTGGAAGGGTTGAAGAAGAGGGCTTCAACTGTGCTCGCCTTTGGGAGGTCCTAATAAGACTCCTCCCCCCTAGCTGGCTCCTCCCCCTCGTTAGTCAGACCGTGTGCTCAGGAAGAGCACACGGCCAGCACAAGGAGACCTAACAAAAACAAGCAAACAAACAGACAAACAGGCAAGCACAGCCCCACAAGCCTGCAAACAACACCTGGTCAAGGATGTCTTCACAGACCCAGCTCACCCTCTGCTCTCTCCTCTGAAGAAGGCATTGAAACAAGCATGGTAACAGCACCGTTCACTGACTGAATTGTATGCATCCATTTGTCTCCACTGAGTGTCCAGAAGCCAGGAATGGTTGTCGATTTGGGTTCATAATTATAAATTAAAAATATCTTGCAGGAAATTGCAATAGCAGGCTTAGCCCCTAAGCTAAGCCATTTATTAAAGTGTGAATAGAGAGGTCCCATTCATTCCCCTTCCATAAATATACATAAGAAACTGTAGCAACTTGCTTTCCCCCTTGATTTTATACTAGTTGAAAGTTCTAAAAGGGGTTCTGGGATTAGTTTGCCCCATGCAAAAACTTTTAGTTTCCCTTGGGGGTTGTTTAGCTTCAGCATGTCAAAAACAGTGCTTTATTGGTTGGCACCGTGCAACACCTGAAATCCATTTTTATACCACTGGGAGGAATTCAGAATAACCTCTTCTAGGAGGATTACTTTGTACAAATACATTCCTGGAAATGCAGCCGATTTGGAACACAGAAGGTGTAGAATTAAGCTGCTGTGTTTGCACAACTTGGGAGCTCAGAGGAAAGGACACAGAAGTGCTGAAACATTAGCGAAAAACCCTGATTTTTCTTCTTCTTATCCAGCTAATGAATGTTTAACCAGAAAATGCCAAGTGTTTACACACTCCATTTTAATAATATATTCTCAGCTTTAACCTTGGGTGTTCATTTTACTACATGAGTAATAAAGGTTCACTACAATAATATGTATTGACAGAGTTGAATCAGTGGCATAGCCCTGCAAACTCTGTCAAAGATCATTTCAAAGAAGTTTTAAGACATCTGTCCATGCGTATGGCCATGTAGCTATGGGGAACTTCCTTCTCCTTAGAGACTTTTTTTTTAAAAGTAATCTTAGTGATTTTGAGAGTCTTGCCAAAATGCCATGTCACCCCTTCCAAATCTTGTTGTGAGACAAAATACACCTGGCCTCTGAAATATGCAAATTTGTGTATCCTACACATTTGCAAAATACAAATGATTAAAAAATATTGCATAGTTGTGAAATACACACTATAATCAATAAGGAAATGCATGCATTGAGATAAATACATGAAAAAATGCATATATTATGAGACAATATTTGAAATGCTGGGATCCACATGGAACAGCACTGGGAATCTCAGAGAAATCCGTCATGCAACTCAATGGTACTGGATTTTCTCTTGCTCTGTAGAGGCAGCACCTTCATTAGACTGGACTGAATGATCAGGCAAGAAAGATCTACTACCTTCAAAATCTATGTACATATTTATGTATACATCTGTGGAAAATATTGTTAAAGTGATGGATGATGAATGAATGGGATGCACATGAAAGAGAAGAGTGAAGGAGCACATCTATGGATGTACAAATGCATATGAGTTTGTGTTAGCATGCCTTGTAGAAAAACACATATTATTTTGCTTGTTATTTTCTGCCCCAAATCTGCTAGCATGAAAAAAAAAATCCAGAAAGCCTACTCTTTGACCAACAGAGCAAAAAAGAGTGCCTGGCCCATTCAAACACATGCAGAACATATTTAGGCCACACACCCATCTAAAAATCATCATGCAAGCATTTGCACATTTTGGAAAATTATTCAAGGGAAACTCATCTTTGACTTGCAGAAAGCAGATGTCTCTTAGAACATTTCAGTAGAGTAGGGCTTTGGCAGGACTCTCCATGGGTTTTGAAGGGCTATACTGCACCCCATCACATATTAGGCTGCATGGGTTTCATGTAGGGAAATGCATTCAGACTGCTTGGGGAACTTGGGCAGGAAGGAGACTACTGGCCTTTGGGAGCTTGTGAAGGGCAGAACTCAAAGTTTCAGGAACAGCCAAAGATGCACATTCCCATTTGCTTCCAAAGCCGCATCCAGACAGCTAAGGAAATGTTTAGACCCTCTGCACCATGAGCAGGCAAAGTGCAGCCCTCCTGTTGTGGTTGCACTACAAATCCCTGGATTCTTCAGTATTGGTTTTTCTGATTAGGGCTGATGGGAGTTGTAGTCCAGAAACATCTGAAGCATTGCAGCTTGCCCATCCCTGAGAAATAGGGATGTATATGCAGGTTGTGAGGTCAGCACTATATGCAAAAGTTTGTTTATGTACACAGATGTCTTTTGCTGAGTCAGATTCAGGACAAGGATCTGTCTCACCACAGAGGTCAGAGTGATATGTATACAAAACCTGGTTTTCTCTCTAGCAACACATCAGATATGGAACTTCCTCTTAAGGAAAGTCAGATTGGTTCAATCCCTTTTGAGCTTACAGTGGGTAGTGAGGACTCCACTGTTTTCCTTTGGTCATTAAAAACAGGGTTGGTTTTTGGAACTGCTGTGTGTGTTTTTTTAAAAAATTCTTCTGGTTTGTTTTAAAGGAATACCTTAATAAAAAAAAAATCTGTCTAAAAAAACCCAAAGGAACAGCGAAAGATAAATTATCAAAAAGTAAACGAAGTTGGAACCTATTGTCCCAGTTTATTGAATCTGGAGTGTCATTTACTTCAAAACATTTAGTTCAAAAAACAAAAACAAACAAAAAATAACTGTAAGACAAGGAGTCATTAAATGCAGCCAGAAACACACAAGCACCAAGAACATTACCAGCCAGGTAGACAGAATGGTTGCAAGCAACAAGGACTCCCAACAGCTGCTATGAGATTTATAGGGGGCTGAATCTGGAGGTCAGGTGCTTGATTAGTCAGCATTTCCTATTTTCACAGACATTCAGTTCTGCAAAGGTGCTCCTTCTCTCATTGTTATGCTTCAAAACACAGGGATGTCACTCCACTGTCTTTCATGTCTTGCTGAAGAGAGAGAGACCCCTCAGCTTCTTCAGCCACTAGCTTCTCAGAGTCAGCGAGTAGGCCATTATCCAGAACCATAAGCTCCTCACAACCCAACTTCTCTGTATCAGATTCCTTAGATACCTAAAAGTGAGTTGACACTTGCTACCATTTTTCTTGACTTTTATTCTGCTTTGACAGAGTTCTATTCTGTGTCCGTTATTCCCCTTTCTGTAGTTGTCCCTGAAACTAAGCTACACTATGATGTAGCATTGTTATAGGCCCTACAGGTGATAATGTAGACATGTGGGAGCTGCATACCCTAACTGGAGATGGCCATGGCAGCTTTTTGCTTCCATGGCAATGGAGTATTCAGTCCACTCCTGGTTTTAGGCCATCCACACAGCATCGCTATAATGCTATAGCAGCAGGTTGTTACTGGTCCAGGAGCTGTGCTTCTGCATGATTGTCACTATCCAGCTGCTATCCTTTCCCCAAGCATCACCAAATTGCCATATTGTATTTCCAGAAAAAAGTCCGTTAAGAGTCCCCTATATAGTGCTTCGATCCCATCAGCCGTCGTAGTGCAGTACCATTATAGTGCTTGATAGCATTTCCCATTATGGTGGATCCAGCAATGGGTGGGCCATGGGTGTGCCCAGCTCGTTCCTCCCTCAGCAACTCCAATGGCATGGTAATTTTCTATCACCTCTCCTTGTTTATTTTAAACATCTCCTTTGAGTCACTACTTTTTATTTTTTAAATACATTTTTAAATGGTATAAGGCAAAAGTGCAATAGCATACTAGCATGGCATGCTGTTACAACATAGCTGTGTTAGTACAGTTTCCAAAAACAAAAACAAAAAATATCACTGCCCAACCAGTATTGTATTTGTATTTCTTTTCTATTCCCCCCCCCCCGCCCCACTAACATATGGTTTTATCATTGGAAGCAAGCCTCTAAGCTAAAATGGTGATATTGTAAGTCTCACCATCAATCAGGGCAGTAGAGTAGGGTGAAGACAGGGCACAGGAGTGGCCAAGGATGCTGTAATGCAGAAGGAGTGTGGGTAGCAATACCACTACCCATCTGCTAAAGAGGGAAGGATCCAGAAAAGAGTGTCGCTAACCCAATAGCATTGTGTGAATGGCAATGCTGCCATTATAATGGTATAATGTGCTAATAGCCTCTAGTGTGGAAATGGCCTTAGTCTAAACATTAAAGGAGCTGACTAAGATCCTGGACTTATATTGTGCATAGCCCTGGGGCTGAAGCTAGCTCTTTTGAATTGCCAAACTAGTTTTCTGGGACAGCCTCACACCCTTTGCCATAGCGTCATTTGCTGGTGTCTCAGATTTTGTATTTCTTTTCTATTTCCCACCCCCTACTAACATATGGTTTTATCACTGGAAGCAAGCCTCTAAGCTAAAATGGTGATATTGTAAGTCTCACTATTTTGCTTTTGATCACATTCACCATTGAAATATGGTCTCTAAACAAAGCTTGAAATATGTGATTTGAAAATGTTACATGTTAGAAACTGCAAAATTAACTCATTACCATCAACACTAACAGGAGAATTTGTTTGATTAGCTCCGTTATTGAGATTCACCTTGCTATCTGAAGTGTTAGTTTCTAGGACAGAACAGAGAATTTGCAGAGGATTGTGTGGAAGTTGTCACAGTTGACCTGCAGGGCATCTTTCAAACTGCTCTTTTTCTAATTTTAAAGTTGCCTTTCCCGACCTTTTTTTTTCAAATGGACTATATAGCCCATAATACAATTGTTTCCTTGGAATGGTGAGAGTCCGGTTTATCTAGAACCTGTAAGGTTGGAGAATGTCATCCTAAAGTATAAGATCTCATCTAAAAACGTGTCCAAGTACCTTTTCTCACTGATGTGTGCCCCTATGGTTTTTCTATTGTCCCATCCTCACCAACATTCCTTACTCTTCCAATAACACATTGTGTATTAAAGGTTAATAAGGAATGATGTTGAAAGAAGGGTGAGAATAATGTGCCTCTGCAAATTACGTTGAACTGAGACTTCCAGAATTATTCCCCATTGGCTATATTGGCTAGAGCTACTGGGGCAGGGCTTAAGGAAAATGTTCCATTTAATTATCCAAGTAACCAGCACTCTATTTGCGATAATATGGACAATGAACAGTTACAAAGGGGTTCAATGTGATTTACTTGTGAGCAGATATGGGGATATTACTTTGCCTGGGGACACAGCCATACAATACATTTCCTCCAGTCCTAATCTTTTTCTCTCTAGACCTTCCTTGTTTATGGAATCTGCCAGAGTAGGAGTCATCTACTCTAATGAATTCCAATGCTCTAACACCAATGAACTCAGTGAAGCATAGGATTAACTTCAGTGTTAATTGGAAAATCTAGTTAGTTAAGCCGAAATGCTACAAAAAATTGCATGAGTTAATAACTTAATGAGTAAATCAACCAATTATTTCTAATTACTTCTGAGAAACTACTTCTGCAGAAAGAGGATGTCCACTCTAGAATCTGTGGGCATTTCTGATTGGAGAGGAAATCCTCCTGAGATCTTTGAGGTGCTCGAGTATATGTATGTGTACGTACACTACTGGCCACATCTACAATCTTATATAAGTATTCATTCATTACCTTTATATTCCATACTTTTTCCAATAAGTTTAGGATGTTATATGTGGTTCTCCTCTTTCCCATTTTATCCTCACAACAGTCCTGCCAAGTAGGTCAGATTAGCTCAAGATTTTACGGTCAGTTTTACGGGATTAAAATGTGGTCCTCCCAAGTACTTGTTCAATACATCACATTGTGGACCATTATACCACACTGCTGAGAACAGGTCAGCCCAGTGGAAGTGAAGGTATAGCTAGCACTGTAGCTTTTCTTCCTTTTCTATGAGTGGCCCCCAGATAGGACAGAAGATTGTGCTATATGGGAAAGAAACACATGAAAAGGATATCTAAAACAAACACCTGATACCTACCTTTATTGTATGTATCTAGGCTCCCCAAAAGTCAACAGCTACTTGTAACAGTCATCACTGTCATCTTGACACTGTCATTGAGAAGATGACTAGTATACCATCCGATTGTATAACCTCCAAATGGTATCTTTTTCCTGCATCTTGATGGGAACTCAGCTGCACAGTCATGAGATGCAAATGCCATGATTAGATCTATTCTTCCTTCATTGCACAGATAGAAGATGTGAAACATTTGCTGAATGTATGAAACAAGGCTCATAAATCAGTACTATGGTATGTGTTTTGTTTTGTTTTTCAGAGAATGTAGTCAGAAAATTCTAGGGATCTTTGGCAAGAACACTGTGAAACTGATAGCTTTCCCAAAGGAAAAATTCACTTGGAGATAATTCCATGGAAGGATAATATATTGATTCCTATGGGTTAAGAGGGCAAATGTATTTTTAAACCTTCCCCTTTCATGAAACAAAGGGAACAGGGAGTTGCTAGCATATTGTCAAGAATGACATGACTGCCTACACTGGGGTAGGTAGCTTCTTTGGCAATAAAAGCTACATTCAACAACCTCCCTGCCCAAATGAAAACCACTATACCACTTACAGTTCCTCTGATTTATTGTCCCAGCTTCCCCATCTTTCATAAATGCAGGAGTTTTTGCCTTAATTTGTGGTTCATATCCATGTATACATGCACACAAACATACACACACACAAATAATGCTTAAAAACATTTTGTTCTGAAATACATATTTCTACATGTTTTAAAAATCAAAACATGAATTTTGAAATTATTTAACCTGAAAATAAACACATCTAAATGCATTATGATAAGTTCTGTGTGTGAAATACATGCATGAAAATGTGCAATTTGGTGGATAGATGCTCTCCAGAGTCTACAACATCAATTTTTTCCTACTGTAATACCAATCTGTTGAATTTTGTACTCTCCTCACCTTTCCTGATTACATCCGAATTGGGAGAGGAGAAGCATCCAAAGCCTTGAAATACCAGGGCCACAAACTGTGCCCATAGGATAGTTCCTGATAGTATCACTGGGGTAGGCCCTATTGATGACACAAAGGATGGTCCCTGTCATGTCTCCTTCCTTCACCAAGTCATCATGATGATCATTATCACCACCATGATCACCACCACCATCATCTCGTTAAGAAACAACACATTTTGAAGGGGATGATGATGACATTGACAATCATGATCATAGCACAGTGGAAGAAGAGACCAACAGGGTAATCCTATCTATGCATATCAGTACAGAAGCAAGCCCTATGGAGTTCAATGAGACTTTAAAATGCAGAGAATGTAACACAGAATAGCTATGGTTTCAAGGTTTTCTTTGTGGAAGGAGACCAAAGCACAAAAAGTTGTTGAGGGGGGACAAGAAAGGAAAGAAATGGTACATGGAGATAAAAAGAGAGAAGGAGAGTGCAGAATGAGGGGAAAGACAAATGTAACCTGATGTATCACATCAGACATACACTTTCATCTCATACAGTGCTCTTGCCCTGAGATTCATCTCCTTTTCCCTGAGCTCTAGAGGAAAAAGACACAGGCCCAGAGATCTAGGAACCCTAATTTACATAGTGCTCATTTAAGCAAAATGTCAACAGCAACAAAAAGGAGTGGGTGGGCAGGAAGCATGAACCAGGTGCAAATCATGTTACTGCTCATTAGTAATATATACTCCTAAAATAAAGTGGTAATAAAAATAATTAGTCCAGGAGGCATGAACCAGATGCAAATCATATTGGAATGTGCAAAGATCAAATTCCTCAAGCATTCTTAATATTTTGTAAAGCAGAGCTTTCTTTTATCACCTCTTTACATATACCTAGAGCCAAAGAGATGTTACTTAACTTGTTTGCTAGCAAAAGTTAGAAGTTTGCATCTTAGAACAAGGGTGGCTAATTACAAGGAAGGGAGGTGTTGGCCAATTTTCACCTTTTTACACTCTATGGACTAACACAGCATGGTGGCAGTGAACTGGAATCAATGTCCCATCACTTTTGGTTTCTGGACAGATTATTTTTTCACTAGCGGGGTATAATGAGCAGAGGTCTACTCATGTAGAAAAGGCTATCCTATTGGCATTTTTCCTTGTTGGAAGCAAAAACAGCAATGCTGCAGCAAGTAATGTACACCAGTGGAAGACAGGCATAGAAAAGTAGACAGAAAAGTGAGTCATATCATCTTCTTTTTTGACTATACAGTTTGTTGCCCTTAAGGCTTGCTCCTTCTCCCAGCTAAAGACAGGCAAATAGTGCATGGGGTCTCTGTAACGTCTTGTTACTGCCCTGGCTAGTCCGAGCTTTGGGGATATTAAAAGATATCCTGTTGATATCATAATTTGGCTTCACTTATCTATTCCCTTCCACGTGCTTGCGAGGCCCCCGGACAAGCACGCATATAGGCTCGGCCGATTATCGCCGTGATATTCCTAGATAATACAGGCAGGCCAGAAAATAGCCGACTCACCACTTTAGAAGACCTCCAGGCAAGTACTTTAATTAGGTATGCACGCAACCTACAAAAGATCCTCTGCCTCGCGCTGGCAGCTTGATGATCAAGCTATACAACGCTCAAGTATTCCGCATTTGCATACTGGCTACTCTATTGAGAACCTCTGCGATAACTCAATCATTCCGATTCTGACCTTTCGGAGGCTTTGTCTCCAACTCCAAATCTATTGTTTTCCCCCAAGTACGGCATAGCCTACAGTCACAATTCTCCTTATAAAAACCCTTGATTCTGAGACCTTCCTTGGATCGCTCCCGAGTTTCATACCACCTTGCTGCTGCTTTGCTTGGCAAGCCTCCCCTCAGCTCCATGTGCTGAGCTGCATCGCACCCCAGCCTCGCTCTCTATTTTTCCGGGCTTCAGGACAGGTGGAGTATCACCCAAACCAGCAACTCCTCTAAAAATCCCTCTATACCACTCCAACCTTTATTTCTTTAGTTATCTTGTGTGAGTGTCCCACATACACTGTTTTGCTTGTGTTTGTAATAAAACATCATTTATTCCTTCAACTTCTGTGTGCTCCTTGACTCGGCCTGACCCTGTAGACATGGGGTTCAAGATCTCTCTATGTTACCCTGCCTCTCGTAACGCTAAGCAGTGCTCTGAGCTGATTTTCCCCACCTTTAGTTGAGCACATTTTGGTGTCCCTCCCGGGACCCCCAGTACACAGGGTAACAGTCTGTCTGGGCAGACCTGCACATATGGAAGTCAGTTCTAGAGGAGCTCATAGTTAAGGTTAGGGCTTTTTCTCTTCTATGGTCTCTGCATGGCTTTTTTGAAAATAGAAATGAAAGTTTCTTTTTTTCTCATTATGATGAAACCTGATTAATAGCCACGAACTCATCATCAACCCATTCAGCTTTTAGTTAGCAAAATGTTTGGGAACTATGACTAGAGCATGGAAAAAAACCCACTCCCAAAACTGCCTCAACATATTATACTGAGCCACTGCTATCTTACGGTAAAGTAAAATAATATGTTGGAGGGGAAAATGCCTTTGGATCAAAGTAGCCTTTGCACTTACTGATTTGGATTCAAGGGAATCACTAAAAATATAGCAAGATTCACCACGAAGAAGTAGGCAAAGATAAGATAAGAAGGAACTGCTCAGCTATAGCCTTTTCCTTCTTCAGCTACATAAAGAGATAACACAGGCCCTTTTTGCACGGCATTTGCCATGCGAAAGGGCCCTTCGAGTATCTTGTGAATGCGAGGAGTGGTCCACATGACACACTCACAATTACGCAATGCTTCAGGGTCTGGCAGGTGCCGCTCGCACACTTTTTCATTTTCGGCTTTGAGCCAAAAATGATGCGTGATCACGCATCGCTCTGGGGCCCTGCGTGCACTTGCCATGCATGTGGAGCTCTGAAGCCACGGCGCTCGCACTTCCTGCCCCAGCGCAGCCTGGGAAACTCCCAGGCTGCACTGCAGAAGGAAGAGGCGGGCCTCTCCCGCAAGCAGGCAGCAGCTGTGGAGCTGAAGGAACTGGGACCTGAGAGCCTCTTCCTGGATGCTGCTCACGCAATCCGCTCACCCCAGCTCTGTGAAAAGGTGTGTTGTAGAAAGGGCCATAATTAAGAATGGAAGTGTCTCCTGATATATCAAAGTGTATACCTCCCCAAGTATGTAGCTTGTTTTTTTTTTCTTCAAAGATGTGTTCAAAGAAATTGCAAAATCTACTTTTTCAAAATCAATGTTGAGCCATAGCAGATGCAGGAGAGCATAGTGCACATTCATTCCATGTGTATATTTGACATTTTAGTCTCTTCTCTTCAAAACTGCCTAAAACTATCCTATTTTTGCAGGTGGTGGGTCTGTTCACCTGGATACATCTATTTCTATGGAAAGAAAGGAGTCTTTTTTCTTGACCTGTATGGTTGTTTTAATTATGTGCATGTGTGATTTGCAACAGTATGTCTTTAGCCTCCAATAAGATAGTGAGTCACTAGGGCAGACACCAAGTTCTTCAAGAGTAAGATAGATCTTTAGTAACAACCTGTTATGAGTACAGATTACTTCTTTAAGAACAGGAAACATGAGATTTAGTTTAACAGCTTGCAACTGGTTGGGGATGGAATATCACATTTGCTCCATAGCCCTTTGCTGTTTCAAAGTTCTGCCATTGTGTGATGCTTAGAAAGGGCTTCTTGCTAACATCCTTTGTGTGGTAAGAGTTGTTTGGTATTTGTAACCTGTCTGTTGTTCACAACCTTTTTCATAATGCGGAGGTGAAGCTTATATTGATATGACAGCAATGGATGTTTTGGAGATGCACAAATGAAACTACCGTGTTGGGTTTTTTAGTAACACAAATTAAGGTTCAATTGTTTTTATTTTGGTATATGGTATTGAGTTCCATTTGAAGCTAGTCTGAATTGAAAACTAGTTTAAAGTTTGTTAAAAAAAGGAAGAGAAAGTCAGGTTTACAAGACTGGGAAAGGCTGGTACCATTGGACCCCTTCCAAGGCACAAATCACAAAAGATACCCAATGGCATTAAGCTTTGTAGTTCTCTAATCTTCTCTTCTGGCATTTTTACTGCTCGAACAATACAGAATCTACTTGTATGCAAACTCAGCTCACCTATGAAGAGAATAAATGGGATAATTCTGAATGGGGCAAAAGAACTTTCTTTTCCTAAGAATAACATAATATAGGTGTCTGACTCCAAGTGAGATAAAGACTAACAGAGAGTTGAGTTTGGTCTCATATGATAGTTAATGTTAGAGAATTTGCTGTCTCTGTCCAAAGCTGAATCAAGTTTTTTACACTGAACAAATGGTATCACCAAATTTAGTCTGTGGTCTGCAGCACCATCATGAGTTACTGAATGCCAGCTCTTCCCTGACTAGGAAAGACCAAATTGAGGGTAAAGCTGGCTTCATTTTTTTGCATGTCCTCTAACCAGTTCCATACGCTGTCTCTCTACAAGGTTCCCAAACTCTTCAAACAGTGGGGGTTAAAGGGGTATCAGAGCATGCGTAATGATCCCACTGGAGAAACCATCTTCTGAGGAAGATCCAGAGCACCATGGCTAGACAGCATCAAGTAAACCACAGTATTTCAGGAGAGTTCTGACCCGAGCAGAATAAAGTGACACTATTACTTCCCTCAATTAGCACTCTATACTCACATTGATGCAACCCAGAACTGCATTGACTTTTTTGGCTGCTATGTCAAAGGTTTGACTCATGTTTAGCTTGTGGATACTAAAAACCCTAGATCTTTTTTACCTACTGTATTCAAGCCAGATGTCATTCCACCTGTATTTGTGCATTTCATTTTTTTCCCTCCTAAATGTCATAACTTACATTTATTTCTGTTGAAATTCATTTCTGTAGTTTTGGCTCAAGTCTCCAACCTTTAAGCTTATTTTAGAATCCTGATCCTGTTCTTTGGGGCATCAGATACTCCTCCTAATTTGAGGGTAACCTATAAATTTCATAAGCATGGAATAGAGGACATGATGGAATAATCATCCAAGACATTGCTACAGATGTTGAATACTCATCTTCCTCATTGGATAATATTATTGTATATAATGATTTAACATTTCTGTGTGTATATTTGCATATATCTTGGCTTCTTGAATTCCTGGCAAGTCAAAGTCTAGTAGCTCTGTATTTTTTTTTCTTTTTTATGGTAAATTAAACTGCAGAACTGGGCACCTTTTATAAGAAACAAATAAATTAATAAAGAACACACACACACACACACACACACACACACACACCCCATGAATTAGAAGCCATTGACAATAAAGGCAAACAGTTAATCTAACTCCAGAGTAAGCTATGATCCATTAGCCTTTCATGGAATAATGTTCCATAAATATCTTTGCTTCATTTTAAGGGTGAAACATAAGTTCCTTTTCAAATACTTGTGGTGTTCACAGCTGATGGAATGTGCCAGAGTACCAGCAACCCTACAACTCTGTGAGGATAACGTGGTGCTGCTGAAAATTATTTGTTTGCTCAGTTGCAATGCCCCTACATTTGATTTCTACATTTGCGCGCATCATGGCGTCTGGGCCCCTGTCAGTCCTCTGTAAAAAATTCAGTTCATTAAATGTATCCCTCTGAGTCCCTGAATCTGCAAGACCCGAACAGGGCAGCTGAGGACAGGGTGACCTGGAGGTCTTATTCATTGGGTTACCATAGGTCAACGTCAACTTGACAGCAGTTAGCAACACTGCCTCTAAGTCATCTCTACAAGGTCTTCTACCTAGCAGATCATAATGAGAACTACAGGCAAAACATACAATAGGGAAAGAGAGAATAGCTCTTCCAGGTTCTATCTATCTATCTTATCAGTAGCAACTCAATTTAACAACCAAGAATTGATTATGGTGGCCATGCCCTGATTACCTGGGAGAATAGTTTAAGAAGCGAAACTGCATGACCTCCAAAGCTACATTGTCCTGAGTGCAAAAGGAAAGTATAAATTGCTGTCAGATTCTTCCCAGTAGGTGCAGGAGGCCAAGAGATATCTATTCAAGTGGTAAAATACCCTCACAGATTTTACTGGATAGAGGGCAATTTTTGGACAGATGTTCAGGGCATTCATTTCATTCAGCTGCGGTCTTTGGTAGCACAGTTAGTTACAGCCCATGGATTGGATCCATGGAAGCCTTTTTATGCAAGTGGATCTCTATTTGTGATTCTGAATGTAAGTCAATCTGTTACCATTACCTACCACCCCCTCCTGCGAGATATGCAATTTTCACAAATTCGACTTATTAATGACTGGAGAAAGTGATTGAAGTCATGCTGACTGAAGAATGTGTTCCAGGGTCAAACGGGCCTGAGAATACGTTCAGGGTCATAAGTCCAGAGAGGATTAGGCAGGAAACCAGAAGCTGATTTTTATTTTTATTATTTTACTAGCATTTTTACCTGGCGTTGCCTGTGGTTTTTGTTTTCCTCCTCAGAACTCACCAAACTGTCTTCTCTATTTCCTATAACTTTGCTGCATATTTCCCAATGCAATCTGTATTCAGAATTATTTACATACACAGTTTGGGTTCCTGAGGGAGTACACTGTCCTCCTCCTTGCTGCTAGGCCTCATGTCCATAGCAACTGGTCTATTCCAGTACCTGTAACTTTTCCCTATAGTCCCCAATCCAATCTGTGTTCTCTGGCGATGCTGATGTACTGGCTTTTGATTTGATTTGATTTTTTGCTTTGCTTTCTGTTGAATTTGTGCAATGGCTTTATGTTTTTCTGGAAGAATTTTTTGTTTCGAATTTCAGCTTTAAGATTCCTCACGTATGGTAACCATACAATCTACTGTGTGAGGCAAGAAGGTATTGTAACTATGTTGTGTATGTCACTTTAATATGCCTCTCAAAAGTTTTCTTATCCTTATTGATCCGCATCCTTATTGATGGTAGGCCTCATCTCCATGGCAACCAGCCTGAGGTCCAAGAGCTCTCTGCCTAAGAATTCTAAAGGCCTCTCCCTAAACTGCCAACCCCAAGATTCCATGGAATCTTCACAGCCAGCCAATCGTATGAGGTCTTCTCGCCTCACAGGGCCAATCATACGCTGATGTGCACAAACAGACAAACGTGTAGAAAAATATTCACTTTTATATAGTAGACTTTACACAAACACACACACACATTTGCCAGGCAGCACCCCAAAGGGTTTCTGAGGTGCTGAGATTGGGGCACTGTGAGATAAGCAGTTGTGGCAAGAACCTGGGCTTGTCTCTACTTGCCTGTTCCCAATGTACCCCAATGTCTTACCACCTCAGAAACTCTTCAGCTGGGATGCTGCCTACCTGAAAAAATAGGTTTTGGAGGGGCCGTCTACAGTGCCAGTGCTCCATTGTTGTTGTAGTTACATCTGACAATGCAGGTTTTTGGACATTTTTGAAAGCTTCCCCAAGGTAATTTTTTGTGGGGGGCAGGCAGGGTTAAAAAGTAATATAAGAAGACAAATATGTTTTCTTTCTTCTGTGGTAGTTCTCTACATTGGGGAAGATGTTTTTGTTTTTAATTGGAAAGCTTTGAAAAATACAATTTCCTTGATAACCAAAGAAATGATGGGATGATGATGATGGTGATGGTGGTGGCGGTGGACATCACTGTACATGGAACTGTACAAGTAAAATAACAATAAAACAGTGCCCTGCCCTCAGGCTTACAATCTAATTAAGACATGACACAAAAGGAAAAGGGAATGGCAGCGTGGGAAAGGATTACGTCCAACAGATACGGCCTCTTCTCCAACAGTGGAGCTTGGAGTGTAGGGGTGGTGATGGGAGGGGGCAGGACCATGGTGCATGGGGGCATGGCCCCAGCATGCAGGGGTATGGCTATGAGCTGGGATGCCCCAAAAACATTACCACCTGGGGCAAACCACCCACATCGCGCCCCCCCATAACTACGTGACTGCTCTTCTCTTCCTTACACGACTGCTCTTGTCTTTCTCCAAGGACAAAGCAATGTGACCTAGGATGGAAGAGAGGGCTTAACACTTGCTGCTGGGATGAGGCATAATGGAGCTGTGCCTGCCTCTTGTTCTCTCTGTTCAAGGCCACAGCAATGGCAATTGGGATGGAGGGGAAGACCTTTTATCTTTTTCTGGACCTAGACATAATAAAGCTGTGCCTGCCTCTTCTTATCTCCCTCTGTGGCCAGGGAAGTCACAGTTGGAACAGAGGGGAGCACCTTTCATTTGCTGCTGGGGCTAAGGCACAATGAAGCTGTAGCTGTCTCTTCTTTTTCTCCCTCAAAGACCAACACAATGGCACTTAAGATGGAGGGGAGGCCTTACATCTGCTGCTAAGGCATGATGGAGCTGTTTCTGTCTGTTCTTCTCTCACTCTAGAGGCCACATTCTGGAAGATGCCAGAATCTCCTATCCCATGGTTTGGAGCTTCTTGTATTTGTGAAGTTCTCATTCTATCAAGGTAAGATGAGTGAGGGTCTTCTTTGCATAGATGCAATGATATATGACCTCTTGAGAAAGTTGTTTCTGTTGTACCAGAAGACCTGCAGCCAATCCACATTGAGTATTTACATCTACTACCACTTGAGATCCATCTCTTCCTTTGGTTGATCAAAGATCTTCCTGATGGTTAACTTCATATACTCTGTAAGCTGGAAGAAGGGCAAAACTGTCTGACTTTCTTGATCTCCCTAAGCGATACCTTCTTAATAACATAAGTCGTAGATCTCCTTGCTTCCCTTTAAATTGTTTGCCATTGAATTGTACAGCTAAGGAAGTGGAACATTTCACTTCACTGAATTTAATGGAATGGATAGGAAGTAGAAGGGAAGCTACAGTATTTTTCCCTCTATACCTTCTTCAGTAACATTGTGAGGTCAGTTTTGTACAATATTAGCACAGAACTTTAAGTGAGCTTTGAATTTTGTTACCAGGCTGTACCCTCGCAATCCATGATATAGTTTAAAATTGGAAAATATTAATTGGCATGAAATATAAATTATATCCTGCTATGACTGGGAGGCCTGCTGGCAAGGAGGAACTGGTTGCACATGTGCATTGCCAAACTAGGTCAGATCAGGATGCCAGGGCATGGCTAGGTCATAGTCAGGGAAACTCTGGAGATAATGGACTTGCAGATATCCCTCAACAACTTGACCTTTAGAAACAATAGTGCCCAAAACTGCTTCCATGGAATAATTGATTGTCTTTGGCCCTCTCCCTTTGTCCACTGACACTCTCCTTTTCTCTCCTCAACTGTCTCACCATTAAGGAACTACCACAATTCCCATCAGTACTTTGTCACCTAATGCTAAGCCCATTTGCTTGTTCTGAACCCCACTGTCTATCTGCCAGAGAACCATTAACATCTTTCCCTTCAGGGTGGAAAAAGTGTATTTAAACCCTGGCTTTCAGCCAGATAGCTCATAGTACTTTGGATACTGGCCGTCACTCTGCTGCTTTGATTCCCATTTGGTACTATTCTTGGACTCCTTGTATGAGCCACATCACTTTGTCTCTTCACTTCTGGATATGTAAATATCACCCATGTCACCCTAAACTCTCGGTCCCCAAAATTTTCCTCCCTCTTTTCCTTCAGCTAGCCTTGTGTGATTGCGAACTGCCTGGATCTTGTGTGTGTGCATAATTGTTAATTACCCCAATAAAACAGTTATTTTCTGCATCTCCAGCTGGTGTTCCCACATTAGTGCCAGTATACAAAGATGTAAAAGATCTTGTTAGGTTACCCTCATCTCGCAGGCCTCCTCTTTTGAGCTAATATTCCCCACTGTTTTCATTGGAGCCATTGGCATAGCCAGTAAACTTCCAAGTCACTGTCATTTTGGGGTAACAAGATGGACAAAATTATTTCCCCCTTTTATTTCTATCTATATAGATCCACTCTTACTAAGGTCAGGTGAAACATCTTGCTATCACATGTAAATTTAGAATACATAAAAGCTGAGCTTTCCATTTCTTTGTTGGAATGGGTGAAGAGGTTTGATGATTGTTCAGAATATAAACCCAGGGGGCCAAGTGGAAATTACAGAGAGTTGATGGCAAACAGCATTTGTTTCAATAAGAGCTCTGCTAATCTTCACTAGGGTTGAATTTTGCCACTGTACCTGCCTTATAACATTCTTTCCACCATCTGCCAAAGAAAAATGAATTGCTGGTGGAATCCTTGGCTTGTTCTGTAACAGTTCAGCTTTTTATTATACAAGCCATAATTGCCTTTGTTTATCAATGTCCTTTTTTGCATAACAACCTAACCTGACCTTGGGTAAGGATAAATGTGGCCTTTAGACAATATAGATGACTTGGACAACCTGCCTTATCTTTGTGTTCATTTTTAGTAAATGTGGCAGCCCATAAATCATGAAGGTGTCCTTCAAGAATGGTAGTACCTAGGATTGTACTGATTGAGATTATAGATAGTAATAACAGTGAAAGGATGTACATTCTGAATGAAAGGATCCTGCAGTTTGGTTGTATGGAAATATTATGTTCCTTTATGACCACTGAAAACATTTTAATGTCATTTTCCAATGTGACTTCACATTAATAAACAAATCTTTATTTTGCTCAGCTATGTTACTCAGTGCAAACCTTTGCACATTTCTGTGTAAGTACATGACCAGAGTATAAAGGGGTCTTAAATTATTTTTATAGTTTGCATTCCTGGATAATACTGTTTGTGCTGGAAAAAAAGTATACTTGCACAGAATAATGTTCAGATTTTCTGTTCACATAGAACTCTGTCAGCTCTGCTCATTTGTTATAGAACTTCATGTGTTGTCAAGAAGTATACTCTAGAGTTTATGTTACTGGCTCAGATGTGTTGGATCTCAGCATTTTCTTGCTTGAACCTAGCACCTGCAAGTTATAGGGAGACTATTACTTCATTTTATTGTTGCCTTGCTTCCCCCTCTAGCCCTGGGATTCAAGGTGGCTTATGAAAATTAAAACAGACACAGATAAAAGCTCAAATCAGTAAATACATACACACGCTATAATTAACTATCAATAGAATTGATAACATTTTTTAAAAATGGTCTTCCTTACAAAGCAAGGAATATAGCACATTATAGAAAGCCTTTTCCCCATAAACAGTCAGGTCAGTCCAATAAAATTAAATAAAATAATAAAATAAAATAATAAAATAATCACCTGCTGCTGGAAGGATACTACTGAGAAGGCCAAGCTAGCCTCTCTAGGAAGGGACCATCTCATTGTTACATAGTGAGAATAAGGCCTTAAATCAATCATCCACTCTGTTATTTTGAAAGTCCTCCACAGCATCCAGGAATCCTTTGGATTCCTTAAGTCTTTGAGGGCACATTATCTTAATTAGTCCCTCACCCCTACCCCTGGTTTGCTACTTCCAAACCAAACTTCACAAGGAAGTGAACCGACTAGGAGAATGAGGTTGTCATCCTCCATGTACAACCAGATCATTCCCCATCCTCCCAGTAGCAAAAACTACATTCATGGTATGCCTTGTACATGAGTTGAGATAGTTTATAGATTTACTGAGACAACCTCATTGTCCTGCACTGGACACAGATTCTGCATAAAGTAGAAACCCTCAAAATTGATGGTAGGACAGATGTGTTTCCTCATGTGGGAAATGGAATCCTTAGGGAGGACTCCTCCTCCCCAGCCACCTCTCCCATCTAGTTTGGTGCTTAGCTAGAGAAAGCTGGGACAACTCCATTCTGCTGAGCCTCTCTCCAAAAGCTCTATAATACTTAGCATGTGGATGCCTTCATCTGTGATCAAGTCATGGAAAGTAGTTGTTTATATTTTGCACTGACCTGGTATTCAGCCGCACAGACCAGAGTATAGGCTGACATAGCAACCTGGATATTGAGAGATGAGAAAAGGACCAAAACATGGGGTAGGTTTCAATTTTTTTTCTCTCCTTTTTGGCATATTCTCCAGTTTCAGCATTTCTAACTCTCTCTGTCCTCTAGCAGTCTGGACTTCTATATTCCCTCTTATTTTCTGCCTTATTTCCTCTGATTTGTAAATCTTTTGTATCTTCAACTTCAAGCAAAGAAAAGGCACCTTCCCCCTCTCAACCCAGTTTCAGTTTCCTCGTTTAAAGCTTTGTGAACTTTGGTTGATCTTTACAACTGTGCTTCTCAGGTTAAGTCGTACAGCTAACTGGCAACTTTTCCCCCCAGTGATCCAGGGACTGTCACCATATATGTGCCCATTGGCTATAATTGTTTCTTTCTTTCCTGGAAAATCTCCAGAATCTGGCAGCCAATGGCTCAGGGACCAACAGTGGTCCAGGGACCTCCACTTTTTGTATCACTGCTTTACACCATCCTGCTTTGTTTGCTGGATGTTAAATTCATGTTAACTATATTAGCCTCCTGTCTCCTGAGCTAAACCAATTTCTTTATCTTAATTGCATGTTTGACCTCTAAATTATTAAATTGTGGTTAAAGCTGACTATCTAACACATGCATAGAAAAAAAAAAAGAGTGTAATCCTATTTCACAATGCTATAAACCAAACTGAAAGCCAAAATGGAAGGTAGTTTTGTTCCTTCACAATGTATGACTCTTAAAAGAAAATCTATAGAAGCTTTGCTTTAAACTGCTTTTAATTCTATTATCAGTTTAATTACATTTTTTAAATTTTGTACAGTATTAATTTTAAAGCTGTATCTTTTTTTAACCTTTGTAAGCTGCCTTGAATCCCAGACTAGGAAAAAGAAGGAAATAGTAACAACAATGATTAGGATGAGAATGCAACCTAGGGCTCTTAATGAGCAAATACAGATTTGTGGCTTACTTCTGGGTAAATCAATAATGTAATTAACACATTTTGTATAATAAAATTAAATTTCAGAAAAAGCTTCAGAGTTACAATTAGAAATCACTCATTTTGTTAACGAAGTATTGCCCCTCATTAATTAGTCATTCAAAGTTTTGCAGCTATTATCACTGAATGAAATCCATCTTTGTTCATGAACTTCTCAAATTAAAATAACCCCCCAAAGAAAAATTACCCAGAAAGTCTTTCTTCAGAAAGTATTGGTTATTCCTTCTGGCCTTTCTTAACCTAACAAAGGTCTCCATCTGACATATCCTCAGGATAGTATAATGTCCACACGCAGGCTTACACGACTTTGAACCATGTACCATCCCGCAAGCTATTGTAAGCTAAAGCCAGTTTGCATGGCCATTCCATGCTTCATGGCAAACAGGCTGGATTGGAGATGTCAGACACGAATGATGACATCAGAACTGAGATCTGCAGGAGGTTCCCAGGGCTCTCAGCTCTTCTGTCATCATTGCGCAGTTGGCTGGGAGCAGGTTGTGAGACACTTCTCTGTTTCTGCCCACTTGCTGTGAAGCACAGAATGGTTCTGTGAGGTGACTTCAGAGCTTCAAAGTAAGTCAGGAGAGGAGCTTTGGGTGCTTTGCAGAGAGGAAAGGAATACCAAACCCTACAGTGCCTCAAAAAGCACATCCACACATGTAAAGGACACTTATGCATGTGGATGTTCCTACCTGAATTCCAGCCAAAATGTTACTTTTCACCGAACAACATGCTTGTAACATCCAGGATCATTCTGAAGGCTGGACCTCCCTACATTTTTACTGTGAGGTGTGGAATGCCTGATCTTTCTTTTTAAGCAGCTATTGGATTACTCCTCAACTGCACAGTTTTTTGCAAAATCTGAAAATTAGTGCCTTGGTATAATGGGAATAGTTCATGACGTTTCTTTCCCCCCCCTTTTTTTGTAATTATTGTTTTTATCAAAACTGGGTACATACAACAAAACAAATACAAGTACAAAACATCTAAACAATTAACATCTAAGAATTTAACAATGTGCAAAATAGGCTTTCCATATGATGACATTACAGCATAGGCGCATTAAGCATTAATGTAAACCTTCTGGAAAACAGAAAGAGAAGAAAGAAAGAAAAAAGATAAAATATTAACTTATCAAACATCTTATTCCATTATCTTTTTCTATTATCTCCCACAACCGAGATAACAGACAAAAAGTAGCAAAGGGATTTAACCAATAACTTTGTATCCAGGAGTACATTGGCCACATATACATGTACATTCCTTCACCCCATCATTCTGTCTGTCTGTCTGTCTCTTTTTAAAAACTCTATGGAGAAAGAGACCATTTTCAAACTAATCAGTGTACAGTTTCCATTTTGTTCCCCAGCACTGTGACTAAATATTAAAGGATCCAGACTAAATGGTAGGAAATTTTGCCAGTGCAAAATGCATCAGGAGAAAGATCTACCTTTAACGATAATTGATAGAGTTCTCAGACTTCGGCCCTTTTCACATGTGGGGTGGGGGGAACGGGCGAAAACACACTAAAACGGAGCTCACCCGCAGCCGGGTAAGTCCGTCGCCACGCGGAGCAGCGCAAGCTCACTGCTCCACACTCCTCCAGCGTCCCAGATGGCAGCTTCCAGTTGGTAAAGGCTCTCCACCAACCGGAGAAGCTCACCAGCCAGAAGCCCGCCCCCAGCAGATCTGCAGGCACGCACTTGCGCGCTCCTACAAATCCACTTTAGAGCCGGGCGACGGAGCGGCACGGGGCTGCGCGCTCCGTGCTTTTTAAAAACCTCGAAAAAGAGGTTTTTAAAAAACATGCAGCCCAGCTAGTTCCGGCCGCTCCTGAGTGGATTCTAGTGTGGAACTACGAAAAGTAGTCCACGCCAGTCCACTCTACGGTGTAGAAGGCCTCCGTTAGAGGTCGCTCTACACCGTTTTAGAAGCCCGGTATGGAAATGGCCAAAGTCTTTCTTTTTGTTATAATTAAGAAAAAAAACAAATTTCTACTACATTTCCCTAACATTTGGTTATGAAAAGTTTAGGAGAAACATCATTACTTCATGATGTTAAAAGGGATCAGATGTACCCTTCAGCAAAAGCTCTTTAGAATTAAATGAAGAATAATCTTTCAATAACATGTCTAAACCCACCTATAAACTTCAGTAAAAGCCATCCAACCCCCCTGCTAAATTCTTTGAGATTCTAGAAGTATCTTAAACAAAGATCTAATTTTCTGTTAAATTACAAGTAGCTAGGATAATCACTATAGAATACCTTTCATTTTCAACTGAAAAGTGTTAGCGGAATTCAGGTTCTAAAAGTCAAGTTTTAATTGCACTGTCATGATAGGAAGCAAAAGTCTAGTTTGCCAGTCTGTATGAAAAGGAAGGAATTTTCTCTTTAGCCTTTATTCTCTCTTTGCTGAAGTTCCCCATTGTATCTGAGATGGGGCTGGGGGATCTAGAGCAAGGGCTCACAAAATTACAGTGCACACTCTGTATACATGGGGGTTCCATTCCAGGAACCCCCATCTAAAACAAAACATACAAGTGTCATGTCCCGTTGTAGTCCATGGATGCAATGTATATGTATCCATGTCTACATCTATTGACTATAATTAGAGTGATGTTTCACATGACCTGACATTTGTGTATGCAGAGGTCACACCAGAAGAGGTTGCACTGTATATAATTGTGTTTCATATTGCTCCTACGGAAAACATCCTTCAGTTCTGACTTATCAAGCAAAATGCAACTCACTAGCTGTGTATTTTTGCTCATCACTGGATTAGTCTTATTATTATTTTTGTAGTTCCTACGAAGGAGCACACAGAGGAAATTTACACGTGGAATCTGCTATACAATATTACAGTGTGGCATGCTGCTTTTCAGAATTCCATCCATCTCATTCCACCTACACCCATAGTGATTTTCTACCCCCTTCTCCTTGACAGACCATAATTTCGTATCACTGAGCACTCCTAATCTTCACGGCCCTTCAGATGAAGTACCTATTTCTTTCAAGCATTTGTCCCTTGCCACTTAGAGGGGAAAAAAAAACCTTCCCAGAGCAGGTTGCTGTTGCTGTTGCTGTTGTTCTTGTTGTTGTTTGTCTTCAAGTTGTTTCCGACTTATGGCAATCCTAAGGTGAAATTTTCATGGGGTTATCTGAGGCTGAGAGTGTGGGACATGCCCAAGGCATCCAGTGGTCTTCCATGGTCAGATGGGGAACTGAACTCCAGTCTCCAAGATTGTAGTCCAACGGTCAAACCGCTACACTATGCTAGTTCTATTTACATATTACCAATAGATACAAATATTAAATAGTTTTACAGATATATTTGTAACACATTATTTGTGATTATGTACATTTATAATTGGTAATATATTATAAATTATATATTACAAATACAGTTTTGTTGTTAATTGCCATCAAGTTGATCTTGTCTTATGGTGACCCCATGGACGAGAGATCTCTAAGCCAAATATATTATAAATAGTTAGTTCACAGTCCATAGCATCAAGAGTAGAATCTAAAAAGATGAGCTTGGCTTGGCACACAAGGGAAATGGATAGGGAGGGAGAAGATGGAAAAATTAATTTCATCAGCTATGTCCTATCAGGATGCGGATGAGCTTGACTGCTGTTCTTCTTCTTTGGCCCATTGGAACTTGAAGGATGGAGCTTACAACAGTAATACCATCTGTATCTGAGGATGATAAAATTATGTCTGACTGGTCTGAGTCTGAGTCTCCTGTCTTATTTTTGAAACATTTTTTTTCCCATTTGCAATCATCAGGGTTCTGCCAAGTCTGCTGCTACCTCCATCTAAGATATAGAAATATGTAACTTCAGATACACATTACCCAAATATCAGAAGTAGAATTATTGGGCACTCCCATCCACGACCATCAACATCTGGCTCAGTGAGTCAGAGTGTGATGGTTCCACAGCTGATTGTGGATTCCTAGCCAGGATATATTTATCACCTATACATGGGAATCATGCCACTGAAAAAGGTGAGATCTCTGAAGAAAAATCTTCAACAAAGGTCTTGTGTCAGCTTAAAGACTACTGAGCTTTATTTGGCTGAAGTTTTTGTGGACACTAGTGTACTTTAGTGGATATAAGTAGACTGGAGTCAATAGAAATTAATGGGGAATAAAACATGCTAGTTTTTAAGATGACATATGACAGTTGTTTTTCCTGCAAGAGACTAAGATGGCAACCCTCCCCCTGAAATTTTTAGGAAAACAATCTTATTTTCTTTCTCAGATCTGTGGAAGTATTAGAATGCATGAACCAGAAAGTACTCTTCTTTGTTCTGTTCAATCCAAGGACTGAGTTTGGTATGATGGTAGGGATGGGAACATCATCCAAGTGTCTTTCCAAGTAATCTTCTTCCTTTTCTCCATTCTCTAAGCCCATACCAAAAAAGTTTGTTATGGATTTGCTTTATCCAGGAAAAAAAATTGTGCATTTTTGTGCACTTCTTCTAAATAGAAGAGGATTTCTGTTCATATTTTCAAGATTAATAGTATATTGATGGAAACATTTCCTCAGTGGTGAAAGAATACTGGTGTGTGACACAAGACATAGTCCTTTTGTGTGTGTGCATTTTCCAAATGTTGTTTAATGATTTTTTTTCTTTTGCAGTTGGATTACATACTTGGAAATGGATATATTTCTAACCATAAACTGTATCCATTTCCATGATTAGTGCAGGACAATTGGATTGTGTAAATCTACGCAAGCTGTGAATTTCTCACACATGAGAGTTGATACTTTCAAATGTAACAATAATGTGAAATGAAACTGATGGCAGAGATGGAAAGATTATTAAAATGGCTAATAATTGCGTCTCACTTTACCTGACACTTAAATCCTGGGAGAAGGAGGGAGAAATCCCACTATGTCTAATCATCCAAGAATCAACCGTGCTAATAGCATTTGTATAGTAATAATTAAAGGGTTCCCCAAAGAATAGAAAAGCAAGTTATCATGTTGAGAAAAGAATTATCACCACCCAAATGACAATAAGTAAATAAAGCAAAATTAAAAATGTTTGCAAATGTATCTACCCTAGAGATAGAGTTCTGTGTGCTATCACAATGAGAAAGCCAAACAAAACACATCACAAAACACTTTCCACATCAGTGGAAAGATGGAGGCTACTACTGTGCATATGTTCCGAATAACAAGGAATACCCAGAGTTTCCTTACTGTGTGGTCTCTTATTCATTGTGCACAGTGCAATATCTGCCAATTTATAAATAAATGAACAGACTGAGATTCTTCATTTTGCTTGTGTAGTGCAAATCTACACTCATGTAATTAAGTGGTACTTGTGCTGTATCACCCTTCTGCTGAATACTGTCATTATGTGATCTGAGAATGTGCTTGCTGTTTCTACCATTGTGCCATTGGGGTGCATGATATCTTTTCCCACAACCTCTGTGAAGGGAGTGTACACTGAAAACATTGCAAATAGATATCCACCATATAAGCATGCCTACTTGCATGTGCAGTATTTACACTTGCAGACCTCAACTTAACACAACTGTGAACATTATACAGTGGATGCTGGTCATTTACTCAATGGACAAAAAGCTACAGTTGCATGCGTAAAGAAATGTATGTCTTCTTACATGACCAACAAGATTCTGCCATGATTTGCAGAACTTTGTCCATTTGAAATTTTATACGTCCGTTCTCTTGCCTAGATATCGAAGCGTCAGGGCAGTACTTTCAGGATTGGCCTGTTCCTTGCTCTTTCCAGTAATTGATTCTCAGTGAGAGCAGAAAATGTGGATCAGGCTGCATTGGTTAAAGAAGACCAGGAAAAAACAATGTATGCTGGCTGAAGGAAATAAGCGTCCCTTTTGCTGGGAAATGATGTGTGAGAAACCTCATTACGGTGGACTATGTATGTAAACTTTTCCCAGTCCACGACATCTAGTCTGGTTGTAAACCAGGCACACTTTGCATTCCAGAAACTGTACATGATCAGAAAAAGAGTGAGGTGGATTCATCCTATGCACCTTTTGCAAAGTCTGCATAGAAAAAAACCCCATATTTTTCAAACAAACTCAAAAACACATAAGTAGACTCCTGTGCTAGGAACGTATTTCCTGGTTTCTTCTTTATAGATAGATAGACAGTAGACAGATAGTGTTTCTATCTTTGGAAGTGAAAAGTAGAACTGACTCTAAGTGAAGTGTTCTACAAGCAATTGTGAATCATAATTAACAATACTTTTCTGACTTTGTTCATAATAGTCTTTATGAAATGAAACATGAAGAGGAACATGCTTCAGATTTTTCCTCTGGCAGGATGTTGTCTTTCTTTCTATTTGTAGATATAGAAGGTAGTTTCTCAGAAAAAATTCATTGACCATCAGGTTTGGTTTGGGATGCCCTTGGAAACCAGAAGAAGGATCAGACACAGTCTTAATGATCAAATATTCTTATTTGCCACAACAATCATGACTGAAAGCTTTTGGAGGAATGTCTAGGCTTTTTATTTGGGACCACTATTCTCAAACTTGCTGCGAGATCTTGGAAACTTATTTATGCTTATTTAAGGGAAGAAGATTGATAAAGTTGAATAAGATTCTGTGAAATTCAACTTCACTTCTATACTGACCTTCCCTGCCGTGTGGGGCGAAGAGAAAGCACTGTAACTGAGGTCATATGTTCAGATCATAAAAGAACAAGAAGATTTGGTCTGCTTGAACAGCATCCTGCATGAACTAAGTATTTACTGTAGAACAGGAGTGGCTTTGCAGATGTCACAACACTATAGCATCTCTGTATATCAGGATGGCTAGAGCTGATAGGAGTTGAAGTTGGCCTCAGCAGATCCAGAGGGTCCCTAGAGTTAGCTTAGCAATGCAGTGCACGTTCCATCCCTTAAATGCTTCCCAGATGGCTGGAAACAATTGTCAGCCACACTGGAACTGCCATTTAAATTTCCCATAATGCAGCAGGCAATGGTATGTTACAGACATTGTGGGACATTAAACAAAAATGTTGGCTCTGAAGCCACAATTGAGAGTCACCCATACTAAATGAAGGATGGGGAAGACATCAGCAATGCTTTTTGCTGAAACATAGGAATCCCCTCAAACCGTCCATCTGTGTCTATGTGCTGATGCTCAGTCAGGTGACATATAACTTGATCCTCGAACTTCATCCCTTCACATTTCCTCAAACAGAACTGTTTTAAATGGAATCTTGTTCATGTATTCATGTGCTAGTCACAAAGAAAAGGAATCAAGTGATGAACAGGGATGGAGGAATCTGTCCATTTTGCTTTCGTTCACTCTTTTTTTAAAATAAAGTTTGTTTATAAAGAACTGAAATGAACTCCTTCCCTGTTTCCATCACATTCAGTAGGCAAAGTTGTTCCCAGCATGGCAAGAATCATGTTCTACCTGCATAACTTGACAGGTATTAAAGGTGAGGAGTCTCTCAGAAAAAAAAAAAAAGTATTTGCAATCCCAATTCAACACAACGAATGTGGTTGAATATGCAGGGATGCAAAAGCAAATCTGCCATGGATAGACAAATATGTTTATGAAAACCATTTCTTTGTTTTTGTTAATTTTATAATAATGAATTGTCACAAGATTGTCACTCATTTACATAAATGATGTACACATGCGTGAAACAATGGTTAGTACACTGATGCATTCAGTATGAACAATGTGTAGGCACATCCTAAAATTACCTTAGGGTACATGCAGATTCATACAAAAGACCAGAAAGTCCCAGATTTTGTTCCTGTTCTTTCTCATTTTATTTTGGAGATCCATACACAGTTTGTTTATCCTGGCATATTTTTTGTCAGCTCCTGGTACAGTTAGAGAGTTTTTTTAAATATACCAGCTCCCTATATCAGTTTATTTTAACTCAGTATAAAATCAGAAAGAACAGGAACAAAAATGGGGACTTTTCCATCAGTATGGATGCACCCTTAGCTGCAGACACTCTGTACTGCCAATATTCTTCTGTAACCTTAGAAGAGAAGGATGTTAGTGGTATAATGGTGTGATTATACTACCTTTAACACATTTTGGATGTCAACAACAATGCCTTCTAAGTAGTATATTATGCAGATTTTTAACAGCAGCACAGAACATTTGCTGGGCGAATGAACACCCTCTGCAGTGTATGTAAATCACAGCCCCAGATGCTCTCATGATTGATTGTGATGTGAATTTCCATAAATTGCATTGTTTTGGAGAAGTAAGCTGCCTGTGATGGAGAGGAGTTTATCATGATCGTTCCAAAGTAAAAATAAGCATATTTCTTTCTATATCAACTTTCTTCCTTGCTATGCTCAGTGAGGATTTATGGCATTGGTACACAGCCTTGATAATTGTTGCAAAGATGTATTACAGAAGTACCCACAGGCTTGAGCATCTCATCTAATTCAGAGTCTTTTAAAACACTTTGTCATCCCAAGACCTGACTATTGGGGTACAAAGGCCATATATTCCTTAAAGCAGGCATAGTCAGGCATGGATGTGGCTCTATGTACTGCATAGAGTCCCCATGAGAAAAGAATAAGACCTAACTCATTGAAATAAACAGAAAGAATTAGGAACTGAATATAAAGTGTGTGTGTGTGTGTGTGTGTGTGTGTGTGTGTAAAGGTATGTAACAAATATAATAAGTCACTAAAATAATCAGTTATTCCAATTAATACTACATAGTCTACATTATAAATAGGCCCATGAGACATAGATCATTTGTTGAATGAAAAAAGATCTTCTAAGGGTTTGTAGGATTCTTCATTTAAACAGAGGCCAGACACATTTCAACTAGTGTCTTCACCAGTGGTCAGTGTTAATTTTTTGTTGTCTAATATTTCCTCTAGACAAAAGGCAACACAAAATTATACATTTATACAAAATAAAAATGCTTGTTCTCTTTCACACCGCAGAGACAGTTCTCCACAAATAGCTCCCTTTCTATAAAGATTACAGTGGCCTACCAGACTGCTAACTATATACCACCACCTACTCCCAGATTTTGAAATCCAGAAGTGGATTTCTAGTGACCACTTCTGGATTTGCTTTGTTTTTCTTTCTTGTGTGTGTGTGTGCGTGTGTGTGTGTGTGCGTGTGTGCGCGCATGCGAATCCATGTGCTCATGGAGGAACCCAGTGACAGAATACTGGTCCATGAAGCTGTCATACTTGCCCACCCCTACCTTAGTGGCCATGCCACCTTATGTAGAGCTGGTGAAGGGCATTTTGCTGCCAACATGATACCCACTCCACATGCAAAATCTGGTTGAGTTGGCAAGAGAATGTCTTGCTTCCACTACTCTCAAGGACTGGAAACTAGTTTAAGGGGTATGACTAAAGGGGATTCAAAGGTAACAGTGAGAGGCTAAGGCAGCTTCCCCTAGCATCTGTTACCTGAGATGGTCACCTCACTCTGCAAAGCTGGCCCTAGACTTATAAACCTCCCTTGTTCTGATCCAGTTTGATTCTTGACATCTCTTCAGGGATGTCTTCTACATGTTCAAGATATTTATGTCATTTTCTAGACCGTAATAATTCTCAAAGCAGTTCACAAAAACTAGATTTCTAGGCAGATAATATTGTCATTCCAGTAAGAGACCTGAACACCCAACTATCAGTGATGTTAAACAACATGGTGAATGGCTATATACTTCTATGAGAAATAGTAGTTGCAGGAAAAATGGGGAGAAGTTCTCACATAGTTGAGAGTTCTGTCTGTAGTCCATCAGCCGTATGGACTGGAAAATATGTCAGTTTTGCTTTCTCCTGCCTTTAGATTTTCTTAACTTCAAATTCTTTCCACTTTGAAAATAAAGAAATTTGTGAAGGTTGATAAACTCTATAAAAGGGAACTGAAAATAAATCTCCCCCATTTGTCAAATTCAGCACATACAGCAATGTTTCTGCAGTATAAAGGATTCTGGGGGTTGTAGACCAAAAAAATTATATGGAGGGGACCCTATTGTGTCCTGTAAGGTTGTTAAATTTGAGAAGCCTCCCAGGAAAAAGAAGTAGCAATTCTAATTTAACACTACAGACATGATTGATAAAGCGAGAGTTCAAGCCTAGACTTTTAAGGAGTGAGCAAAGTCCTGGTGTCATGCATCACCATTCATGTAGTGCTTCCATCATAAAAAATTCAAGTTCTTCTAAGTTCCTTTATGATTTCTTTTTAGGAGAAATGAACTGAAGCAAAATTGTCACCCATGCTTAGATGCTACTGATGGTAGTTACTAACCTTCCAATCTGGCTTTGCTGTCCTAAGATGTAGTTATGTGGAAATGAGAGCACAGAGAGATGGTGATGGCAGCTGGGGTATTCAAGTGGATGGATTTTAATGTTTAAAGAAGTTATCCTATTAATTCTGAGCTTTGTTTAAGATGCTGGTTTTGACCTACAAAGCCCTAAACAAGCTGGGGCTAAGTTCCATTTCAGCACTACATGGTTATAGCATTATTATTCCACTTTCAACATCCCATGGAATTCTAGGGTTTGCAGTTTAGGGAGGGGCCTCACAGGCTCCTCCCAAAATTGCAAACCTCAGGATTCCATAGGATGTTGAAAGTGGAATAATAGTGCTATAATAGTCTAGTGCAAAAACAGTCCAGGATATCAGAAAGACTGCCTCTTATATGCACCTGCCTGGAATTTGAGATTTTTGCAGAAGTGCTCTTGCATGTCCTGGTGTCCCATCATGGAGCTTTCTTTGTAGGTGTGATAACTGAAGCCCCTGTCAGAGCTGCTGATGACAAGCAGAAGCTGCTGGCCCCTGTTGCTCAGGGTAGAGATGACGAGCAGCAGCTGTTGGTCCCTGTGGCTCTGGCTGGGGATGAGTCCTGCAGCTCAAGAGCTCCCCCTGCTGCCATGGACCAAGCAGGCTCGGACGTTCTTCTGCCTGCTCCTTTAGGGCAACAGGGATCCGATTCTGAAGATGGTTTGGAGCCTGTGCCAATCAGCCCACAAACAAGGCAGAGACTCAAGAGAGCTGAGCTAAGGGAGGCTTCCTTGATTAAGTGCAAGAAGCAGTGACAGGCCACACCTGTGTCTTGGGCTATATAACTGCCTGCCTGGAAGCTTTCCTTTGCTTGTGGTAAACTTCTTTCAAGCCATCCTCTTGCCTGTTCCTTGCTCCCAGCACTCGGTTCCTGCTACCTTGAATTGATCTCTGGACTCTTAACCCTTGGCTTTTGGAACTCTGATTATGGCTTTTGCTTGACACTCTGGTAAATGAACTCCCTTGTGTAAAGTGCTTGCTTGTCTCCTCCTGGCTGGACTTTGCTGGCTCTCACACTCCCTTCTCTGGGCTGGCTCGCCGCCCAGGTCTCTAACCTTGACAGTAGAACCACACAGCTTGTGAAACTCCCTCCCAAACCTGGCTCCATCCATCTTAAGCATCTGTCAGGCAGCTAAGACTGTGTTGTTTCACATGATCCACAATCATTAAAACTAGAGGTGGCTGCCCTGGCTGTTTTGACACTGCTTTTTAAATTTATTTATTTATTTATTTAATAGATTTAATAAATAATTGCCTTCATGATCCTGGTGGATTGAGAAGTGATAGATGGATAGAAGTGCTCAATCTCTGGGCAGCTCCTTTAGCCTTCATATTGATATAAAGAAGAGATTCACTAGCACACTGATGTGAAAGCCATCAGAACTCTCCCCAGTCTATCAGGCGTTCCCACTACTGCCATGCCTGCTGCTATTGCTCTTAGCAGATGGCACCCATGGTTCTGGGCTTTTCAATTTATCTGAAGCAAGAGCTGTTGAAAGCACTAGGGGGGATGCTGATATATAATATCTTCCATTCTGCTTCCCTCAGTCCCAAGCAGTGGCCACAGGGAATCCACGAAAACAGGCTGCCAAGCTTATGTTTAGCAATCAGATATTCTCAGTCCATGCCATGGCTTGTGGATCATTTTCCATGAAAGCGGCAAGTGTGTGTTCTATATGGAGTTCCAGGATGCAGATGTTCCCTGCTCCACTGGGTATTCCTTCTGTTACTACTACTGCTACAGTAGCTCAATGTTGATAAAATATTTCTCCCTCTCTTCCTCATGTTTATAAAAGGTAAAGCTGAGCTTCAGTTTTTCAGTGGAAATATTTCTTCATAGATATTTGAGATTTTTTTTTGTCTGTCCCTCTTCTATCTTTTCTTCCCCAAGGAAAGCCACTTTACAGAACTTTCTTCCCTCACTGTATATACCGTGCCTGTCATTTTCTTTCCACAGTTCTCTTTAATGATGCACCATCCAGGACTTCATGGGGGATGCACAATGCCAGGCAAGCTGCCAATGTGCCTTCTTTTAATATGCAATAGGGATTGTGTTTGCTGCAGCTGTGCCCCCTAAATTTGAGGGTACAGCGGCTTCAGGAATGGGTGCAGCCCCTAGTAGATTTAGTTAGCAGTGCAGTCCATCGCTACCAATGGAGACTGCCCATCCCTGATCTAATTGCTAGTGAAAAGCCAGGTAGTAAGCAACATTATAAGCAAAATAGTTGCTCTTCCATCTGAAAAGGTAAGGTTTGGGATCTGAACCTAGATTTGTTATTTTAAAACACATTTCTTCATATTGGATTAGAGTAAATAAATCAGAATTTGCAGCATTTCCCAAAACCTGAGGACTTGGGAAATTGTGGATGGTAGAGCTCAATATGTATGACATAACTAGGAGAAGCAGTTACAATACCATGTAAACAAAACTGCCAAGGAGTTGACAAGGAGGCATTTTGGATGCTGACTCATGAGAAAACAATTACTTTGCTATCACATCAAGTTTGCAAAGAGAGTCAAAAGCAAACACTGAAACACTGACTGATCAAAAACCTACAGGAGACTCTGATACTGGTGGCAATTTCTCTGTCTATCGTGAAACTAAAGAGAATAATAATGACAAGCAGATGGAACAACAACAATAAAAATGTTATAAAGTTGTATCTGTAGCTCCAGCAAAACACTTTGCTTGTCCCCACAGAAAATATGCTGCGCACTTAGTTACCCAAAAATGCTTGATTTCCTGGAAAGAAAACTTAAGCTCTGTTTCCATCCAAACTTTATAAACTTTAATTGGTTTCCTTACCTTGTGTGCTAATCCCACAGAAACCAGTCAGAGGAAGTATTTACAATTTTAAATTCCCAAAACAAATAATGGCATACCTGCTATCATTCCTAAGGCACACTGTATCCCAGCTGGGGGTGAGGGAGGCTGTGCTACCTGTGAAGAGAGATATGCTGATTTATCATTCGATTACAAAATGTGTCACATCTGGAACATCACTGAACGCTGTGACAGACTGTAACTCATCCAAATGGTTCTTATTATATGAATGTCTAATGGCTGCATTACCCATTAGGATTAAAGTTTCATTGAAAATACTTTTTGGATTATTCAGGTACTTGGCACACAACTCACAAGTACTTACAAAAGTTGCAGTTACCAGTCACAAAATGGATTTTTTCTTTTCTACAGTGAGGAAAGCTAGAATAAAGGGTAACACTTTCATTCTGTTTTCAGGTCTTGATCTAAAAGGCAGGAGCAGAAATATAGACAGAGTATTCTGCAAGGGAAATGAAACAGAGCTCTCTCATGGAGCAGAGCGAAGTGGCCCCCTCACACAGTAGGTACTGAGGCAGGTGAGGCAAGAAAAGCAGCCAAGCGTTGGAGGAAGGGAATCTGTGTAAGACGCTATTTACTGTCCTCAGGCAAAGCGGAGGATGCTATCTCAAGGCCAGTCCAGTTTGTCTGTGGAATGCAGGTCACAGGATGAAACCATCATTATGTCCTTCACCTTAGGCAGCAAAATGTTATGTGCCTACTTTGGTTTGTCAGGTATTAAGCCAAATGCAGCCCACCTGCTTAGTGTTTGATATCTGTAATGTCCTGTCTTATTCTAACTCAATACCCAAGCTTCATGGGTAGATCCAAAATGGATTTATTAGAGATTAGGTTCAGCACACAGGCAACATTCTTGCAAGAATTGAGGATGCAATATAAGTTTCAATTTTAAGAATCCTTCACATCCCTTCTGATACCCTCCTGTTCATAGTCTATTCCCACACATTACATAGTATCAATTGGTTGGGGTGACCTTGGTTCCCATGCTTCAGAAAGCCCTTCCCGTCATTACCCAAACATCCACACACAGTAATATGGTCACAGCACAGCTAAGCAGCTAAGCATGGCTATCATGGCAGAGAAGCCTAGGTTGATGTCCTTCTGACAATGCCTGCACTTTAGCGCAGAAAGTAGGGAAAATGCCACTCCCAACCTTTCTGCATACCTACGATTCCAGGTACCCCAAAAGCTTCTGGAATTCCCAAATGAAAAAAGTTTAGGCAAAAAATCATGCAAATTACTACCAAAACAAGGCCATTTGCTGAATCTCCCCCATGATACTCCTCCTCCCCCATGGAGAAAAATACTGAAATCAGCTAGAAATACAGGTAAATCAAAACTGATAGTGAGGAGGATTGCCAGGTAACCTAAGAAGGAATGGAATAAATATTTGATTTTTTTAAAAAAAAAGTGTTGAAAAACATGGGTTTTAAAGTGTTGAGAAACGGGTAAGAATCTGGACTAATAAGAATCTTTGCAGACTTATCCTTTACAAGCATTTCCTGTGGATGAAACATTTTCTGTGCATAAAACAATAATTTGTAGAAAATGCTGTTTTCTTTGCAAAACAACCACATCCAAATTTTGTGTAGAATATATTGTGAAATGTGAATAGGCTTTGAAAACTGTGGTTTTTGAAGATTTTCTCGCCGTGGGAAGAAAACTGCCAAAATTCCTCATTGGTTCCTTTAAGGAAAAAAATAGTGAAGAGTTGTAGGCCCTTTCCGCAGCTTATCTTCTTGCAGTGGTGTCCGGTGGAGATCCTGGCAGGGGCTCTGCTGGGAATGGAGTGCAACGGCAGCTCTCTGCAGAAGGGAGAGAAAAGGACACACCACTTCTTTCTGAAGTACAGCCAAGTACTTTCCCAGGCTGCATTGGGGACAGGAAGCACTGCCATCACTCTTCCTGCCCTTTTGCAGGACAGGTAAGTGCAGTACGGTGGTAAGATTGCATGTCATCAATGCAGAAAACCTGTCAATGATTTGACCTATGATTGTGTCACCTGGGGACGGAAGAGGAGTGGGGCCATGCCTTCATCATGCAGAAGCATTGTTGCAGTCCCGTCCTTCGCCCATCCCCATGGTGAGATGGGAGGATGCTGTGGAAAGGGCCATAGTAATAAGGTGCAGGGCTCCTGTCTCTTTAATGTTTATGTAGAAGAAGGAATTTCAGTAGGTGCTTTGTCATGGAAACAGAACTTTCTGATATTCCCTCTTCTACATAGACATTAAAGGGAAAAGTGTCCCGTCCCTTATTTCTCCTGCTAACCCTAGTTAGTGACTTACAATTACCCACCTGTGCCTTCACAAGACAGTAAAAATGATACGTTTAGTATTAATGTATAATGCACATTATATCTGTTTTAAAAGTCTCTATGAACATCACACATAAGGAATTAATAAGTCTTAGAAAACAAATCTTTTCTGTTTAATCACCACAGACCTTCTAACTCTACTTAAGTTTGCATTAACGTATTCAGAGATGAATGGTTTTGCCTTCTCCATAGGAAGCGTGCTTCCATAGTATGTTGTGAAACCGCCTTTGGTTATGAAAACTCTCACCCTGAAGGCTCCACTGTGATAGTATGAGATAACCCTGTGTTTTCAATCTAGGCAGTCTATCTCAGAGCCTGGAAAAGATTTTTTAAAAAATATTTTTTTCCAAGGCATTGTCAACCTTTCTTGGTTACTGAAATGAATGAATGAATGAATGAATGAATGAATGACCAATAGAAACATTTGGGGGTGATTTGGTTTGTTAATTGTTTCATGTACATTAAATCCTCCATAAACTACTTCCTATGTGTGTGTGCATGTGCGTTTAAACTGAGCTTTGACAAATGAATCCAAGATATTGCCATAACATTTGTGATATGCCTATAGAGTTCCTGCAGTTTCCTTGAAGAGGAATAACTGTCGGCTGGCTAATTTTCTCTGTGTCTGAATCCTCAGCTGCTGCTCTGTTGCTAAAGCAGGAATCAGAATGATTGCCAGCTTGTTGTACCTCCTGCTGTCTGTGGAATATGTCTGGCAAATACTAGTCGTGTGGAAATATATTAATAGCCTGACTCACCTGGTTTATTCAAAATACTAGTTTTCATTTTCAGATATGTTCTTCATCAAATCCCTGATATTTGAGACATCATTATCTCAGGAAGGAGGCTGTAGCACTGGAACAGTCACTGAAAGAGGACAAGCAGAACGATCACAGGCCTGAAGAAATGTACGAGAATTAACAAATTATGAAGACTGGGATTGTTTCAATCCAGAAACTACAACTAAAATGGACCATGGCCATATTAAGACATATTTAGGACATGACAAGTTTAAGACATGATTAAGACATGTTGAAGTTCTAAACTATATCAAGTTTAGGATCCCTCTCCTCCTAGATTGCTAAACAAATGTGTATTATTCTAACAATACCTCTCATAATCTAAGTCCCTTTCCGAAATGGCCTAAGTCTTGAATCTATTGTTTACTTTGTGTACAAATCCATTACTGGGATTAAATGTAATTTATAAAATGGTGTACAATTAGGTAAGAGTCAGTGTAGCGTAGTGGTTTGAGCACTGGACCACAACCCTGGAGACCTGGGTTCGCTGACATTCTTGGGTGTCCTTGAGCATGTAATGCAGTCTCAGCTCTAGAGAACCCCACGACAGGTTCACCTTAGAGTCACCATGAACTGGGAATGACTTGGAATTGGAAATGACTTGAAGGCACACAACAATAGGTGTTACAAGCATAATGCTTGAACTGGGTATATAAAGATGTGGAAGGAGTATAGGACCATGCATGTATGACCCACTCTGTCCCTGACCTCCCTATGTTGACCGGTAGGTCTGAAGTGATTCACTTGGAGACCTTGCTTTATCAGGGTTCTGACAGGTCCATCTACTTGCACTGAACTCTCCATTAGATCTTGCTGCTCAATTACTAATGTCAATATTAGGAAGGTACTGCTGGGGAAGTTGAGGACAGGGACAGAATGTACCGCCCCATTACTATTATTGCTCATTGCTATTATGTGCCTTCATGTCAACTTTGACTTCCAGTGACTCTCTCCTAAGGTTTTCTTGCTAGGATTTACTCACAGGTTTACCATTTACTTTCTCTCAGGCTGAGAGTTTCCATGGCTGAGCTGGGATTCAAATTCTTGTCTTCTGAAGTCTTAATTCAACACTCAGATCCCAACACCATGCTGACTCTCATTTATGTCCATTGTACAGATTTAATTCAACATTTTGAAAAGTCACTTTTTTGCACAATAGCTCTTGGAATGATCTAATCAGCATGGCCACTGAGAATTTATTCTGCACAAAATTCAGACATTTGTGTGTGAGAGCCAGCAGAAAACTGCATTTTCTGCAGAGGAAACAGTATTTTATTTTCTGTTCAGAAAATCTTATTTTTGTGCAGAAAATGCTGTTACCTGTGCATAAAAGACAGTTTCCTGCACCAGCATTGTGAATTTTGTTCTGTACTGTACTGTAGCCTTTTCTGCATAGAAAATAATACAGAAACATTATGCTGTTTTCTGCAGAAAACACTATGCACAAATTACATGTAGAATAAGTCTCAAACTGCAAGGATTCCTATTAGTCCAAGATTCTTTTTCTCAGGGTTTCCCATCACTGAAGAAACATTTTTTGAATATTTTTAAATGTCTAAAATACAACACATATTGTATAAAGTTGTTACAGATATATACATACCATGGAAAGTTGCATAAAATGTGTACATTGGGGGAAACTGAATGTAAAATGCACACAGAAAGGGAAATTGAAACAATTTGTGGGTGTTGGTGTGTGTGTGCATGATGTGTTAAACTGCAGACTGAAATTGAAATTAAATACAATAGACTTACCATTGAAGACATTCAGAACTGATACAGACTGAGAATAGACTCCTCTGTTTATCCCTGCAAAACAGTTGGATATTTTGCACTGACCTGTAATGCTTTTGATTTCACTCCAGTTTTCCTGTGCAGGCTGCAATGTTTTTGCCATTTCCTTTGGGTTTCGTCATATATTATGATAAAACTATATCCCTATAAAGTATTTTGATAGTATATTCTTTATTAGCAGGTTAATCCTGTTTCAAAAGTATCTGGAATTGTACCTACCAATCCGCACACAATGAAGAAAAGGAAGAAGGAAAGGAAATGCCTGCTGAACTAAAAGAATGCAAAGTTAGCTTTCTTTGTATTGAACAGTAGCTAGCAGTTATGAACAGTCAAGCTTTGGTAAGGAATAGAGGGATATTCAAAGAGAGTTATGTTGTATAATATATATGGAGCACTGTGTAGGGAACCAATTTCATTATTTGTACCCTCCTTGAAAATCATGGCTCCAATTTATGGCTCCTAGCAAATAGCCTCTCAAAATTCTTCATGCTGTTTGTGGGCAGAGACATGCAGGCCGTGTCCCGACCTTGGAAAAGTCACTTTAGGGAGGACAATGCTCGCAATCCCCCAGATAACCACAACCAGTAACTTTTCCATTTCACTTCATTTCTTCGAGTGTGGATGGTGGGGATATTCAGCAGTTTTTTTCTGGCTTGAGGTCACCATTGTTGCTAGCAGTAACATGTCTATCTGGGAGTCTGGGGAGAATTTTGCATCATCTGAAATGTTACAGTCCTGGTAATGTTCTGGCTTATTGTGGGAGGAAAATGGTACCTGTCACATAAAAAAATAAAATTAAAATGAATGGTAGAGAGTATTTGGAGAAAGAAATTCTGCTAAATGAACTCATTTTTTTCCCTTGGGTAGAAGTGAGAATAAGGAGGGAAATATCCTCAACATTTTCTTCAGAAAAGTTCCTTCTGAGAAAATTTAGCTCACTTATACCATAACCAATTATTTTTCCAAGATTGTTTCTTTTAAAGTGGTACTACTTAAAAATTAAAAATACTTGTCCATTCATGAACAGTTACTTGGAAGATGGAGCATTGCCAACAAACTTTCTCTATACTCCGTTCTGCTACTATAATGTTAAGATGGGTACTACAATGATGGACTGGATTTTACTTTTAGAAATCATCAGTGAATAGTCTGGGAGGAGTACTATTTTCATAACTGAAAATATTTATGGCTGAATATCATGGTCAAAGGCATGCTGACCAGAAAGTGTGTTGCCGGGTTAAGTTGATCTGAGACATGGTCAGGCCATAAGAGGGTTTGGCGGAAAGCCCAGACATTAATGGGTTTATTCTAATCTTTTCAACACCTCAGGCTCTGTGTGCACCTGAAAACAATGGAAGGCAAACCTGCCCAGGTGAAGCAATCATGGACCATCCTTCCTTTGATCTTGCCCTATGGAAATCATCCTTATACCACCTGCCCAACCAAGACATTATGAGACTGTCATGAGTCTCATCAATGTTTTGTCACCTAGAGTTAAGGCAATCAGCCCATTATGGATTCCTTTGTCAGTTTCATCGGAAAGTCATTACCATTTTGTCTCATACCCCCTTTAGGGTGGGAAATAGGGTATGTAAGACCTAGCTTCAACTTCAGCTCCATCAAATTGTAGTATACATGGTGCCTCTGACCTCCATTTCTCTGTGCTACTCTCAGATGCTGTCTGAGCCCCTCTGCTTCAACCAGGACTGGTTAACTATCACCCTTTTCACCCCTCATCTCTCTTCCTAACCTTTCCCAATAGCCTTGTATGGTTCTTGAGAATTTCTGATTTCTTGTGTATTTGTCAATCCAAATAAAATACACTGTTTAACTTTTAACTACAGTCCTCTCTGCAGTTAGTACTGGTATACACAGGTGAATAAATCCTGCCACTACTCTCCTCTCACATTGTAGGTGGACTTGAAAGTCCCCCACCTCTTAAGTTAACAGGTCACCCTGAGACCCAGCAACCCAGTCCAATGAGGGAAAATTGGGGAAACAAGGGCAGAGTGAGTTGCAGTATTCCTAGGAGTTGGGGTTTTAAGTCCAGTCTGAGTAAAGGGATCTGTCACAGCATTCTTTTCATGTGAGGAGAATTACACAGCAGTGCTAATCCCCCGTCCTGAGGTTACACAGTTTCTCCTAACCTTTCATGTGATAAGATTGAACCTAATTCATGAAACTTGTATACAGCTCAAGAGAAAGCTGCTGAAGGCAGAAATGCCTTCACTGAAGTTATGATACAAGAACCCATTTATCTCACCACAGGCAAGGCCTGCACATTGTAGTGAAAGCAGGGTTGAGTCTCCAGTTTTTCTGTAATTCCTGCTTCTATGCATGTCCATATCAGCCCTTAAGGAGATGTGATCTGTGAGAAAAAACCAGCAGCATGTGTAAAACTAGAGCATTATTTTTGCTTTTTAAACTGCCATTGGCATTTTTATAGCTTTGAACTATACAACAATGACTTTTCATGGAGAGTTTTGTGTTTAAGAAGCTTTAATAAGCTGATTAATTCTGGGAACAAAAAGTGGAAAAGCTTTCTCTCAGCAAGATGGGCTGTTGTTGCCATGAAAGAGAAATACTACAAGAGCAGTTGGATACACACACTGTATCTCTGAGATAGCATCTGGAAGAAAAAGTAAAACCATGTGGATAATTACATGATCAGAAAGTATAGTGCAATTAGAATATTGATAAAAGACGTGATTCAGGGAATATAAGCACTAATGGCAAAAAGAGTTCTCTGCAAAAGAAGTAAGAAGTATATCAATCATCACAGTCTCTGAATGTAAGCATTGCTGGAGTCATAGAAATTTTTGCTCTTGGGCATACATGGGGTTGCACTAGACTTCATAAGCAAGGTCTGCAGCAAAACATTGCAGCATGGATGTGTTGTTGTGCAGGTTTCCAACCATTCCATTAAATTCAACCCTCTTCTTCAATTTTCCATAGTTTTGCCAAAATGCCACTTAGTAGTCTATGGTCATAGACCATGCTCAGTTGTCATTAGGCTGTTTTGGAGATCTGTCTTCCATTCTCTCTTTCTTCTAAGGGTTTTTATGTTCCTAATTTGTTTCTGGGACTCAGCATGGTATAGTGGTTTGCACATTGGACTATGATCCTGTAGTCTCTTCCAACTCTATGATTCTGTGATTCTATGATTTACAACTGATGGGTTCAATTTCTCGCTCAGCTATTATTGCTCTATTATTCCCAGTAAGTGACAGGCTCATTTAACACAGAGAATCCAGAGAGAAAAGCCAGGGTCCCATCCCCTTCTCCCACACCACTGCACTGCAGAGTAAATTCAGCAAGCATATCTTAATTTGTCAAGAGTCAGTGAGACAAGTAGATCTCTGATCACGAGTAATGTGAATGACCTACATTTCATGCAAACTTTTAACATATTGTAGCCCAGTCCTAAGGTTACAGGTTGCCCTGATATTTATTGGGGCCAGAGTCAACATGGTGCAGTGGTATGAGCATTGGACTACAATCTTGGAGACCAGAGTTTGATTCCCTGCTCGGCCGTGGAAATCCACTGGGTGACTTTCGCCATGTCACACACACTTAGCTCCATAAAACCCCATGATAGGTTCACCTTAGGGTCACCATAAGTCACAAATGACTTGAAGACACAACAACAACAACAACAACAACAACATGCTCCTGATACCTCCCATTTTGGCAATGTAAGCAATAGAAATTGCATGTAAGGATGGAAGGTATATCTGATTTTTTTAAAAAAAAAAGATGAAAAGCATGTCTCTTGAGTGTTGAGAAAGCTTAATGAGAGGAATCCTAGACTGGTGAGAATCTTTGCAATTTGGAACATGAAAATTCCATGCAAAATTTGCACATGATTTTTCTTGTGCAGAAAACAGCATTTCTGCAGTACTTTCCTCACAAGCATATTTCTGTACAAAAAAACACTGTTTCCTGCACATAAAGTACTGTTTTCTATTCAATAAGCAACGTGTGAATTTCACTCTGAATAAGTCTCAAACTGTGAATAGTCTTCAATAGTCTTCAAAAACTGTGCAGTAATTGCTAAAGGTACTTTAGCAAAGTTATATTCTCCCTCGTATGCTGGCAGCGGCAGCAGAAGAGATGGTGTGGGAGACTGTAAACATGTCAACGGATTACTAGTATTTGTTTTGTTTTGTAAATAAAACTGGTAGCACGTTTCTCTTTGACTGAATGTGGTTGATAGTTGATCAACACTGCAGTGCTGATGAAAGGTAGGTGGCCTCCCTGTGTAACTTCTCCTTAGTTAAATTTTTGTACCCTTGAAGGTGTGATAAGGGTGTTAAAGGAAAAACATGGTGACACGAAAAACAGGAGGGCAGTCAGTGCTGAATTTATGTACAAGCTAAGTAAAATGCTTAGCCTTAGATTATGAGCGATGTCTGTATGAGGCCCTAGAGGATAATAATAAATTATTGGTTAGATTTTGAAATAGAGACTGTTGAAATAGAGTCCTGTTGGCTAGTCCCAACTAGAGTAGACTAGGGCCCTTTCCGCAACTCACCTTTTTGCAGAGCTGGTGTGCGGGAAGTGTGCGAGCAGCTTCTAACGAGAGGCTCTCGCATCCTGCCTCCTTCAGTTCTGCAGCTGCTGCCTGCTGGTGTGAGAGCCCATCCTCTTCCTTCTGCAGTGCAGCCTGGGATTTTCCTAGGCTGCACTGGGGCAGGAAGCGCGAGCACCATGGCTCCAGAGCTCTGCACGCACAGCAAGTACGCGCGGGGCCCCAGAGCGATGCATGATCATGCACCACTTTCGGCTCAAAGCCGAAAATGAAATAGTGCGTGATCAGCACCTGCCAGGCCCTGGAGCACTGCACAATTGTGAGTGCATTGTGTGGACCGCTCCTTGCAGTCACACAATGCTCCAGGGGCCCTTTCACATGGCAACTGCAGTGTGAAAAGGGCCTAACTGATTTAATTGTTGAATGGTGAGTTAACACATAAGAAAATATCACTGATTTGTTGGTTCTGTTCCCAGTGGGGACAAACAATAGGATTTAGGCCATAATGGTATCATACTCTCTTTGCTAAAATAATAAAATGTTTGTTATGGCTTGTTAATTCCTCTAAGGCTCTGATTGCTGTTTGTATTTTCACCACTATAGCAGGTAGACAATGCTACCAAATTCATTGTCTTTTCAGTGTAATGGGCATTCCATCCTGCTAATGAATACACAGATTATAGCTGCATACATGGCAGTTTGGATGTGGATCCATAACACAATGAAATAACAGCCAGTGATAATCATGGCTGGAGGATTTTAGAAACTTCTAGCATAAGAAGAGTAACTTTCCCCAGCTTTGCCATCTTGGCAACAGAGTTCTATTCAGATTCACCCCTTAATAAATGTTTAGAGGGTTAAAATCCATAATTTTCTTCAAACTTTTTTTTTCTTGCCTCTAAACTATAGTTTAGTTCCTCTTTTCTTAAAAGCCCAGATTCCAGATGCAATATGTATTTGAAGATAAATGTTCCATAGAAGCGAGAAAAATATTAATTAATTTTCCATAGCAAATGAGTTGCTTTTGATTTTGGGGCTCACAATGCAGCAGTTAGCAGTTTATGACAAGATGGGCTTAACTGCAATATGAAAATGGGGCCATCTGTACTTAGGAACCAGTACAAGATCTGCACACAATGAGAATGTGGAAGAATTGTTAACAATTACACCACTGAATGGCTCAATGGAACTAAATGTTGCATGGCATGTTTTCTGTTTTTATTTGTCTGAGGTTTCACCACTCAAATTAATTAGGGAACATTCTGGAACGAAATAAAACTATTGCATGGAAATGCACTGCTCCGGCATCATTTAGAAGAGAACAACTCTTGCCTCCTTGACAACAAAGTCAGAATAACCTGTTCCAATGATCAAAGCTGACCGTCATGTTGAAAATTAATGATAAAGAGTTTTGCATTTTGAATTTCCATTGGATTTTTTGTGTCGATCATTTATTTGCCATGATGGAATGTTGTCGAGATGCATCATTAAAAGTCTCTCTTTCTTTGTCTTTCTTTCTTTACATTAGTATAGGATAAGAAAAAAGGGGCAATGAACAGTGAAATTTCCTTAAATGTCCTCCATTTTTTTTTAATAAATACAGATTTAAATAAATACAGATAAGGAAGTAGAGTATGCTATCCAAAAGCTAAAGGAGACATGATCATAAAGTGGTTGGGGCCATTGGCTTAGAATGACATAGCTGGTAGGTGTTTTATCTACCCTAATGTAAGACAGTGGCTAAAGATGTAAACTAGGAAACCCTTCCTTCAAAATCTTGCTTCATCTGTATTCTCCTGGTAGATCTAGGCAAGCAGTGTACCTAGAATTTGCCAGGTTGTGGTATCCCAAGCCCTGAGATGCCAGCACCCAACCTTGAGACCTAGGGATGACCTCTTGATACCGTGAGTGCAGAAGAAGATGATTCCTCATCCTAGGTTAACAGGCCCTTCCCTGGACATCTTCCAGCTTGTCAATATCCTTCTTGAACTGTGGTGCCTAAAACAGGACACAGTATTCCAGGTGAAGTCTAATCAAAGCAGAATAGACTAGTGTTACTATTTGCCTTAATCTCAACACTATACTCCTATTGATGCAATCAAGAATCACTTTTTTTTAGCTACCAAATCACACTGTTTACTCATATTCTGCCACTAGGGCCCCTAGATCCCTTTCAAACGTACTGTTTTCAAGCCAGTATTGTTTTCCAACCCATCCTACATCTGTGCATTTCATTCTTTCTTCCCAAGTGTATAACCCCACATAAGTGTACAACCCCTGTGAAAATTCATTTTGTTAGTTTTGGCCCAACTCTCTAATCTGTGAAGGTCATTTTGAATTCTGATCCTGTCCTCTGGCGTATTAGTTATCCCCCCTAATTTGATGTCACCTTCAAATTTGATGAGCATGCCTTCTATTCCATCATCCAAGTCACTGATAAAAATGTTAAATACCATTGGGCTCAGGACAGAACCCTGTGGGACACCACTAGTCACTTCTTTCCAGGATGAAGAGGAACCATTGGTGAGCACCCTTTGTATTTGGCAACATGGCAATCAGGGCATCATGGAGAAGCCTTGTGGGGAGCTGCAAAAAAAGACAATAGGGAATGCAGACTGAGGGGTGCATATTGCCTGCTCTTTTCATACAGAAACCACTTGTCCACATAATGAATTCAGCATGAAAACTTCTCACCTCTACTGACAAAGATAAAATGATAGGCTTTCTGTGTCAAAAAAAAAAAAAAAAAAGGCAACAAAAAGATCATTGTGTAGACCCCTATTATCATCTCAGATACGTATATACACACACCAACCAACTATTGGGCATTTGTTTTACACTTTCTGGTGTTCTATACCCTGTAGACAATTGCCAACACCTGGTGTCATCTATCTTCATTTTCTTAAGACCATTTTCGCAAGGGATAGGGCATTGCTCATCCTAATCTGTTTGGAAATCTTTGTCTGACATTGTTCATTTTTGTCTACCTTTCATCACAAGACCAATCTCTAGATGATTTCACTTATGTCTACTCACAATATGTTTCTTTGGCAATCACAATCAGATATCATTAAATCTTGGATCCTCCTGTTTGATAAGGTTTCCAACAGCATTCTTCCATTGGGTCAGCAGTCATAACTGATGCATTGATTAGAATGAGCACAAAATGCAACAATGTCTTGAGAATACCAGACTAATTAGAAATCAACATCCATGTCTAAAGCTGAGTAACATTTGATAGAAATTCAGTATAATGTATCACTCTAAAGTCCATTTTCATACTTCATCAGCTGGAGGGAGGGTAGCAATGGATTGATACGTGAAAAAACGATGAGCTCTGTTCTAAAAACAAATTTCATGGAAGAGATGCATTAGGCGCTGTTGTGGCCTGCCTTTGGTGCCACATTGGGAGAATGGTGGGATAGAAATTAAACAGATAAGAATGAATAAGTGCCTGTGTCTCCTTCTATGCCAATATTTTTGACTTGTTTCCTGCTGCTGGGACTTGGGATCCTAGAAAAAAATGGAACCATTCCCTCCATAACTTCAAATTATATCCGCCTATAGCCTACGGCAAACCCACAAGCTATATTGCTCCAGAAAAGAAAGTCAAGAAACATCAGGAAGCAGTTAATAGTAGCATCAGTGACTCCCTAGGCTATAGATCCCCCTCCACACAACTGAAGGATTTGTTTTACAAGTATTCTATTACTGGCATCAGATGCTCAAGATATGGCAAATTGATCTCTCCTTTGGGTTGGAGAGGGTACAGTGAGCCAGGATCTCTGGCCCCCTTGGGGCTTATCTGTTCAGCAGTATCCTGCTTCTGGAATCAGGTTCATAATGTGCTCATATCAATGACAGGGTAGCCAAGAAAATGTAATAATGAGTTGCCAGCTCTTTCTGTCTTTTCTGTTGACAATAAAAAACTGCTACACCAAGATCTGATTTCCTTTTTATTGAATGCTGCACACCTTGAAATTACTAGATGCTGGAAAGCATTAGAAGATTGCAGCATGTGCAGTTGGTTTGACAGGGTCTGGTCAACTGCATTATCAGAGAAACTTACGTATAAATTGAGGGTGGAAAGAGGGGTGAATAAAATAGATATGCTTGCTGCTATGTGGTATCTATTCATTACATCTGTCAACAAGGTTTCTTTGACCACATGGCCTATCCATGCATCATATGAAATATTGGAAGAGTGACTTTTAACTGCTGGACTTCCTTCACCCTTCTGTGAGTAATGTTTTGTCATTGTATACGGATTATCGGCTTTGTTCCTCCATCTTTCCCCTTCAGAATGTATTGGTATTAAAACTCTCCTCCTCCTCCTCCTCCTCCCCCATTTGTTTAAATCAACCTGTTCTGATGTCTAGGAAGATAGTTTAACTACTAACTAATCTGAGGGAGAACTAGACCCAGGACAACATGGAGGTAAGGCCATAGGTGGATATTCTATTTTCAGATATGTGATTGGGAACTATCTAGTACCAGAGAGCTAGAGACAGTAGTACAATGGACACACACAGACACAAACTACCACCAGCTGCATTTTCATCAGGAAAACTGGCCTGGCCCTAAATAGAGGGAGGAATGGTCCCCTGAGACAGCACAACTTTAATGTCATAAAGGGGCAACAAATGTGTGGTTTAATTTATTTCTGTAATTCTAGTGAAGGAAGTATGTGTGAGAGAGATACTTGCAGAATATTTGGCCTCAGGTACCAAAATAATTTGCCTTGCTGTGGGTACTGTGCAACTTTATTTGGTTGGATGGTTATGGTGCCATGTATTGCTTCTCCTCAGACAACAAAGTATGTTGGGTCAGCCCAATAGGGAAGGCTAGAACTTGGCTAAACAGAGGTCAGTACTGTCTACTAAAGGAAACTATGGTTGGGGCAAACCGGATTGACCCATGAAGGATAAGTGGTCTGTCAACAGATACAAGTTCTGCTGGGTCACTGAGGTACACTTCTTACTAATAACATACTTAAAACATCTGCTACATGATAGGATGACAGAACACTGTTAGCACTTTCCTAAAGATATTTTGTTTGTTTATGTGTAGCAAATCCCCACTTGTTACAGGGATGTCAGTTTCTTTTTATTAGAGTGAAATGCTTAACACCAGCTTTCCTCCCAGAGGCCTTGTTGTTGTTTAATACAAAGTACAGAATCTGTATTCAGGTTGTACCAAGAAGGCTATTTTAATCTCACCATTAGCCAAAAAAGTCAGGAAATATAGGCTAAGGGTGTAGCTAACGGATAATATGTACACATGCATGCAAACAAAGCTTTGCAACAGACATAGGCTGTCCTGAAGAGAAGACTTTTAAGTGTTTAACCACTATCAGATCTGCCCACACTTTACATATCCCCTTTCCTCCATTAAAAAAGAATTAAAACTCATCCAGAAAAGAAACAATATCTTGTTAAAAGCCCCTTCCACAGCAACCTAGTTTAATTTACACAGACCTTTCTGAAAATAAAAATGATTTGCTTGTTGATAGAAGGACAATAAAGAAAAGGCAATCCCAGCTTCTCTATCTGCTAGAAAGTTCCACAACCTGGGAACCATGACTGAGATACCAAGGCCAGAATTCAGTATCAGGCTTACAGATGCATAATCTAGAGTGACACATCCATAAATGATCCATATTCACAATCCCTATGTAGACATAATCATGGCATCAATTATCCTCCCCCTACTTTATTAGGCGTCAGCCACACAGAAAGAAGAAGGTATGTTCTGCTGGTAACTGGGGGATTTCAACCCCACCCACCCTCTCCAGTAAGCAATGCTGCCAGTGTCAGAAGAAGGACCCCACTGTAAGTCCTTGTCACAGCCTATCTCAGTAGTGGGATAGTGGGGTGAACAACAGAATAGACCCCCTTCTCTTAGTGTAGCCAATGCCTAGTAAAGTAGGTTTATGGGGGAGTGGGGAGTGGTGGTCAGGAGATGCTATTCAGTTTCACAAAGAACTAAGTGGCCCATGTAGAATTCTGGCCAAAGTCTTTTGTGTTCCCACTAAACATGCCTATGAGGGTGAGGTGGGGCTGAAATAATGGATTCCCTGGAACTTTTGTATGTGAAAATATCCCTTTTCAGAGATCTTTGTGCAATGTGTCCAGTAACTGCAGCCTTGGACAAAAGCCACATGATAGATTAAGACAGTATTCACTTCAACAAGGATTGTTGAGATCACAGGGAAACAGTACTCTAGGATACGCAAAATAAAATACAGTCTTCCCTCTGCATTTAGGGTTTGACCTTTGTTAAGCCCCGCTTTGGGGGTCCCCAATACCAGTATGGTTTGGATGGGCACCATACCTAATTGGCATCATATGTAATTGGCAACACATTTTATTGGCTCTGATATCAAATTCAAGTCTGAGAGGTAACAGAGAGGTCAAACCGAGCGAAGGAAAGAATTTGACTGTAAATGTGAGAAGCATAGGTCAACTCCAAAATTCCTCCAGGTAAGACTTGAGTCATTTGTCAGGCAAATACACACCATTACTGTGGATAATAGGCTTAAATAGAAGCTGGACTTTTCCAAGGAATCCAACTGTGAGGAGCCCACCGGGACACTGATTGACAGATATTCATCCCTTGTACACCTGGATTCTTTCCTCTGTCCTCATAGCACCCACAACAGACAGCTATTACAACATTCATCATGTCTTTGTCAATCAAAGCACTAAGCCCATCAACAGGCGAAAGACTCATTGTCCACAACAGGTTCCCTTTTGTCTTGCATCTGGAACCTTCACAGCCACAAGCCATTTTCAGGATATAAATACCCCTGATTTGAGGAGGCCCAGTGCAGTCTCTTGAAGATCTACCCGTCACTCTGTCCGTCTGGCTCCTGAATGAAAACTGCCCTTAGGTCCTACCTAAGCCAAAATACATTTCTACTCTTCACTACTCTTCTGGACTGGTAATTATAAATCCCCCCAAATCCCTCAGCCTCTCTATAATTTTTCCTCCCTTTCTCTTTCAGCTAGCTCTTGTGTGAATGTGTGATTGTGTGTATCTTGTGTGCATGCATGAGTGAATTCCCCTCAATAAAATCATTTTATTAGACAATTTTGCTTGGCTTTTGGCTTGGCCTGACCCCGTAAACATTGGGTTTAAAGATCTCGCTAGGTTACCCTGCCTCTTGTAGTGCTACAGCTTGTGCTCTGGCTAATTCCCATTCCCCATTATTTGGAGCACATTGAGGTGTCCCCCAAGGGACCCCAGAAATCAGGGTAACACCTTCACAAATTTGATTATTTCTGAAATGTGCGTGCCTCCCCCAATTTTCTTCCTCCTATCCCTTTCCTTTTGCCCCAGCCCAGCACAACTGCCTTTCTTCTCTGTGCCTGGCAGAAGGCAAGGAAATGGAAGAGGGCACCACACGTGGAGAAGGAACACATGCCATGGGACTTTCCCACCCTAATCCCTTGCCTTTTGTCTGGATGGGGATAAGGCATGCCAAGGCAAAGAGCAAGGGAATGAGAGGGGGAGCCCCAGAAAGGAATAGAAGAGGGAGTGTAGGTGGGAGTTGTGCTTTTCCCACTTTTGTGAGGGTTCTGTGCCCTGAGCCCTCCCCAAAAGTGGAGGGGTCACTGTAATTGCAATGAAAATTCATCTCTTAAAATATATGTTGTTCTTTCTCCACAGTTTGATCTTGAATATATACAAGAGAGGATCTCTTGCTGTCAATTTCCTCTCTCATTCCAACACATACACATAGAGAAATTTGAAGTGGCTCCCCTGGGTTGACAGCATGCTAATTAAAGACTCAGAGTCCCAAATATCCCATATAAATATCCCAATTCTAATTCAATCCTACTGTCAAATGCATGTGTCAATCCGGTGCTTCTGCTGAAACTGAAATCCCTGATGACTTCGATCAAAGGTGTGTTGATTGAAGCAGAAACTACAAAATTAGTTAAGGATATATTTTCCTTTTCTAATGTAACCATAAACTTTATTTCAATGCATGATACTAAGCCTATTAGGTTGTGGGCACTGTACTTCTGAATTCCATGATGCAAGTGCTTTTTTTTTTTACCTTTTGGGGAAAAAAGTGTTTGAGGCTAGAAATGTCACCAAGTGATCAATATGTTGAACACATATTTTTTCAGCATTCTTTTGGAGTCTATTAATCAGCAAGTATGCCAACATGACAGATACAGTCACTGGACATTTGGAGGAAGGAGAGAGCATCACTTGATATTTAATGTCCTTTACACTAGAAAGAGCAGAAAAGGTTATTAAATAACATAATATCTCAATGTCCACATCATTACAGTTTCAGTAGTTCTGGAGTATTAGGGGACATCACAGAACATACTTCTTTATCAGGATTCTTGGATCTATGCTGGGACAGAGTTGTTAGCTTAAATTCAATTAATTTCAGTATTGATAATCTTAGGAAATCAGAAGAACCTTATTGCAATGCACTTTGGATTTCCTTATAACTTTTTTGGTTCAATTCTACCATCCAATATGCCAAGCTATGACCATATATCAAGGTAGGGGTCTAGCCTTATTATTCTCAAACTGCATCATAGATAGTTGCATTGCATGATAAGTATGAAAATTCTGCCCCCACCCCTCGTTTCATTGTATATTTCAGATCCTTCACCACAGCATTCTCACCCAGTTCAGTTCTTCCTTGGGTTGTAAAACTTCCCCTTTCCCACATAGAAATATGTACATATTTTGCTTCACAGATTCTCTAATTCATGTGTTTTTCTCATGTACTGTCCACAATACTACAATATGCTTGCGTACATTTTTTAAAATGTATGCATTTTTAGTAACGTATACTTGCCTCTGGGCCTCAGAGAGTAACCAGTGTTCTAGACTCAGTGAAAGCAAAAGCATACAGACCTGGTTAGTGTCTGAATGGGAAACAACTGAAATAATGAGAGAGGCATGAGTTTAATCAATCTGACATGAAGTAATTTTTATGAGCGAACTTCTTTCTGCCTAGTTTGTTCAATCCATTCTGTTTCTCCTAAGAATGACAATGGCCACTAGCTATGGTGACTAAATGCTACCTCAGGGTCCAAGGAAGCACCCTCAGGAAAAGTTTGCTGGTCTTATATCCAGCCTTTCTCTCAGCACTGGGACGCAAGGTGGATGAAAGTCTTTTTTTTTTTTAACAGATACATCTAAAAACATGAGAAGTCATGATATTAAAACACAAACAGACTGGAGCATTAAACAGATTGACAACAACTTAAATTAACAAAAGTATATCAGACAGAAAGAGAAAAAAAGTATCACCTTCTGATTAAAAAGTCTCTTTTTAAGCAGCAACTCCAGTGCAAAAAGCCTTCTTTTTTTTTTTAAAGACACAGAACTGAAGCTTTCGAAAAACATGTTCTGAGCAGAGCAAAGTATTTCTGTTAAACCCACTGCTAAAGGAGCCCAAGATTTGCAAAGCTCTCTTTATTCATAAAACAGATTAAAAATAATTCAAGCACACTGGTGAAAGAAATAACAGGACCCCACAATTTAAAGCCCCTTGCACAGTTACCTTAATTGCTGAAGGTCTTTATGAATGAAAACATATTTGCATGCTGGCAGAAGGACATATGGAAGGGACTGGTTTAGCTTCCCTTCAAAGGGAGTTTTGACGCCTGAGAAGGACCACCTAAAAGTGTCTTGTTCATGATAACCTTCCAAATCTGCTTAAGGCTCTCCAAGATGTATTTGGTTGGGCAGTGTGGGAAACAGAATGCTGGACATAGACAATCTTTTGGTCTGGTCTGATTTTGCTAAATATTGTAAAACTATTCACTTGGTGTTTGACTGTTTTGCTAAATATTGCCTGCAAATTTACAGACTTAACTCTAACCTATCTCCTCTACAAGCCTTGCTGGGTTTTGGAGAAGGCCTCTCTCTTAATCCCAGTACCTTCAGAGATACTTTTGTGAACTCCCCAGGGAGACCTTTCTCAGTGGCTGTTTGCAGGCTGTAGAACTCTCAACCCAGGGAAGCTAGACTGCAATTCTCTCTGCCTGCAAGCAAAGACTGACGCGTTTAGACCTTTACGCCCACTTTTCAATTATGTGTTTTTAGATTCACTGTTTTGTTTCACATATTTGTTTTTATTTGAATTTCACTGTTTTCTGTACTGACTGACTCTTGTTTGGCAGAAATTAGACAAATTATAAAGATGTTGAATAAATAGAGTGAAAATTAATCTTGTATGCTATGAAGGAGGTCATCATTTTGTCCACAGAATGCAAAGCAGTAAAGACTTTTTATTCTTATCTGAATGGGAGGACCTGGAAGTACTAAATGAAGATGGTGTTCCGTCAGTAGACCTACTTATTTAAAAGTTTGAGCACTGGATCTTTTCTTCAACTTTCTAGTTTTTATGCATAACACCCATTTTTTTTAAATATGTTTATTGAAGTGGTCTCTCAAGAAAAAAATTAGCAACCTTCATGGCCAAAGAATCCAAAGGAGAATATATAATTATTTTTAAAAAAATATGAAAACCTGCTTAGATTCATTTTTGTTTTAATTCTCACACCAATTCAAGTTGTCTAATGTACATTAAAATATTAATGCGAATAAATTAATTTTGGGAATGCCAAAGGCAGTAAAGCACAGAGAAAGTCATAGCAAAAATGACTTCATAAGGACACATTCAAGTTCATAAAGCATCTCATTCTTTCTTTTTGTTTTGTTTTGTTTTTATCCATAAGATTTCTTAGGGTCTGAAATATTTTGCTTCTGATCATTGAATCTATTATTTTCCTTGTGGAGATACTGAAAATATTTTTCTTCTTTATAAGATAAAAAGTAGACCCAATTTCTTCTTCTGATGCCAGAAGAAATCCTGAAAAAGGGTTCTGAATTTAGAGCTGAGTTAAGCATTTGCAGCAAAGTTTGATCTGGTTAAAAGTACGTTGTCACATGTCATGCCAAATTTGGAAGCAGAGTTGGCATAGATGTTGCAAACCTCACAAGAATTAATTTTTTCTAGCACAAAGTTGAAGAAAAATGGTACAGGAAATTAGACCAAAACTAGATAATTAATTGACTGACTAATGAATAAAATAGCTGATATAGTCATTCTGGTTGGCTAATATACATTCTTAACATGCCATGTTATTTAATGTTAATTTCTGTGGGGAAATGAATGTCATAATTTTGTCAGACAGAGGTGCTTCTGGTCAGTCAAAAGACAGATCTGGGAACAAGAATTCAGCCTGTGTTAGATGGGATTACACCCCTGCTGAACACACAGGTTTACAGTTGGGGGGTACTCCTGGATTCGGCTCTGATCCTGGAGGCCCAGGATTCAGTAGTGACCAGGAGGGCTTTGGCACAGGTAAAGCTAGTGCGTCAACTGCACCCATTCCTGAAGAAGTTGGACCTGGTGATGCGGGCACATGATTTGGTTACATCCCATTTGGACTACTGTATGTGGGGCTGCCTTTGAAAAGTGCTCAGAAACTACAGTTGGCCCAAAGAGCTGCAGCCAGGTTATTAACCCGTGCTAGCTCCAAGGATCACACAACTCACTTGCTGCAATAGCTTCACTGGCTGCCAGTCCATTTTTGGGCACAATTGAAAGTGCTGGTTTTGACCTATAAAGCCCTATACAGCTTGATTAGTTATTTGAAAGACTGTATCTCCCTTTACGAGCAGTAGAACTTTAAGATTATCCAGAGAGGTTCTTGCCTCTGTCCCATCACCTCCTCAGGTACATTTGGTGAAGAAAAGGAAGAGGGCCTTCTTGGTGGCTGCTTCCAGACTCTGGAACTTCTTTCCTAGAGAGGCCAGAATGGCCTTGTCCCTGCTGTCCTTTCAAAGGCAATGAAGATGTTTTTGTGCCAGCAAGTCTTTAAATTTATTGGGCACAGGCTTGTGATGCTGTGCAGCTTGTAAGGTGGCATAGTTTTAATATTTTTAATATTAATGTTTTTAATAGGTCATTATTTTAACCTTATAAATTGATTAATTTTTTTTAAAAAAATTATACTCTCATGGATGTTTTGATTTGTTGTGTTTTAATCTTGTTAGTTGCCTTGGGTCCCAGGCAAGGTGGCATTAATTAACGAGTTACAAGGACAGTGCGCAGACCTGGCTTTAAGCTTTAATAAATAGATTTTGCAGTCCCACACATACTTGCTTGGGAGTAAAAGCCATTCAAATCAGTTTGCCTTACTTCTGAACAGACATTAAGTAGACTGAACTGATAAACCTCTTTAGTAATTCTGATTTCAGTGGAAATTAACTACATCCAAGCATGGTAGGCCATTTCCACAATATGGCCCCATCCTGGCATGGGGATGCATTGAAGCAGGTCCATGATGTGTGCTACTGTACAACATCATCATGGTCCCTCTCCTGTTGTGTCCCCAGCCATAGCAATCATTCATTATACTTTTACCAGAAAAAAATCCATTAATAGGCCCCCCTTCTGCGTGATGATCACATTGGTTGGGGCAGTGTGGGAAGGACAGATGTGCTATCAAGGTGCTTCCTTCCTCAGTGCAGCACAAGAAGAGACCAGCTGCACTGCAGAAGGAAGGAGTCTGTCCAACTGCTACCATCTGCTGGCAGCCAGCTGAGTATGGAGGGGAGCATTCAGGACACTCTCCCATCCCGGCAAAGGCACTGCTTGAATGATGCTGGGATGTCTCAGGATGCAGGTAAGGTGCAGAAAGGGCTGCTGTTTCACTGGTTTACTGATGGGCTTGTGAAAGGATAATTTAATGGCTACTTATATCTGGAACAGTGATGATAAATACAGTGGAACTATGCCAACATAATTGATCACTGAATATCTGCCTTAAGTGATCTTTTTAACCTCTGAGGATGAAACGAAATGGATCAATACAACATACGCGAAGATTAGGCCACACTAACATTTGCTTTCCTATTACAGAACCAGGCTACATGAATATGAATTAATGTTTCTTTGTTCAAGTTCTAGCCCCAGGAGTATTTATTTCAAGCTTCCTTTTATACACAGCTAAAGCCTTAGCATTTAAAAAACAATTTCTCCTTACTTAAATATACTTGACTTTTTGGCAGCTTGATACATTGCTGCCATAGCTTCTCTTTCCTAATTAGGTTCAGGTGCTGCTAATGTACAACGCTGGCCTTTGTCAGCTGTGTATAATATCTATTTTGCATTGTTCTTCAGACAAGTAAATTTTGCCACAAACAATACGCTGATCAGGGAGAAAATAGAAGAAAGAGAGAAAGATGAGAGATAGATAAGTTTTTGTGAAAGAGAAGGAGTCCCGTTGGGGACATGAAGGAGGGAGAGGTGCAGGAATGCGTGTGTGACTGGGCATGAAGGAAAGGCGATAAAGAGAAGAGATGGGCATACATGTGCAGGGAACACAATGACATGGCATGAGAGACTCACAGAAGAGGCTGGGAAAGAGAAAATGTAGGCCAGGGTTGGGAGCAGTGGTACAATAGTGAAAGAGAGAAGTGGGGAAGGTAGAAGACATGAAAAACTTATCTGAGGAACTGCTGAGTGGGCAACTAAACAGCTGGCGAAGGGTAGTGAACCTTCCAATTTAGCAACCCAAATGTGTGCTGCAGATTTTTGTCAATTTCATATTTTTGCATGTCAGTATTCTTCATTCTTGGTTATACTGGGTAGAGCTGCCACAACTTTCAGTCCAACAACATCTGGAAGGGGAGAGAATTTCCACCCCTACTGTACAACAATATAAAAAAAAGGGGGGGGGGATCATAGAATAATAGAGTTGGAAGAGACCACAGAGGTCATCGAGTCCAACCCGCTGCTATGCAGGAACACACATCAAAACACTCCCAACGGATGACCATCCACCCTCTAAAAACCTTCAAAGAAGGACACTCCACCACACTCTGAGGCAGCACATTCCACTGCCAGACAGCTCTGACCAGCTCCAACCATCAGGAAGTTCTTCCTGAGGTTCAGGTGGACTCTCACTTCCTGTGGTTTGAATCCATTGATCCTTGTCCTAGTCTCTGAAGCAGGGGAAAATAAGCCTGTCCTCTCTTCGATATGACATCCTTTCAAATATATAAATATGAATATAAATATGAAATTGACAGTCAGTTTAACACTGAAGGAGGCAGAGAATCCTGAAAATGATTAATCACAAAATATATAGATTTCTGAAATTTGCAGTGTGTGTGAGAGGGGGAGAGGCAGAGATCATCCAAGTGGTTTTTCCATCCACACTTTGAAATGTTGCTGCTTGGCTACAGTTCCTTGGACCCCCACATCTCTGGCTTTAAATGTGGCTATATACATGTGAATACATATATAGCACGCTCTTTTACATTATCCATTGAATGATTAGATCTTAATATCTTTGCCAAATGGGAGACGATTGGCCTCTTAATAGAACTCTTTCATACACAGACACATACAGTAAAATGGCAACAATAGAACTGTTAATGTTATAGCCTTAACAATCAATATCATACTGTGTCTAGAATTATCTTTTAAAAAACACAAAGTGGTCAGGTAGAAAGACTCTCAAAAGGCCAGCATGAAGTTAATAAGATCTGCTAATAGCTGAGCTTTAGTAATTTCATGGGAAACCAAACAGTAGAATGTGAGTAGTCAACAACCTTAATTGGATATTGATCTAAACAAATATTCCCTGTGAAAGTTCTTGTTAGAATCAGTTAGTGTTGTATGTTCGGACACATCAAATTCATTCTGGTTTATAAATGGCCAGCTAAATTCACCATGTTATGGTTTCTTTGTCTTATTTCAAAGACTAATCTTACATTTGATACAGGAGAATGTATTTTGAACATGTGCTGCCTATATTCACTTGTGCAGAGCTTTTAGTACTGTGAGCTTCAAAAGGCAATCTTTTAAACTCCTGCTCATGTTAAACTTTCTTCTCATTGGCATGTTTTTTTTTCCCCCTGCTGTTGTTGTTTTCCATATCTCTTTGGCTTTGCCACTACATTCTCTCCGTTAAATTATCTTCTGTTTGACCGAGACAAAGAAATACCTTTATATTTGTGTTCCAACCATGTAGCTCTGTATTTTTTAAAAATGCTTTGGTTTGGAGCCCAGACTTTGTGTATAGTACTTATATTTAGCATCAAATAATTGAATTTTCACAGCCTATACTGGGCTCAGAAATTAAACTATTTATGCCTTACTCTTTTGTCCTTGAACAACGACAAAAAATCTGTTTGTGAAACACTACAACACTAATAGAACCAGAGTGAACATTAGTCTGTCAGAATTATACTTCATTTTACTACTTCCATCTATGTTCCTCAGACAAGCTTTGTAGGTCATACTTTTATGTGATATTAATATTGGTCCGGTAGACTCCAAGAAGGCTTTTTGCATGAGTGGGAGATGCTACTGTGGGGGTTGGCTTTTCTTTAGTTTTTCTCTTAAAAGTTTTACTCAGTAATTCCTACATCTTTGATACTAGGGTTGTGAAAACTTTGCCTTTTACCTGAGAAATTGAATTAGTTCCTCCCCTCCCTGCATAAATGCTTCCTCCTCCTTTTAAATTCCTCAGATGTTTTGCTCAAACAGAACCCGACACATTTGCATCAAAATTGCACATTGGACAGATTTTGACAGCTCTGTAACCCTCATGAGAAATGTTGCTAGTATTACTGAAACTCCTCGGGCTACTCTTAACATTTCTCACATATGTCATTTGAGGACAGCACCTCTAAATTCCATTTGGAGAGTGACAGCTCAAAAACGATATTTTGATCACCTAGAAAAAAAGTTATTTTTTATTTATTACATTTATCTCTTGCTTGGAGAGAGGTACATAGTAATTTCTGTTTTTTTAATCCTTACTTGAACTTTTTGTGAGTGCTACTCTGGTCTCTTCAGGAAGCCAATGTGATATAGTGGTTTGATTGCTGGGTTCTTGGATCACTGTAAGTCACTGTTAAGTCAGAGTCAGTGTCGAAAATAGTCACGTGTTTATCAGGAGAGGGTGATGTGGTTACAAGGAACAGAAGAGAGGGAGAAGAGACATCACTGATTAGCTATAGTTTGGCATGAAATCCAAGGCATTCTAGGTGCTGGGCTGAAGCACTTCTCCAGCAGCCTTGGAAATCTATGGAAGTTCTTGAATTCAGACTTCTTACCTTGTTCTTTTCCTATTGCGTTTTCCCCTGCCCTTTCTTGTCTGTATTTTCCCCTGATGGTGAATGCAATGTTCCTGTGAGATAATTTATTGCTAAGTGCAATTTAGACTCTCCTTTCTTCTGATGCAACCAAAGTTTCCTGGTTTGCTAGCACCTCATCTCCTAGTTTCATTACCTACTCTCTTCTCAACATCTACTTGCCTGTCTGCATCACCTTTTTTGACAATGAAATCCTTATCTATGACCAGCTTTTTCCTTCTATTACAGGAAAAACAAGCAAGACCCATAGATCCCAAGCATCTTCCATTTACACAAAGTGGTTTTCTCCCTAGTTAATCCCAGCTGCATAGCTTAAAGTGTGGGATGGGGGGGGTGGAGGGAGAGGGGCATGGCTAAGTCATTTGGGTGTGTGTGTGGCTGCATCACGGGGGCATGGTCATGTCATGCAAGGGACGTGGTCACGCCGCTGCAAGGCGTGGCTGTGTCACATGAGGCGCCCCCCAAAAATTGCTGCCTGGAGTACACTGCCCTCATCACCCCCTTTCTGTACACCAGTGGTTAATCCAGCATGATGGGAACCCAGGATGTCAGCCTCCAAAATGGATACAGGTAACTATGTGCAATGTATTTCTTTATGTAGCTCACTTAAAAATGTTTATCTCTGTGAGCATAATCTGAAATTACTATTTATTTTCTTTTTATGGAATAGCTATTTTCAGTGGGCCTGTTAGTATATAAATTGAATTAGAAACATAACATTGAAAAATGCAGCTTTCCTTGGATACGAGTCTTCTTCTTGCCCATGTACCTTCATGATTACAGATATCTGTTAACCCAGAGGGATGTGGAAAAAAAAAAGTTTCATCTCTTTCCATCAAGAGTACCACAGATTTGTATTTCATGTGTCCTGAGTTGGAATAGTTGATGTATTGGCAACAGGTGTTGGTTATTCAAAGAGTCTTTCAATCTATCTGACCTCACAAGACAGGTATGCACAAATGCACTTTCATTGCATCAGCAGTTTTGTTTCACCTTTTGATTTCATAACTAAAGCCAGCCCTAAATGGTTAGTGGGATGGTTCTCTCAGACAGGATGCACTGTTTCCCTTGAGGTCCTCATCCTCTCCAGCCAATTCCTTTCCTTGAAGGTCAGTGTGTGTCCTCAGGTGAACTAAAGCTTGATATCCCGTTGTAAGTATTGTAAGAGACAATAGGTAGCCCAGCCAGCTATTCTTTGTGGAAAATGTCTTGGAGGTAAGAGATAGGAACAGTCTAGTATGCTTAAGATAGAGTTCTGTATCTGATGTTTCTTTACGGGTTGCCATGGGACTGAAGAGCTGAAAGACAGAATATAATGGCCTCATTCATTTGTCAAAATACCAAGGACCTTTGCTGCTCCTGAGACTAGCCTGACACCATACATCAACTAGAAGGAAAGCTATTACATGAACCTTACTTTGCTTTCACCCTGGCAAGAAGCAAAAATATCCACCTCCAGTTGACTGTTGCCTTGAGACTGCAATGTTGATGGGCAGCACAAGCTGATTTCATCCATTGGCCAGGAGCTCAGGAACTTATAGGAAGTGTCAGAATGAACATTTGGTCAACCAGGAGACCAACAAGAACCCGAAGAGTAGCCAGAGTAGGATGAGCTGCTGTTTGCTTCGCCCTTCTGTGCCAGGAAAAAAAAAAACTTACAATTTTTTTGTAAATAAGAACTAGTACCTGGCTAGGTTTTCTTTTTCTCCTCCCTCCCTGTCTTTTCTTCTTTTTCTTCTTCTTCTTCTTCTTCTTCTTTCATGTGATGTATTTCAGGCTGCAGGTCTAAGTCTTAAGCTCTGACACAATCTACCCCAGGAGATAATAAGATCTAAGCTTCTTTTGACAAACTGTTTCAGGAGACAATTTAAACAATAAATACAAAATAAGCATTTAATTATTTTACCAATACGCTTGGCTCAGTTGTGACACTGGCCTCAACATGCATAGTCTAAAGAAAATGTAATGAAGTATGTAATGTAATGTAATGTAATGTAATGTAATATAATATAATATAATATAATATAATATAATATAATATATATACTATCAAATTCCTTCTACGGCAGAATTTTATCCAATCAATCAGTTAATCAGCCAATCAATCACTTGTATATTTCCATCATTGTTATAGTGCTATTATTCCACTTTCAACATCCTATGGAATCCTGGAGTTTGTATTTAGGGAGGGGCATTTAGAATTCTCAGCCAGAGAGCTTTTTGTCCTCAGTAAACTACAAACTCCGGAATTCCACAGGATGTTGGAAGTGGAATAGCAGCAGTATAACAGTGTAGTAGGGAAATGGGCAATGAGTGAGACGGTTAGTCCATCTAAATTAATATTATCTATACTGACTGGGAGCAGTACTTTGGGGTTTCAGTTAAGGCTGAAGCCCTGGAGGTAGCAAAGAGTGGATCTAGGACTTGATTTATGCAATTCTACATCTGTGCTATTCCCTCTTCCTTGAAGGAAGAGACAAATTTATTGATCAAGGTAAAAAGGCATAGTAAATTAGCTAACATCTTTTTAAAAATTGCATTTGGAAAGTTGGTCATTTTATTATATTACTCTTCTGTTCCCAGAACATTTTTATCAGTGCTGGAAATGAATGAGAGCAAACAATGTAGATGAGAGAGTTTTATTCTGATGTTGGAAAGAGAAGAAACACATTATTGTAATATTTAGTGCTACATCTTCATTTTTCTCTCTTCAACCAAGAGTGTCTATAATAAGGGAACCCACTGATTTTATCAACTATTAATAATACTATATCTTTACACAGATACACTAGCTCTTTAATTCTCACTGGACAAAAAAAAGTTACTCTGTGCCTCTCTTCTGCAAATTAAAAAAAAAAGTATGAGGAAAGCTAAACACCTATGAGGCAAATAGGAAGCAACATGCCTGCAGTACAATATGTTAGCTGGAATGCAGATTTGCATTTCAAAGTTCCTGGTACACCTTTTTTGGCATTACATTGACAATCACTATAATGTTTACTGAGGCACAGTTGGATCTCACTAACTATGGCTTGTCTCTACACAAAGTAGCCTCAGTCATGTGATAAGCCATGAGGGAACTCTGACTGTTCTCTCTCCACCCATCATCCCCTGTGAGGCAGGGGTGGGTGGATCTGCAGAAGCGAGATTAAAGTGCTTTCAAGATTACCAGAGCAACAAACATATATATAAGAGACTTCCCTGTACTGAATGCAGGCCATGTGAATAGCATCATCTTTTCATCACTAGTGCTTTTTGCTAAGTGGAAAGAAGGTAGTAAAATCCAGAGCTTTGGAAAATTTTGGATTATAATTACCAGAATTCCCCAAGGTGGTATATGTTGGAAGCATTTTGCCAAATATTCTTCAGAGGTTAAAGAATTCTCCAGTAGTCCTTGTATGAGAAGGAGAGATGAATGACAAAGAAAATTCAGAATAATTTGTAGAAAGTTTTTTTACATATGAATCCCAATGAAACTATATTATTTTAAATAGGATGAGGTGAAGGAAGAATGGATTAAAAGATATGGAGGACTGGAAGATGTAGGTTTGAACTCTTTCTTTGTCCCCAAAGTATTAAAATATGTTGAGCAGGATTCAAGCTCTTCATGTTTGTATCTTCCTGACTATTATTTAAGCTAGGCATTATATGATATTATTCTGATTAACAAATGTCATTGTCTCCTGTCTCTCAGATCAGTTATTCAATATAGTATGGACATGATAAGTATAACTTATTTACCACCATTTTATTCAGAGTGTATGCCCCTCCCTAAACTACAAACCCCAGAATTCCACAGGATGTTGAAAGTGGAATAATAGCACTATAACAGTGTAGTGCAGAAAGGCCCCAAAAATAGACAAGGTGGGTTTATGCATATCAACCTACTAGAGAGCAAAGAGCTTAGCAAAGAACACAGCTTGAAAAATCCTCCAACCAGCGTGGCTACAAGGAGATTCTGGGAGAAGAAGGTGAAAACAGGTAACCTTCCTGAGCTCTGGATTTAATACATCTTGACCCACTCAAGGTGCCAGAAAAAAAATTGGGTGGAATGAAGGGGGTATTTTTAGAAACACCTGAGCTGGAGTAATGTGGCTTTTTCCACCATGATGTACAGAACTTTTTTTTAATTCTTTTGGTATTAAACCTTGTCCTGACTACGTCAGGTACAAGCACTTCCAAACAAACGAAATAGAGTGAATTTAGCTTCCCATGGTGAATTCTCATATTAGACATTGTGAGAGGCAGTATTGATAATGATTTCTTCTTATAAGGAATCTGAGAGTTCCAAAGGCTTTCATATATGAGGCTGAAATGGCTTTTTTTGTGTCTCAAATAAATGATCAGAATCAATGGTCCCATTGCCAAATCTGCTGCTACACTCAATGGGCCAGGTAGATACCCCATGTTCAGGCTTCCAGCTGATGACAGCCTGATGAACTCTGTCTCCCAAATCAATTGCCTCCGTAGTTATTTGAACACCTTCTTCCATTGGCAATAAACTCTTCTTCTTTCCTGTTTCCTTAATTACTGCAGGTAAAAACAGACCAATTTTCACCTACCTATTTGAGGGCATTGGAAAAAAAAATATTTACAACTCCTCATTCATTATGTAATACCCAGATAGATCATCAGTTTTAAAGTGACTAATGAACTTCTGAAAGTTGTTAAGGTCACTCAACCATCAGTGCTGTACCTTTCACTACAGCCAAAAAATCACTAAAATTAGAGATGGGAAAAGATCCATTAGATTCTCCTGTTCATCCTTCTGCTGAGAAATGCACTGTCATGTCTTATTGCCTAATTAAAGATATTATTCTTAATGGAGTCTTTTACCATGACCTTCAAAATAATTATTTCCACTTGTATAACGTGAGATCCCATTCTGTTCCATCTTACGATGCATCAGCTAAGATTGTTACACAACCGAACTGTTACTGCCCTGGTTAGTCTGAGCTTTGGGGATATTAAAGATATTCCTTGATATCGCAATTCGGCTGCACTTCTCTATTCCTCTATTCCACGTGCTTGCGAGGCCACCGGACAAGCATGTAAACAAGCTCGGCCGTTAATAGCAGTAATATTCAAACTACAATACAGGCAGGCCAGAAATAGCTGACTCACTGCTTTAGGAGACCTCCAGGCAAGTACTCTAATTAGGTATGCACGCCACTTACAAAAGAGCCTCTGCCCCGCGATGGCAGCTTGATGGGTAGACTATACCATACCCAAGTACTCTGCGTTTGCGTACTGGCTACTCTATTGAAAACTGCTACGATAACTCAGTCATTCAGATTCTGACCTTTCGGAAGCTTTGTCTCCAACTCCAAATCTATTGTTTTCCCCCAAGTACGGCATAGCCTGCAGTCACAATTCTCCTTATAAAAACCCTTGATTCCGAGACCTTCCTTGGATCGCTCCCAAGTTTCATCCCGCCTTGCTGCCGCTTTGCTTGGTGAGCCTCCCCTCAGCTCCACGTGCTGAGCTACATCACACCCCAGCCTCGCTCTCTATTTTTCCGGGCTTCAGGACAGGTGAATTATCACCCAAACCAACAACCGCTCTAAAAATCCTGAATAGCCAAATTTAAATATGGCTCCCAATGAGGCCAATCTGTCAACTTCATTTGGGCCTCCAAGATGAGGGCAGACCACAAGTAGAGTGCCACAACAGAGGCCCTTTCAACACCATACCTTATAATCTTCCAGTTGCAATCCAGGTAGCACCTCTGCCAGGAAGGGAGCATGATGGGAATGCTCCCCTACACACCAGACTGGGTCCCTACAGAAGGGAGCATGATAGATATGACGCTTCCTTCTGCAGTGCAGCCAGGCTCTTTCCCAGGCTGCACTGGGGCAAGAAGCACCTCCATTGTGCTTCCAGGCCTTCTGTAAGGCAGGCAAATATGGCACAGTCACACAATCGTGGGTCATTGACAAGGAAATCCTATCAATGATTTAATCCACGTTTGTGCCAGCTGACAATGGAAGAAGGATGGAACTGTGACAATGTCTTGTGGAAACGTTGTGGTCCCACTCCTTTCCCATCCCCATGCTGGGATGCAGGACTTCTGTGAAAAGGGCCATAGAAAGGTATCCCTGATAGTCCTTGCCCTAAACTAGAGGAATACATTATCATTTGGTTTATACTTCATTCAAGGAAGAAAAAGAATAAAAAACTTCCCTGTTGGGAAATTGTGGAAGTTTCTGCAATATCTTAATTTCATTTTTATTTTTATTATATTCTATTGCATTATGAGAGCCTTTTTTCCCCTGAAAACTCTGAGGTGTTTTTTTTTTTTGGTAAAAGAAAAAAACAGATGTGAAATTAAAAAGACCTTGGATCTTTCTGCACTACACTATTACAGTTCTGTTATTCTACTTTAAACATCCTATGGAATCCTGGGGTTTGCAATTTAGGAAGGGGCCTGCCTTTATCATTCTCAGCCAGAGAGCTGTTTGGCCTCAGTAAATTACAAACCCCAGAATTCCACAGGATGTTGGAAGTGGGATAATAACACTATAACAGTGTAATGCAGAAAAGCCTTTGATTTTGATCTATGTCACGTACCAGTGATAGCCAAAGTGGTGGTCCATGGATTGGTGTCAGTCATGAGCTGTCAGGTGCCTGGTGAGTTTCCAGGAAAAAAAGAAACATAAGATAATAATATGACACATTTATGGCATGGGGGGGGATAATTAGTCCCCCTCATCAGATGGCTTGAGAAGCACTATCCCATGCATTATCCTCTTTCTAAATGTCTCTTTTTGTCATCTTAACTCCTCTGGTTTATTTCTGATATGGTTTAAGACAATGGCCATTCACCCTCCCTAAACTGCAAACTCCAGGATTCCATAGGATGTTGAAAGTGGAATAATAGCGCTATAACAGTCTTGTGAGGAAATGGCCAACATCTTTTCTTTTCTTTCTTCCTTTAGCTTTAATAACAAGTGCTACAAAAATAATTGATGATTAAATTTTTCTTGTCCTTTTCTATTGTTCCTGCTTTTATATTAAAAATACAGAAGCAGCACTAGTAAAAGCAGCACTCTGTATTTGGACAGCCCTTACCTTTTAGTAATGTCCATTTGTAATCCATTGATCACTTTAACTTATTTTTCCTTCAGAACTTAAGGTTTGTCTGCATGAACAACTTAACTGCAATTAATACCTTGTTATTTATTTTCTGCACAGGAGACCACTGTTCATTAAAACCTTTCACATTTGGCCCTTCCCAAATTAATGTTGTACAGACAATCATGTCATGCTCTCGCCCCAGAACCCAGATAGGTGCTTTCCCAGCAGCCACACCTCAGAAATGTGAAAAGGCAGTACTTATAGCAGCTAGTGCTGGAGGTAAAGGGAGAGTCCAGGCCTCAGACACTGCTTATATGGGAAGGGCTCATTAATTAGGACACAGCTGGCCAGGATGCTGAGGTTATATTATCAAAGGCCGCAACAACAGAAGGCTGCTGGAAACTACCGATGCTATGCTTCTATTGGTGGTGGCAGCTGTGGTGATTCTTGCATTCTCTACTTGTGTGCTTTGTACCTTGTACCTCAGCACTTCACTCAGATTATCAGTTTGGCTTTTGAACTATTCGTTTTCTGGACTGTTGTGTATTACTAAGAGTTTACTTCAGCCCCACGGCTGTTTTATGGGCCTGCAGTTATCTAGCTAATTAGGCTGCTGAGGAACCTTGGTGGGCATCCAAGCCCAGGACAAATAGTGTGTCCACTCCCCTTCTCCATTGGATTTGATAGTGGGAAAGCAAATCCAGGGACTTTAAAGAGCATTGAGGGAACTCAATCATTGGACCTAATGTAGAGGAGGAAACAAGGTGGTCCACCAAAAGTTGTTGCACTGACTTGGGTATGCAGGCTGTTACTACTGTTCAACAACATCTAGAGGCTCACACAATTCCTATACCGGGCTAATAAAAGTCATAGAGCATCAGAGTCCAGGCTTACAGCTGACTGGCCTGGTAGTTCTTAAATCCGTCCTGTCTCCAAAGCTCTATCTCTCATAGGCTATGCTATAAAGGTGAAGTGAGCAATCTTGTTGATAACGCTAGGGATTGTCCTGCAAGGAGAGTGGCAGATATATATTACTGCCCTGGCTAGCCCGAGCTTTGGAGATATAAAAAGATATCTTTTGATATCAATAATTCGGCTTCACATATCCCTTCCACGTGCTTGCGAGGCCCCCAGACAAGCATGCACACAGGCTCGGCTGATAAGCGCTGTAATATTCCTAGACAATACAGGCAGGCCAGAAACAGCTGACTCGCCGCTTTAGGAGACCTCAAGGCAAGTACCTCCATTAGGTATGCAAGCAACATTCAAAAGATCCTCTGCCCCGCGCTGGCAGCTTGATGATCTGACTATACAACGCTCAAGTACTCCGCGTTTGCATACCAGCTACTCTATTGATAAATTCGGCTATAATTCAATCATTCAAATTCTGACCTTTCGGAGGCTTTGTCTCCAGCTCGAAATCTATTGTTTTCCCAAAGTCCGACCTAGCCTGCAGTCACAATTCTCCTTATAAAAACCCCTGATTTTGAGTGCTTCTTTGGATCGCTCCCGAGTTCCAGACCGCCTTGCTGCCACATGGCTTGGCGAGCTTCCCCTCAGCTCCACGTGCTGAGATACATCGAACCCCAGCTTCGCTCTCCATTTTCTTCCGGACTTCAGGACAGGTTTCGTATCACCCAAACCAACTATCCCTCTGAAAATCCCGCTATCTTACTCACACCTTTATTTTCCTTAGTTATCTGTGTGTTTGCGTTGCTTACATTGTGTGCCTGTATTTAATAAAGATCATTCATTATTTTAAAACCAGTCTGCTTCTTGACTTGGCCTGACCCCGTAGACACTGGGTTCAAGATCCTGCTAAGTTACCCTGTCTCTCGTAATGCTAAAGCAGTGCTCAGAGCTAATCTTCCCCACCTATTGTTGAGCACATTTTGGTGTCCCTCATGGGACCCCCAGTAAACAGGGTAACATATAGCTAGCCACACTTAAAAGATGGACCCTGTAAGTTCATTTCTTAGTTGGGTAGAGTGATGCTACCAGAGGAGATTAGTAGGACTGATGCCACTGGGAGTGAGTCGGTACCAGATTTTAGTTTAAACTATGCAAGATACTAAAATATATCCCCAAATGAAGTTCAGAAGCTTAGATGTCTTAGTTAAATTTTAGACTAAAAGTCGGAGTGGATTCACCATGCCAATAACATCAAAGCTACCAGCCTGCACTGGGATCCACCCAACCTGGTGGTTCGATGATTATTGACCAAAGTTTTCTTTGTTAGTGGATTTCTTTCTTTTTATGTTGGGCTGCTTGCTGTAGAGTTCAGACCCTTACAAGATGAATTAAAACTAAGATTAATTTCAAATATTGAAGAGGTTGGCTTGAATAGGATAGCAAACACATTTGAAGATTAAAAAGATCAATAAGGTGGGGGGAAAGGTCCTGAAAAAATTTCCATGCACATAATCATGTGGGCACACAGAATGCTTGAGGAATCTGATCTTTGCAAATGTCAATACAACCTGACCTGATTTGCACTTCTCAGACTAATGTGCAGGTTGGAACTTAGTTACCCACCGGCATTCACACTTCCCACATATGTCAGAAGCTTTCTTTTTAGAAGGGAGGGGAGCCTTACTGGATGGGGTGCTGTAGGCCATGGAATCTGATTCAATAGAAGAGATGCTGGGGTTCAAATCTTTGCAGAGTTCTGTGTCTGGACGTGATGGGAGAGCACTCTGCTCATGCATAGAAACATTCACTTCTCCAGGTACCATTCAAATAAAAGATATGCATGAGAGAAAGGATGCATGAAAGAGAGGCACTTTGGTGGGGAGAATGGGAGGATGAGGAAGACAGAAGGACAATCGAGGTTCATTAGTGAGCAAAGTTATATAAGAGAGAGATTCTGGTATTCCAGAAATTTTAAACAAAGTGTGCTTAACAGATAAAGAAGCACAGGAGGAAAGAGCGGGCCTTGAAACTGTCAATTCACAGTCAGCATCTGAATTGCTGATTCAACAAGCAGAGAGGTCACCTGGTCACACGTCTTCCCTACTGCAGTGAGACATGTATGTCTATTTAAAATATGGATGTTCGTAGCTTGGTTGTGCTCTGAAATAATTTTTGCCTCCAGGCTCCTAATAATGATTAATATGCTACATGGTTAGCTCTCAGTGGCAGCCAGGGAAGTCCAGAGATGTGCTTGAGCTCACAGATTTCAATAAATTTGTACATAGAATCATAGAAATGTAGAGTTGGAAGAGACCACACAGGCCATCCAGTCCAACCCCCTGCCATGCAGGAACACCCTCAAAGCACTCCCGACAGATGGCCATCCAGCCTCTGCTTAAAAACCTCCAAAGAAGGAGACTCCATCACATTCCGAGGCAGCATATTCCACTGCCGGACAGCCCTGACTGTCAGGAAGTTCTTCCTGAGGATCAGGTAGAATCTCCTTCCCTGCAGCTTGAATCCATTGCTCCTTGACCTGGTCCCTGGAGCAGCAGAAAACAAGCCCTCTCCTTCCTCTACATGGCATCCCTTCAAATATTTAAACATGGCTATCATGTCCCCTCTTAACCTTCTCTTCTGCAGACTAAACATACCCAGCTCTCTAAGTCTATCCTCATAGGGCTTGGCTTCCAGGCCCTTCACCATTTTGGTTGCCCTCCTCTGAACCTGCTCCAGCCTGACCATGTCCTTCTTGAATTGGGGTGCCCAGAACTGGACACAGGATTCAAGATGAGGTCTAACCAAAGCAGAGTAGAGTGGTACCAGTACCTCCCTCGATCTAGACACCATACTCCTATTGATGCAGCTGAGAATTGCATTGGCTTTCTTGGCTGCCGCATCACACTGCTGACTCATGTTCAGCTTGTGGTCTATTAAAACTCCTAGATCCCTTTCACACGTACCGCTATCCAGCCACGTGTCTCCCATCCTATATTTCTGTATTGCATTTTTTCTACCTAAGTGTAGGACCTTACACTTCTCTCTGTTGAATTTCATTTTGTTAGCTTTGGCCCAACTCTCCAATCTGTCCAGGTCATTTTGAATTTTGATCCTGTCCTCTGGTGTATTAGCAACCCCTCCCAATTTGGTGTCATCTGCAAATTTGATGAGCATGCCCTCTATTCCTTCATCCAAGTCGTTGATGAAGATATTGAACAGCACTGGGCCCAGGACAGAGCCCTGTGGCACCCCGCTAGTCACTTCTCTCCAGGATGAAAAGCAGCCATTCATGATCACCCTTTGGGTTCGGTCAGTCAACCAATTACAAATCCAACTAACAGTAGCCCTGTCCAGCCCTCATTTTACTAGCTTCTTTGCAAGAATGTCATGGGGAACTTTGTCAAAGGCCTTACTGAAATCGAGAAATGCTACATCCACAGCATTCCCTTCATCTATCAAGCTAGTAACCCTATCATAAAAAGAGATAAGATTAGTGTGGCATGACTTATTTTTGAGAAATCCATGTTGACTTCTCTTGATTACCACGTTGCTTTCTAATTGATTAGAAACTGACTGCTTAATGATCTGTTCCAGGATCTTTCTGAGTACTGACGTCAGGCTGACTGGGCGATAATGATTTGGGTCCTCTTTTTTTCCCTTCTTGAAGATGGGGACAACATTTGCCCTCTTCCAGTCTGCTGGAACTTCTCCTGTCCTCCAAGATTTCTCAAAGATTATAGCAAGCGGTTCCGAAATGACCTCTGCCAGTTCTTTTAATATCCTAGGATGCAATTCATCTGGCCCTGGAGACTTGAATTCATCCAGTGTGGCCAGGTATTCTTGTACCACCTCTCTACCTATTATGTGCCTCATTTCCCCTGCTTCCTCCCCTGCTCCCCAACTGCCAGGTTGAGTGCTTGTATCCTTCTGGGGAAAAACTGAGGCAAAGAAGGTGTTAAGTAGTTCTGCCTTTTCTCTTCCCCCTGTTAGTAATTCCCCATCTTCTCTGCGCAGCGACCCTATCATCTCCTTCTTTTTCCTTTTGCTACGGACATATTTAAAAAAGCTCTTTTTATTGTTTTTGATGTCTCTGGCCTGCCTAAGTTCGTTCTGTGCTTTAGCCTTTCTGACCTCCTCCCTACATCTCCTGGCTACTTGCTTAAATTCTTCTTTGGTGGTTTCCCCCTTCTTCCATTTCCTGTACATGTTTTTCTTAACACTTAGCTCAGCTCAGAGTTCTTTAGTCAACCATTCTGGTTTCTTCAGATGCCTTCCATTTTTCCTCCTCATTGGCACAGTTTTAGACTGTACCTTCAGTATCTCCCTTTTAAGGAGCTCCCATGCCTCCTGAACTCCTTCTCCTTTCACTATTCTTGACCACTGAATTCCAGCCAGCAGCTCCCTAAGTTTACAGAAGTCCACTTTTTTAAAATCTAAGATGAGTGTCTGGCTACACTTATCTTCTCCTTCCCACTGAATGCCAAATTCCAATAGGGCATGGTCACTCCCCCCTAAAGATCCAACCACTTCTACCTCATTAACAAGGTCATCCCTATTGGTCAGGATCAGATCTAGAATATTTGATCCCCTTGTCTCCTCTTTGACCTTCTGGACCATGAAATTGTCTGCAAGACAGGCAAGAAACTTGCTGGACTTTGCTGTCTTGGCAGAGTTTGACTGCCAACATATATCCGGGTAATTGAAATCTCCTATTATTACTGTATCTCTCCTTTTTGAATGTGCAGTCATTTGGTTGAGGAAGGCGTCATCAAAGTCCTCAGTCTGGGTTGGAGGTCTGTAGTAAACCCCCACCAGAATATCCCTATTGTTTCTCGCTCCCTTAATTCTTACCCTAATGCTCTCGACCTGGCTTTCTGGTTTTAAGTCACGGATCTCTTCACAGGTGAAAACATCCTTGACAAACAAGGCCACTCCTCCTCTTTTCTTGTTTGGTCTATTTTTACAAAATAGGCTATACCCCTCTATTCCTACATTCCAATCCTGAGACTCATCCCACCAGGTCTCAGTGATGCCTATCAAATCGTATTTATTTTGTTGTACTAGGAGTTCAAGTTCATCTTGCTGGTTTCCCATACTCCGTGCATTAGTGTAGAGACACTTAAGTCCCCGGGCCCTTCCTGCAAGTCCTGTACTATAGTTTCTACTCCTCCCTCCACTGGCCGCTTGTACTACTTGTCCAATATCATTTGGGCCTTTTCCCCCTGCACTCGCCGAGTCCTGCCCTTGAATAATATTGTCTCCCTCCCCAGCGGAACTTAGTTTAAAGACCTCTAAATCCTCCTTGCGAGATTGTTTGCATGCTGACTCTGGATTCAAAAGTAACCAGTGGCATAATTGCTGCCAATCTAACAATGGAACACTGAGCTCATTTCCTTATTATATTGTTATAGTGATATTATTCCACTTTCAACACACGATGGAATCCTGGAGTTTGCAGTTAGGGAGGGGCATTTAGAATTCTCAGCCAGAGAGCTCTTTGGCCTCAGTAAACTACAAACACCAGAATGCCACAAGATGTTGAAAGTGGAATAATAGCACCATAACAGTGTAGTGTGGAAATGACCTCAGTCAAATTATTCCTGGGTAATTTCCACAAGTGTAATATGTGTTTAAGACTACTGAACACATACTTTCTGTCCATCTAAGGACAGCTTTGACAAAGCATCAGTGTTTCAGAATCTCTCTGTCTTCAGTGCTGTTTCCTTTTTCTAAAGGTTAATAAAATGCCACTAAATAAATTATTGTCTTAACAGGAAAATAAATATATTACCTTGAATCTAATCTCTTTTTCCATTGAGCAGTAATTTGTATTCTTAAGATTCATTAGCTCTCTTGCTCACGATTTCATATCTTCAAAGGAAGGAAAACCAATGAAAACATAGGGTTATACCTTGGTTGTTATTAAATAGCTGTTTTGGGTTGTCAAACAAATGATAAATACTTTATCAATCCTTTATGGATGCTAAGCTAGACAAATATGTCTTAATAGCTTTGAAGAATCTTGTCTGTATTCTGGAGAGGCATAACAATCTGCCATCAGTTTGTAAATGCCAATGTTGTGTGAAAATATTTCAAAAGTTGTGATGCATATGGCAGGGAGACATTTGGAAAGTGTAGGGAGAGCATCCTTCTGTTTTGTGTTCCTTTATAATGTTACCTATATTTTTGGCTAATATGCTGGTTTTGAATCATGGGAGACATAAACATTTGTCAGAATGGTTTTATAGGCAGGCAAAACTTTCAGGTAATCAGAATATTCACACGCAGAGATCAATTCCAATGGTTTTCTGGTTCATTGCCACAGTTAATTAAAAATAATCGTACTACTACACAACATTTCACTGTTTAATTGACAGGCTATGCTTGTATCTTAAAGGTTTATGGAGCTACGATTACACTGCTGAAAAAGAAAGATTCTAAGTGAACAACATTTTAAGTTTAATTTTTAATTTGATTTTTTTGATTTTTAAAAATTGGTTTTGATTTTTGCATCAGAATAGAGATGTGAGAAGAATCTATCTATCTATCTATCTATCTATCTATCTATCTATCTAGCTGTCTGTCTAATATCCCACCATGCATCCACTCATGGTACCCAACCAGCTTACAACAAGGCTGGATAACGCTAAAAGCCTGATAAGAAAAGCATTAAACCCAATTAAACACCATTTAACATTTTAGACATCATTTAAAACATAACAATAAAGATAAAAAATACAGCACACATGCCCCTTCAAAGAGATGCCCCACAACAAATATAATGCCTGTTTGAATAAAAGGTCATAGTCAGCAATTTGAACTGTACCCAGAAATGAACCAGTCACCAATGAAGCTGTTTCAGTAAGGGAATCATATACTCCCTGTAAAATATTTCAATCTTTGTTGGCTAATCTTGTGTCAGTCTACATTTTCAATAGTGTCGTTAGGGAAGATCCAACTTGGACTGTGGAATCTTCACATTAAGAGACAATGGGAAGCACCAGTGTCTCTCTTTCTCTCTTTTTAAGTGTGCACATTTGAAATGTGCATCAAACAGTATGCTGCTTTTAAATGCCTTCAAAATAACCTTTAGTTAGTTGAGGGATGTTTTTAAGCAATGCATAGAATCTGAAATGTACACACAATCCTACATGCATTTGTAGGAAAATGACCTACAGAAGATTCAGCAAAGCAAAGCAGCAATAAACCTGGAACACAGGCTTAAAATGGTGATGAGAAAAGACATACACAGATGTAGATTTTACAGATGTGCATATTCCTAATGAGAAGATGATATCATATGCCAAGATATGATCCAATTGCCAATAACCTATGAGATCATAAACAGTGACTCACGGCAGAGAAGAAGACAATGAGAGAAATAGATTTAAAAACCTTGATTACTTAGAAAAAAGGTAAACCCGTTTTTGGCAGCCCTCCCCCACTGTCTCCTACCAATTTTGAGATAATTATTTTTTCTGTCAAAGGAGCATCATTTTAGGGCTGAAATGTTACAGTCCAAACTGGTTTGCTCCACCTCTAGGCAGTCATCAACAGTAGGGTTTGATGACATCAAAATGTGATTTGATACTACAAATTATGGGTGATATAGGGATATTTGGACACAAGGATTCCATCATTTGGAACAATCTTATGCTTCTCGGAACGTATAGGTCTACCGTGAATTACTTAGGAAGAAAAGGCCTTTACACTGAGGTGTACACAATAGTGAGGTGTATCATTAAATGAAATGTGAAGCATGATCTCTTTAGCACAGACTCTTTCACATTACACAGTTATAGCACTATAATTCCTCTCTAACTTCCATGGCCACCTTCTATGGAATCCTGGGATTTATAATTTGCTTTGGCACTACAGCTCTGTGGGAGACAGTTCTAAATACACTTTTCCAAATTCCACATCCTGGGATTCCATAGGATGGAACCATGGCAGTGGAATCATAGTATTGTAATTGTGTAGTGTAAAAGGATTCCTACACTAATGAAAACCAAACCCAGTCTAGCCCACCAGCAATATAATGTATGTTTCACAATCAGGCAGTCAGCAATTAGTGACTGATCCCTTGATGGCATAGTAGAATATCTGTGTCACTCCATGTATTGTTGGATTGCAATTCACATTCTAGATAGCCTATATAACCCAATGATGAGACATAATGGGAGCTGTAGTCTAGCAGCATCTGGAAGATCACATATTTACTGTCCTTACTTTGTGGGCTGCTATAGATGAGTAGTGGGTTGAATCAAAGTTCATGGATTGCATTTGTGTAGGTCTACCTTTGTGGCTGCTGTAATGTCTATATTCATATCCATAAATGTGTCAGTGTGTGTCTAATTGTTTTGCCTTCAATCCACAAAAATATGGATAAATAGATGATAAAACTGGGTAAAGTGGAAGGCATTAATGAAAGAGGAAGACCATTGTTACCCTATGTACTGGGGGTCCCGGGAGGGACACCAAAATGTGCTCAACTAAAGTTGGGGAAAATTAGCTCAGAGCACTGCTTAGCATTATGAGAGGCAGGGTAATGTAGCGAGATCTTGAACCCTATGTCTATGGGGTCAGGTCGAGTCAAGTAGCACACAGATGTTGAAACAATAAATGATGTTTTATTAAACACAAGCAAGACAGTGTATGCGACACATTCACACAAGATAACTAAAGAAAATAAAGGTTGGAGTGGTATAGAGGGATTTTTAGAGGGGTTGCTGCTTTGGGTGATACTTCACCTGTCCTGAAGCCTGGAAAAATAGAGAACAAGGCTGGGGTGTGATGTAGCTCAGCACGTGGAGCTGAGGGGAGGCTCGCCAAGCAAAGCGGCAGCAAGGCGGGATGAAACTCGGGAGCATTCCGAGGAAGGTCTCGGAATCAAGGGTTTTTATAAAGAGAATAGTGACTGCAGGCTATGCCGTACTTGGGGAAAAACAATAGCTTTGGAGTTGGAGACAAAGTCTCTGAAAGGTCAGAATCTGAATGATTGAGTTATCGTAGTGGTTTTCAATAGAGTAGCCAGTATGCAAACGCAGAGTACTTGGGTATTGCATAGTTTACCCACCAAGCTGCCAGTGCGGGGCAGAGGCTCTTTTGTAAGTTGCGAGCATACCTACTTAGAGTACTTGCCTGGAGGTCTCCTAAAGCAGTGAGTCAGCTATTTCTGGCCTGCCTGTATTGTAGTTTGAATATTACGGCTATTATCGACCGAGCCTGTATGCGTGCTTGTCCGATGGCCTCGCAAGCACGTGGAGAGGAATAGAGAAGTGAAACTGAATTATGATATCAAGAGGATATCTTTAATATCCCCAAAGCTCGGACTAGCCAGGGCAGTAACACCATATTACAAATGGAATGATTCAATAAAGGAAGCCATGACTCTGAGTTTGCAAGACCTGAGTGGGGCTGTTGATGATCAACACTCATGGAAGTCTCTCATTCATAAGCTCGCCATAAGTCAAAGTCAACTTGAAGGCAAACAAGAACAAAAGACATAAATATCTCTTGCATTTTATTAGCTATACCTGGAAAGGAGATCAATATTTTTTTCTTGATAAAATTAACTGAATTGTTTCTGTATGCATGTGTGTGTCCTTAATAACTTGATGCCTGTGAGCTATGAGACTTTCACACTTTTCTTAAAGAAAGATAAAAAACGATCTGTCACTGATATTGTTTTCTATACTACTCCCATCCAATTCATCAAAGACACATGAACCTTTGGGGCTTTAGGAAATCAGAATAAATACTGAGGTCATGTATTCATAAATATATGTTTCAGAAAGCTCACTTTTCAAGAATGGAAATTTTCTGCTGCAGTAATAACTCCTAAGGCAAAATTAAGTATCTGCATCTCCTTATATCCTGAACAACGCAGTTCACAAGCCATTTTGAGTGATGCACAATCTATATAGTACACATGCAACAGGTTGAGCCCAAAATATGTGACAGTGGCATTGATATGAGCACTACAGACATCTCCTAGTCTTTGTCCTATGGACATACTACCTCATGTTTTTGCTATTAGTCTGGATATCCTGGAGCAGCCTTTTGTATGCCTCATAGCCACCCAAGTAGGGACAGCATTGAAAGTTCAGTGCTTTCAAGTCTTCTTTGCCCTGTCAGGAATGGGCAATCACCCTCCTTCATGATTAAACAGGAAGAGAAGAACTCCTTGAGCGTACAAATATGGATTGATATTTGATTTCCCATGTCTTTCCTGACTCCATTCCTTTCCTCAGCATGGAAAGAAGAATGCTCTGAAAGAGCAGGGTTAGGTGGATCCCCATGTGCACATGTCAAAGTGCTCAAAAGAATCTATAGAATTCAACATGATCTATCAAAAGGCTATACAATGCAATGTCAGGCCAGGCCTATCAAAATAGCCCTACCCTTCATCTATAGATTCTATACATTCCCCTCGGGTTGTTTTTGTTGACATAACACAAAAAGGAAGAAATAACAGAGGGGCAAGAGACTACGGATGTGGCCAATTCATGTCTTTCCACTTTACAATAGCTGATGTACCAACTAAATTACTGCACAGTTTGTAAGCCTGCAGTGCAACCTTGCAAGAAATGGGGGAGAGGGTTTGATAGAATGAAAGGAAACCATAATTGGAAATTAGTTTAGCGTGGAGTATTACCGGAACATGGCTGCAACTACAGTTATGTTGTGAACACTAAAATAAAATGCCAGCACAGCTCTTTTAAGGAGTGTTGCAAAGAAAAAACCCGCACTGTTTCAAGTGAAGGAGTTTGTTGTTTTCAAAGCCAAAATAAAAAAGAAAGAAAAGAAAATGGCAGAAGTTAACTTGTTGCTGCTGGTGGTTAAGCAGTGAATGCTGAGTTTTACTTATATTACTGTTTAAAACAAAAACATGTTAGTGGGTATGCTTTTAAAAGCTGTATGATAATTAACAGTAAAAGTGCAATATTATTGATTTCAATGACTATGCTTATGGACTATCAACCCTGAGTAGCCAATATTGTTCTTCCTCCCATTGGAAGTTGATACATAATGATTTTATGATTCATTGCATCAGCCCTGCCTGTAGAAATCATAAGGTTTTTCTCTCTGTGTAATTTCTGTATGTCTGTTTTGGTTTTAAATGTTTAATTGTTGATGACTTTATATATAGTTCACCAAGTGAACAGTGACTGTATAAAATTTATCTTAGACAATAATTGTTAGATATAAATTGATTTTCTTATACATTACACTTCATTTTATTCCTACCTTTTAAGTTTGTTGGTTCAATGAGTTAATGCCAGTTAAAATAGACATATATGCTAGTTACCATTTAGTAGGATGGGCTAGATAAAGGGTGGAGACATCCTAGGAGGGGCACATTGGAAGCTACTTTTGTCACCAATGCTGTTCTGGGGGAAAAAAAACTTTTTATATGCTGTCACACGCCTGAATTTTGGGTGTTGCAATCAATTTTTCATACCATTTTTTCTTTAAGAACCAGGTGCATGGTGAGTGTGCACCTAGTTTTAAAGTAGAATTATGCTTTCACATTCTTAAGGAAAAATCTAGCTTTGTTTTAGCAGTTAGTCCTGCTGTACTGCCATGTTCAGCCCCTGAGCAGCAGTTTTGAGAGTAACAATGAGGGCCTGGTTGCTGCAAAACACAGCAAAGAGACGTGTAAGGCTCACAGCTCATATATAGCCCACCTGTGGCCTAGACCAAAGCCTCAACTCCAAGGAGCAGTAATAAGATTCAGTTTACACAGCATAGCATCAGAGAAGAGAGATTTTTAACCTGAAAATTTCTAGTAAAAGGTAGAGCCATAGTTGAATTGTACAATGCAAGCTTGACATGCAAAGAAGCCAATCCTGAAGTAGGGATGAAACCCTAGACCAAAGCTGCCAGCTAGTGTAGACCAAGGTTTGGCAGAGGGCAGAGGGTAAATTGGAAACTACCTGTTGATTATCAGGGGATTGTAAAACACTTCTGGGCCTGTTTTTTAATGATAGAAATAACAAATGAATTCCTTATATTTGCAAATGTTCTTGTCTTTGTAAGAAAAACAACAACACCCTAGTATGTCAAGACACCCCATTAAATCAATTCTCAAGCCCCACAAGATTTTTCACTCCTGCAGAATAGTGAGGAAACTAGTGCTTAAACTCTTCCTGTGAAAGTTTTGTGCAAACATGATTGTTGTGCAACATATTGTATTCAGTACAAAATATATTTTGCACACAAAAACCTTCACAGACTTTTCACCCAAAAATTCTTTTAGCTTGAAAAATGTTCAGAAAGTCCTATAATCTCACATAGGATGTGGGTTTCCCCCATTCTCTCATGAAGGAATGAAATAAGTAAAGGTCTACATCCCTGCTCCCTTTCTACTTTCAAGTATCTTCTTGAAATTAAGAAAGCTCAACATAGGCCCTTTCCACACGGTATTTGTCATGCGAAAGGGCACCTGGAGTGTCGTGCAATTGTGAGGAGCAATCTGCATGATGCACTCACAATGGCTTGATGCTCCAGGGGCTGGCAGACGCCGATCGTGCACCTTTTTTCTGCTGGAAGCCGAAAATGGTGCGCGATTGCGCATTGCTCCCGGGCCCTGTGTGCACTTACCTGGCGTGTGGAGCCTCCAGAGCTGCGGCAGTCACGCTTCCTGCCCCGGCGCAGCCTGGGAAACTCCCAGGCTGCACTGCAGAAGGAAGAGGCAGGGCTCTTGTGTGAGCAGGCAGCTCGTGCAGAGCTGAAGCAGCAGTGATGCGAGAGTCTCTCGCCAGAGGCTGCTTGGGCGATCCCCGCACCTCAGCACCGGAAAAAGGTAAGGTGCGGAAAGGGCTATAGCCAAGAATGGATTTTGGTGTGGAAGGAATGTGACTTCACATCACTTCTTGTATTTAAAACCCTGGGAACTCAGAATCCTTTGACTGGAATCCTGTTTCTAGCATACACCAGCATAATTGGGGATTATGCTTCAATAAGTACTTTTTCAGACAATGGAGAAGGTGGTATACAGTTACTCCCTTTACAAGGTCCCCAGCACTGGGGAGATTTCCAGGCACAACTTTGTCTGCTGGTTAGTAATCAGTTGCAGGGACACAGTTATGCTTGTTCTGGCTGCTATTGAGCACTAAAGGAAGAAAGAGCCCTAAGTCTTCCTGTCTCTAACTAGGGAAGAAAAGAATGTTAAAGATAATCAAAACATTCAAAACAACAAAATGTTTTTCAAATGTTGAGAAACTGTGAGAAGAAGAGTCCTTGACTGGGGAGAATCTTCACAGTTTGAACATTATTTTGTGCACAATCCGCACCTGAGTGTTTTGAGCAGAAAACCACATTTTCTATGTGGGAAACAGCTCCCCTCGCACAGGAAACAGCATTGTTTGGGAGGGAAACTGAATTTTATGAGCAGAAAGTTATGTTCCATCATAGAAATATTACTTTCTATACAGAAAATGCTGTAATTGGAGACCTTTTCTGTGCAAAATTAGTATGTGGGTGATTTATGCAGAAAACATTTCCTTTGCAGGAAACAGCATTTCCTAAGTGGAAAAAATATTTAAATGCAAAAATTTTAATGGTGTTTTCTGGACAGGACAAAAGAGCTATAATTTAGGATTTCTTGTGTGTAAAATTTGCACCCCCTTGATTTGCATAGTAAACAGCATTTTCTGCACAGAAATTAATATTTTTGCATTTAAATATTTTTCCACTCAGAAAAGGCTGTTCCCTTCACAAAACAACCACATGATAATTTTGTGCAGAGTGAGTCTTGAACTGCAAATATCCTTTGAAAACTGCATTGTTTTTGAAGACTTAGCAGAAAGAAGTTACCATTGCCCCCTTTCAGAAGAAACTTATGCCCTTTCCGCATCCTACCTTTTCTCGACGCTGGGGTGTGGTAATCACGTGAGCAGCCTCTTGTGAGAGGCTCTCACTTCCCTGCTTCTTCAGCTTTGCACAAGCTTCCTGCTCGCGCAAGAGCCCCACCTCTTCCTTCGCAGTGCAGCCTGTAACCTTCCCAGGCTGCACTGAGACAGGAAGCGCAACCAGCCCAGCTCCCAAAGCTCCGCATGCCAGGTAAGTGCACGCAGGGCCCAGGAGCAATGCGCAATCGAGCAGCATTTTCAGCTGAAAGCCGAAAATGCAAAGGTGTGCAATTGTTGCCTGCCAGCCCCTGGAGCCTTGCGCAATTGCAGGGCCATCATGCAGATCACTCGTCACAATCACGGAAGGCTCCAGGCCCTCTTTCATAAGGCAGATGCCATGTGAAAAGGGCCCTAGTGAAGAATTACATCCCTAATTGAAGAATTTGAAGAACATGGAGCTCAGTGCCGTACCTATTTGCATAAAAGAATTGCAGACCTTTCCCCTTTGTACCTCAGCTTTCTTGAAAAACATAAAATAATAGGGCAATGCTATATAGATTGGGAAGGAAAATTCACCTTTTGAGAAATAGGAGTGTGGTCTAGTCATTAAAGCACAGTTGAAACCTTCTCTTGGATATATTGAGAGTGGCTAGAGATGAAGACAATCTATCTCCTAGGCAGACTGAAAGCTCTTTGGTTCAGGATAAGTCACTTTGCACTCTGTGGCATACACTGCCCACTGAGGGTGTTGTATAAATTAATTTAGGAAGCAAAACAAAAAATTAAGAACATGTGACTGTCTAAAAAAATTTCTGCATTCCTGATTTAAGTAGGTCTCACGATCAACACTCAGTAGTTGATGACATAACAACATTCAATAATATTTCTGTTCCTGTGTACCTTAAGGAGAAATATGCTAAAAATTTATGGCATATAATAAATAACATGTCTCAGATATGAGAGTAGAAAATAGGCTCTAGCAATTAGATTACAGCCTAGAAATAAGAAAAGCCTTGTCAAAAGCAAACCTGATAATCAGGCTGTTCAGTTGTGTGTGGGTGTTTTGCTGTTCATTATAAAACTTGTCAAATGTACCCAGTATTGTTTGCTGCTAACAATGTGATGACCGAACAGAACTGATAAGTCCTTTCCTCTGTGGAATTTTTGTTCATCTTCTATGATTTTTGCTTCCAGGAGTCAAATGGGAGAGGAAAGGCAAGTAGTATATATTTGGCGACCCTCCTATTCATTGGCAGGGTAGATTTATGGCACCAAGTAGAAATTCCACTTTCCCATTTATGGAAGGGGAGAAGATACTCCATGCTTATGGAACTCCATAGGCATTAGCCTTACAGTAGGAGAAGTCTGCGCAGTAGTTGACAGTAAATGGGTTTCAGTGTTCTTTTAACCAAACAGGCTAATGTTGTATAGATACAAGCTTCTTCAGATTTCAGCATTCATACTCCATTGGTCGGTTTGGTCAATATGACAAAACGGAAGAGCTTCCTTATTTGAACCTTAAGGCAAAGGTTCACTTTCTATTATACCAGAGCTGAAAAAAATAGCTAGTTACAAGTAATGAAGTGAACTGTAGTGAGAACAGAATGATGGTTCCCCTCCACCCCCCCCTTTTTTTTTTTGAGTAACTGAATGGCTGGACAAATGTTATTTTTTCCTCACAACAAGTAATATTTTAAATTATTATCCTTATTTTTGAATTTATATCCTCGTCACATTGGCTGAAAGAAAGCAGATACAAAACCAACCTAATTTTCCACAGCAGGAAATTCCATTGTCTGGAAACAGCCACTGAAAAGACTGTATAATCTATTACATAAAAGTCCAAGTTTATGAGTGAGTTTGACTGTTTGTCTGAATCAGGCAGGCAAAGACTGTGAGGAAAAGTTGGACATGACCTATAGTCCAATAAAATATATATGATGCACATTGAGGTTTGCACCTGGGAATGACAGTGGATGATGTAATCCCATGTCAATCTAGCTGAGTCATTGTAATATGTAACCAGGGCAGAGGGTTGCATCAGACATGGGAACATGCAAAGTTGGCTAGAGTTGCATCAGCAAGGGATGTATATAAGGGGCTGAGTCCTAGCCAACTGTCCTCTCGATTATCTGATCGTGCGGCTGGAGGCTATGTCAGATGCATATCTCTACTTGCTGTGGAGTACTGTAAATATGTATGTATTGTAACTGAAGAGTAAAAGCCTCCAAGTTGGAAGATAACATTGCGTGGGTGTATTTTTGTGGCTTCAGAGCATTGCTGCTAGTGTTTAAACTCTGCTAGGCACGCTTCTAAGCTGTTGTGTACAGTCTCTGGTGGTTTTTGATACACTTGACTCTGGTACAGTGTTTTGCCAGAGCTCAGTGCAGGAAGGAAGTGCTATCGTGGTTTTTGCGTAGCTCCCATTATCCACCAACCCTTTCACAAAGATCTCATACGATTGGGTGTGTGAGGTGAAGATCCAATACGATTCTATGGAATCATGGGGTTGGCAGTTTAGGAAGGGGCCTTTAGAATTCTCTGCCAGAGAGCTCTGAATAGGCCAGTTGCTATGGGCATGAGGCCTACCAGCAAGGAGAAGGCCAGTGTATTCCCTTAGAAACCAAGCCTCTGTATGTTTACAACTCTGAATACAGATTAGATCGGGGAATATGGGGAAAAGTTACAGTTACTGGACAAGACAGTTTGGGGAATTAGAGACACAGGATCTCAAATCTTTCCAACAAATGTTACCTATGAGAAAATAAAATCCCAGGCAACACTGAGTAAATACGCTAGTTTTCAGTAGTTACAGCAGCCCTCACTGGGTTAATGATACTGATGCACTTTTCTTTCTTTCATTTTAGATAAGCATTCAAATTTAGACCATTTTCATATTGCTCTGTAATAACACTTTGGGCCTTTCTGCACTACACTGTTACAGTGCTATTATTGCACTTTCAACAACCTGTGGAATTCTGGGGTTTGTAGTTTACTGAGAATTCTAAATGCCCCTCCATAGGTTGTTGACAGTGGAATAATAGCACTATAACAGTGTAGTGCAGAAAGGCCCTTAGATAGTGCTGTAAGTGCCATGGCTGCATCCTATGAAAAACTGGGATTTGTAGTTTGGTGAGACATTTAAGTCTTAGACTATGGTTCTGGAAGACCAGAGCTCAAATCCCTGTTCAGTCATGGAAACACACTAGGTGAGCCTGGGCAAGTCATACTCTCTTACCTCCAGAGGGAGGTAATGGAACCCTTGGCAAACAAATCTTGCCAAGAAGACCTCATGATAGTTTCACCTTAGGGTCACCATAGGTCAGAAATGATGTGAAGACACACAACAACAAGAACAAGAGCCACTAACTCTCTTGGGCAGAGAATTCTAAATACCTCATGTAATGACAAATCTTATGATTAGATAGTCTTTGGTAACAAAGTGCTAATTGTGCTAACAACTGGAGTACTGGAGTGCTGTAATTGTGTAGTGTGAAGTGGCTCTTAGATGTTTTCATGCCCCCTTGCTGCCAGATGTCAGTGTTTGGTTCCTGAGATCATCATACGTGCCATGTTTTGGACATGGCAGTGCCGATTTATAGCTCCTGAAAGGCAGTGCTTTATAATAATGAAAGAAGTTTAATGGAAATGGTACCTCTTCAGAATAATAACCTCATCATTATTAATTCTTTTAGTAATTACTGTAATAACATTAATCATGAAGAACTCATTTGATGTTAGTGCAGAGGCTATAAGCACATTGAGAGATTTCTCATGCAATTTGGAATTAATTAACTGGACCATTAGTTTAAGGTATCATGCTTTCAAACACCATGAATGCACCAAGCAAATGAGCAAATATTTTGCTGCCTTTCTGACCTATCTATACATGACTTATTCTTGAATACTTGGATAAAAGACAAATGAAATTGCAATCATTTCCATGTGGCAGTTCAGTATAGATCAGATGGTAAAATGAACTGTGATTATTGGAGACTGCAGAGTCAATACTCAGAATTAGAATTTGGAGGTTTTTAAACAGAAGTTGGAAGGCCACCTCTCAGATAGATGCCTAGATTGGAAGGGATTGAAATAGATGACCCATGGGATATCTTCAAGATCTATGATTCCATGAACTTTGGGCTTCATGCAGTGCATGGTTAGCTTATATCTCGTCTGGGCTAATATAAAGGAACCAGTCTTGCATCCTGAAGGTTCTTTGGTCAATCCCTGGCATCTCCAAGCAGAGCTGAAGACAATAATATTGGAAACCCCTCTGGTCAATGTCAACAGGCTAGAATCATAGAATCATAGAGCTTGAAGAGATCACAAGGGCCACTGAGTCCAGCCCCCTGCTATGCAGGAATACACTAACAAAGCATTTCCAGCAGATGGCCATCCAGCCTCTGTTTAAAAACCTCCAAAGGAGAAGACTCTACCACACTTTGAGGCAGCATATTCCACAGCTGGATTGCTTTTACCATAAGAAAGTTCATCCTAATGTTTAGATGGAATCTCTTTTCCTGAAGTTTGAAGCCATTGCTCCATGTCCAGGGCCATTTCTGCACGTTACCTGATCCCATTGTCCTTTGGCTCTGATCCCGGCAGTGCCTTTGGAGGGAAGGGAGTGTGACGGGAATGCTCCCCTCCACACCTGACTAGCTCCCTGTGGAAGGGAAGGTGAGAGACATGCCTTTCCCTTCTGCAGGGAGATTCCACGGGATGTTGAAAATAGAATAATAACACTATAACAGTGTAGTGCGGAAATAGCCTTAGGTAGGCACATATAAGGATCAGTTCTCCTTCAAGTATGGAGATCCTGAGATACTTAGGGCTTTGAATGGCATCACCAGGAGCCTAAAGTCACACCAGAAGAACATTTCAGCTTGTACACTCCAATAAGACTGGTGTTTCATGATTTCTGTGCTGCATTCTGATATTTTTATTTATTTGTTTGTTTAGTTGCATCCTGCTTTCTTTCCAAAACTGAGATTCAAGGTGGCTTACACTTTAAAAGAGCAATATAGTTTAAACATACAAAAACTTTTTAAAAAATAAAAATAAAAAGGTGAACACTAAATTAAAATTCCGCACCAATCAACAGGCAGCAACCCAACTACTATATTTCGTAATGTTGCTCTTACTGCTGCTGTTTTTACTACAGCCTAATATTTTAATTTGATGTTTCATTTAATTATTATTTTAAAACTTTCTTTTGAAAGGGTAAAAGTTGACTTAATGAACTTTTTAACAACAATAACATCATCATCATCATCATCATCTAGAACTAGAAAGTTGAAATCCCCTCCTATGCATGTGCCTCCCTATAATTCAGGGATGCTGGAGCTGCTGGTCCTCCATATTTTACTGAACTATAGTTCCCATAATTTCTTATCATTGGATATGCTGGTTAGCCAGGCCTGATGGCAATTGTATTCCTTCCATACATTTCCACTCCACCATAAACAGCCTTGGGAAAGGCCCTTATACACTATGTAGTGCACGCGGAAAAATACTACTGGAATGGTGTGTGTGTGCACACACACAAAATTATTTATTCCTAATTTATGTGAAATGGCAAAGTGTTAGAAAATGGTTCTGGAAAGTCTGTGGGGGCTAGTTTGGTACTAGAATACCATGAATGATTACTGGCATTTGCAGAAAGAAATGAATCCAAAAATTATTAAAACATTTAGCATTACTTTGGGATGCTATGCCACATTGTTGAAAGGGAGTTTTCATTTCCTGCACAATGTGACGCTTTTTAGCATTCCAGGAGTTAAATGGAGCATAGATTGGGGACATCCACCGTTCTCATCACAGCTGCTACAATATCATTGAGAACATTGCAAATGCAATGGAAAGGAAATTAACTGCCCATCTGTGCTATGTAGCCTCTTTGTCTCCTCATGCTTGATTAAAGGACTTTTGTTTGTCTGGTAAACCAGCTATCATCCTCATCATATTCCACTGCTTTACTAAATTGAGACGTGGAAACAAAATTGTTCTTTTCTCTTCTTTAAATCCTAAGGAAATGAGTAGGAAGTCAACAGCACTGCTGAAAGATACCAGAAACAAGTGAAGAATGGTGCCTCTCTTTTAGCTAGCACTTTAGTCACTTCCTCAACAAGGAAAAGAAAAAGAAACCAAATTGAATCATGGTGAAGATTCCCATAAATTTCAGAAGGGGCTCAATTTAGAATTTGAAACAGGCTCAATTCAGTTTTTGAGAGACACATTCTGCACTTTTTGTCTGCCATGCATAGAGATAGTGGCTACTCTTTTTTAATGTCTAAGTTCACAGTCTCATAACTGCAACAGTTAATTCAAATTCAGACTGTGATTCATTCAGAAGGGGGAAAATGTTAGAATGATGAGATGAGGTTCAGTCATAGCTTTGATGTCTTTTTCAGCTCAAGGCACCCATTCATTAACTTTAACTACTGGGATGTGATGTGCTTATAATGGTTTTTTATATAGCATGTAGCCATGCCTGAATCAACTGGCATTTGAAAATTATAGTAGACACCCCAAATGCAACAGTAGGGAAGATCTTCACCTAAGTCCAAAATCCACTGGTGGCCAATTTCTTTTTTAAGATCAGCTACATATTCACAAAATGTGCAAGCTTTTGTGTTTTCTAGAACTTTTAATCAGGCTGGAAAGTGAGGATATGGTGGGGGAGAAAAAGGAAGCATGGAAGTCTAAAAATACTTAGCTAGATGCTGTAAACCATTGAGCTCAATAGTTAAAAACCAATCTGAAAATGAGATTAAAGGTTTGAAAGAATTATGGAGCATCACATGATCACTATCAAAGCTCCATGGGAAGAAATAATATAGTGGTTTCTCTCTGCTGGAAAAACAAATACAGTAGCAAGTCAGAAGTCTGCTGCTAGCCTTGGTTAAAACACATAGATTGAAAGATAGAAAAAATATTCAAAAACATTAGAAAATGATCCAAAATGGAGTTTTGAGTGTTGGGAACCCATGATCAGGAATACCTTAGATGATCAAGAATCTTTATTTCGTGCAAAAAAATGTGTGTGCTAAAAATTAGGGAGTGTTATTTTGTTCTGGAAAAAACATCCAGAAAATAAAGTTCTGGAAAACACAAAAGCTTGTGCATTTTGTGAATGTGTAGTTTGTTGTCACTTTCTGGGACTTAATAGTGTGTAAAAAATATATTCAGGAATTATTATGTGGGAAAACAGCATTTTGTCTGCTCAAAATGCTATTTTAGTTGAAATAAACCTGTTTTCTGTAGAGAAAATACAGTCTTCTACTTTTTAAAAGATATGTTTTTGGCAGAGAATAAATTCTGAACTTATAATAGTCTTTGAAAGCTGCAAAGTTTTCAATTAATTTCTTACAATGAGATGAAAAATGACAAAAAAAAATATTATTGTTGCCTGCAAAAATGAAATTTGCCAAAATTTGCATCCATAGAAGATGACCAAATTTAATGATAAATCCAAAGGAAATCGGGAAAAAATCTCATCTCTGTTAATTCACTATACTCTTCTAATGGGAAATATAATAGTTTAACAGTGATTTTTTCAAAGATGTCAAAGTCAAGGTTTTCATATCCAAGCCTTTGTTCTGTCTTTTTCATATACTTTGAGCTTTGTTCATCTACTCTGAGCCTTTTCAGCTACTTTGAGCCTATAAAAAATAGTGTGATGGCAACATTAAGACCAGTTACTTAGCAAGTTCAAGAAGGAAAATCTGTGTTGTACTTTGTTGAACATTCAGTACTTTCTATGCTGTTTATGAAAACATAAAAGAGCTGACTTAAACAGTATTCATATCAAAATACCAACCAAACAAAATTCTAATCATCCACAATTACCAATTTTAGAGCCAGAGACCTAAAATTTCCGGATTTCCCCCCTACTTTTTTTTCAAGAAAATAGCAGAAATTTCCAGAGAAATCGGAAAAAAATGCAGTATTAGTACTTTCTACAGATTGAGTAATGTTGTTACTTTAGGAATATAAAGTATATTGGCTGTCATCCTGTCAGACAGTTACAATTATTTCATATTCACATTGACAACTGTTGCAGATGCCCACCAAAACCTACCTTAGAAGCCAGGCAGCCATACTGAGACAATGAGTTCAGTGGCACTAATGAACAGGGCGCTGAAGTAGAATGCAACCATTCCCCTCTTACCAGCCATGATGCAACTAGGAATTGTGACAGGACTCCATAGGCTGGTCACACTGAGGCTTACTGGTGGGACAGATTATTCCTCTATGCCCCACTTTGCAGTAGCACAGAACTCCTTCACTCAGTACAGCTGCCTGGCTTTTAAGGTGGGTTTTAGGGGGAGTCAAACTAGAGGACAGGGCATAGCCACAACAAGATAGTAACATGTCCCATGTAGGTCATTATATGTAATTTCATTTGGCATAAAATTATCACACAACTCCCATGGTTGTTTATTTAAAAAGGACTTGTGGGTCACATGCACATATACTTTTCCCCATCACTACTGTAGAGTGGGGAAAGTGCTCTCTGAAATTAATTGTCAGGAATATAAGCAAATATAAGCACAAAGAAAAGTAACTAGTTCTTCATACGACATTCTGTGACAGCATGACCTTAAGTGATTGCATAATAGAGGATGGAGATATCAATAATGGTATACTTGGTAGGTAAATGGAAATCTACTGTCTAGAAGGGGAATACTACCATCGTCTTCATGCTTGGGTCAAAAACCCTTTGGGAAAAAGGGATGCTGGGTAAGACGAACCTAGGCCTGATCCAAGCATGACAGTTCCTATGATATAAGGATGTTGTTGTTGTAGTAGTGTGTCTTCAGGTTGTTTCTGACTTATGATGACCCTAAGGTGAACCTATCATGGGGTTTTCTGAGGCTGAGGGTGTGTGACATTCATAACCAAGTGAAGAATCAAACCCTGGGCTCCAGGGTCATAGTTCAATGCTCAAACCACTACACCACACTAACTGTTGATAAGGAAGATAGTTCTTCTTAACATATTTTTGGTGAGGCCTGTGCCTGTCCTTAAGTTTCCCAGTGAAAGAAGAAAGGTCTGTAGAGTTCATTTTGTCATCTTATTAAGCACAGCAATGGCTAATGAAAGATAGATTGTGCAAATTAGAATGAAAATGAATTGAAATAAAACAACACTGTAGCCAACTTAAAGGCAGGAACTCTCCAGGGCAAATGAGGTTAAAACAAGTCTTTGGAGAATGACTGTTAATCATTTGGTGCTTGTTCCTCCAATGGTCATGAAATCAGTTTCTTTGAATTATGTGATTACAGAGATCAAAGAGTTCATTAATACTTCAGATAAATGCCTTCTGCTTCCATTAAGGAGTGCAATAGGTCTTCAAACTGTCATACTCTCTAGCTAGCCTTTCCCAAGAGAATATAACCCACATTCCTATTACAGATCAAAGTACCTTCTCTCTGCAGGAAAGATTAGTTAGCTGGTTCTTAGTTACACCTATAGTTTTAAGTGGAAGTGTCTTGGGGAAAGCAATTGTAATTGGCCACAGAAGTGAACATATGAAGCAATCTCATGTTGAGGCAAATTATGAATCCATCAAGTTGAGTATAATCTACACTGGTTGGAATCCCATTGGGGCATACTGTATAAAATTTTAGAGTAAATCTGGATTATGCCAGTGATTATTACATGCCCATGTAAGGAGACATCTAGTAGTTTGTTATAATGTAGTTTGCTCACAGCACAATGAACTGGATTACAGGCCAGTTGAGTCTGATGCGTGGACACAACTCTATTCATACCATCACCTTAATTGTCTACCAGAATAGCCATTGTGTATGCACATCTACAGAAACAGCACTGAACAGGATCTCAACCTTTGTTTGTTTGTTTGCTGGTTTGTTTACAGTGTTTCTAAGTCAGTGTTCAGTCCACCAGGACCCCTAAAGTGATATGCAATAGAATCACAATATAAAAATAACCAATATGTTGAGGATACCCAACTCCCCTTCCCACCTAATTCCAAAGAAGCTGTCTCAGAACTGTATCAGTTTCTTCTACCTGTATTGGACTGGATGAAGGCAAACGAATTGAAACTTAATCCCGTGTGGGAAGGACCCCTTGCCATTCCCACAGTTATGCAGGTGGTGCATGTGAGCACCTTTTCCTGAGATGCCACTGAGCCAACATAACAGGGTTAACCCAAGCATAATCCAAGCACTTAGGCAGAAAAAATGGAAGGCACAAATATAGGATGGGAGACACATGGCTGGATAGCAGTATGTGCGAAAGGGATCTAGGAGTCTTTGTAGATCACAAGCTGAACATCAGTCAGCAGTGTGATGCAGCAGCCAAGAAAGCCAACGTGATTCTTGGTTGCATCAATAGGAGTATGGTGTCTAGATCAAGGGAGGTAATGGTACCACTCTATTCTAAATTGGGTAGGCCTCATTTGGAATACTGTGTCCAGTTCTGGGCACCTCAATTCAAGAAGGATGTTGACAAGCTGGAACGTGTCCAGAGGAGGGCGACCAAAATGGTGAAGGGTCTGAAGCCACGCCCTATGAAGAACAGCTTAGGAAGGTGGGAATGTTTAGTCTGCAGAAGAGAAGGTTAAGAGATGACATGATAGTCATTTTTAAATATTTGAAGGGATCTCACGTTGAGGAGGGAGCGGGCTTGTTCTCTGCTGCTCCAGAGACTAGGACAAGGAGCAATGGATTCAAGCTGCAGGAAAGGAGATTCCACTTGAACCTCAGGAAGAACTTCCTGATGGTCAGTGCTGTCCAGCAGTAAAATATACTGCCTCAGAGTGTGGTGGAGTCTCCTTCTTTGGAGGTTTTTAAGCAGAGGCTGGATGGCCATCTGTTGGGAATGCTTTGATGTGTGTTCCTGCATAGCAGGGGGTTGGACTCGATGGCCCCTGGGGTCTCTTTCAACTCTATGATTCTATGATTCCAATCCAGACAAGACAAATGAGAGACTAGAGATTCAGCTTGTGCTAGATGGAATTATGACCCCCCCCCCCCCGAAATGTCAGGCTCACAGCTTGGGTGTACTCTTGAACTCAGCTCTGAGCCTTGACGCCAAATATATAGTTAAGGCTAGTGTGTTAGCTGTGTCCATTACCTGAGAAGCCAGATATGACTACTGTGACACATGCCTTGATTACATCCCATTTGGACCACTCTAATACACTCTAGGTGGAACTGCTATTGGAAATTCTTTGGAAAAGTAGTGGCTGATAGGGTTTAATTATAGTGAGCATATAACCACCATGTTGAAACAGCTTCACTGGCTACCAATTCATTTCTGGGCACAATTTTAAAGTGTTGGTTATGATCCATAAACCCCTATAAGGCTTAGGTTCAGCCTATCTAAGAGACTGTTTCTCTATGCAAACCTGCCAGAGTCTTAAGATTTTCAGCGGAGGGTTCTCAGTTGGTCTCACCTCCATCATAGGCCCATCTGGTGAGGAGACAAGGACAAAACTTTCCCAGCAGCTGTTCTCAGAATGTGGAATTCCCTTTCTGCAGAGGCTTGGTTAATTAATTATTTTATACTATTCTATGCTACTCTAAGTCCCATCATTCTCAGGCATCCAGACTTCCCTATCAATAACAGTCTTGTCAAACTTTGATGTGTTTTGTTTTGTTTTTGTATGTGTGTGTAAAGCTCAAGTTTTACTGCCCCATGTATATTTCTGTGAAAACTGTATTCTTTGGAGGGGAAAACTTTCCATAAACACACATGGTTGTCTGTGTATCCCTTTGTGTTCTGTGTATTAAAGACCAATCATTCATAAAAACCCATCTGTTTTTAGAAACTGATGGAAAGGTGAGCTGCACACACACTAAAAAAAAAAAAAGACATGTTCTTGAAAACTAAATGTTTTTCTGTAAGGAATAATTTCTTAAAACATTTTGGAATACTAGGGGAAATTTGCAGAAATATAGTTTTCTCTGGGGAGAACACTGTAAAAATTATTCATCCTTACTTGCAAAGACAAAATTGTCAAATTTTAGTACAGGGTAGGATCATTCGTACAATAAACAAACACAGAAGTGCAGCTTTACAATTTCTTGCTGAACTGATTACTCAAAAATTGATGATTGATTAATTCTTTTGCCATTTAAAAATAAATATTAATTTTGAGACCATAGTATTCTTTCAAGTGGGCCAAGATGCAGAAGAGCCTCAGGCTCTGTTAGCTTTAACAGCTATGGAAGAGAAGAAATTTTACTAAGAAGTGTAGATTGCTATGTGAGCTGTTTCTGTTGAAATTCCCTTTTATATGCAGTTATTAGAGCTGAAGGAACACTTAGACACACCTTAACACCTAGATTATTTCCCGAACTGGAAAGACAGTACTCTCAGGGTTACACTAAGGCTTTCTGTCACTGAGTTCTCCTTGAAAAGATTTATTTATATGTTTTCGTATGGGTTCTGTGTTGCCCCTTGTTCATTTGCTTGAACAAGTGAGAATCTGTACTCATTTTGGCACTGCAGCCTGGAATTGCACAATCTGTTTTCCAAAGTAGATTAAAAATATCACACTTCGGCATCATTTGACACTTCAGCACTGTATGACTTTTTTTGCTGTTTGTATTCTTCCCCTGTCCTTTTTCTTTCTTTTTTTTTTTCTGTTTCATTGAATTTTCCCTGAAAATTTGTAAAGACATTTCACTGAATTTGGTTATTAGCCCCCCCCCCCCAAAAAAAACAGATGAGTTGATCTTGGTTCTACGGGTTTCCATGAGGGCATACTGATACTTGGAGGGCAATGTAAGCCTGTCTATGACTATGTTAATAATGCCTGTGATGTATTTTGCTACCTGTCATTCATCTTTCCAAAGCTACTTCCCTTCTCCAAGCTTCCAGCTACAATCTAAAATGAGATCAGTCTTTGTTATAAGGAAACTGCTGTAAGTTCACCCTCACATACTCTCTCCCCATTCCCCACACCCACCTCAGCAACAGATTGGTTGGCAATTGTCAGTTTATTTATGCCCTTTTGGCTAGGATTACGCTAATACTAGACAAGGCTCTGCAGAATTATATTCAATATAGTCATTCATTTAGGATCAAACAGGCTTATGCCAAACCAGTGACAGAGAACAAACACAAGCAGGGGGCTCATTTCAGCCAGCGTCAATCCCAACCCTTCTTTTATTACTGTTTCTTAAGCACAGGCCAGCATCAAAAAAGGTGAAAACAAAGTGCTTTGGGTTCTGGTAAACTGTCTCTTCATTTATCATGAAAAGAATTATAATCTTGGGAGACTTTTTAAAGTGTCTGACAAGAATTTCAGAGAACATGAAACTTAAAGGATACCAAATCTCACCACCAGAAGAGAGGCAAGATGAAAATGGCATAATAGATTTTCTTTTTGCATTGTGATATGCTCTGTAGTTTACCAACGTTCCCATCTGAAGGATACTTTCAACAGCTAAGTGTAAACAGAAAACTAAAGAATGTAAAAGATATCGTTGGTATGGATCCAAACTTACCCAGACTTTAATTATGAATAATTTAAATCCTATTGATTTAAGTGTGTCTCCTGATAGTATGACAAAGTCTGGGTCCAACCCACTGAATCTATCATCTGGTGGTATAGAATCATAGAATCATAGAATCATAGAGTTGGAAGAGACTACAGGGGCTATCCATTCCAACCCCTTGCTATGCAGTAACACACCGCAAAGCATTCCCAACAGATGGCCATCCAGCCTCTGCTTAAAAACCTCCAAAGAAGGAGACTCCACCACACTCCGAGGCAGCATATTCCACTGCTTGACAGCTCTGACTGTCAGGAAGTTCTTCCTGAAGTTCAGCTGGAATCTCCTTTCCTGCAGCTTGAATCCGTTACTCCTTGTCCTAGTCTCTGGAGCAGCGGGAAACAAGTCCGCTCCCTCCTCGACATGACATCCCTACAAATATTTAAACATGGCTATCATGTCCCCTCTTAACCTTCTCTTCTACAGATTAAACATACTCAGCTCTCTAAGCTGCTCCTCATAGGGCATGGCTTCCAGACCCTTCACCATTTTGGTCATCCTCCTCATATATATGTATGTATATGCATATCCATATGTATATATGTATATATAAATCAAAGTGAGTGTTATTTCAAACTTACCCTATTTTTGTACATGCCCAGTCTTCAGAGTGATAAAATGCTTAAAAAACCGGAATATATACGGAACAACTGTATTTTCAAAAGGAATTTAAGATTAAATCTCTTCTAAAAGCCACATATTCAAGTACTGTTATGGGCAATGCACCAGAATAGAAAATAGTATATCATATTCATTTATTTAAAACATTTGTCTATCACATCTTATCCACCAGGGCCCCCAAGGCACTGTACAGTAAATAATGTACAACATAAATGGGCCACCAAGGTCCTAAACTGTACCAGAAAATTTCCATTATAACTATTCTGCGTTGAAACAGTTTTTCCCTCTATATTCCCAGTCCAATTCCTTCTTTACATTTCAATACTTTATGAAAACTCACCTTTTTATTTCCCTGTTTTGCCATGGACTCATATTTCTGCTGTCTTCTAATAATTCATTTTAAGCTGATAAATCCGCTGCACAGGAAATATGCAAAAGATAACATGCAAACATTTTTTATACTTAAACCATCAGCTCGTTTAATGTATTATTACATGGGTGTAGTCATATTCTAGAGCTAGAGTAGTGTAGTGGTTTGAATGTTAGACTATGACCCTGGAGACCAGGGTTTGATTCCCCACTCAGCCATGGAAGCTTACTGGGTGACCTTGGGCATGTCCCATACTCTCAACTCCCAGAAAACCCTGTGATAGGTTTACCTTGAAGAGACACAACAACAAGTCATATTCTTCCGTTGCAAGTTGAAAGTGAGAGGAGAGGTAGTAGTTCTATGGATTATACTTAGAAAACTCCTCAATAGTTTGAGTTGAAATTGCCAGTGTGATGAGGTAGATGTAGGGATGGTCTGTGCTCACTGTGAGGAAGAAAGACTAAAAATAACTTATTTATAGATGAGTGACTTTGAGGAGCTTGGAAATATTGCTTATTCCTTCTCCCCAGATTTTAGTGAGGTTAACCTTTGCCCTCTGATTTCCGCACTTGTAGTGCAGTTAATTTGAGAAACGTATCGTGATGTAAGGTCAAGGGAAATATTTGTATTGTGCATTATGTCCTTCTACAAGAATGCATTTTTATTAAAAAGTGGGTTTTCTGGACCATTTCAGCTAATGGGAGTGTAGAAGGCAGGGGAATGGAAATATATGGAATCCCAAGGCCTCCAAATCAACAAAAAACAGTCCACTGCAATAATTTGATGGCCCGATCTGGCAGAGGTGTGGTTTGTTCCCAGAGTTCTCTAGTTTGCAGAAAACAAGTTCACCAGTTAAAAACAGGGTTGTCTGAACCTTTCTCTAAAGAAAGAATATTTGCTGTTGTCTGTTCTTGTTGTTGTTACCACCACCACCATCTTGTCCTTGTCCCCAATGTTGAGATTCAAAACAATGTATACAAAAATTAAAATGGAGACAGATTAAAGTTCACATTATTAAAAACATTTACAATAGATCTATCAACATCAAAGTTGCAGTAGATCTATCAGTAGAATTACAAGTCTTTTGAAGCATGGCCGTTAAAAAGCAGCAAATATGGAAAATGGTTATGCAGAAAGGGCCTGTGATGCATTGTCTGTACATCAGCAAAAAAAACACAGAGTTCCAGGACTTGCAGACTATCAGCTACACCTAGAGGGAGTGAGTATGGTAGCTCAAATAATAAAACAAGTAAAATTAAAATAAAAATCCTTATCCAACTTATAGGTTGTCAGACCATATTTTCTCTCTGATAGTTCATGTGTTTAGCAACTTCTGTTACTTTTCTTTAATTTATTTTAGAATTAAGTTGAAATGATTTTAATTAATTCAATTCAGTTCAGTGAATTTAACTCACAATGAGTCCCCTGAGAACTCCAGCACCACAGAAAGTGGCCCCCAGACTCAACCAACTGTCCACCTCTGTTGTAAGGCTTTCCCCTTCACACGCTCATAATGATCCCATGTTTTGCCTTTCACACTGTGTGAATTGTATTGGATACTACTTGGGCACTTGTAACATAGAATAGAAATTTCAACTGTATAGAATAGGCAGGAGAATGGCCTGAATCAACTAAACTACACACTTTAAATCATCAGAACATAAGTATTGACTTAATATGTTCCTATTGGTTCAGCAGGTGCACTCTATCTGGGACTATCAATTAGATTTAGGCCCTTATATCTTGCTGGAATGGGAGATTTAGTAAAAAAGATATACAAGTGTGTGCTTAACACAGAATTTTCTGCATGTAAAACATATGAGTTATGTCCCCCTTCCCAATTTTTAACATTTTCTGGTACTATTTTTCCACTCTGTTTGTGCTGCCACAAACATTTGTCATAGTTATAGTCATAATAGCAGTAGTAAAATAGATCATATCAATTCAATCCAGCCAACATTAAGCACCTTAAAGTCCAACGAATTTCAGTGTGAAAGTTAAGCAGTTAACTCTTTCATTGAAAGCAGGGGAGGGTAACTGCCAAGGATCATGTGGCCATTTTATTTCCATGCTTCCACTACCCAAAGTAGGAGGGAAATGGTTTTGTTTTCTTGTGCTTTGTTTTTAAAAAAATCTAGTCCCCAAATGGCTGCTAATGTCTCCACAAGCCACTATGGGGGCTGTTTGAAAGAAAAATCAAAAAACAAACATAAAGTAATGGGGTAGTAAAATGCCTGCCAATGCCAGAAAACAGAAAATAGCACTCATAGAGGCCAGGAAGTGCTGCTGACTATTTGGGGCAAAATAAAAATGTTGGACTCCAATTTTTTTTGGGGGGGGTGCATGGAGTCTTTTGGGGGCTGAGACATATGGTCTTTAGCTGCGTCCAAGCCATGAGCATCAGTTTCCCCATTGTGCATAAAATTGGTCATACCAACCTTATATTTCTGTTTTTTGTGTAACATGAAAAATGTAAAAAACAATGTATGTAAATGAAAATAAATTCAACGATTCAGGGGTCATCCCGCTTTTGCTGCATCTGTAAAAACATGAAAAAGAGAGAATGAGTTCAAATAGGACAATGCACTGCAGAGTAATTTTGTAAAAGGTGCCTTGATATCATGCTAGAATCCTGATCTGCAAGTGAACTCAATATGTATACTAAATAGCAGTGTGTTTTTGAAATAGTGCATCACTTTAAGGAGTGCATATAATTTATGGCAACTTGGTATTAATGTAAGAGTTGACATTATTTAATGTCAGCATCTGAAACTTTCATTAGCCTTGTGAAAAGAGACAAACTTGGTAAGCAGTTATTTTATGGCTATAAGCTGATGCAGAGAGGAGCCTCCTTCCAGATTGTCTATCATTACAATTTAGCCTGTTCCAAAGTGGGCAGGATGTCAATGTATAGGCATCAGTAAAACTCCTCCAAATGATGTTCACAGGGATGTTAATTATTTATACAAGGATGTAAATCCACACAATGTGTTCCTATCCCAAAGCATCCCATATGCTCTCATGCTGATGAACTCACAATTCAAAGATGGCAGGTCACCAGGAGACAAGACAAAGGACAAGAACAGAGATGGGAAAACTTACTTTTTTGGAATATATCTTCCTTACACCATGGCTATCATGGCCAGTGGTGATTCTGGCTTAGGAGTTCTGGGAACTGCTGTGAAATATATATGTATGTATATGTATGTGTATGTGTGTGTATATGTATGTATGTATATGTATATGTGTGTATATGTGTGTATATGTATGTATGCATGTGTGTGTGTGTGTACACACACACACACACACACACATATATATGTACACAATATATATATATTTGCTAACTTCTGGGCAAGAATATAGCCTGGGTATGGCCAAGGGTTCAGTCAATGGGAAAGAAATTAGCTTTGTCATAGCCTTCAGTGGAAGAGAGGAAAAGAAGATTCTGAGGCCATTTTTTTCTAGCATTGACAACACAGCATTTAAGAAACATTTTGTCATAATATGATACTGGTAACCTATTCTAGGAAGCCATGGACTCAGGAAAGTGGGTCCAGGGAATTGTTTCTGTTGTTGTTTTTCACCTTCACGTCATTTCTGATGTACAGTAACCCTAAGTCAAATATTACATGGGATTTTCTTGGCAGGATATGTTCAGAGAGGAGTTTGCTTTTGCCTTCCTCTGAGCGTGAGAGAGTGTGACTTGACTAACTTCTATGGCTAATCAAGGATTCAAACCCTGATCTCTAGTGTTGAAGTCCAATGCTCAGACTGTTACACCACTCTGGCTTTCTTGAAATGACCAGGCAAAATTAGACCACCAAAACTCCTATGTAGATGATCTCCCTCATGAATTATCAATCAGAACTGTACTAAATGATTGCTATTTTGCTATTATTTTCATATTATTACCAGCTGCAGATTGGATGATGATTATGATGATGATAGTTATGATGGTCATGATTTTTTTAATGCACCGTACTATTTTCATAGCTTTATAAAAACCTACCTGCAAGTAGTTAAAATTAGTAATGACCTGTCTGCCAGTGTTGGACCCTGCCCCCAAACACACACATCTTAAAAATATTGTGGGGACCTTGTAGGAAGTACCTTTGTCATAGTGTTTGTCCATCTAGCTTAGTACTTTCCACTTTTATTGGCTGAAGCATTTAAGAGAAAGGTCTTTCCCATCATTGTTGACATGAGTCTTTTAACTGGAGAAAAGGGGATATTCATGCAAAGCATGTGATCTGTATTTTTGCAACATATTTTTTTTGGGGGGAATACTTGCTTCCCTGAATTTTTAGCCAATTTTGCCTAATAAGAAAAAACAAAAATCTTCTATAGTATTAGGCAAGTTTTTGGAGGAATTTCTATGCATCCTTTGTTTTTTACTGGATTTTCCCAGAAACTAAAGACCCAACTTGATGATGCCTGGCAGAGTGTCCCAGAAGTTATAGGGTACTAGCTCCTTCCCTTCCAAGGGAAGAGACAGTGGTCTACCATTACAGTAAAATGAGATTTATGTGATTTGTCAAGGCCTCCAGCTACAGGGTTTCTGCATCCCTCACACTAAGAATTCTAGTAATCACACACATACACACACACAAACACAAACACAGGCCCCCAGAATAAGCAACTGTACCCCCAAGACATTTTGAGGACATAATTCTCCATTTTGAAGCTATTTTGATGGAAGCCTGAAACACTGTCTTTTTTTTAACCCCCCAAAAATCAGAATGACTGTCTGGTTTCAGAAAAATAGTTGCTACCCCCAGGGATCTGGATGGTAGAGGAAAATGAATGGATGAGACCTCTAGATTCTCCGTGAGTGTACATCCTTGTGATAAAGCCCACTCCCCTTACCTCTCAAACATCATAGATCTAAAGGCAAAAAGTGGGAAAATAGTGGGCTGCATTGATAGGTTTCCCCTTAAGGTCACCATAAATGAGCAATGATTTGAAGGCACACAATAACACCAGTTGACTATCTTGTATGTTGCATTTTGGTGTGCTGACCATTTTATTCCCTGAACACTTCCCCAGAATTGTGAAGGAGAAGAACCACACTAGCTATGAAGGTGGCACACTTCATTTCTTTCTCACTGATGTCAGTGGGAGGAAACAGACAAAGGAAGAAAAAGTTGAAATGCTGCTCTATCCTTTCCTTCTACTCTGTCATGCCCTGGAAAAATCAGTACTCCAGGACTGATTTAAGCCTCTCATATTGAAACAATTCATCCCAACCTGTAGAATTTTGTGTAATTTTCCAATGAAAGTGGGAAAACCTCTTCAGTTTTGGGAACTATTTGTTAGAGTTATCAAGCATTGCTAGTTTGCATGTTTACTGACTTCCTGATTGTTTGCTTTTCCATTCCCACTCTTTTCCTGCATCTAGAGTCACAGAGTAATAGAATCATCAAGCTGGAAGCAGTCTCATGAGCCACTGAGTCCAACCCCCTGATCAGTGAAGGCTCTCCAGCTAAAGCATCCCCATAAGGTAGCATGTCCAGCCTCTTTTTTGAAGACCTCCAGAAAGGGAGACACCCCCACCTCTCTAGGCAATTGTTTCCATTATTGAACTACTCTTACTGTCAAGATGTTCCTTCTAATGTTCATCAACATCTACTGTCCTGTAACTTCAAACCATGAAACCTGATCCAACCCTCTAGGGCAGCCAAAAAAAACAAAAACAAAACCTGCTGCCCCTCTTTGTGATAAACTTTGAGGCATTTAAAGAGAGGAATCATGTCACCCCTCAGTCTTCTCTTCTATCTAACATGTGAACATTTTCCTCTTCTCCTTCTGCTCCATTAGACCATGTTTGATTAGAAACAAGTAACTTGCAATTAAAGCTGCTTTTATGTGTTTTACAAAGAAGAATAAGCTTGTTTCTTTTCTGTCTTAGATCCCATATGGGGGTGGGTGGGTATGGAACTGGCTGCTGTTCAGCTTCTGCCTTGCCAGTTTTGTTACTCTGCTTGTGAGATCCAGGACTATGACTCACATTTCCCAACACTATTGAGGGAAGCCAATAAGAGTTCCTAGACAACTTTTGTAATTTATCAAGGAAAGTATGCATCCCAACAAATTCTTAGGTTGTTAGAAGATTTTTTTTCCCTTCCATGTGAAATTTCCTATAAACTGAAGGATTCTTCTAGCAGATATAGAAGAGAAAGAGGAAGAAGGAGAAGGAGAAGAAATAATTATTTTAGAAAGAAGCAACTTCTGAGGATTTGGCTTTGGTTTTACCTACTGTTGGCATAATAAATTTCCAGCACTTCAAGTGAACTGATAAGAAAAGGGATGAGTATTTTTAACCTGCTAGAAGTTCATGGGTAGGAGAGTTTGGGGAATCACTAGGGAAGCCATAAGTAAAGTTACTAAAAAGTTCAGTATAAAGCAAACATGAATGGTTTGCCCAACTAAAAATGCAAATTTTACATACCCCACTCATCACCACTAGGGAACAAGGCATCCATTTTCTGAGGATTTCTTTCCTGTATTTCATTTATCTAGGTTCAGTCCCTGGAGATGCCATGTACTTTTCAGGGAGTTGCTGCACACCCTTGATTCCTGTGGATATAGAAAATTTTTCATGCATTGAAGTTCATAATTCTTAAGCTACAAAGGAAAAAAAAATGATTTACAACAGTATCCACATTGGCCCACAGGGAAAAAGGAAAACAGGAACATGAATATATAAACAAGCTTATTTCCTTCGGCTTACATATCCCTCATGATTTTGAGTTGACGTCGAACCACACATACATTGTACAGGCTGCCTATTTTGAAACTATCAGCGCCTAGGCTTGCCCAGGGCTCAGTGACCTCACTTGCATTTTGATCAGAATCTTGCAGTGCTGGGCTTCGCTTCATCAAAGAAGGCAAATATTTAGTTGACACATGGGCTTTCTGAAAAAGGTTGTTTCATTTTTTAAAATATATTTATTTATTTTAAGACATTTGTGAAGTATCCTTCACAATATATTTTCCCGAAGTAGCATGCAAAAAATAAAAGCATTTTAACACAAACGTTAGGAATAAAAATTTAAAAGTAATGAATGGAAAAGCAGATAAAATGTAATCATTTCAAACCAGACATCCCAATATCTCTAAAATGCTTCTAAACTGACATTAAAAACACAGCAGTGTTACCCTAAAATGTGAGTGACTCAGGAGTCCACCCATTATGCCAGTACCTCTGTGAAAAAGTGGGGAATTATTAGCTCAAATAGGAGGCCTGGAACCTAACAAGATATTTTACACCTATGTTTACCGGTACTTCTGCAGGAAAGAACCAGCCAGAGATTAAAAAAATTGCTTAATTGTTTTTTATTGAGGGGAATTAATAATCATACACACAAGATCCAAACAGTTGTGCAATCACACAAGGCTAACTGAAGGGAAAGGGAGGAAAGATTTGGATAGTGAAATTCAGGAAGAAGTGGGTGATATTCACCATTCCAGAAGAGCAGCAAAGAAGTGATGCGGCTTAGATGGAAGTCTAAAGACTGTATACAATCGGGAACTGAAGCAACAGAGTGGCAACCAGCAGTCGGCATACTGTGAGTTGACTGGCCGAAAACAGGGGCTTAAATATTCGATTTCTGCCTGGGAGCTAGAGTGTTCTCTAGCTGAGTAAACAACAGAATTTGCAGAGCGGGCAATGAGGTCTGGAACGGGCTCATAGGCCCTTTCCGCATGTGGTGGTGGGGGAAACGGCTGAAAACAGACCTTATCGGCTTTCTTTTCCGGCCGCCCAAGTCCGTCGCCAAGAGGAGCAGTGCGAGTTCACTGCTCCGCAGTCCTCTGCATCCCAAATGGCGGCTTCTGGTTGGTGGAGGCTCTCCACCAACTGGAGAAGCTCGCCAGCCGGAAGCCCGCCCCCAGCAGATCTGCAGGCATGCACTTGCGCGCGCCTTCAAATCTGCTCCGGAGCCGGGCAACGGAGTGGCACGGGGTTGCACACTCCGTGATTTTTAAAAACCTCTGAAAAGAGGTTTTTAAAAAACATGCCACGAGACCAGTTCCAGTCGCTCTGGAGTGGACTGAGGTATGGAACTACAGAATGTAGTCTGCCCCAGTCCACTCTACGGTGCAGAAGACCTCCGTGGGAGGTCGCTCTGCACCATTTTACTAGCCCGGTGTGGAAATGGCTATAGTCTTAGCGTTTGTTAACAAAGGCCTAATGGCTCTCCTGATAGCTCGATATGTGTCAGACAGGTTTTAGGACAAAGGAGAGGCTTGCTTTTTCAGAGGAAGAGGAGTTAAGACAATTAGCCATCTTGTGGGAATCTCCCAGATACTATTGTCTAAAATTTGAGTTGTTAAGGCTAGTTGCAACCCTATTATCTCAGGAGTTTCCTGGTGATTTCCTGCCTATGACCTGGCTAAGCCTGGAGGGTTCTTCTGATCTAATTTGCAGCTCACACACTGGGCAAGCCCTTTCCTCTTATGCAGGCTGGCCATACAGCCATAGCAGGTCATATTTTATATTAATGCCAAAAGATATATTTTGCCAATTAAATCATGTTTAGCCAATCAAACCATATCAAAGTGTAGGGGTATATGGCCTGGTAACAGCAGGGGAAAAAAGCTACTAACTTACCCTCATAATCAAAAGATGTCTGAAATTATCATGTTCTATCAGGAGGACATCTATGAATATGGGGCCACCACTGCAGAAGCATTATCTATTGTGCCCTCTGGCATGAGAGACAGAATTACCTTGCAGCTAATCTTAATGGAGGAATAGTTTCATAGCGGTGTGTGCCTTCAGGTTGTCTTCCATTTGTGGATACCCTAAGGTGAACCTATTATGGGGTTTTTGGGGGCTGTGAGTGTGTGAGATTGTGTGACACACCCAAGGTCACCCAGTAGGTTTTCATGGCTGAGTAGTGAATCAAATTCTGGTCTCCAGGGGTTGTAGACCAATATTCAAACCACCACACCATGCTGGATCTCTTCACATGAGCATAGGAAAACCTATGGTTTAAAACCATGATCATTAGGCAAAGCAAAGCAACCACCTCAGGCATAGGGGGCTGGAATGAAAGGTGAGCTGTTAGAACCTGCCCATCCTTGTGTAAACCAATGCTTCAGAGGTTTATAACCTCTGAAGTAAAGCAAAAGATGCTGTCTTGCACACTGGAAAATTAAAATTAAATTCAAGTGCAAGTCAAATTAGTTTCTGAATAGGAGTCTCATCTTGCATTCCATCTCAGGCATCAAAAAAGTATTGCACTAGTCTTACTTTGGGAAGAGAAGGGGAAACACTGCAGGAGAGGCAGTGTGCAGTCCAAATCCTCCTAAAGATTGGTATTACTAGCCCAGACTCTCTGTATGAAACTAATGCTAAATATGTACTTTTTATGTCTAGAGAGGGTGTTACCCTGCTTACTTGGGGCTCCCTTAAGGGGATTCCCAAAGGCTGTCAAAATCGTCTCTTGCGGGGAAAATTAGCTCTGAGCACTGCTTTAGCAATGCAAAGAGGGCCTATGTATACGGGGTCAGGCCGGTCAGAAATCACACAAACTGTTCAAATTTAACTATTTTATTGGCATAAATGTTAAAATCCATACAATCACTCAGCTGCACTCACTCCAACAAGCATACAAGACTATAGAAATTTAGAAAGAGGTGAAAATTAAGAGAGAGAGAGAGAGACATAAGGGTTTGAGTTAATACTGTACCAATCCAGAAGTCTTCAGATAGGAGAAAACGATCTCAGCCACACCTTTTGAGGCTGAGGGGAGCTTACCAGCTTCATGGTTTGCGGATCTGAGAGGACTCCAAACTCTAAACTTCAAACTCCAAAACTCCCCAAAACTCCCAAAAAAACTCCCCAAAAGGAGAAGGAAAAGGGCTTAGTTATAGAGCTGACCCATGTCCTGGGGAACCGATGGCTGCAGTTTTAATCCATGAAGATGGATTTCAGCTTTGTAGTTCAAAGAAAATACTGCCAAACATCCTTGTAGTTTCCTGCAAGATGAGTATCTCATCCGGGGATGCATACCTCAAGGTGTCACATTCCAGGCTGTTTGCATTGTTTATTTGCTCCCAGAGACTTATTGTCTCCTGATCATTGCTGAAAATCCATTCAAGTGGCCTTTGAGCCATTTGCAAGATTCACCCAGGATGTGTGACAGAAAACAAGCTACTCTTTTGATCTGTCTCCATAGCTCTACTGCCTACGTGTCCATCCAGTATATCTCTATGGCTCACTATGTTTGATATAAAATAATTAGGATCCTCAGGACATAGTTTTTAGGTGGGTTAGGGGGCTTACAAGGGCTCTCTCAAAAAACATATACTCCTGAGAGGAAACCTGATTTTCCTCCTAGAACGAGATGTTTCCAAAGATATGTGCTGAATATTTCTAGTCCATATTTCATGTTCAGTGATCAATCAGAAAATGAAGCAACCTAAATGAAAGGCACCTGAGGACAATCAGTAGCTGTAACAGAGGTTGTTCACTACTTTAGAGGGCCTGCCCCCCCTTTTTTTAAAAAAAATATCCTAGTGCATCGAATTGAACTCTTGGAGAGCTTTTTCTCCACCAATTTTTTCCTGGGATTCCAGGAATTTTTTTTCTGGAGGTGGTGTGGAAAGCATGTACTGCTGCATCTTCCACTTTTCAGTGGTTTACTCTCTGGTCCAGAACAAGAGGGAGACCAAGGTGAGCAATTCCCAGCTCACTAGCTCACCTACTTGCAACCATTCAAGCAGAAATGTTCACTTTGTGGAGCTCCTTTTCTTGAATTCTCATTCTTCCTAGCTATATGTGATTTCCCCAACCCTGTATCTTTTAGAAAACTGAAGTTTCTTTCCTTCATATCTATCAATCTGTCTTTCACTATATTTCCTAGAATTTGCCATTTTGATCACATGGGCTTCCAAGTTTGCAAGCTCCAGTCTTATCTGGTAGTCAGAACAACATCAACATTCTCCTTAAGGATCCCTTAAGCACTGTATTATCATGTAAATATTGAAGAAGAATAGGTTTTATCTTTATAACTATTTCTCTTGAGCATGTTTAAACATATATAGGTATACTTTCCTTAGAGGTACAGCTTATACAGAATTTATTCTGTCTAGGTACATACATATGTGCATTTCAGTATATGGCAATAAATACAGTGAATTCAACATCTCAGTTATAGTTCCCCTAACAATATATTAAATAAATTTATACGGCTATGACTTGTATCCCAGAGCGCACAACTAATCTTTTTATACACTGGCATTTTCCTGGGCATCAGTTAGTCAAACCATCAAGAACTGACTATTGCTAAATGAAACCGGAGCTTTATTTGTTAAATATGCTAGGGCAACAAAGGGAAATAAGAAGTCATCAGAAGATATTATTATATCTAATAATTGCGGCAAGGTTGACATATGCACAGCACTGGAAAGAAAAGAAACATATTGATATAGAAGAATGGAAGTTAAAAGTTCTGGATATGCGAGAGATGGAAAAATTAGCATTTTCATTGAAGAATAAATCTGTCCAGAACTTTGAGAAAGAATGGAAAAGAGTATTGGATTGGGTAAGTATATAAATGTATAAGAAATCGAAGAAGAAATAATGTAACTGTTCTCTCTGTAAGATGGAAATTATGTTTGTAATGGAATGGAAATAAGCAATTTCAACTGGAAGATTTAAGCATGGAAGTGTGTGAGGAGGTTATTTTCGAGACAAACTTTCAATAAAAATTATACCAAAAAAAAAAAGTGACTATTGCTTACTACTTAGGAGTTCAGAAAGTTTCAACTGTTGCCTTGTCCAGCAGCATATGACATAGAGGGTGGACAAGCTTGCTCAAAAGGAAACCTGGTATCTGACTCCTCCTCACTGTATCGAACTTGTAGTTGGACAGTGGGACAATTTCCAATTAATGGAATTGCTGTCAAAATATCTATTGATCTTGCATAACCACCAACCAGATATGACTCTTTAGTGGAGTCTCCAGTTATGGTTTTTAGACATGACTCAAGGGAATGCAGTTCTAAATTACACCCGGACAGCTATCTCTTTTTTTTTAGGCTCAAGATATTTCTTATCTCTCATTTATAATACATAGTTGTAGTTATTAATAGCTGATTGGTTAAACACCCAAACAAGTGCAGAACACAGTTCTTCTATATAAGACCAAGTATTTTAACGCTTGACCAGTCTACATATACAGTTTCATTAACTGTAATGTTAATAACCCACTTTGGCCAGATTAAAACATGGTGACTTTTTAGGTGCCAAGTTAATATATAGTTTTTTATTGGCTGTTGGGGCCTAAGCGTAGTACAGGTACATGAATTCGTAAGTCTGCAGTGTAATGGACTGCTTCAGAGGTGCTGAGTGCTCCTCTTTTGAAGGTCTTTAAACACATTTTGGATGGACATCTTTAGGAGTGCTTTGGTTGTGTATTCTTACATGGCAGGGGAAGCTGTACTAGATAACCTATGATTCAATGGTTTCAACCGTTTTAGTCACTTCTGCTTATTTTAATCTGGTAATTTATTTAATATGCTGTCATCCTATTTAAATTATTCTGTTGTTTTTATCTAGAATTCTGTTGAAGTGTTTATACTGTTTTAATTATATGATGCCCTGAGATCTCATGATAGAAGGCAGGATAGAAATATACACACACAAATACATACACACACACGTGTGTGTGTGTGTGTGTTTGAATAAGAACAGGTCTTTAGGAAACTACATATGCCTTTAAAAAGACTTGATAGTGAAATGTTCTTCAGGAATCCACTTATATCACTATGAAAGCTGGATGCATTTATTTTCAGTAAGAATGCCAGTGGCAATTTAAATACTGTAAAAATAACATTCTCATATTGTGGAGATGCCACTTAGCCTTCTTTTCCTCCTTCCACTTTCAACACTTACAAACAACAACTGCTACTTTATTGATTCTGGAAGAAATGCTTCACTGAAGAAAAAAAAAGTAAACCCAACTTGTACTTGTGTGCAAATATTGCAGGATGCAATGTAGCTTGCTCCTTTTATATTAGATGGGAGTGTACCTGTCTTTAGAATGCTAAAGAATCTGCTGTAATATGAGGAACCATGGCTCAAAGGTTTGCCAGACCTCTTTGGTTACAATGCAATTGTGTTCCACTCATAGGATACTAAGGCTGTTTCCACACTAGCCTGTTATAGCACTATGTTTCCACTTTCAACTTCCTATGGAATCCTGGGGCTTGCAGTTTCGGGAGGGGCTGCTGGGCCCCTCCCAAAACTGCAAACCCTAGGATTCCATAGGATGTTGAAAGTGGAATCATAGCGCTATAACAAGCTAGTGCAGAAATGGCCTAAGAAACTGCACTGATCTATCAACTATAGTACTTTCATTTTTTAAAACTATTTTTATTAAATCCATCTACTTAAAAACATAAACTAACAAAGTTTAAATACTTCACAATATATTTTACATCTAATACATTGCAGTAGTGTTAAGGATCAATCCTGTAATCCTGACTTTAACCTTTTACCAACTTCCTTATCTAAAAGTTCTAGGTGCTTCATTATTTTTTATTTTGCTTCGGTGTTCATTCTTAATCTTATATTACTTATTTCTCTACTTTCATCCTTCAGTATTTCCCTTATTTTTTTAATCTATAGACTTACATATTTTTATATTTCCTGTAACATTACAGGAAATAATTACAGAATTTTAATCCATCCAGGAATACATATGAATCTTAGATGAATCTTCATGAATCTTAGAATCTCAGTAAAAGTCAGAGTAAAATCTAAGCAATAAAGTAAAATCTAAGTAAAATCTAAGCAATTACACCACATCCATTGTACTTAAAATTCTAAAACTCCCACTGTTGCAGGTTCCCCCACTGCTTTTCTCATAGGGGGACAACTATCTTCCATACATCACAATATTGATTTTCTTTTTTATCCACCAGCAGCATTGTTAACTTGTCTGATTCAGCTAAAGCATATAATTTCATTAACCAATCCTCAATGCTTGGCATTGTAACTGATTTCCAATATTGAGCTATCATTAAACTGTAGTAGCTCAACTACAGTACTTTTAGATGTAACTGGCAGTAGATTTCCAGAGTTTGATTATGGATTCTTTCCTAGTCCTACCTGGAGATCCCTGATAATCACTGGTGATCTCTCACTCGTCTATTGATCCTGCTTAACTTGTGAAATCAGATGAAATTCAGTCTTTTCAGCACTGTACGGTGATACAACCACAGGATCACTCTCTTCTCAATTCAATTTCCAAAAAGGAGGAAAAAGGGGGGGGGAGCCCTAGCTGATGTTCATTAGGGGGAAAGAGATATTGAAAATGGTAGTAAAATATGCCCTGTTGGAAATACGGAAAGTTACGTCTAAGCAAATGCAGATTATACACTTGGTGTTTGGTACCACATTAATCATCCAGGATCAAACCTTAAGAATCCTGGGATTTTGTGGGATTTTGTGGGATTTGGTGCGGTGCTTAGAATTCTCTTCTAGGCAGTTTTAGTGTCATAATTCAGGGTAATGCAGTTTTCTAGCAGAGAATTTTATCACTAATTAAAAATCACAAGTTTCTGTAGAATGGAGCCATGACAGTTGTAGTGGTATCAAACTGCTAAAAATGAGCAGTATATATACACTCTACATTTTTCTTGCTAGTTTCAGCCTGACCATTCCTCGAGCATCTGACATAACAGTTCAGGACTTTGAAGTTTCAGGGCCTTCTTTAGTTAGCACTTCTTTTAATACTGTGTGCTGAGTTGCTTTAACAGGCAGGCAGTCAATAATTTCTTCAGAATATCTCCAGATGACATAAGAACTGGGAGAAATTGTTCCTCTTTTTTTGCCACCCTAAAAATGTGGCTGAGTAAGGGAGGAAATGCTGGTCTGAATCCTATTGGTATTGCTAAGTAGAGTAGACCATTAAATCAATTGTTAAATGGTGAGTCAAAACTTATGCAAATCCCATTAAGCCTATTGGTCAACTTTAGTTGGGACTATCAAATGGATTTGGTATGCTCTTTGCTCATCTTTAATCATGAGTGTCCAGAGTTCCTCATATGCATTTCCTGAGTAATGCATGCGCATCACATGTAAGGTAATATGATTAGACAATTTACAAACTAGAAGCCAAGCCTGAAAGAACAGTAGATTGCCTCAGGCATGCATTTAGGAAGTTTCAGGCAAGATTTCAACTGGGACAACAACTTTTATTTTTGGTACTGTATCAGCCCTTACAGAAGGATGAAAAAGCATCCTTTGGAGTATCAAGGTGTGTGGGGTGTTGGAGGCTGGAAGACTTGAAAGAAATTTGTCCTGTTTTTTAACAGTGCAAGTGTGAACAGATTAATAATGCAGCAAAATGAGGTTGGCTAAATAGAGCTTGAAATTGTAGAAGCTCAATTGCCTTCTTTAATTGCACTCTATCCTTTGAACATCTCTCTCTCTCTCTACCTTTCTCTATGTTTGGATGTGCAGTCCTCACTTTTAGTTGCTCATAAATTCTGATGTCACCTTTACAGTGCTTGAAAGTCATAATTGAAATGTGCAAAAAAAGATGGGAATTATACAAAATTTAATTTGCAAGACCTTTTCATCACATTGCTTCTATGAAAGGGGATATCTTCTGGAATAAATGTCAGAAGTAAGAGCTTGTTTGTTTTATACCCTGCTTTTCCACCAACATGGGGTCCATGGCAGCTCAGTATAGCTAAACACAGTATATGTGTGTGTGTGTGTGTTTATTTTAAAAAAAGATTCTAAAAATGATTAAACAATCCTATCTAATAGTGCACTGGTATAAAATCATAAATCTTTAGCAAAAAGAATTATAAGAGGACACCTTCTGGATGGTCAAAGGTCTACCAAGTCCACAATCCTACTCCCCACAACGGCCAACAACTGTATATTGGGGGTAAAAAAATGAAAAATGGTGAAGAACCTGTTTCTCAAGTGTTAGAAAACCCTGACAAGAAGAATCTTGGATGTATAAGAATCTGATAATTTGTTAGTTATTCTGAACAAAATTTGCACATGGTTGTTTTGTGCAGAAAACAGCATTTTCTGCACATGAAAGAGAATGGTTTGTGCAGAAAAAGTAATATCTTTGTTGCCAACAAACAACATGCTGTAATTGACTAATTAATCTGTGCAAAATTTACACGTGGTTATTTTGCACAGGAAACAGCATTTTCTATGCAGAAAATGCAAGTTCTATATGGAAGTATAATTTTCTGTACATAAAATCTCTTTCCTGTGCAAAGCAACCATGTGAATATTTTGTGCAAAATAAGTACCAAATTGCAAATGACTTTCAAAAATTGCAGTTTTTGAAGATTTTGTCACAGTGGGAAGAAAATTACTAAAATTACTCATTGCTGCCTCAGAAAAGAAAATTAACAAAAACTGCATACCTATTCACTCTGCAGCAAGTAGCATTCGATGTGATGCTCCTCCTAAGTATGGAACTTCTGTCATCACAACCAGAGTTTGGAATAACATATTAAAAATAATGGCATTATCCCAGATTTCATTTTCAGAATAATGAGGAGCAACAGTGTTATTTCATCATGCAATGAGTAATGCTTACTCCCTGCTACTCATTAGTATTACCATACTTAAGTGTTCTGATCTATTAAAAAAAAATTTACTCTCTTCAGAGCAGGGCAAGACTGTGTCTCTTGTTTCTGTGACAACTGCAGTGCACTTTATTCACTGACACACTCTCCACGAGCTACTCCAGGAAGAGTGGAAGCTGACCACATTTCCTGAAGTACAGAGGAACTGGATGCTTTCGACACTACAGAAAGCGTGGGTGGATGCCCTACACATTTTCTGGAGAAGTCAGTAGACAGCACATTGCTGAGAAAGGTACAATCATCATAGCAAAAACAGAAGTCTGCTTTTTTGCTGCTCAAATTGAAGTGAAACCCTTGTTCCTCAGAAGTAGAAGAAAACAGAAACACATGCATAGTCATCCAACTCTCTGTTAATTGAGGATAATCGCTAACAAATATAACAAGCAGTGTAACAGAAGTAGAATACATTACAGAGAAATGATTTTTTTTATTTGCAGTCCCTAATGAGTGAGGCAATGAATTCGTTTGGAAAAGTAATGTGCCAAACTCTGATCATGGCTAATAGTCTTCCATAGGCCTTTCCTCCATTGGTATGTGTGCCACTTTTAAAATCATCCAAAGATAACATGTGATAACATGTGATGTTAATCTCACAGCTGAGCCTTTAAAATGGAGAGTTCAGTGCAATTTATTTTTGTAGTGTACAGAGCAACAGTCCTAATGCCTAGGTTGGCAGGATAATCCCAAGCCCTGAGATTTTAGAATCAAACTTCGATTCCTTGGAACTATTCTTTGTGATATCACAGGAAGTAGGCCCTGATCATGTCAGTAAGCATGACATTTGACAATAGCATGTGTATTTCTATACCGCTTATCAGCTAAGTGCTCTCTAACATAGAAGCATGCAAGGAAGAAACAGTCAGTTGATTGCTGACAAAGGCTAGAGGGGAAAGGCTCAGTTCTTATAGACTCCAGGGTCAGTGCAGCTGGTGCCTGATTAATTGGTGCTTGGCATAAATTCACTGGGAGTGATGCAGGAGGCCCTTTTGGTGTCTACGCTGGGTGAAGGTAGGTACAGCTAGATCATTATTTGTATCAGAGTGAGCAGGGCTCCCTGTTCCCTCCCTTCTGTTCATGGGGTGGGTGGTGGTACTGTCTGCTCTGCAGATTCTGCTGCAGCACTCTCTGTGTCAGGGCTCACGGCAGGTTCTGCTGTCTCAGACTCTGAGTCTGAGTCTAGGTCCTGGAAGCCCATGACACCACTAGCCAGGACTGTCTGATTTAAATAAATAAGATGTTTTCTTCACCTTCCTAAAATCAAAGATGTAGGCTCAAACACACTTATTCCACTATTTCTGAAATATTCGTGGGTCCATAAATACGGACAACAAAGAATGAGAATTCAAATAAGCCACAACTTTGATCTAAAGGGTGACTAAGCAGCCAGAACAGACATCTCAAGGCATTCTCTAATCCCTTACTTAACAGACGTTCACTGCATTTTAAGGCACTTGTTTTAGTGCATACAATACACTTTCAAAATGCTTTCAGCATGCTTAGAATGTTGGACTTCCTTCTCCCTAAGAAAAAGGAGAAGGAATGAGGAACTTTTCTTCACTAGGCAGATCCTGATTTTTTAAGCTATCTTCTGGCTGTGGGAAAGAGTAATGGTGTGTAGCAAGGCTAAAGAAAGAGTATTTGACCCAAATAAAGGTGACAGTAGGATAATGCAGTTCTCATCAATACAGACTCCCCTCCTGCCCCCCACAAAAGCCTGCAAAACACAGTTTAATTCTCTGTTGTTAATGGATGAGAGATCTTTGAGTCACCCTGTTATCAATAGCCCTACTCAGGTCTTTCAGGCTCAAATCCACAACCTCCTTGATTGAATCTATCTACCTGTAATGCAGTCTTCCTCTTACTGCCTTCCACTTTGCCAAGCCTTGCTGTCTTTGCTAATGAGTCTTGTCTTTTTATGATAGGTCCAAATTTATGACAATCTCAGTTTAGTTATCTGACTTTCTAAGGAGAGTTCACCTGTAGAACTGTCCTCCAGTGCCACATTTCAAACTGATTGATTTTCTTCTTGTCAGCTTTTTTCAGTGTCCAACTTTCACAGCCATACACAGAAATTAGAAATACAATGGCACGCACAACCCCAACCTTAGTATTCAATGATACATGAGAAATAAGTTCCAGTGCCCCAGTGTTCATGCCTGGAAAGCATAGCTATGTTTTGTGCAGTGGTAAAGCACAGCTCAGTTCTATGCATAGTATACAAAACATTACAATGTTCAGTCATAGTCTGGAGAGTTAGCAATGGAGCAGTCTCTTGTCTTGTGTGCCTTCAAGTCATTTCTGATGTATCATGACTCTAAAACAAACCTATTGTGGGGTTTTCTTGGCAAGATTTAGTTAGAGGGGTTTTTGTCATTGCCTTCCTCTGAGGCTGAGAGAGTGTGACTTACCAAAGGTCACCCAGTCAGTTTCTATGGCTGAGTGGGGATGCTGACCTTGATCTCCAAAGTCATAGTCCAGTGCTCAAACCACTATACAATGCTACCTCTAGAGATAGAGCAGTACTTAAAAACTTATTTTAAACACCATTTTCAGTTTCAGGTGTACAACTCATGAAGTGTTTTTTTCTCTTTTTAATACTAATCCATTTGATGTTTTTTTCAAATAGTCCATAAAAGCTGATGCCAAGTCCTTGGTTAATACTGTTTCTTCCCAATTTAGACTCACTTGCTTGAGGTCCATACTGTATTAATAAACAATATGAACAGAAACCAAACAGTCTCATTTGAAAGGCTAATTTCTCTCAGAAGTATTGCCAATATCAAGATGATGACAATAATTTCATTTTATTTATAACTCACCTTTTCCTCAATATTTGGACCGATTGACTTACAAAAGTTAAAACAAATATGATTAAAAACAGCGACAAAAACAGAAGTAAAAACATGCACAGAATTTTTATTAAAATACAATTAAACAATACACTGTGCCCACTGTATATACAGGGGTTCCATTCTCTCATGTAAAACAAAAAACAAAACAAAACATGAGTGTCGCTGAGAAAGCCCTCTTCCATGTTCTTAGCAAATGAAGCCAGGAAGGTGATTTTATCCACACACTTACTAATAAACCCTGGTATACTTCATTTTTCTTTTCTTTTCTTTCTTTATTTAAAAAACACCATTCTAAAAAACACGATGACCATTTCTGCACCTTACCTTTTTTTCAGCGCTGAGGTGCAGGGATCGTGCAATCAGCCTCCAGCGAGAGGCTGTCGTGTCCCCGCTGCTTCAGCTCTGCATGAGCTGCCTGTTTCCGAGCAGGCAGCACAAGAGCCCCGCCTCTTCCTTCCGCAGCACAGCCTGGGAGTTTTCCAGGCTGCGCTGAGGCAGGAAGCGTGGCCGCCGTGGCTCCGGAGGCTCCACATGCACGGCAAGTGCACGCGAGGCCCTGGAGCAATGTGTGATTGCGCAGCATTTTCAGCTCAAAGCTGAAAATGAAAAAGTGTGCGAGCGGCACTTGCTCTACCCTGGAGCGTTGCACAATTGTGAGTGCATCGTGCAGATCGTGCCTCAAAATCGCGCGATGCTCCAGGTGCCTTTTCGCATGGCAAATGCCGTACGAAAAGGGCCCATGTCTTACATTATTCGTTCCTGCAAGGTAGTACAAATAATTGAGTCCATTTTCTCCACACTCTCAGATGTCCTCAAAAACTATGATATAATGGGAGTGAGGTAATCCCCCTGGCCTATACTTGCATGGTATCAGGAAGGTGGTGGAGGGAGCGAGGGAGGGAGGGAGCAAGGGCAAGCAGCTGGGGATTTGGAATGTTATAGCCTTTCAAATTAGTTTAATTTTTGCCACTGGCTCAGGTGGCAGCAACAAAAGTTTCTTTCCCAAGAGGTCCAGTTGTTTGACAAAAAGTAGCTACTGCTAAGCATAACTCCTTACCCCTATAAACCTGGTGGCAAACTTTCATGCCTCAAAATTCACATGCCCTATGGGGGAAAAAATTGGATCTCTCTCTCTCTCTCTCTGTGCTTAGTTCTTGCCCTGAATTTGAGGCTATTCCATGGTGAAAGGTTAAACAACAGCAATCTATAATGTTGCATCATAGGCCCTAACAATTCAGTGTGTACCTTTGGCTGGTGACCAGTCAAATGGTTACATGATTGTTCTATCAACAGGTCCAAACAGATGAAGTACTATTATTATAACTATAGCTCATACAAAGGGATTTTTGTTGGGTAATGTGAGATACAGTAGGGCATTTCACAAGCAGAGTATTTAGTATTCACAAACAGAAAGTAAGCAACAAACAGTCTCACACTACCACCACTCACAGAGAGGGTCTAGCAGTGAAATAAAACAAGTTTAGTCCTTTTTGCAAGAAACATATGTAGTAGGTTAGGTACAAATACTGAAGGATTCATAACACCTCATGATTGGAAACTCTATAACATATATACTTCAAACATGGTTGAGAGCAAACAAGCCATAGACTACAAAATGGAAGATAAACTGCAGACTTTCAGGTGTAGAAAAAGAAGGGATCAGGTGAAGACCAGCAAGCACAAATGTCATGAATACATGGTAAGCCTCAATTCTTAGACAGACATTCAAACTAGTAACTAACAAGCCTGTCATGGTTGCCACCTCTAATCATTTTAGCACCATTTTATCTGGACCTGGGCAACAAATGTTGCTACAGGGGAGGATAACTTTTCAATAGTGTCCATGAGAGAGACCAGCTTGGATTGGTCATTGGCGCTTGATATGATGTGATATCATTGATTATGATATGTGTTTGAGTGTGTGTGTGAGACTATTTAAGGCTGGTTGTCCTGGCATGTGTTCTCTTTGACCTTCACTGCACAATCCAACCTCCTGCTCTCAGTGCAATGTGAGATTTGTCTGGTAACTTCAGGGCTAGATGGGAAATTTTCCCCCTTTTACCTTCCCCCCATCCTACACTGTATATGTGGGACATGGGCAATTGGTTTTGGTTGGTGTCAATTAAATAGACTGCCATTTGGCAGCTAGAGAATAGAAAACTTTGGTGATCACCTTTTTGGCACCCCTTTTGGTGTGGGACTGGGCTTTGAAACTTCCTCTTATAGGGTCCTGCAACCTGGGAGGTTGGGGAAGGAGGCTATCCTTGAGGCTAACCTGGGATTCAGGCTTTCATTTACAGAGTTGTGCAACTTGGGTTTGAGTCCCTGGGTTATTTTCCAGTTAGGCTGAGCCAGGGAGCAACTCATATCATTTGGATTGCCTTTGGAGCTAAGGTCTTTCTCCCAAGGGAAGGCTAGGGAGGTAATTACGTGGTGACACCTTGCCTCAGCTGGACCTCCATCAGGTTACACTGCCCTCTTGCTTCCTTTTCAGGCCAACACATCTTAAATAGGTTAGGACAAATAAAGTGGCCCTTGTTTAATCCAACTTTCTGTGTCCAGTCTCATTATTTCATCGATGACCATCAAAGCTCAGGAGAAGAGACATAGCTCAGTAGTAGAGTAGATACATTGCCTGTAGACAGTACAGGGCTCACCTACTGGCATCTTCACTAAGGCTAGGAAAGAATTCTGACTGAAATCCAACAGAGTTTCTGCCTGTTTTTGCACACAATATGTGGCTAGTAGAAGACAGATATATATATGAGAATTTTTTATTGAATATACACATGAAACAAAACATAAAACAAGAGGAGTCACATGAGGAACAAGTCGTCAAACTAACCAGTACCAATATATCCGTAATCTCCCATCTTCCAATGTTACTAATTTAAGCTTTAAACATTGGGATGCTATCCTATTGTATTAGTAAACTTTAGGATTTTGAATACCTTGAAAAGAGTAAAAATACGTATCACATCTATTGTGGGGAAAAAAAGAGAAAATCACAATATATGCTGGTGTGTATTTTATGAAATTCTGTTAATAAAGAAATATGTAAAAATGAATCCTCTTGTATTCCTTCCACAGTATGCAATTGGGTTTACTAGTTCTATCACTCCTATCATTTATTTTTTTTAGGAAACTTCTGTATTTTGTAACTCATATCAAAGTATCTCCAGAGTCTTTAACTGATCTTGAAATGGACTTATGCTCCACTAGGTTTGAATAGCCCACACTTATTTGCAATCATTTTATAAAATATATGAATATATTATCTGACAAATTCACGTATTCCCCCCTCGAAGCATATCAAGCATATTGTATTGTCAGTTTCATTGGAGATGTATACATATATACATATATATATTTCTAAAATAAAAGAGGCATAAGAAATGTTGCGTGAATCTCAGTCTTGGCCCTGAACCTCTAAAACAAAATGCCTGAGTGCCCAGTGATACATCTATCCCACCAAAAACCTTAAAATTTGGTTGAAACTGGTGAAAATCCAACATTATAATTTTGTTTTAACTGAGAGGTTCCCTTTATGTAAGCCATAGTATTTGTGTATTGTTCACACAGCATTTGGGGGGGTTGCGGGTTGAGTTTTTATGTATGCAGTCATTTTTGTTTGTTGTGCACTACTACAAAATCTTTGACACAGAATGAATTATCTATTTGAATAAGTCCATTAAATCTACTATAACGGCACAAGTGTCACTGGTTTTCATGTGCCATTCTCTCTTCAGCTGGCTTCAGTTAAACATCTGGAGGAGTGTTCACTTTTTCTTTTCTGACTCGTTCACAGACTTAGAATAAAACAAACCATTCCTGTAAGTGAGATGACAAGTCAGCAGCTGAAACAGCTGAAGAGAAACAATTGCAAACTACTGATAATGAAGATAGGACATCATCTGGCAGGATCAGCAGTCAGGTTTGCACCTTAGAAAACTCTTATAAAACAAAGAATAGGAGAAAGGATTTCATGAAGGTGACAAAAGCTGGCGAGGAGATGCTATAACAGCAGATGACAGAAGTGAAGGCAAACACTTGTTAAGAGCTGGAATGGAAGGAAACAGCAAAGAAGAGAGGCTTTTCTTCTTCTGTTGTGTCAGATGATGAGCAGCTTATTATGATCACACTTCTAGCTACATAGCTAAGCTGGCATGCAAGGAAGAATAAGACTGTCATGAAGATTCATGAACACATATACCTCCTAGGAAACCTTAATGAGACTGTTAAGAACATAATTGCTGGCCTGGGTCAGACCAAATCTCTATTCTGTTGAAAGAAAGATACAAAACAATCTTTTCATGTGTTATGTTAGGAGGTTACTGTGTTCACTGAAGGTCCAAAAATGTAATGACATTTGGGAAACATGGATCTTACTTATACAGTTCATCAATAAAGACGAAAAACTTGGGAGTCTACATTCAACACAGTCAATATTTTGGAGAGGAATTTGTTAATAGTGGACAGACCCCAGAGGAAATAACAGACACATGCTGTGGCAGTGAGAAGCTGGCTTCCATGGGAGTGGAGGTGGGGTGAGTCAAAGCAGAATCATAGAATCATAGAATCATAGAAATGTAGAGTTGGAAGAGACCACAGGGGCCATCCAGTCCAACCCCCTGCCATGCAGGAACACCCTCAAAGCACTCCCGACAGATGGCCATCCAGCCTCTGCTTAAAAACCTCCAAAGAAGGAGACTCCACCACACTCTGAGGCAGCATATTCCACTGCCGGACAGCCCTGACTGTCAGAAAGTTCTTCCTGAGGTTCAGGTGGAATCTCCTTTCCTGCTGCTTGAATCCATACTAATACCTCCTCCTGTAATACCTGCTCCTGTAGTACTAATACCTCCTCCTGTAGTATATAACAGAATGTTACATATATATGGGTGTAATCAACAAAAAAACCTTTCCAGCAGCTCTCCAAGGTTTCAGACGAGCTATCACAGGATTACCTGAAGGTACAAAGAAACAAGCACCTTCTACATGTGAAACATACTCTACTACAATGCCACATCAGTTCTCTTGAAAAATAATGGTGCTTTTCATTAATCTTTATGTGTCATTCCATTTGAAAATAGGCAGCAAGGTTAACTATAGGTTTAGAAATGTATACAGTAAATTATACTGCAAGTATGAATCTTATGTTTTAGTGAGTGAACTCTCAATTTTCAAGGGAAATATATTTTGGTGTCTTCTGTTTTCTTCTAGATCTTGCGGAAAATAGGTAGAAAGGTTGAGTTTTTTTGGGAAGAGTTAAAGTAGAGTCATGGAATGTGCGTCTTGAGGGGTTGCTAGAGTGCAATTCCTATCAGACCTAGTCAATATTTATTTATTTATTTATTTATTTATTTCCCAGTGGTAAAGGGCCTTGGGGATTCTAGTCCAGCAACATCTGGAGGAACACACATTCCACAACTCTGAGTTAAAATTTAGAACTTCAAGTTCTAAAAAGTTCAATTGTATTTCCAGAGTATTATGTTCAGTAACTGATGTTCTTCTGGTAAATCATGGAAAGTTAAGTGATATGATTCCACCAATTCTCATTTCATTCAATTATTGTCCTTCAAATAGGAAATGCATCAAATGTATCAAATTACCACTTGCTAAGAATAAAGCAAGTTTTGAAACATCTATAAGTTTGATGCAGTCTATTTTATGGACCGTAATAAATGATTTTTTTTAAAAAAGGAAATATAACAGAGGATGCTACTTTATGAGGGCTTAAAAAAAATCTTGTGGCTTTTCTGAGTATTGCAGGGTTACCAAAAAAATGTATGACTGCCTTCAGGGAAATATGCAGAGTTAATATTCATAGCAAATTTCCAATTCATTGTATTTCATAGATTGGGAGAAAGCACATGCTTGAATTAGAATTGTCATCACAATCAACTAATATTTAAATTAGATCTGCAAATCTGGAATGTGCTGTTTGCTAGAACAATGTGTTAAGTCTCTAAAGTGCATGTGGCTGTTGTGCTGTTTTTGCTTAATTTGAACTGGCAGAAGAGAAATCATACAGAAAGGAGGGGAAAGCCCTTTTCTGCCTTTCACAATGGTATCTGGAGATTTCTGAGTTGGTGCAACTATACTTCTGAAAGTCTCTTCTCTTCCAATTTATAGGAAATTTACAATTCTTATAGCAAAAAGCAAGCCATAAGCATAATCACCATCACCTCTTCCTACAGATCAAGGCAAAAAACAACAGATTAAAGTATAGTAAGAGATAGAGACATGCAATTACAAACACAAGCACCAATTAAAATATCTAATCAGTTAAAGGAGTTAACATCAGTTAAAAAGGCATACATATTAAAAACATTCAATTCATAATTTAAAAACTCATAATTTAAAAACCATCTGGATAGACCTTTCAGAAGATATTGGTCTTTAATGCTGTTTTAAATGCAGACAGTATATCTAACTGTTGGATCTCTTCCTTCAAGTCATTCCACAATTTGGGGGCAGCTGATGAAAAAATTCTTTGGTTAACAATTGCCAGCCTGGTTCTGGCTGACTGAAATAAATGTCTCCCAGGAGATCTGAGTGTACAGGGCATATATAGGACAAGGCTATCTAGTATGTAATCTGGAACAAAATCATGTAGGTAAAGGTAGCAACCAACATATGCAGCCATGTGCTGAGGTCTACTTTCTGAAAACACAGTTTATTCTACAATATATGCATACACACACACACACACACACACACACACAGAAAGAGAGGAGATGAATTACATGTATGACAGTACATGCTCCTTCCATATCAAGATTTTGGGCACTGACAGCTGTGGGGTTTTCCAACCCTTCTTCCACCATGTAGCCATCTAATATAGGGTTTCTCTGTAGAATAAACTTTAACTGCGAGGGGTTTACCTCAGGAAACACAACCACTGTGGCCAAATGTGGGGTTTCTATCCTTTAACTCACCAAATGTGAAGACTTTCATGATGCTCACTACGATCACCAAGACTGAGGGTTTCTCCTGATCCACACCTCTGCTACCAGTGCATGGACTCCATCCTGCCCCCTTGTATGACGTCAACTATGGGAAATGTTTAAATGCCCTCAAGGTTCCTATGAGGATTTATGCAACTTCTATCCCTAATGAATAGCACCCCTCTGTAGTTAATGCTGCCACCTCAGACACCTTGTCTGAATCCAAGCTTTTAGTGAGATAGTGTTACAGGAGTCCAATAGCGTATAAAAAAATATTTACAGAAATTATGCAAAACAAAGCACATTAAATATTTATTATGTTTAAAATACCACACACTCTCACTCATCTTTAGATAACTCAGACCCTTATAAACGACTCACTTTATTCCCAAAGCTGATTGACTCTTAACCCTAAATCTTCCAAACACCTTCATCCAGATTTAGGCCATTTCCACATGAGGGAATTAAAACGGCGCAGGGCGTCCTCTCACAGAGGTCGTCTGCACCTTGGAGTGGACTAGGTCCGGACTACTTACCTCAGATCTCCACCTCAGTCCGCTCCAAAACGCCCCCAACTGGTCCTCCAGCACGCTTTTTAAAGAACGGTAGAAAACCATTCTTTAATTTTTTGGAGCGCGCCATTGCGTACCTGCTCCCTTGTGCAGATTCGCAGGCTCACACCAATGCGAGCCTGCGATCTACGATGGGTGGGCTTTAGGCATGGCGAGCTTCGCGGTTGGTCGGGACCCACAAACAACTGGAAGCTGCCATTTTGGAAGCTGGAGCAGTGCGGATCTAAAACCTCGTGCTGCTCCGATTCACCCTGGATGAGATGAGGAGCCCTGTGGAAGGACTTAAGGGACAATCCACGTTGGTCCATGCCCAGAAGATCCGGTAAGTACCAACACGGAGCGATTCCCTCGCCTCATGCAGAAATCGCCTTACTCTTTCACTAATACCACTTGGCAACTCTCTTACTGCCATTCACCAACTGTTATTTACCAGACTTATGAAAATCTTCTCAAACATTCCACCAATTAACATTGACTCCAAAATTCCATCCTCTCCCTGCTCTCAACAGCTCTTTAGCTTATATTCTACTATACAACCCCAAAATTAAACATGTCCCAACACAAGTCCATGAACACCATAGCAGGATATATACTCCTGAAGTTCAGAAGCTAGGATAAGACCAGGAGACTTCCCATGAAGAGCATCCAGTGTTACCTGAGCTGGCCTGCTTATTGCAGCCATAGGTCATTAGTGAATGCAAGCTTTATAGTTTCCAGTTACAGTTCCTGATGAAGGTAGAGCTAAGGGACATTAGTGTGACTTCATGGCCGTTGGCTAATGGAGTATCTAAAGGCTTTTTTTGTTTTGTTTTTTGTTCTGTTTTGTTTTGACAAGGGAAAATGCCTAGAAGTTTAAGCTGTGATTTCACAAATATGCAGTTAGCTGTGATTCCATTTCAGGTGGGTGGTGAATCTGCTCCTGCTTTTAGTCTGAACTTTAATGGAACTGTTAGGGTGGATAAACAAACCACAACTCACCATATCCCCAGGTAAACACAAAGCTGACTTGAACCCCCAAACACAAGTAGGAAGGTAGAAAAGAGAAGGAAGGAAAGAAAGACACATATACACACACACACAAGTAACTTTTGCCAAAGGATCCATCCAAGGAAGGAAGGATGACTTTATTCTTTCAGGCTTCCCTTCTTATACCATTTTTATGTTTATATTAAAGAATGCTTACATGAAAGAAAAGATTCATGAATCAGCATCAGAAAAGTTACAGTTTGTATATGTGTTACATCCTATCGGATTGCTAACTTCCTGAGTCTACATGACCCTGTCAACATCCTGGATCATTCTCAAAGATATCTTCAACATTAGCACTGTCCTTCTTTTCTGCACATACTGACCACTGACATGAACTAGGCAGAATAACCAATTCTAAAGCAAGGTTGTTTGATGAGCTACAAGTTTCTAAAATGCCAATTAATATCACAGTTAATGATTGTCAAGTATTAATTCTATAGCAAGTTACAGAGCATCAAATTTTGAGCCTAACAGAACTATCACAGGTACTGACCCTTATCTCAAACTTCATGGAGGTATGGAACTGGGATTGGACTCCCACTGAAAGGACCAAATCTGCAGCATGAGGATTGTTCTGAATTCAGCTGTATGTGTGGAAATTGACAGAGCATCCTTCATCTGAGACTCTAGCAAGAATAATCAGCCATAAATATGCTCACCCTTGACTTTTTACATCCATACTAAACTATTGCAATGCTGCCTTTGAACACAGATATTCTGATTAATTGAATAGGTTTAGATTTCATCTTGTTCTCATGGATCTATTCTGGGGTTTATGCTAAATTTTTCCATCCACATAGAAATGATATTTATCTCTTTTATTGGTCTCTGTTTCTTACTGTTTTAGCTGTAACATAGTCAAATCTTAGGCCGTTTCATCAATGCAGATGAATCCGCATTCTGGTTGTCAGTAAGTTGGCGAATTTGTTTAGGAGTGAGGTGCAATTCTTAGAGATTGAAGGAACTGTAGTGATCAATACATTAGAATTTCAATGGCATAAGAAAATACTTAAGAACTCTCTTAATCATAGCTTTTCTAAAAAAATTATTTACCTGGATGAGGATTAAATTATATTTCTCCCTCAACAGTGTGATTAGTATGTGGATGGAAAAGCTGGTCATGCTCATTCATTTCACTAGTTATCACACTGATGCAAACTCAAAACATGAATGTTTTGACATTCATTTTCATGCAATTTTGTCTTCCTTCTTTCCTTCTCTCTTTTTTAAAGGTGATGATGGAAAGATAATGAAGTGATAGTACAAGGGCAAAGAAATGAAGTGTCATCTTCACTATGTCAATTGCATTTCCACCTTGTATAACTTAGAAATCTGGCTTCTTAAAACTTCCATATGATTTACATACTTGGAATCATTGTCTGTATATTCCAGAGGTCTTACTACTTCAAAGCCATGTAGATATAGGATGCTTCAGAAGTTTTTTTCTCTTTCAAACATTTGCAATTAGCATCAGCTTGTAAGCTTTTTATTCACCAATAGGTTCTCCCCCTTTGCAATGTCTGCCTCCCTTTCATTGAACACTTTTAAGCAGTTCAGCTAATTATACACTTTTAGCCTATTAGTGCTTTGGAAAGATGCCACTGATTGATTGTGTCAGCTTAGGCACTATCCATGTGGAGTTTAATGTCATTAGTATGAATAATGCCTACAAAGGGATGGGATTTATTTATTTATTTATTTGTTAATTAGTTATTTGGAAAGAACAACATTTGGTAATTTTCTAACTGATGTGAGAGGTATGTTAGATGAACTTGTATTTTTTTCCCCCATTCAGACAGATTGTTAGTATAATTGAGATAGTCACTGTGAAAATCAAGTCTTTTGAGACTGGATTGTGGTGTGTAAGGATGCAGGACCTTTAATGAGATCCATATTAACTTTAATTGGAATTCTTACACAGTATTGAACATAGAGGTAGACAAAAGATTCAAAGCTGAGATGTTCAGCTAGGCAGAAATTCCTGCTCAAACTTTTGCAAGTAGAATTATGGTGGGTATAACATGTTCTCTGAACAATTATTTTTCTTAGACCATTTCTGCACTAGCCTGTTATAGTGCTATTATTCCACTTTCAACATCCTATAGAATCCTGGGGTTTGCAGTTTAAGCCAGGGCTCTCAGGCCTCACCAAACTGCAAACCCTAGAATTCCACAGGACGTTGAAAGCGGAATAATAGCACTGTAATAATGTAGTGCAGAAATGGCCTTAGTCTTCCTTGCTAACATTACATAGCTCTCTCAAGTCCAATCATCTTGGTAGAAACTCAGGGTGTCTCCTATACCTCCAGGCAGCAAATGTCCAGAAAGACAGATTTTCATAAGTAAAACACCTATAGGTAAATCTGTTCAGTCCAGGGCATGCACATGGAGTCGAAGAATATGAAGGGAGTTGCATGTATGAGGTCACTGTCAAAACCAGGAGATCTGGTCAAGCTAGGGCTATGACAAGTCAGGTATGCATTGAATTCTCCCTTCGTAGAGAAGCAGTACCCTTCTTTGCTTTTGTCCCCAACTGGCTTCTTCTCCCAGTTTATCTCCCTCTACTGCTTTCACTAAATCCACACCTTGGTAGATATAGGGCAAAGAGGGCTTTAGTTTATCTCAGTGAGTGGTTCACTGGAGGCAGTGTGTATAACTGTTCCAGATTCAAGAGACATTCTATGGATACTGCTCTTTACCAAAATTATAACAAAATCTTTGTTGAATGAACTGACAAGGGAAAAGGTAGTTGGCAATTTAAAGATCAGCAAACATCAAAACAATTTTCTCTGTAACCCAGCAAACACTCTCCAGCTTTTTCACTCTCTCTCTCACTCTTCCTCAACTTCTCAGAAAGATCCACTTTCAAACTGCTCCTTAGTATAGAATTTTTTATGGACAGTTTAACATAATTTTGAAATCTAATTTTTGAATCTTTTTATCTGTATGTGCTTTTCTTGTATATCTTCTTGTCTTGTAAGCTACCTAGAATTACAGCTTTTGGGACTAGAGTATAATTAAAGTAGCACAGCAGACAAATCAAATCAATTCTGCAAGAACACATTGAAAAATTCTTTTTTGTGTGCAAATTTATGTATAAAAGAAGAGACTGAATTCATGGTGTATGGTGTTTGTGTACCATGGACATGTCAGTGAATAGCACTTTTCATATATAAAAGATTTCTTATTCTCCCATATTGTTGTTTGCATAGCTGTTTTTGGTTTAATTCTGTCCCCCTCTCCCCTGAATTTAAGACTGGTTAAAATTTGTTCAAAATCACATGCATCTCCGCTATAAACAGTGGCTGACATTCAGTATTGCAGTGTTGTAGTGTTACAGATCCATAACTGCTCCATATTCAGCAAGACTACATAATCTTACTGTAAAACTACGTAGGTGACACCCTAGCCCACCCTAAGAGCCAGAAGCTGGATCAGACAAAGGAAGTCCATTCAGCTTCCCATCAGGGTGCAAGGAGAATGACACTTCCATCCACCTTTGATACAAGGCTGCCACAAGGATTTGTGACAGGGGTCCTGCTTCTGATCAGCACAGGCTCAGTCACTGGTGTAAGGAGGGTGGAAACATCTTCCTCCTTGCAACTCAGTTGAAAACTGGACAGGCCTCCTTTGTCCAATCTAGCTGTTGGTAGCCTGGAGAAGATTGGTCCAAGAGATGTTAGTTAACATTTAAACTCTACTATATTGAAGAGCAGGTGCTCTTTGAAGCTGTGTTTTGATTTTTAACCATCTCTAAATCCTTGTAATCTCTGCCACTGAAACTCAGAATGATGCCCCTGTTATGTGGGATGAACAGTAGGATATTCAAACAACAGCATTCCATATCGTAATATCCAACTGAAACATTGCTGAATGGTATTCTCTCTAGTACTTCCATTTGGGGAAATATTCCTCTCTTTATCCCTAAATAGCGCCTGTCTTTTAAATAATAAAAAGGTTTTGTTTTTTACTGCCACAATTTGAGACACAAACAATAATTCCAGGGAAAGAAATACATTGCCATCTTAATTATTCAAAATGCATACCATGGGATTGCTTAGCAATGGTATTTCACACTGTAGCATGCCGTGAATGAATCTGAATGCTAGTATTGACAGAATATCACTTTCTGTCCTGTTTAGTGCACAAACCAGTAATTAAATGTCTTGTCTCATGATGTGGAAGAGCAATCAGCATGCTATGTTGCCACAGAGGGTATTTAAGTACTGGCATACATATGGAAATGAAATGAGAAACAGACACATCAATGCTGCATACATCCCTTGATGTGAATTTTGAATCACCCATATCCAGATAACAAGTACTGCTTGGTTTTGCAAGCATCCCAAGTTAAATTCTTTTCATACATTGACCGGGATCTAGAAAATATTGGACACTCAAAGGCATACATGTGCATGTGTGTATGTGCATGTACCTTCAAATTACTTGTTGACTTATGGGGCCCCAGGGATTTCATAGAATTTTCTTAGGCGAAGAAAACTTAAAGGTGGTCTTGCCAGCTTCTTACTCTGAAGTATAGCCTATGGCATCTGGTATTCATTGACAGTCTCATACTCAAGTACTAGCCAGGGCTGATCCTGCCTACCTTCCATGACCAGAAAGGACACGATGCGTTTAGATATATACACACATTATCAGATTGTTTTCTTTTCTTATAAGCCAAGTTATGTTCGACTTCAAATGGTTTTTGAAACTCCTTTGGTTATCACAGAGATAAAGGTCATTTCCACACTACAGTGCTATAGTGCTATTATTCCACTTTCAACATCTTGTGCAGTTCTGGGGTTTGTCATTTACTGAGGCCCTCTAAATGCCCCTCCCTAAACTACAAACTCCAGCATTCCATAGGATGTTGAAAGTGAAACAATAGCACTATAACAGTATAGTGTGGAAATGGCCTTAGAAAAGAATTCAGGAGTGTGATGTAGGTAAAGGAGGATAAAAGAATCTCTATCGCAAAAACCTAGATGACCTGTGGTCTACATGGTGGTGGTGCTATACCCCAAAATTTTAAGATGAGAGACGTAAATTTTAAAGTGTGGGCTCTTAATAACCACACTCCTTTGGAGAGTCCAAAAGTTTGAGTGGCTGTGTTGATCTAAAAGATTAATATTTATAAAGTGTAACAATTTAAGGTGTAACTAAGGTAAGCATAACTCAACATAGTGTATTAATAGCCTGTTAATTAAGCCTCTTGTGCCTTCATGTCATGTAGGCCTTGTGAAGCCTGCTGTGCAAAAATCTATTGAAAATGTGGGTTATGCTTTAGAAATTAAACTTTCCCAAAATTGTTTATACTGTGGTGGAAGGGTCATACTACAGTGAATATCAAACAAGAACAAATCTTATGGAGGCACTTCAAATACTATGAATTATAATAGGGATAGCTCTAAGTAACCCATCTTTGCTGGGATAGTCCATTTCCCCACCAGTTGCTCTGAGGATAGATGCTAAGAAAGAAACGGAAGGGTGGCTGCTGATATCATAGTCCCTGATTATCAAAATGTCCCAGGTAGTTGATCTGATTCATAGATGATCTAGTACCACTACGCTTCTTTCTCTTGCTTCTGTTATTGAGGGAATCTATAAAAGATTGAGAAATTGATCCATGTCACTTTCTCCCACATGCATTTTTTGTAAAGTTCATTCTGTTAAATTTATGATGAAATTGGCAAATTTAGAAAGTTCTTATCTGAAATTCACCAAACGAAATCCCCAGCCATCTGCACTAGCCTGCTTCAATAGGTACAGCTACTCCAGCTGTGGAAAGCAGGAACATATTGTAACTCCCTGAAATGCAGCTGTTAGTTGAGAAGCTTGTCAGGGGAAAGAAAAGAGTGACAAAGCCCTACAAACCCTACAAACATGACTGAATAAACATGCATTCAAAATCAGACTTTTAAGAAGCAGTCACTCAAAACTGTCTACAAGAATGAATGAATTTCTCAGTTTCATTTTTATCTACATTTGTTTTAAAAAACCTCATTCTGAACAGCCATGTTAATTTTGGAGAGTGCTTTTCAAATAAACAAAATTCATATTATTTTCGCCAACCGTTTGCTTAACTTTGTTGTAATCTGGTATGTAGGTACTCGTGGAATGAGCAGTGTGAATAAACTCGATATAACATAAACTTATAAAGAAAATGATAATCTCCTTTATGGTTTATAGTTATTGCTTTGCTAGGTAATTTTAGATTTAATGGTCTAGGAGTAGAGTGTTTAACTCTACTTTCTTAAAACTTAAAACTGTAGTAAGGCATAATTCTTATGCATGCATATTCTTCAGCATTTAGACCATTTCCCCACTACACTGGCCATTTCTGCACGGGGCGAGGGAATCGCACCATGCCGGTACTTACCGGACTTCTTGGGTCCACGCTTAGGTCCAGGCTGGTCTGGAGCAGTGCATGGCCGCCACTTCACATTGCTCCAGGGATGAAAATGACAGCTTCCAGTTGGTCGAGGCTCTCCACCAACCACTGAAGCTCGCCAGCCTAAAGCCCGCCCCTGGCAGATCGCAGGCTTGCATTGGTGTGAGCCTGCAAATCTGCACTGGAGCGTGGGAACGGAGTGGCGTGCTCCATGCTTTTGAAAGACCTGTTTCAAACAGTCTTTCAAAAGCATGCTGAACGACCACTTCGGGTAGTTCTGGAGCGGGCTGAGGTGTGGAACTACACTAAGTAGGTCCAACCTAGTCCGCTCCCAGGTGCAGACGTCCTCCCTGGAGGATGCTCTGCACCGTTTCTTTAAGCCCGTGAGGAAATGGCCATTGTTATAGTGCTATTGTTCCACTTTCAACATCCTATGGAATCCTGGAGTTTGCAGTTTAGGGAGGGGCATTCAAAATTCTCAGCCAGAGAGCTCTTTGGCCTCAATAAACTGCAAACCTGAGAATTCCACAGGATGTTGAAAGTGGAATAATAGCACTATAGCAGTGTAGTGCCTAAATGGCCTTTTATGTGTAGAAGGAGACCGTGGAGATAGTGAGCATGACTGTGTTTAGTAGGTAAACTGTAGTTTTGTTATATAGTTATATGCTAAATGACTATATTTTATTATATAGAACTACTCACATTCACTCTTAAATTTGTGGCTACTGTCTTCTCACTATCTTTTCCTAACTATCTTTCCAATCCCCCATCCCAATGTGGTTCATGATACCTCTCCCTCTAATTCTTTCAGCCAATCTGCATCCACATGCAAATATTCACTCTCCATCTGTCTTTCTACAATTGTCACTCCCTCCACACACACCACTGGAACTGCCCACCATATAAATACACTTTACAAGGATACAAGGCCTTGTTATATTACATCACATTTAACATTACATCATGGGCATGCATAAAATTATACTGCCAGTTAAGTAAAGAGAAAGGAAATTGGCTTTAAGCACAGAATAAAAATCAGACCATGTCAAACATCTGCCTCAGGGAGAGAGACTGGCCCTTTCCACACCTTACCTGCATCCTGTGACATTCCGGTGTCATCCTGGCAGTTCCTTTGCCAGGATGGGAACATGTCCCGAATGCTCCCCTCTGCTGGCTGCTGGTGGATGGTAGCAGTCAGGACACAGTCCTTCCTTCCACAGTGCAGGTGGCCTCTTTCTGTGCTGCACTGAGGAAGGAAGCACCTTGACAGTGCTTCCGCCCTTTCTGCATGGCCCCATCATGCAAAAGGGGCCTATCACTGGATTTTTTCTGGCAATAGTATAATACACTATTGCACCAGCTGGGGACATAACAGAAGCAGGACCGTGATGACATCATGTGGTAGCATGCCTTGCAGCCTGGCTTCAAAGCATCCCCATGCTGGAATGGGGCTGTAGTGCGGAAGTGACCACTATGTCCATTGGACTTCCCATATGGTATAATAACCTGAGTGATCAAGCTTCTAAATTGTGTGGTGAACCCCCCTGCCATAAAGTATGAGCCTGCTTTAGTTTTAAGTTTTTCAGAGGAGGGTTTTCTTTTGACCCCACTTTTGTTACAGGCATATTTGGTGAAGATGTCAGAGAAAGTCTATTTGGGTAGCTGCTCCCAGGCTATGGAACTTCCTTTCATGGGAGGCTAGGTTAGCCTCTTCTATGCTTTCTTTCTACTGGCAGATGAAGACCTCATTATTTAAGCCGAACTTTGGCTATTTCAGAAGAGTCTTTTAATTGGGGGGTACTGTACTTTTATCTTCATTACTAGATTTAAACTGTTTTAGTGTTTTTAATAAGCTTTCTTATATAATTCTTTTTCAAACTTTTGTATTATTGTTTCTCCTGTATTTTGTTTTAATCTATTTTGTAAACCGTCTAGGGTTCTATATTGAGAGAAAGACAGAACATATAAGAAATAAATAAATGAAACCTATGTGAGGAAACACCCTGGTTATTCATACCTTTGTTATGAATGCACAGAAAGCTGGAATAAGCTGGGTTAGAAAGAGGCCAGGGATAAAAATGCAGCCCCTATGGCCCTTTTTTACTTGTGTTACCCCTTCCCATGAGTAATGGCTCAACAGGCACTATGTTTTATGACCTTCTGTGTTGATACAAAAGGGACAAAATGTTGCATGCCATACCCATGGCAAGTTGCACATTGGGAACAACTTCAACAGATGTATCCTGAAAAAGCTTGCCTCCCCACTGGACCTTCTTTATCTTTCTGATCTTGTCTAGCTGCTAAAGAAAGGGACATTTTATTACAGGATGTCTCCAGGGATGCTGTGACTTGGAAAACATTGGGGAAGGAAAATAATGTGTAGAAATAAAGAGGCTGCTTTTAAAGATTTCTTCTTTAAGTCTTGCCTTGAGGAGGATAAAGATGTTAGCTGCAAGGCATAGCATCCAGCAATCACTGGAGATGGCTCAGGGCTGCTCCACTTGACTTTGCCTTGTGCATTAAATCCCCATACAGCAGAGTCTTTTGATAATGAAATGTACACATGCATAAGAGTTTGATTTAGAGGTTAACTCAGCCCAGGGATAAGCATCCCTAAAATGAGTCTCCCCAACCTGGAGGAGCCAGGTCCATTACACTGAATTTCTTTCTCCATGTTATATGTTATCCTGAATACCTTTTTAAAGAAAGACAGTTAAGCAATCTATCAATACATGCATACACAAATTGTGAAGAAAAAAAACAACTATTCTCTTTATATGTGGGAGAGTTTGGAAAGTTACTTTTTAATAAGAATGAATACAAAATGACATTCTGGAGCCATTGGTAGCTTGCCAGGATCAGGATGGTGTTCTGAGTTTCAGAGCATGATCCTTTCTAGAGCTCAGTTATAGATCAGTGAAGCATGCCATTTTATATTGGGTGAATAACTGCATGAGTGGTGGGGAAAATTCTTACTTTTGTGACTCCTGTGGGTTGCACTGGTCCATCAGGACACACTGGAAGTGATGTCATGAAATTTTGGGATACCCTTTCTTACCAGTTGTTAATTGGTTTTTAGTATTGTGGGGCTGAACATTCTAAGGAGAAGCAGAACTGGTCTTTTGTGGACAGTTTGGTAGCATTTGTGGCCATTTTGGGGAGAGATATGGTCTGAAGATTGGGCTGAATGAAATTAATTTGGGGAGTTTAGAGGCCTTGGGGGGGGGGGTTGGAGGTTGTAAAAGTAGAGTCCAGGGACTGAATGAACCCAACAGCTACATTTCCCCACCTGTTTTAGATTAATTCTTCTTCAAAGTAACTTTTATAAGCTCTAGGCTATAGAGACTGTGCAGGTGGAAAACTGTAGCCAGCAATTCCATGCCAACAGTAATGAGAACAAAGACCTGAAAAAGTACATTTGTCAAAGTATATCTGCTAGATACAAAGCACTTCATTCTCCAACCAGGTCTCTACAGGTATGCCTGCCTGAAGACTCAAAACAGGTCATACAAGTTTCCCCAAACACACTTGTAGGACTAAATTCAGAATTTAAGTCAGGTATTCTGCAAAGGCTGAAGCCCAAGACTCTCATTAAAAATGCAGTGTTTGGGTAATGCAAAGTGACAGCACATATGATACTGTTGTGCCTGCGATTAGCTGAGATGCAAGACATTTTCTCCCTAAATTAAATTGATGTCCTTTCAGTCCTGTATCATATGATGTCATAGGAATGGAATCACTTGAGCAAGGTTCAGGCTCCTATCAATAGGGGAAAAGCACCACTTCAGAAATCCTAATCCTACATATTGTGTAATTACATATTTGTGTTATTTTCTTATACTTAGTTTTCATAAATTAATAAACATCCCAAGTGCATTCTAATTTCACTGGTTTCAGACAGTGAGGAGTGTCATTATAATCAGAAAACAGTCATTGTTTTGTGATAAGCCATTTTGATTTTCTTCTATATGGAAGCTGTTAAGGGTTGCAAAATAATTTTAATTCAATTCCAAAGTACCTGTGTTGGATTACTAATATAAAAAGTCATTTGCTGTATGAAAATATATATATTAAAAATATTATATGCACAAAGGATATATGTTACTATACCATAAACCCCCCCTCTCTGGGATGTGCTATTTTCATGATTGGACATATTTCATGACTGGAACACATGGCTGAAAATATCCTTGCTGTAAGTATAGGCCAGGACAGGATGACATCAGACATAATCAGGTCATACATTCAGAGACGATTAGGTGGGAAAGCCCAATGCTGATGGATGGGATAATCCTCTCAAAAGCTGTAAATTGTGAGCACTCTCAAAAACAATAGCAGGCAAAACTGCCCAGATGAAGTAACCAGGGACTCCTCTTGTGAGTATATCCTACAGAGACCTCCTCCATTTACACAACCTCACCAAAACATTAAGAGGTTGTCAGGACTCCCATCAATGTTCTGTCACCTAAAGTTAAGATATTTAGCTTATTCTGGATTTCTTTGTCAATCCTGTGGGAAAGCCATTATCACTTTGTCCACATACCATTCTTCAGGGTAGGAAATAGGATATTTAGACCCCAACTCCAGCCCCAGTATGTTGTAGCACTTTGGATGTAGTACGTTGCACTCAGATTTTTGTTCCTCTGTGCTACCCTCAGATGTGCTGTCTGAGCCACTCCGCTTCAACTTTCTGCTTCAGGATTGGTAACTAACACCCTTTCCACCCACTTTCTCTCTATCCAACCTTTCTTGCCTCATTTTCCAATAGCCTTGTATGGTTCTTGGAAGTGTCTGATTTCCTGTATGCTTGTTAACTCCCAATAAAATACTCTGCTTAACTTTTAACTGGACTCCTCTCTACAGTTACACAGTGAAAAGACTCTGCTGTTATTCTTCTCTTGCAGGCTTACTTTGAACTATAATTCCCTGTATTTCTAAGGAGACTCTGACATTGCAAGTGGACTCAAATGTCCCCCACCTTTTAGGGTGACATATACTTTGCAAATTTTTTTTTGGGGGGGGGGTTGGAATTTGAAAACACATTTTCCCCGATTGTTCCATATAAATAAAAAGCTCTTTTATCTTCTAAAAATAATTGTGTTGATAACTTTTCATAAAAGTATCCTAAATGGATACAGTGGAATATGTAGAGTTTCCTTTAGAATGAAGCAAACTGGCATACAGGATGAGCTCATTATATAGTCTCCAGGCATGACAGCAAACCTAGAGTGTGAAGGAACATGGCCTAACCCAGAGTATGTGAGAGACTATAGATAGTGCAGATGAAGTGTTCAACAATGAATGAGTCAAGGAAGAAAAGTAACAAGAACAAGAACAACAAATCCAATATCAAAATGAGAGTCCATGACAGCTTATAATCTGAGCAGAAGAAAAAGGAGGCACCCTTTATTTTTTCATATACAGAAGCTGATTGAACTGGCAGTTGAATCCCATGACAGTACTGGTGAAGCTCAGAATCCCCACCATACCCAAATACAGCAGGCTAGGTTTAGGGGGAATAGCAGAGACTCAGTGGTACAGATCGTTGACACTACCAACATTTTACCACCACTCCTTGCTTCTCAACTGCAATATCTATAACCAGTAATGTTGTCTTCATTGTACGCCCAGGCTTTTGAATACATGTCAGTACAAAAGCAAATAATGACTCTTGCTCTAACAACATATATTCCAGACTCAAGATTCTTTAAACAAATATGATGAACTGAAAAATTCTATATCTTCATCATCTATATTTCTATCTGGTATCTATTTATCTTCCTACCTACAGTTAAGAGCCAACGTAGTATAAAGGTTTGAGTGTTGGACTTCAGTCCTGGAGACCAGGGTTCAATTCCATGGTCATGAGCAGAAACAACTTTGGGGCACACAACAACTTTCAGTTAAGAAGACTATAGCTACTAATGGCAAAGAAAAACACCAATTTAAAACATGGGTACTATTTGGAAGAATAAGCAGTGAATAGAGAGCCAGCATGCTGGAGGCCAGGGTTCAATTCCCTGTACAGCCATGGAAACCCACTGGGTGACACTGGGTGTATCACCAACTCTCAGCCCCAGAAAACTCTGTGATAGGTTTGCCTTAAGGTTGTCATAAGTCAGAAATGACTTAAAGGCACAACAACATAGACAGTGAACAGATATGATTAATGACATATTCCCTTATTATCTCTCCACAGAAGAGATTGGGAGGTGGGGTGCTGTCTGTTTGAAGGCAAGGCGGGATTTCACCAGCCATCTAACTGACAGGCTGGTGTCCCTTAATATGGCTTTTCTACTGTAACCACCAATGGGAAGGTCCTGTTCCATGTGACCAGCGTCCACCTGATGTATTTAAGTTGGTGGGAGAACAGAACATAAACAATAGTCCTTCAGATCAACCTAAGTATTTGGGAAGATGTGCTAATGAGGAAATAATCTGGGTGCAAGTCATTCAGTGTCAGGTCTGTGAACTGAAGGCCTTGACATCAGCAGTTGTCTTCAAAGGCAACAATAATGCTTGCTATGATATATGCACAAACTGTCTAGTGACTGCATTTTGGGAAAAAAAAGGTATAATAACTCTCACCAAACACTTTTCCATATAATAAAAGAAATAATCTAATTGGTAGGTGATAATGATGACGCAACCCTTCCAGTAAAATGCTTCACAAGTGTCTTGTAATAAAACCATTCTATTTAAATCCCTTCTTCTAAAATATCTGGGATGAGTCCCATTTAGGTGGGATATGTAGGGTTGCCAAGATAGATGTAGGACAGGGCTCTTGTATTTTTAATGGGTAATAGATCCTGAAAGAGGAAGATGCAGTGTAAGTTTCCACTAAGCAGAACTATGCAATGTCTTGTGTCTCACCCCCCAGATCTACTTTTCAGCTGCTGTGCTCCACCTCCCCACAAAACAGCTATTTATTGGCAGTATAGAACGCAGAGGGGAAGGTGGAGAAGCATCCAGCTATTTTCCTATAGCTGAACATACAATAACGAAGAATGACATGCAGTGTACAGTTATGAGAACATAGTTGGATTTGTTGCCCCACCCCTTGCTCTCCACCAGGCACTTAATATCCATGTGAGTGGAAGGAGTGCAGCAAGGGGAGGAGATACTATGTATACTCATTATTGCTCTAAGATGTTCTGGAGAGGCCTTTCTATCCCACCACTTTCTCAGGTTAATTTTGCTGACCAACCCATGAAATCATGAGACCTCACAACAGAGCTTGGGTTGCCTGATCTGCAGTGGTTGTCTTCCTAGTGTGAGCACTCTGGTGGAATTTTATGATTCACTAGTGTCAAATAGTCTCTTGGTCATTGAATCTATTCTAGTTGGGACTAACAATTGGATTTAGGACATGGAGTTCAGTTTCAAAGAAATTAGTAAACCAAAGCTATGTCCAAGAAATATGGTGGTCTCCTATGATGCTATGAAGTGGATTGTAAACCTGGATGGCTGTTGCCCAAACTAGCTATTAGACATAGACTGAGATTTAGCAAGAGAGGAGGTATAATTGAGTTCTGCACATGAAGAACCATGGCACATACCTCTTCTCATAGAATCATAAGATTGGAAGAGACCACAGGGCCATCCAGTCCAACCTCCTGCCATGCAGGAACCCACAACAAAGCACACTCAACAGATGGCCATCCAGCTTCTGCTTAAAAACTTCAAAAGAAGGAGACTCCACCACACCCCAAGGCAGCATGTTCCATTGCTGAATAGCTCTGACCATCAGGAAGTTCTTCCTGAGGTTTAGGTGGAATCTCTTTTCCTATAGTTTGAATCCATTGCTCCTTGTCCTAGTCCTAGTCTCTGGAGCAGTGGAAAACAACACTGTTCCCTCATCAATATGATATCCTTTCAAATATTTAAACATGGCTATTATGTCCCCTCTTAACCTTCTCATCTGCAGACTATATATCCCCAGCTCCCTAAACCACTCTTCATAGGATGTGGCTTCCAGACCTTTCACTGTTTTGGTCACCTTCCTCTGGACACATTCCAGTTTGTCAATCTCCTTCTTGAAATGAGGTGCCCAAAACTGGACACAGTATTCCAGATGACGTCTGACCAAAGCAGAATGCAACCAAGAATCACGTCGGCTTTCCTGAATGCTGCATCACACTGCTGACTCATGTTCAGCTTGTGGTCTATTAAGAATCCTAGATCCCTTTCACATGTACTGTTGTCTAGCCAGGTGTCTCTCATCCTATATTTGTTAATTTCATTTTTCTGCCTAGGTGTAGGACATTACCTTTCTCTCTGTTGAAATTCATTTTGTTAGTTTTGACCCAACTCTCCAACCTGTTAAAGTTAATTTGAATTTTGATCCTGGCCCTGGTGTATTAACAACACTTTCCAATTTGGTATCATCTGATAATTTGATGAGCATGCCCTCTATTCCTTTATCCAATTCATTGATAAAGATGTTGAATGGCACTGGGCCCAGGACAGAACCTGTGGCACCCCACTAGTCACGTCTCTCCAGGATGAAAAGAAGCTACTGGTGAGCAGAAGAGAAGCCACATCCACTTATACCCCCTCCCTTCCATTGGCTTTCAATTGCTGGTGGGGAGCTGAGGCATCCATATCATCCTCTAGACCTCTGGAGGACCCCAAGAAATCCTGGAAGATGCTTTTGTCATTCTGGCTATATGGACAGACCCAGAGACACTCAGAGATGAGTCCTGCAGGCAGTTTGGCTGTTGTGAATATGGTTGTTGGAGATAATGAATTTCACCCCCCATTATGATTAGAGAGAGAGAGAGCAAGGGGTGGAGAGAGGGAGAGGTTTTAGTTATACTTACATGCTTGGCAGATAACCACTGACATATTCCACTCCTCAAAAACAAATACAAACAAACAGCAAACAAAAACTATTTCCAGTACAAAGTTTTGAAGAACCCCTTGGTAACGCAATAAAATAAGTAATCAACCAAGTACAAACAGCACATCTTTTCCTGGATTAGCTAGCACAGCAGTATCTCCTTATTAGTTCCCATTTTTCATGTATGTAATTATTCATCCTGAGCACATTTCTGTTACAGTCTTATGCTCAAGGACTGGGGAGTCATTTCTTTAATGAATCCCAGTGTGAAAGTCATTCATCTGGGGACAAAAAGTCCATGGAAATTGCCTCTTACACATGGGGGCTCAAATGAAAGCAAGTGCCTAATATTTTGACAATACAGATGCATACAGATACATTTATGCAAAGCATCTTCAACTGTTGTTGCTGTTGTTGTGTGCCTTCAAGTTATTTCTAACTTAATGTGATCCTAAAGCAAACCTATAATAGTGTTTTCTTTGTGGGATTTGTTCAGTGTGGGGTTGCCTTTGCATTCCTCTGAGGCTGAGAGAGTGTGATTTGCCCACCTAGTGGGTTTCTGAGGCTGATTGGAGATTTGAACCCTGGTCTTCACAGTTATAATCCAACACTCAGACTCCTACACCACTACATAGGACAAAATGCAAGAATATTCACACTATCCCAGTACACTCAAAGGAAGACTGAAGTATTTAAAAACTTACAGTTGTTGACATGTTATGTTATGATCCATTTAATTGTTAATGAAAAAAGATATAGGAATAGTGGAATAAATGTTGACGTGTTGCTAATTTGCCAGCAATGTTTAATGCTGAGAATACATTTTAAGCAGCAAAACATTACCTTCAGAAATGGGCCAGAAATTTCAGGTAGTTCAAAATAGGATGGTTCAGTTACTAAGTGGAATCATTCCATAGGCAATGTGATGCCAATGCTTCATAAACTATAAGAGTATTTAGTTCGTTTACAGGCACAATTCAAAGTGTTGCTGCTGACATTTAAATCTCTGAACATCTTGGAGGTAGAGAAGAATAGAAAGAAATTTTGCTGGACTTAGTCTGATAAAAGTAGCAATTTGGCACCTCCTAAAAATGGTTGTGAGAAAACATGCACCACACCTTGAATAGTTACACATTTGTGAGGCTTGCAGGACATTTCTGAGAAATAAGTGGATTCCAACATTATGGGTGTTTTTAAATGTGAAGACTTAAAATGTGCATAATTGAAAAATAGTAAGAAACATACTTCAGACAATTGGGAAAGTTTAGCAAAATTTGATAAGGAGAGTAATTAAGTATGTCAAAAAGGAATTAGATAATATTTTCATAAGATCCCAGCTAATAAGCGAAAAAGTCTGTGTGAAGTGGAAATAATGGGAGTAGTTGAGCATGTTCTTCTGCACTGTAATATATGCATAAAGACAGTAGAGAATGGTAAACCACTGTTCAGTTAAGAGCTTTTTCTAAAAATTCTTCTGTAAATACTGCCTGCAATCCTGTTAGTCAGTTGCAACGACATAAACTTGCTTGCAACCTCCTGTTTCCTATTTATATTGACATCATTGCTATGGATATAAATGCCCCTGATGTTCTTTTTAAAATCTACCCAGCTGCACCAAGGGATGAATCATAGAATCATAGAGTTGGAAGAGACCCCAGGAACCATCGAGTCCAACCCCCTGCTATGCAGGAACACCCATCAAAGCATTCCCAACAGATGACCATCCAGCGTCTGCTTAAAAACCTCTAAAGAAGGAGAATCTACCACACTTTGAGGCAGCATATTCCAATGCTGGACAGCTCTGACCGTCAGGAAGTTCTTCCTGAGGTTCAAGTGGAATCTCCTTTCCTGGTGCACTGGAGTTTAGGGCACCGAAGGATGACACGTCTAGCCCGCATCTGTCAGCAATGGGCAGTGTGCTAACAAGTTGTGACTGGACCTCATAGTGCTCCATTTCTGTTTGGTGCACCACAAATCATTGAAGGGAGCTGGAGGCATCATACTCCTGTGCCCTGCTGACTAGTGTTGCAGAACTCCATCATTCAGTGCAGCTGACTGAATAGTAAGGTGTTTTTGTGGGAGAATCAGATCAGTAAACAGATCATAGCCATGATCATGGTCTGCTGTAGGATCTTGGTCATAATTTCCTATTGGTTTGAAGATTCACTTCCTTTCATTTCTGTTAAGAGTGGCCATTTTTTTAAAAACTATCAATGCAGTTTAAAAATGGGAAAACTAAAGTGCCCAATGTAATTGTATAAATGGTTTAACTTTTTTACTGTTGCCTTCTGACTTCTGTAGTATATTTCATGGTGTGTAACTGTAATAAACAACACTGCACTGCATTGTAATACAATTCATTGCTTCTGCTGCTATTTCAGAATTTAATAACTCCACTACTTGATACTAATCTTTGCTTAATATGGAAAATTGGGTAAAGTGCATTAAGAGTTGCACAAATTTCAGAGTAAGAAGAAAACTGTCTCGCATTCTGATCTGAAACAAAAATGGGAAGAAAATGAAGATGAGATTCAAGGAAATGTAGAGAAATCAGGAGAGATTCTTACAACGCTAGTCATTCAATGAAAGTCATTCAATGAATATTTCTTCGCCAGTGTATCTGCAGGGACCCTTAGATTATCTCCAGAGGCATCAATCCAGTGCCCTTGTCAAAAAAAAAAAAAGGGCAAGCAGCTAGATGAGAGTAGGTCTTCTTCTTCTTCTTCTTCTTCTTCTTCTTCTTCTTCTTCTTCTAGCCCCCAATTTGTGGGATGTCCTCATCAAGAAGGCTTGCCATCTATTTCAGCTGCTACTTTTTTGATACTAGGCAAAATCTTTTTCTTTCCTCCATGTCATATTTTGTTTCATGGCTATTTTTCTGTATTTCTCTGTACTATTTGGTTTTTACATTTTCTTTTTCTTTTTTCTTTTTTGTTTTTTTTTGTTTTGTTTTATGCCTTTAAAAATTCTTATAATCTTCCTAGGACACTTTTGTCATTGTCATTGAGCAAATTACAAATGTAATACATTTCACATTTGGCCCTCTTAAGTGCAACCTGATCAAAGTCTAATGAGTCCTTGTTCAATTCCTAACTGAAAAAAAAAATGATGCTCTCAAAATCTGGTCAGGTTTTTAACTTTTTTTTTTAATATTTAATTTTTAAAAAGAAAAATACATAACACAATACATAATACATAATGAACATAGACTTACAAACCCCTTATGCTCATAAATTCTTGAAACTCAATCTACTCTACAAATAAGTGCTCCCCCCCACCGGGACCATTATAGATATAACCACTTTTGTTTCCTTCATGTGATTCCATTCCCCTTCCAAAATTGTAATGATTCTTCTGTTGGTTTACTTCCTTACCCCTTTACTAACACATAATCAATAAATTCACCACAAATTTCTATTAAAATATCTCTTTTTAATTCTCTCTTCTTTAATAATACAAGTCAATTTATCATTAATGGCTATATCCCATACTTCTTTATGCCATTCATTTAAACGAGAGTCCTGCTTTATTTTCCAATTCTTAGCTATCCTTAGCCTTGCTGCAGTTAAAAAAAAGAAATTAATTCTCTTGTTGGCCACTTACTTTGTTCCTTATCAAATATTGATAACAAGCCTAACTTAGGATTTAACTCTAAGTATTGATTAGTTATTTCCTTTATCTCTGTAGAAACTAAACTCCAAAATTTCAATACATTTTCGCATTTCCACTGCGTATGAAAGTAGGAGCCAATTTCTCAACATCCCCTCCAGCACAATTTGGAGTGATTAACATTTATTTGACTTAATTTCAACTGGGTTAAATACCATCTCCAAACTAACTTATAAAAAATTTCCTTAATTCTTACAGACATAGATCTCAATATTCTCATGTCCCATATTTTTACCCAGTTCTCAATATTTATTACTTCTCTTAAATCATGCTCCCATACTAATTTAAGTGCATCCTGTGATTCCTCCTTGCAGATAATAGTTTATAAATTTTACTCACTATACTTTTCTTTATTTTGTTTCCAACTATCTCTTCATTGTTTAATATCATTTCTTCAAACTTTGTAAGTGTCCTATATTTACCGTTTTTCTTTATCCATTCTTTTGTCAAGTTCTCTAATTGTATATAATTATACCAAGACAATTTCTCTTTTTCTAGTAAATCTTTCATTTGTTCTTTGGTCTTCACTTTTTCTACCCAATCTTTTAGTCTAATAATTTGTTTTTCTCTTAATAACCTTTCTAAATATCTCAAATTGTCTGAGAAGTTTGTTATATCCACTACCAGACTTAATGGAGAGTATATTGGACTAAAAATTGTCTTATATTTATACCAAATTGACAACATAGTTTTAAGAAAGGGGTTCTTAAGTCATTTAACTCGATTCCTTTTTACTTGTCTCAAAAAAAAAAAAGTTTTCTGGATTCAAATCCAATTCTAAAGATTACATTTCCCACCATATTTTCAGTACGATATTTATTAATCATATATTGCCACCCCTTAATCTTTTCTTTCTTTATCTCTATTAGTAGCATCCCCAATAAAAAATTAATCTTAGTCAAGGTTTTCATCTTAATCAATGCTGTTCTTCCAAACCATGAAAGTTTGATTTTCCTGTTTTCATCCAATTTAGTTTTTATTTCTTGTATTAGGTTTTTAAATTTTTTATCTTTTAATTTTCCTAAATTCATAGAAATATTTATATCTAGTTAATTAATAAATTTTGGAATCTTAATATCTACATGTTTCTTAATTAATTCTTGTTCCTCCTTGCTATAATTAAACCCAATCATCTCTGATTTTTGCCAATTTATCTGTAGACCAGTATTACCTCCAAATTCTCACCAGACAACCTCACACAGATCACTTTCTATCAGCTTCAGAGATAGGCAAAGGCAACAAATCTTGGCAACAAATCCCCCATGATAGGTTCCCCTTAGGGTCTCTATAGGTCAGTTTTCAAAGGAAGAAACATGATAGCTAGAAAGAACCGCCTTGTTGTTGTGAGCCTTCAAGTCACTTCTGATTTATGGCAGATCTAAGGTGAACTTTTGACAGGATTTTTTGTTTGTTTGTTTGTTTGTTTTAGCAAGATTTGTTCAGATGTGGCTTGCCTTTGCCTTCCTCTGAGGCTGAGACAATGTGACTTGCTCAAGGTCACCTGGTGTCTGAGTAGGCATTTGAATTCTTGTCTCCAGAAGCCTATAATAAATAAATAAATCTTTGAATATTTAAATCTGAACTTAAATATTTAAATCTTGAGTCAAGTCTTGGAGGCCTGCAAAAAGAAATTATATTTACAGAGTTAAGATCCACTGCTTTACACCAATAGAAAAACCATTTGGTCAGAAATTATGCATGGTGAAGGGCATACTCAAGGACATCCTGGCAACATCCCATTCCCCATTTAAAATACTGACTCAGCAGATATGCTTTCCTAGCGTGTCTTTTTGGATAGGGTTTCTTTGTGTACATTTTGAAAAACAGGAGCAATTTCTGAAGCACTGCTTACCAAAGCATGCTTCAGAGTTACCATCTAAGCGGAAGGTAAGCAAGACAGATATTTTTAAGCAATCTCTGAGCAAAATAATATTCTTAAATGAGATCTGATGTACAAACACAATTTGTCCCACTTGGTTAAATTATACATACCTGAAACTAGAGGTTCACAATGGAAGCTGTAGCAAAGTCTTCTGAATAACAAAGACACTGCTATTACAAAGCAGCAAAACCTAATTGCTAGGTATTCTAGACTACAAATTGAAACCACCTTGTACAACAAAATGAAGAGCTCTCTTTTCAGGTTATTGTTCTATGACTCACCTCTGGTGCAGAGGTAGCTCAGGGATGAATACAAAATCTGACAAAGAAGCTTTCCATTATTTCATAGGATTGATTTTTTTTTTTAAGAAAAAAAAAAGAGAAAAATAGATTAATGATATCAAGCAAAGAGCTTTGGAATTTATTACTACTGTGCTCATATCTAATGAAATGAGGTTCATACTGCTTGGGCCTTTATTATTATAATGATTAAGGCCCTTTTAAAATAGTGAGATGAAAGTGGAATTTTAAATAACTGAATTAAACTGAAAATGAATTAAAAAACAGAAATAAAACAAATGTGTTGCTATCTGCATTCATTTTTTTTTTTCTTAATCTAAAAGCAAGAAGTCTCAAAGGGAGCTGCTGGTTGTTTGGCTACAAAAAAGAGGAGGAATGCAAAGAATATTCACATTTTCTCATCCTTGACATGACAGGGTAGTTCAGACACACTGAGACAGCCCAGTAAAAATGATCAAATATCATGACAGGTTTGCTTCTTCATAAGAAGGATTTTTTTTTTTTAAAAGTGTTGATTTCTGTGTAAGGATATAGTAATTTGTTCAGGCATGTTTTTTGTTTTTGTTTTTTTTGTAAACTACAACTTTCTTGTGCAAAACGAGTTTGCAAACATTTTGGGAAAAAAATTCTCAAATATAGAAAAACAAAAACAAAAAAACCCCAGAATGTTCAGAAAAGCTAACAGTCTCACTGATGGGAAGGAAATTCCTGGGTCCCTCCACCAGTATTCCTTGTGTTTTGGTATATACTTTTCAATTGTTTTCATAACATCCATGAGACTTAGTGGCTATGTATGTATGTATGTATACCCACTGACCCTCAACTTTTCCTGGGGTTAGAGGAGTAAGACTCTTGTGCAAGTGGAAAAACTGCAAATATAAATAAAAAAAATTGCAAATACTTTTTTCTTTTTCTCTTTTCCTTTTCTCTAACCTGAGAGAACATTTCTGTAGAAATCTCTAGGTCCTCAAGTGTGCCTCTATGATCAACTTCTACCCAAAGTTGATATTAATCAGATCTGGGAATCATCAAATCCACGAAAGGGAGAACAGCAAATATGCAGGGCAAACTGTGCTTTATTAACACTGTAACATCAGTACTGAAGCTAGGAGACTGTTGTCTGCTCTTCTACTTAGCCAGCAGCCCAAAACTCAGAAGTCTAAAAGCACATGGCCAATGGGAACATAGGCACTTCACCAACAGTTTGAGCTCCTTTTGTAACTCCAAAATGTCTTGCTTGCTTGCTTTTTCTTTATTTGCTTCAGAATTATTTGTCCATTGCAATGCATATAAGAAGCTTAAAGGCAAAGAACAAAAGGAAAAAAAGTTAATGATCAAAATATTTCTTTTCTATTAATTACATCAGTGCCCACATGGTTAAGATTTCAGAAAGGGTAAATCAAGAGCTCCCATAGGCAAGGAGCTGTCTGATAGCAGTGAATTATGATTTTTTTCCCCTATATTATCACTAGCATTTCATAATTGTCAAGAAAAGGGAGGGCACAGCTGCCAGGATTCACCTTTTATCAAATTACTGTACAGAAGTCTCTGGAGGAAGATTCTGTGGCACAGCTGGAAGCCTGCAATAGAATGAAATATCCTGCAGGTTTTGACATCAGTTGTGGTGGTTGATATAGGTGTGAAGAGGGAGTTAGATTTCTGAAAAAAGGTGTAGTAAATCAAGGACAGCTTTGTTTTGGAAAGATGCTGTCTGCTCCTAAACATTTTTAGAAATAAAGAAAAATAAACGGGCTTGCTTTTGTTATAAGTGGAACTTCAACCAATCCATGACAATGTCTCCATTTTTTTAAACAATAATGCCTCCTTCTAATGTGCAGATAGCTTTATGTTGTTATAAGTGCAGTACAAGTACCACAAACATCATCATCGATTCAATGCTTTGTCAGTTAGGACTTATTTCCCTCAATTTTAGAAGAGTAGTTTTCAAACTCTGTTCCAGGGAACCCTTGGTTTCTTAGCAGTTTATCAGCCATTTCTCAGTGAGATGATCATTGAAAACAGACCACCCGCTACTGCTAATCTTCCTCTGTAATACACAGCTACAGTATTTTGGAACACGTTGAAACCTCAGTTCATATAAAGGGGCAGTGAGCTTCCAATAAATTAAAGTGGAATGCCACATAGCTGGAATATGTCCCTCGAAACTCACATTAGAGTCATAAGGAATGACAAGTCAATGTGGTTATTATTTTGTAAATGACACAGATTAGAAAACCACAATCTTAGAGTAAAAATTTTGATTGTGGGATTAAATTAACCTCCTGGCTATAGGAAGAAACTCAGATTGTTCATCCAGTGTAACCTATATCCACGTGGTAGACCGAGGCCATTTCCACAGTAGCTCGTTATAGTGCTATTATTCCACTTTCAACATCCAATGGAATAATAACACTATAACAGTCTAGTGCAGAAATGGCCCGACTCTACATAAGCTTATGGTACAAATTTCTTTCTTCCAGTTAGTTTCCAGGGTGCTACAAGATCCCTTTTTGAGCTGAGACAGAGTAACACAGCTATGTCTTTGGATATAAATTCTCTGCTATTTTTCTGCTTGATCAAGAGAGCAATTATCATGGGAACAAATATATTGGAGATCAATCTTATTTATAAAGATACATAGAGAAAGACAACACAAGAAATCTTCTTGTTTTAAACATTAGAGAACACTGTAATGGGAAGTCGCCATGTGAAAAGTGGTTCCTGTGGCACTATGATTAAGGCCCTTTCCGCACGGTGTAGTCACTGCGTAGCTGCCACGGCTTCAGGAAATGCGCATCTGCACAACACTGTCTCTATTAAGTGGACGTGAAGTTGCTGGTGTGCCTTTGCATGTCACTAAAGCGTTGTATTTGGGCAACGGAAAAAAATCCGTTTTCACTCCCTCAGACCGCTTCTACTACGTTTTTACAACACCTCATGAGGAACCGCTGAAGCGCTTTCTTGCGGGAATGGGCGGGTTGAGGGCATGCTCGGCTTGTCCTTTTGTCACTCCCATCCTGATTTGTCCCTGCCTGCCAAAGCAGAGGTTGTTGCCATTTTCCCTCCATGTGAGAAATGATGGGGGAGAAGAAAAGCAGGGAGAAAGTGGCAGGTAAGTTTTTTCTAATAAATCAATCCTTGCGGACCTTAGGAACCCTCTTCTCACTGGGCTAATTTTTAGGGGGAGGGGCAGGCTGGGGGACGGTCATTTTAGGTATTCTGGCTGGTCACATGGATGTTGGGAGTTTCAGCCCTTCCTCAGGTAAATGTTTCCAAGTCTCATGGGAGCTGTGGTCACTCAGAACCCTCCCAAACACGCCGCTCCCTTCCCTTTCCCTCCCTTCCCCTCCCCTCACCCACCCATGCCCCCCCCCCGGCAACCGCCAAACATGCCCTACTGCAAAAAGGACCACCCTGCAATGCACTCTGCCAGCCTTATGGGACCTGCAGTTGCTCAAATCCCTCCTCAAAAACATCCACCACCCTCCCTTGGCCAACAGAACCCCCCTACCACCCTGCCAAATATGCCCTGCTGCAAAAAGGACCACCTCACTATGCATTCTGCCAGCCTCATGGTACTTGCAGTCGCTCACCCCCCCCCCCAAATATCCACTAACCTCCCCTCACCCACCCATACCTCCCTGGAAACTGCCCAACATGCCCCATTGCAGAAAGTCCCCCCCAAAATATGTGCTCTGCTAGCCTCATGGGACCTGCAGTCACTTCAAAACGCAAATTCTTCATGTCTTTTCCATCTTTTTAGGTATTTGGCTGTACCTCCTTCTGCCTGACCAGGGACTTCATGGATTCTACAGTGTACTCTGAAGGCATCCCCCCCTGCAACAACAGAAAGCATCATGTATACTGCAGTTGAGCAGGCTGTCCATCTGGCACACAGGCATGATGGGAGCCGCAGGCCTTCCTACCTCAGGAAACAATCTACAAGCATATTGGGACCTGCAGTCACTCCAGCAGTCCCTGGGCACAACTGAAAACTGTTCAGTTTGACTTCGGACCATATCTACTCAAGATGTTAGTGGTCCAAAGTTAAAAATTTAAAGCCATCATGAGAGTTGGCTTATACATGTAATACTTAGGGTTATTCATATTCTTCTTTTATATACTTTGCTAATAAATGTTGCTGTTTGTTGTTTCCCAGTAAAAGGTGATCTTTACCCTCTCCCTGTGGCTTCTTCTTCCTTCCAGTAGAGGGGGTGGGCCAGCTGACAGGGGCATTTCATATGTAGCAGCAAAAGTACTGCACAAACACAGTTACTGTGAAAAAACAACATCTTTCTTAGCCGTTAACTTCATGCTGGTGACAGTAGGCATGCCACGGGCAGACATCCTCCACTCCCCGGGCAGCCACAGACTGCCCTCCCCTTGTATGTGGCCCTCCCATGTGGCCCTGAGATGCCCCCAGAGTGGGCAGGGCAGCCAGCTCAGGTCCTCAGAGAGCACTGTGAGGGAACTGAAGATCCTACCCTGACACCCAGGAAGGGTTTTACAAGCCCAGGAGTAAGCACTGTAGAGCCCATGGTGCTGGCAACAGTAGCCATGCCAGAGGCAGACATCCTCCACTCCCCAGGCATCCACAGACTGCAAAATGCTGCCCTGCTGTCACATTTCAAACGGGGCCAGAAGTTCCATGACGTTGTTTCTACACAGAGATGTTCCTATGAAGAAACGTCATCTGGTAAAGTTAAAAAAAAATTGAAGCATCAAGTCAAAGGCACAGAGGTAGGGTAAAGGTGAAGCAGGGGAGTGGTTATGGACGCTGTAGTGCGGAAGGATAAAGCAATCTTCTCCACCTCAAGTGGAGGAGCGTGCGAAACACAGCATCACAGAAACGCAGTCATAAACTATGCTCTTGCAATGCCAAGAGGAATTTCTGCCATCTTGTGCAGAAAGGGCCTAAGTTTGATGAAAAATGTGAGTGGGAAGAGGAAGAATCGGTAGGCTTTCTCTCTCCCTCAGTTTATGAAAAAGAAGAGTGAAAATTTAGATAATTTTGTAGACTATAATTTTGGAAAAAACTACAGTACGTGTCGGATAGCCCTCCATATTTTAGTTATGGGACACGTAGTAGGAGCTGAGTAGCAGCTTGCTTGTAACAAGGTATGAGAACCAGAGACCATTAGATAAACAAAGCTAGGAATGTAGTGATAAGCGCTATCAGGCTAAACCAGAACTCCAAGGTCTCTTGCAGGTAGGATGGGAAACTCTTTGCCTTTTATGTTTTGAATCTTGCTAATTGCCTCCAGTTCACTCACTGAAGACCCGTACTATGTATCACACTCCTAATAAATAGTATTTATGCACTGTTATATTTGTGTGTGTGAATTCAGTTCCTGACAGAATGCCACACAAATGGAAAATGAGCCTAAATCTTAGAGGATCCAGACAATGGTCAGGTAACTGACATGGAAAATTAGCAGGACATGATTAGGTGAGGAACAGATCAAGGTATGAAACTGGATAGGTGAACCAAAGTAGTCATTGGGTTCCCAGAAGGGGTGCATTATGAAACAAATATAGCAAATGAGTTCATATATGTCTGACAGTTCTGTCTGGGCCACATGTAGTTGGCTGTTGGTCCTCAAGACTGCAATATAAATATTTAGCTGTCAAGACTACCTCATAAATAAAGGCTGTTAGTTTTCAGGGCAATCCACAACGCAAGGCTCGCAGTCTGCAATTTGCTTTGTGGGTCACTTACAGTGAAAGCCTGGTCTAGGCATTGACCAACATGGAAGAAAGTTGATGAGAGAAAGACAGATTTCCTGCAGGAATAGGATAGGGCAAGAACTTCCTGTTTGGATTCAAGAAGCTACAGAATCAGTCAGATAAATCTTAAGATTCTCGCTCTCTTTTCCTCTCTTTGAAAATATTGCTGTTCTGTATATAACACCAAACTAAAAGAGGCAAATATTATTTTGCATTAGATTAACTAGATGGTTTTTTTTAACAGAAAGCCTGACTCCTGTTCAGGATGACTCATCTTCTCCACAAGGGAAAGGAACAGGTCATTTTTAAAAAAGTTACAAATAAAAGATGAAGATAAAGGAAAAAGATAAAGGCCTCTTGGAATCTGTATAGAACTTCTCATTAAATTAGTCTTCACTTTTTCACAGCTAACTTATTTAAGCATTGTGTCTACGCAAAAGTAATACCCTAATTATTGTAAAATCACTGCAATTGTGCAATGACACTTCAGCTATTGTATTCTCATCAGGTTCGACCTTCCATTTGGCAAGGTCTTCCTGCACACTGACTGAATTGGCCATTTATTGATCATATTTCTGTGCTAATGCAGTGTAGCATTTCACATGGAGATGCTTATTAATCCCAAGGAAAGGTGGCAGACCGAATGGCACAAGGGAGTGTTGGAACATGTATTAAAAGCTGGCAGAAGCAAAGACGATGGCATGAGTGATACTGAACTCTTCTTTGAAAGCACAACAAGTGAATCAGATACAGTAGGTAGAAAGTGCTTATTTATGCAGGTTGTGTTACTTGCATTAGTATATTGGGGGAAAAAATCATTTAGAAAATGGAACTTCCAGCATAATGCTTCAGTTTTGCAGATTTTGCACAATGCTTCATAATGCTCCTTCATTCCTCCTCCCATCTGGGTTTTCACCACCACCAATCAAACAATCAGTTGGCAGGCAACAGCTACTGAGCATGCTCTGTCATCTTTGAATTGGTTGGATGATATCTTCCTCTAATAGCTATTCATACTTCCGCAAACCTTGGCATTCCTCCAAGCTTGCTGATACATCCTTTTGTGTGTAGAGTACTGCTGTTTTTGCTGTATCAGCAACAATATTCACAACCTTATTGTTGGAAATCCAGGGAAGGATACATACATGAATGAACTTTATACATTTTGAATGTTTAATCAAGCAAATGAGAAGATCTGCCAAAAAGTGGGAATGCAAATATTTTACCCTCTTTGCTTTCATAGAACACACGGAAGTGTCCTTCTATAGATGCAAATCTTCACTTATTTCATTCTCACACTGAGAATGAAAACTGAGTGAGATTGTGAGAGGGTTCCCCCCCTTGTTTTGCATGTTTTGTATCCTAAGACTTTTTGCAAAACAAAACCCACTGATTTTGGTGCCAAATACATTTTTTGCTTAAAAAAGCATTGTATTCAGGACAAAAGACAAACCTTGTTTCTGCACAAAAGAATAAAAACTGCAGATGCTTTCACTTTCATATGAGGAAAACGATCTTGCTGTGTTTCACTTCTTTTTCTATGTGGATCACAATGATTATCAGCATTACTTGCATTCCTAGTCACATCAGACAGCACATGAGAAGCGGCACTATCTCTCATGTAAAATTTAAGCAACCACGACTTTTCAAACATGGTGTTGCAGCCTGTGCATTTTGTGAGTATTTCAGTGGTGGTCCTGGGAAGAACCTGCTGCCTAATTGTTGTTGTTGTGTGCCTTCAAGTCATTTCTAACTTATGGCAACTATCATAGGGTTTTCTGGAGGCTGAGAGTGTATGATGCACCCAAAGCCATGCAGTGGGTTTCCACTGCTAAGTGGGGAACTGAACCCTGGGTCTCTTGGGTCATAGTGGCTTTCAGCTTTTTAACTACTATCCTACTAAAACAATTATAAAATGGAAAGAAAGTTCAAATATTTTTCAGTGCTCTTCATTCAGAAGAGTGTGTCTTTATCATGCCCATTTCTGCACTAGCCTGTTACAGTGCGATGATTCCACTTTCAACATCCCCTGGAATCCTGGGGTTTGCAGTTTCAGGAGGGGCCAGCTGGCCCCTCCCAAAACTGCAAACCCCAGGATTCCAGAAGATGTTAAATGTGGAATCATCACGCTATAACGGGCTAGTGCAGAAATGGCCCATGTCACAATGATATCGTTGCCAAGAAAAATATTTTTAAAGGCTAAAAAGCCAATATTATTTAAAATAATTAAAACAATAGGAACTATCCATGCTAGAATAATTAAGGCAACATCAACACGAAAAATTTCTACACCTCTATGTTTTCACAAAATCATCATCATCACCATCACCATCATCCCTGATGGTTTTGTTCCAATGCAATATTTCCATAAGTGACTCACCATTTCTTCATTGTATGGGAGCACAGATAATGACTTAGGAATTCTCTTTGTAGGATTCTCTCCTACTAGTTATTTTGCTGGAGTTATCTCTAGTAGCTCTGGTTAATAGACCTAAGCCAGAGTCGGGGTCCACCTGGTAAGTTTGTGGAATTGAATGTGTGTAGGGGAAGATGTCCTCTAGTGAATCTGGCAGAAACATCTTCTATGGAGATAGAAATTATGGCCAATTCTGCACAGGGCAAGGGAATCACCCCGTGACGCTACTTACTGGACTTTAAGGCTCCCCAGTCCGGTCCACGCCGCTCCGGAGCAGTGCGTGCTTGTCACTCCGCACTGCTCCAGTGTCGAAAATGGCGGCTTCTGGTTGGTTGAGGGTCTCGACCAACTGCTGAAGCTCGCCAGCCTAAAGCCCACCCCCAGCAGATCACAGGCGCGCACCAATGCAAGCCTGCGAATCTGCATAAGGGAGCAGGCTCGCAGTGGCGCGCTCTGTGCTTTTGAAAGACCTGTTTTTAGCGGTCTTTCAAAAGCACGCTGGACGACCACTTGAGGTCGTTCCGGAGGGGGCTGGGGTGCGGATCTACGTTAAGTAGGTCCGACCCAGTCCACTCCCAGGTGCAGACGTCCTCCCTGGAGGATGCTCTGCCCCGTTTTAAAAACCCCCTGTAGAAATGGCCTAAGTTTCAGAACATGTGTAAAGAATATGGTGAAGGTGGAGAATGTCCTTACAGGGAAGACAGTTTAAATTTAGTCTTATAGGACCCACTGGATGGGGTTTGGTCCTTGGGGTTGCATAAGGCAAACTAGAACTGCAATCTATCTGTTACCATGAAAACACAGAGCCTTTAACTGCCATTTTTGTTTGTTTGTTTCTTGTTTCTTGATTTTGTGGCAGCAGAGTTCTCATGCTGCAGGAGGTAAAGTATTGCAGCCAACATTTGACATCCTCTAGCACCATCAGAGCTCTGGAGAATTCAGCAGTGTTTCAACAAAGGGAAGTTTCCAGATTCACTCCAAACTGAGTGACAACTTTAGACTTCCATTTCTGTATAGTACAGTGCACTCAATCTACAAACAAGTTCTCAAATGATGTTAAGGACTCAAGAAAGGTTTAGTATGCAGCACAGATACCTCCAGACAGATTGCTTTTTTGGTTTATTTGGAAAATGTTCTGGAATGTTATTCAAATAAAAATTACTATCTGTTTTTCAAACATCTGGTTTAATTGAACTCTAGGGTGTAGGGCCTGGAATCTAATTTACTATGTCATTAAGAAGAAAACAATGTTAAAAATCTTACCTACCTAGTAAATTCAGTTATAGTGAAATAAAGTATAATTTATCTGTTGCATCCCCAGAAAGGTTTTATAACATTATCTGGGAAATATATAGGACCTAATCAACTAAGCCTTATGAAACAACATGAATTTAAGCAGAACAATTATTCAGTGGGTTTTGTGTGTTTTTCCATACAAGTTCCTGCCTGCTCATTCAAGGTCAGAAATGTGATTTGACCATTCATTTTGTGTATCACCAGGCCATCAAGTCAAATCCAAGAAGCTGTTAGGAAGGATGTTTGTGATGGCAACGTCATCTCCATGAAAAACCTATGCAACCATAGGAAGACCAGTGTCAGAGAAGATGGGGGAAACCATCATAGAACCATAGGGTTGAAACAATCCACAAGGGCTATCTATTCCAGAATCTGCCATGAAGAAATCAATGGCTAAGCACTCCTGAGAAATGACCCTCTAATCTCTGTATAAAGTCCTCCAAAGAAGGAAAGTCCACATCTTCTCAAGCTCTCTTCTGTTAAGCAGGTCTTAGCAGCAGGAATTTTTTTCCCCTAAAGAGTAAGTAGAATCTCTTTTCACGAAATTTGAATCCATCTGTTCATATCCTAGGCCATTTCCGCACTAGACTGTTAGGGCGTTGTTGTTCCACTTTTAACATCTTTGACCTCGGTAAATTAAAAACCCCAGAATTCCACAAGGATGTTGAAATTGGAGTGATAGCACTATAACAGTGTAGGGCAGAAAGGCCCAAAGTGTACTTGAAGAAAGGGTGCTCTTTTTCTTTCCTCTACCAGCAAACAAAATTCAGTAAAGGTGAAATTCAGTAACGCAGCACGAGGGAGCATGATGATGATGAAAGCATGTTTTATTTATTACCAGCTGGCCAGAAGATGAAATCTGTACAATCTTTGCTCTCTCTTAAGGTATTAGTTGATCTGGACTGGCACTGGAAGGTTTCCTCTCATGGCTTCATATTCTACCTAATTGATCTCTTTCTGATTCGTTTGGGTCAGTGTCTTAGAGAAAAGAAAACTGCTGTCACTTTCCTTTTTTGTTTTGGTTGTCTGTTCCTGCTCTGTAAATCTTACCTGCATTTCCTCTCTGCTGGAACTTTTCTGCCTCTTTCCTGAGAAAGACAGCTTGGTCCTACTTCTTAACATGTTGAAGAAGGCTGATGGGACTCTAAGGGCATTTACTGCAGCTCATTTGCTGCTAATGATAAAAGGCTGTTTGCAGTGAAGTTGTTCCAGACAATGCTTTGCCTTTCCATATTAAGTCAGATTGTCTGTCCTTCCTTTTCACATATCAGTAACAACAAGAAGAATGACAATATCTAGAAAAAAATTGGCCTGAGTGAGTGGGAGAATATGTTTTGTTACCGATAACACTCACTTTTGCTACCTAAAACACTCATTAAACAGACAAATTAATAAGAAAAGCAAACAGAAGATTAAGGTAGGCTATTTAAGAAGACAAAAGGGTATTAAGACTCAGCAAGGACAACTCAAATTACAAACAACTGCACACCCCTCCTCACAATTCTTTCACAATCTTTCTACTAATACTGAACAAAGAACTCATTTATTTTACGCAATGACTTCACATATCCCAACCATATAAAATCTGCGAATGGAGAGTGCTAGTGAGATTTTGGCGTAGGATTACATGATAGATCTGTCAGTGATAAAATTCCACACACACCCCTTCGCCCTTTCTGAATTGCACCATCTTAGTGTCTTCCTTATGTGGTCATGTTGGAGATACACTGTCTAGGGTTTCCCAGTTATTTTTGAATGTTCCTATTTTGCTCTGAAATCAAATTGAACTATTCTGTTCCAATGCAGATTACATACAAATTGGTCCACATCTGCAAGATGTACTTTAGTATTTGAGATTCTGCTTAATTGATTGTGTAATGCTCATTAGGAGTAGTTTAGGACATAGGACAGAATGACAATTGATTTTGCATGATATGAATATAGTTGTGCTATCCTAAAGGTTTGATTTATCATAAATTGTTGTGTTATCCTAAAGTTTTGTCATACAGATTTTGAGGATTATTTTTGGCAGTGCTAAAACTTGTGTCCCTTTTTAGATATGATGCTGATTGCCAAAATCTTTGCCTATTGATTGTTCTCTTGCCTTCTGGGGTCTCTTGTTTCAATTACGCCATTGTGAAGCTATATTTGAGTGGCTATATCATGTAATTTGGTCATTTGATTCACTATGTGATCCCTAATTGGCTAGGAAAACTTAAATGAGCAAACTTTAAGTACTCTACTCATTCTCATTTAAATTCATTTTGTTTCAGTGATGTTGCTGTATAGCTAGTTCTGCTTGACTTCATAGCATTATTAATACATCATATTCAGCATGTGGTCCCTGATTATCTGGGATCATACCCATCAATAATTTAGGAAGAAAAAAGAGGTGGTATTTCGAGAATAAACAGCATCAAATCAGCAGCAGCTTGTGGAAACAATGACACCAAACAGGATCAAAGAAAAGTGGATGTACTTCAAATATTTTTTCCCCTGGGGATGTTTTTCTATCCATTTCCCCGAATCACTATTTTTAGCCCACAAATGAAAACTGGAGAATAATCATTGTAGCCTTATTTGTACTGCTTGTAAAAATAAAATGTGTTGCACTTTTCCATCTGTTAGCTAGTATCAAGAAACTTAATGAGAAAACATCCTACACTATTCTGTGTAGAACAGCAGGCATATGACAAATAATTAACCATTGGTTTCTTGTTGTTAATTCATTACTGATGATGATTAGATACTGCTTTAAATGATTTGTTCTAACATTTTGTAAATGATTCTGACTGAATATGCTTACTGTAATAGAACATCATTATGCACAACATGAACTAGACAGAAAACAGATAACTTTCTAGAAATGTGCTTAACCTTTCCAACTTACACAGGAAAAAAAAATCAGGAAAAAACCATAAGCTGATGCAGCTCTCTGGTCCCCTCATTTGAAAGGTGACTGCCTGACAGACTGATATCTCTCTTCAGAGCACATTCACGGAACTGTGGGCCTTCCCCTACCCCATGTCCATATCTCTGAAGCATATTGGCAATTCTAACACTAGTGTATTTTCACATTTCACAGATGGTTCACTGAATCAGTTGTTGCCAGCTTCTCCTCCACCCTCTCTTGAGGAATGAGGTATACTGGAACTACATATTTGAAGCAAGCAAAAGTTATACTGTTTACATCTCGGGCAATCGATTGTAGGTTTGTGATGGAAACAAAGTTGGCCACTCAGAAAGCACAAGGTACTATTCCATCACTTACTTCCTTCGATTTAGATACATACTGATTCATAAATGGTGTGAATATTCTCTGAGCTACCTTTTTAATATTTTGTTTGGATGCAGCCTTTGCCAGGATGGAGATGAGAGTTCAGAAGCAGCAATGGACATTCAACTCTTCTACTCATCAGTTTAGATTTAGAACTGAAATGTTTACAGCAAACTCACTGAAATTAATGAAACCTAATTCAATCAAGAGTGGTGGGAATCCAGTTTGTGATATATGTGTCTGTTACTTGGTGTTATCATTTTTGGATGTTGTGCAAGCAGTTAGTGAATTCCTCCTTGCACAACATCCAACGATAATATACACATTTTGTGCAACATTCAGAAAAGGGCATATGTGCATGAAGTCCAGAATTATATTCATATATATCACCACTGGGCCCATCTTGACTAAATTAAGTTTCTTTAATTTTAAAGGGCTCTGTACATCCTAATGTACATTCACAGCCACTGAATTAAATCCCATTGATTTTCATTGCCTACTCAATGGATTGCCATGGGTCTGCTCCCAGCATGATTATGTCTTGATCGAGGGACTGTTAGATTATGTCAGTGGCAAATAAGTTAGCACAGCCTTTCCTTACCTTGAACCGTCCATATCTATTAGACCACAACTTCAGTTTCCCTAGACAACATGTTTAGTATGCATTCTAGTCTAATCAAACTAGAGAAGGGAGGGGATTTTAGTTCATTTGGCTTTTAATCAGAATTTGCCAAAATGCACAAAATGTAGATGCAGGAAAAAATGTAACTGACAGATTTGTCTATCTCTATATCAACTACTTTTGATTGGCAGAAACCTGTATTAGTCCTCCTGAGAAAGAACTAAGGGAAAGGCAAATTCCTCTAGATCTGCTCTAGATCTTATTTCTGCTTCTTTTAGATTTATGCCACATTATTATAGTGGCTTACATTACTTTCTACTACAAAATATCTCTCTATGAAAAATTGAGACAATGATCAATGTATTTAAATTTCATATCACCTCTAACTGTCTCCAGTCAGTTTCCATTCCTATTTCAGGTATCATGGCAGACACATTGCCATATATATATATATATATATATATATATATATATATATATATATATATATATTTTAAAAACCTGCACTGAGGAAATCTAAAAGCTTAGCAATTTTTAGAGTGATCAAAGAGATTAAGCTGTCCTTTATCCATCCTTTACTGATTATCCTTAGGTTTTTGTTTTCTTTTAATTGAATGTCTTTATAAGCAATGCTGTCACTTAAAAACAGTGCTCCAGTCATGGAACTAGACTGGAATTGGATCCAGTCTTAGTCATAATTAGCATAGATCACTTAAAATCATGATTAATGTCAGGCATACTGCTTGTAATGGGTCTTCTCCAAGTATGACTAAGCTTGCCTCCAACTCTTTATGTTAACATGCCACTTAAGTAAACTTTCTTTCTTTCTTTCTTGTAGCACTTTGGAAGGAAAAAAGATCTGGATACAGCTCAGCAGCGGGAGAAAATAAGTGCACTCTGCCAGTGCACTTTCATGGGACTCCACCTCTCCATATGCCTGCATGCAACCTTGCTCTCTGGTACCAGGACACACTTCCATGACCAATTTGTGGCTGCAGGAGCTCCTATGCACCCTTTAGTTGTCATTTTGCAGTTGGAAAAAGGGAATAGCTGTTGCCCTTCTGGACCTCCCAAGATAAAAGGAAAGATCATTTATCCACTGACATCTCCAGAGGTCCAAAAACCTGACAGCCCTTCACTTTTTCAAAGTGCAAAATGGTAGATGGCTGACACCTGGAAGACCCCTGCCACTCTCCAATCCATCATCTGGGTGTAGAAGTGTGTCTTGGTGATGGCGAGCATGGGTTGCACACAGTGAGAAGATTTTTGCAGAAGAAGGTATTGAATGCCTCTTTCTACATCAACCTAAAATGTGCTTTAGGTATAACACGCACAACAGAATTGCAGCCAAAGAAAGTTTTAGTGGATTTTTTTTTTATCTATAGTTTTAGCTACATTAAAGCAGATGGATTTCTGTTTTTTTGAACCAATGGCTAATATTCAGATGACTCTTCAGTCACAGCAAGCTGAGCAGGAAAAGTCCATTAGCTTCCTAGGTAAACTATTAACATAGTTGTCCAAGGACTTGACCATTCATTGGTTGCTAATGTCTGGATACAGACTCTCAGAATAAGCATCCACCATTGCCAATTAATTAAAATCAAGGCTATTGCTAAGTCAACACTTGACCATCCTTGAATAGTTTAGAACTGCTGCAGCTTTTCAAATTCTAGCTTCAAGAGCTACAATGAACATTCATTTTGTGATTATAGGAAAAGAAATATAGTAGTACACACTTATGAAGTTTAATACTAATGAAGTTTAAGACTAATGAAGATAAGCCATTAACAATATTTCTGCAATTTTGGAATGTAGGCTTTTAACCTTCCAGCTGATGTTCATGTAAATGGTTGCTCAAACTGCCAAATACTTGTTGCTGTAAGCTATGTAAGAACCATGACAATTAAAGTGACTTTTGGGTTCCAAAGTAAAATTCTGACCTAGGAATTTTCAGAGAGATAGTCACATTTGTCTCAATCAGGAAATTAAAAAGCAAAATCCTGTGACACCTTAAGACTTACACATTTATTTTACCATCAGCTTTCATGGACTTTAGATGCTTGCTTCCAAGAAATGGGATTTGGTTTTCAATTCATCCTTTCCTGTTTGCAAGGTTGCACATTTTGTTTCCTTCCTTTGTTTAATTCTCCATGTTTTTTTAAAGAAAAGATTTAAGAATTCAGGCCACTATTTTAACTAAATATATTACTCTCTGTATGTGGCAGGTTTTCTAATCATTTTCATTTTTGTCCCACTACTTCCACTATGCAGTGTCCCTTATACTGGTATACTAGAGTGCTGCACTGGCATAAGTTAGCAAGAAGGTTTCCAGCCACGGGAACATATTATGCATAGATACGATATACTCTCTTTCCCAAGCACAGCAACAAACAAACAGCAAACATCCCTGAAAAAAAGTTGTGCCTGATTATGGCTTCAATCCCATATCTTCTTAGTATGCATAAATACCTGCATGTGGAGATTTGCTACATCTGTGCTATATAACCCCACGCATAACAGCAACATTGTGAAACAAATATCAAGTACCATTGTGCAATGCAAAATACAGGATGCACAACCACAATGCAAAGTATAGGATGCACAGATACAGGGCAAAGTATAGGATGGAAAACCATAGGACTTAATGCACAATGCACAACTTGCAAAGATAAAGTGTTGATGAACATGCTGTTTGTGCAATTCCACTTCCATACCTATCAGCAGAATACATCCATTTCACAATGGTGACTTTTTCACTCCACATAGGTAGCATGACAGAACTCTTGCCTGCGTATTGTATGGACCACAAAGAAAGTTAACATTCAAGAAAAAGAGGCTTGTATCAGGAATAGTTTGCTTACTAGTCACATGGAAAAAACATGTCCTGAAACTAAAGTTCAGTGTAGAGAAAAGGACAGACTACTTAATTGTCTTTGTCAACTTGAAAACAAGAGGCGCAGGTAGGGTAATAAGCTAGTTTGATTTTTTTAAAAAAAAACCACACACATACACGGTCTGCATTATTATGCTCACTTTCCATTCTCTGCAGCATTGGCAAGATATTCAATTCCTGTTTACTCACATGTAATATTTGAGCTGAAACCTGCAATTCTAGGCATACTTACTAAAGAATAAAGCCCACTGAATTCTATGAACATATTTCAAAAGAAACATCCTTAGAATTATACGTTGAGGATCCTAACCTGTGCACAGTCACAATGAAGTGATCTAAGTCTGATCCAATCATGTTAATGCAGAGACCTTGGAAAAGTTACATTTTTGGATTACAAACCTGACAATTCTGCATGCCAACATGGTAATGGGATAGGGGAGAGTAGGTTCCATGCAGAGTTGGGAAATGTTACCCAAACATGACCACACCTAATGAGGGAGCCTAGGACCTGTAGTCACAAAAGACTACTGCTATAGCAACATGTGGCTTTTAGTTTACAAACACCGTGTAAGGTATTCTTCATGAGTTTACCTTGGAAGAGTTTCTGGAAATTTCAGTTAGTCCAAAATATAGCAGCAGGTCTATTATTTGGATGAGAGCAACTGTACTGGGCATGACTCAGGCCCTTTTCGCAAAGCATTTTCCATGCGAAAGGGCCCCTCGAGCATCACGCAAATGTGATGAGCTGTCCACATGACGCACTCACATTTGCACAAAGCTCCAGGGCCTGGCAGGTACCACTCGTGCACTTTTTCATTTTTGGCTTTAAGCTGAAAATGGTGCGTGGTCATACATTGTTCCCAGGCCCCGTGTGCACTTACCTTGCATGCAGAGCCTCGGGAGCCAGGTTGGCTGTGCTTCCTGTCTCAGTGCAGCCTGGGAAGGTCCCAGGCTGCACTGTGAAAGGAAGAGGCGGAGCTCTCATACGAGCAGGAAGCTCGTGCGGAGCTGAAGAAACCTGGAAGCGAGGGACTCTCACAAGAGGCTGCTCGCGCGAGCACTGCACCCCAGCGCCAAGAAAAGGTAGGATGCGGAAAGGGCCTTAGAGTGCTGGTGATGATCTGGGTCTTGAGCACATGAAGGCATGTTCTTCTAAACCTCCTGCCCAAACACTCCTGAAGTGTTTTCTCCTTATAACTAACAGGAGTTCTTACTACATCTAAAAGCACAAGCTGAGAGTTCCTGATTCATCTTTTCTGTACGTGGACAGAGCAAGAAGTCCTGATTCCCAGTATTGGCTTCACCCCATATTTTGGCACAGGAATCCCGGATATCATGGCCATACCACTTACAGCATCTGGCCTTTGGAAGACAAGGGAATCCAGCCCCCTACCCTGGTGAATAAGATTCTCTCTGTGTGTCCCAAGGCTGTATGATGTAACACTGCCTGGAACATGTGACAGGGCTGCCTCTGTTGCTACACCTCCACTGTAGAACCTACTTCTTTGGGTGGATAGCTTAGGCCAGTTGCTGTAGGGTTAAAACAAAGTCTCAACTGTTGCTCTGTATTATTTAAAATGATTGGCTATGGTATCCAGACCATGTGACCCAGGATACACCCTGGAGTCAGTCATTGGCCTTACATAGAAGACCACACCCTATCTCCTTTTTTTCTCATTTTTTCTCATTTTTTTCCAATCTTACTTCTAGAATATTCTGTGTGCTATGCTAATCTCTCCACCAAAAAGTTGGTGAGTAAAGAATTAAGCTACTATCTTCCCTAATCCTTGTGTTAGTTAGTTAGGATCTAGTTTCTCCAATGCATATGTAATTGTAAAGTTCATTAGTAAATCTTTTAGGTTTGGAACCTGAAACTGCCTGCCTTGTTTTGCTTTCCAAGTCAGTCTCAATTCAGGGAAGCCACACAGAGTTTGGGACATGCTTTTTCTGCAACTCTGCTAAAAGAAGGCTAATTCCTAACAGCTTTAGCTTTCATAGAATTTCCCCAATGGGCTAACACCACAGAAATCTATAACTCCCAACATTATAGTGCTGCTATTCCATTTTTAACTGCATTGGCTCCATCTTTTGGAATTCTGGGGTTTATAGTTTGGTGAGACACTGGAGCTGTCTGGCTGAGAATTCTAAATGTCTCTCTCTAAATTGCAATCACATGATCCCATGTGATATTGCCATGGCAGTTAAAGTGGAATAATATCACTGTAACAGTGTAGTGTGATAAGGCCCTAAGTTAATATGGGTAAGTTTGAGCTTTATGCTGTCTATCTACTCCAAGCAAATGTAATTTTCATGAGCTTATAATCTGCTGCTCCAGATGGTATCGAAAAGATATGCATGTATGGACAGAGAAAGAGTACTGTAACAAACATTATAGCTAGAAAGAACATATTTAACTTGACACTGAATGCAAAGCTGTTACTTTGGCCTCTGTGGACCATAACATGGCACCTTCCTGCTTGGATCTCTCTAGGACTTCTCTCAGTTGGTTGGTAGAATCTGAATAAGATTGATGTTATGGGTGGTTAAAAATTTGATTGCTGTAAATTCTAGTACAAACTGTTCTGATATACAGGTCTGAACTTATTTATCCATTAGCTTCCACACATCCAAAATGTTCTGAAGCAGTTCTCATAGACCAAAATCATAGAATCAGAGCTGAAAAGACCCCACAGAATCGCCAGCTAAAGCATCCCCAGCAGGTAGCTGTTCGGTCTCTTTTTGAAGATGTCCAGAGAAGGAGACCCCACCAGCATTCCAGGCAGTTGATTCCATTGCTGAACTGCTTTTATTGTCAAGACATTTTTTTCTAATGTTCAATCAAGATCAACACAAAAAGCTTAGCAAAAAGGATTAAGCAATGTGTACTGTGAGAGAAAATGCATTCAGAAACGTATATTTTCCAGAAAAATGTCTTTATATATTTAAATTTGTACTTAAATGTGAATTTTAATGCTTTCTCTCTCTCTCTCTCTCTGTATTTATATATATGGTTTACTAACCATACTTAATATGGCTTATTATGGCTTACTAACCAAAGCCACTGTGAGTCCATATAAGCTTCTGTATAAACTACTATAAATCCATATATCTATATGAGACACAAAGGAAATGGATTCATCTGTCCCTGGTAACTATATAAATTATTTGTGGATAGAATTTGTCCAGGTTTAACCTTTTTACAGACAAAATTGAGTAGTCTTTTTCAAATCTCCTTCAGATTCAAAAATATGGATTTGAGAAAACATGATGTTGCTGGAGACAGCAAATTAAAACAGTAAAAATAAGCATTTACACCAACACACATGCGCACACACACTAGAACCAGCTGATAATGATAAGCAATAATAGAGAAATATAATTTATGGTGGTTATTACTTGGTTTGTCATATTACTCTAAAACTGAAATTGATGTGTAGGATAATAAGGGGCTATAATGATCATTAGGCACTAGTGAGTGATCTGTTTTCCAACCACATATCTAATAATGAAAACCATTAAAATGATGCAGCTTGGCACTCATATAATTACACTGTGTTCCAAGATGCCCCTTGATCTTTACTCAACAAATTTAAGCTTGGCTTACTAACCAAAGCCACTATTTGTGTCTTCATTGATCTGGCCTCCCCCTCTCCCCTTAGCAAATCCCAACATCTATAGAGAACTATAGTAAGGAAAGGGCAGAGCTTAGAAGTAATGTATTAGTTGGAATGAATTAACAGGGAAATGAAGTCTGTGTGTGTGAGTGAGAAACAGTGTTGCCTTTCCTTTGCTTCCTGCAACAGCTAGGACTGTAACTCATTATTTCCCACTGTAACATAATGGGATTTCCTGCCCCCATTGCTCATTATTTGATCTGTTCTGACTCAAACTGAGTAATGGGAGTACAAGGAGGTGGAATGGCCACATGGCGGCCTGCTTTGTGCTGCCTCTTTATGGGAAGTGGTGCAGCTTGGGAGGAGCAGAGGGGCCAGCAAGAAAGATGGAGTGAGAAGGAAAGAGAGGAGGAGACATATTGTAAGCATGAGTTGCATTAAACTTAAGCAGTGGTTTTTTGTTTTGTTTTTAAATGCCAAATCTGATCCCAGAAAGAGGATTAACATTGGTGCAGGGGGACAGAGGTAAGAGGCTGCCTTGCCAAGCTCGCTGCTCCAAACAACAGCAAAAGTCAGGCACTTGGACCAGGGCTGGATTATCAATGGTTCAATCGATACAGTTGGCCCAGGTCCCTTCCTGCTTAAGGGCTCAGAGCTAAAAGGAAATGTATATGTGTGTGCCTGAAAAAGGGGAGAGGGAGAGGGAGGGAGAGGGGGGGGAGAGAGAGAGAGAGAGAGAGAGAGAGAGAGAGAGATCTTGCTTGATTCCTTTTTCTTTTTCAGGTGCACACATCTGTTTCCTTTCAGCTCTCTGAGCCCTTGGCCAGGAAGGGACATGGATCAATTGCACCAATTGAATCATTGGCCCTTTCTGCATCCTACCTTTTCTTGGTGCGGGGGTTTGGTGATCGTGCAAGCAGCCTCTTGTGAGAGGCTCTTGCTTCCCTGCTTCTTCAGCTCTGCATGAGCTTCCTGCTCATGCGAGAGCCCCACCTCTTCCTTTCACAGTGCAGCCTGGGACCTTCCCAGGCTGCACTGAGACAGGAAGCGTGACTGGCCCGGCTCCTGAGGCTCCACACGCCAGGTAAGTGCGTGTGGGGCCCAGGAGCAATGCGTGATCATGCAGCAAAGGTGCATGATCATTGCCTGTCAGCCCCTGGAGCCTTGTGTGATTGCAAGGGCATCATGCAGATCGCTCCTTGCAATCGCATGAGGCTCCAGGCCCTCTTCCGCATGGCAGATGCTGTGCAAAAAGGGCCATTGATAATTCAGCTTGACACACACACATATCCCATTCAGCAATTGAGAATTCAGGAGATTTAGGAAGTGTCTGAAAAAGAAAGGGAATCAAGCAGCGTGTGTGTGTGTGCATGTGTTATTTGATTCCTTTTCTTTTACAGACACCTCCTAAAATCTCCTGAGCTCTCCAATGCTGAGTGGGTAGCTATTGAGCATGCCCAGTGCTTGGGAAATAGGTGTACCTCGGGAGAGGGCAGCTGCTTGAGAAGTATTGCTGTCACTGCTTAAGTCAGAAGAACACAAGCAGCAACAGTGGTGACCTTTATCATGTGGCTGACTCCTGCCCCCTCACACAAGCCAAAACAAGAGCCATGCCATGGGGGAGGGACTGTCCCCTGAGAAAGATTGCTGCCCCTGCCTGTGAAAGAAAAACAGAAGCAAGAACAGCAATCCTCCTCGCTTGGCTGCCTCCTTCTCCACTCATGCCAGCAATTGCAAATGCCATGCAAGAAGTAGAAGACGGCTAAGAGAGACTTCTGCTCTGTGGTGTAAATTTTCTCCATCCTACAAGGATATCTTCAAACACTGCACAGTATTGAAACACATGTCTGCAGTGGGGAGAAAACTTGATTAAATTATTTGTTCTCTCATGCAGGAACAAATAATTCAAAGAAACACATCTCTGGTCTAGACAAGGGTAGTCCACTCAGGATTAGGATGTCCAGAGATGAGGGAAACTAGAGAGCATTTTCCTGTATTTTTCAATGGCACTATGGTAACAATAACCTGTTTATAAAGGGTAATCTAATCTAGATTGTTGTGAAATCAATAAATAATGGCCTGCTGGGCAGTTAAAATACTGAGTAATGTAACTAGTTCCTTTTGTTTGCTTGCTTTTAAAGTAACATTCCTAGCTCTGAGAAAGGGGATTAGTTTCTCTTGAATTTGAACGTGTGTGTTTGTGTATGTATGTGTGTGTGTGTGTGTGTGTGTGTGTAAGGTTTAAGTAATACCATCTATTTGTTGCCTCCTCAAAAGCCTCAGGATACTTCTTTCTTCTGCATGAGAGAGGGAGCAAAGAAAAGAGCGATCCTTTCACTCTTACTACTTCTCCTTTTGCAGAGAGCACCAACATTTGTTGTTGCTGTTGGGGATGTGAAAATCTCTGGTTTCATTGAATTTCTGTAAATCGTACCTGCATTTGTTTTCCTGTATTTGCCTTACACCATTTGTACGTATTTGTAATGTTGTAATGTGCACAGTTATTTACTTTTTTTTCAGTTGTGTGTCTTCTAGCTGTTCACGTTTTAACAAACTGCAAATTCTTCAGTATGTCCCCTCAAAACCCTGCCTCTGAAAGGTACAGATTCTTAAGCAAGATGTTTATTTTCCCAAGAAACCTTAGGAGATGCAACAAGGCTACTTTCATTAAGTGTCAAACTGAACAACAGTTTGTCTACTCCTGTTCTTGGTTTTCCTTTCTTCCACATTTAAATTCCTCTTCCTCCCCCTCATCAGGTTTATGACTTTATGGATTTTAGTAAGTCCTTATTTTGAAAACATTAACTACAAGAAATTCTTATCAATTTACACTAGTCAAATTAAACATAAAGGCATTTCCAGTATGGAAAGGATATTACCATACATGCCTGCAATCTTACTGTTAAAGATGAGGAGCCTGTAATAGGTGGAGTGGGAATGGTTGTCTCAATTCAGCAACATAAATGTGCTTAAATATGCATAGATACAAAGTTTTGAATGAAAGCTTTCACCTATATGAGCAGCTTTGCTTTTTCTGACATTCATTAAAAAAATACTGATTTTTGATTCATTTTTTTTTCCCAACAGGGCGATTTTGTGAATTGTCTAAATATGTAATGGCCAGAATCTTGACAGTGACATACAGGTACACTACCTAGAGTTATTCATGTGCATTTCCTTTTTAGATGTTGCAGAGAAAGTATTGAATAGCTCCTTGTACAACATTTTCTCTTCTGGGGTCTTCCAAGCATCTGAGCACGGTGCCATGGATATTTCCTGAAGGCTGGAATTTCTAAAGTTGGAATTTCTAAAATTTGAGCCCTCATTTCCAAGCTCTGTTCTAAACATACTTGGGAGCTTCATACACATGTGACTTCCAGTTCTTTACATAACCTCCCCCCCCCCCCCGAGACAGTTCATCAGTTGGGCTCCTCCTCATATTCTCCTGTTTTATTTTCTTGATCAGTTTTTAACAACATAAAACAATGGTATGCTGCTGTTGAAACATCCCGTAAACCCCAGATCCCTCAGTGGAGAGGACCTTATCAAATATACTTTATAGCAAGGATGGGTAGCATGTGAACTGCTAAGGACATGTAGCCTCTCTCAGGCTCTAGTGCAACCCCCCTCTGCTCTGTGCTCATGCCTTCTCCCCCCTCCTGTTTTTAGATTTATTTTTACTGCCATCTCTCTAAGCTCTGGGGGGGGGCATTTCATCACACTGGGGGCTGTTTATGTAATATGAGGTTTTGTTCAAAAAGAATCACTTCATTTTTTGTAAAAATTGCCTTCTGCTTGACCTAAACAAGGCTAGGAAGCCCCCATCTTCAACAAAACATGGGGAAATTTCGTCTCCCAGAAATTTTACAAAGCATGAGGGGATTTCAAAGAAATATTTAGTAGTTGCTTCAAAAACACTTTGGGAGCATGAGTATACAGCTCCCAGACCTGAAGAAGTTGCCTGTCTCTGGCTTCTGTCTTACAACTAACAAACATGGAACGCATGATGGAAGTGTATCAGCAAGGGAATAGAGTCACAGCAAAACAGAATCATTTTATAATATTGTGGAATAATAGAGTTCAAGACGCTGTTAATCTTTATACATCAATGCACACAATTTAAACCTTTTAGAACTAATTCAACTTTCCCTGGTGGGGAAAAGAATTAGAAGCTAAGTATTTTGAGATAACTGTCTGCTCTTCCTACATGAACATGATCATTATTTTTATAACAGTAAATTTTGGTTTAATATTCTAACATTGTTAAGGTGTTCCTATTGATTGTACATACATTCGAACATGCCCAATATGGTACAAATGATGTACAGAACAGATTAAAAACAGATTAAAACAGATTAAAAACCCATCAACTCTTTCTCTTCTCCAAGAAAAAAAAATTGTTCTGAACTGGATTTCTTTTGCAGAAATCTGACAGGAAGGGGTGAGGAAGCTACCCCTTCACTTTCTGTCATCCAGGGAGAAAAGAAGTGACATACACCCCTGTCACTTTCCAGTACTATATTTTAACTTTTATGTAGATGGCAGCAGGAAGACAGAACTGGAACTTTTTGCAAACTTGTGGCTCCTAGCTGGAGACAAAATCTATCTCTTTTCCTCCACAAGGAGGTAGGAAAGTGAAGAGAAGGATCTTCTACTCAGCAAATCTAATTTTTGAAGTTTTTGCTGTGTTGTCTTGTTTCAGCCTCCTGCAGACTCCAATGAAAGTGGGAATGAACAAGGCTGGGGTGGTAGGGAAGGACTAGCCTTTGGGAAAGGAGTAGGTTAGAAAAGAATTTCATTTAGTTCATTTTAGAGAAGACACTTCATCCTAAAGTCAACAGAAAGCACTTGAGATTTGAAAAGAAGTTTGTATTATTTTATAGCTGCAAAAATAATGCAACATTATGCTTTCTGGTTTTATGTTTTTTGTAAGTTAAGGTTATTAATATGGCTTTTTTACATTTATGTATTAACAATTGCAATTCATTTAGGAAAACAAGTAATCAACAATCAATGGGCTATCCAAGTGTAGTACCCAAGGTGGTTATATGTCATTTCCAGCACAAGAAGTAGCTTTTTTTTCTTCTGTATAATGTATTCTGTTGCTGAGGAATGTGATGGGAGAATGCTGTTGAATGCTGTTGGAGGCTCCGGAAAGATCTATTTGGCCATTGTGAGAACGGAATGCTGGACTAAATATCTTTAGTAAGATTCAGTAAAGGTTTATTTATTTTCTCATGTCTTACTAGCATTAAGTTTTTTGCAGAAAACAAAGCATCTACCATTTCTTTTACCAAGAACTGAGGAGAAAATGGGAAGATGTCACCAGCAAGGAGGGCTTCGGGTGGACACAAAATGCTCACCAGATGACAAAAGACCATAGAAAGTGAATGGTGTTATCAAATGTTGCCCTTCACCTCATCCCTCCTCATTGCAGTATATGATAGGAGTGTCTCTAGGTTTTCAAATTAAAGGCAGTCTGTCTAGCACTAAATAAAATTGATTTTGTATATAGGATATAGTTGCATGGCTCTTTCATACTGCACAGTGCAGCCAATCTTCATCACAGCCCTTGTATTACATAGACATATGCTACCCTAGAAGCTTATTCAATTAGTACTGAAATGCAGCTGGAATCACTAATTTTGACTCATGCTCTTATTTTAATTGACAGTCATCAAGTTCTGGGGAAAAATAAGATATGATGTTATTTCCTTTGTTACTGTATTTTTACTGACAAGGATGAGTAGTACAAATGCAGGGGACATAATATTATATTTGCTGATCTGCCTTACGCAGCAAAATGTCATGAAGCACCCCTCAAAGGCTGAAATGCCCTCCTGCTCATTTTTAAATATAGGCTCTGAACTTGGAAAAGTTACCCGATGACTCCCAGAATCCCACAGCTAGCATAGCCATTATGGATTATGGGAAGTGCAGTTCAACTTTTCTAAGCTCTTAAATGTCAGATTTGTGTCAGTTTATTCTTTTCCATGGATTATTTTTTAAATCAAAGTCTTTTTCTGCATGTCCTAAGAACTTCAATTCTGTGTTAGAGAATTTTCACAGTGTTTCATCACCATTCATTCATAATGTCACTTCAGAATTTAAGAACAAGAATTGGAGAAAAGCAATAGGATTCACATATTTCCAGTGATATCAGTAAAAGTTGCATCTCTGTAACAATGGATGGATTTGTCAATTCCTTTCAGCTTCTCATTTCTACCACATTGTTCTTCCATCACATTTCTGAACCAGTTTCTAATTCCTCAAAAAGTCAACAAAAATATTAATGTACCTTTCCTAAACATATACATTTTAATGAACTTTTTCTAATGTTTTTGGCATACACTTTCCCCTAACATATGAATTTTTGCACATTATTTTTGTGCACTATATAGTTTGCATACTCTTATCACAGCATTTGAAAAAGTGTGACCATTGTCATGCCATTATGTTCTTGTTGATTTATGTTTGAGAATTGCATATTTGCTAAGTTTGCATTAAAATGAGAGGTGAATAAATCTCTCATCCATCCTATGCTGAAATGGAAAGTTTTGTAAATCACACCAGCTGAAGTAGGATAATTGTGTTTATTGTGCAAGTGAAAGGAGGTGCCCATTATCTTGATGCTCTGTGAGGTGCTTAGAAATTCCTTTCCAGATGACACTAAGCTGTTACTTTCCATTGAGTTCAACATATTTTGAGTTACGGTGTTTGATACTAGGCTGGTTCAGAGTTGAATATATTATTGTCAGAATGACTCTGGAAGTTGGTTCATGTGTTGAGACATCTTTAAATAGTCTGAAAACTTGGAATATGTGTACACAATACTGTGTATACCCAGGAACATGAGATGGGGACAATCATACACAGCAGTATGTGCAACTTACTTCATCTCCAATGTTGCCTTGCCCTTTCTGTGAAAGGGAAGGTGAAAAAAGAATGAATGAAGATCCATGTAGCTTGTTAAGATTTAGGGAAGAACAATCAAAAATATTCAACACATGGTAAAAAAAAATTGTGATCCTCAATTGTTGAGAAGCCCTGTTGTGGAGAATAATAGACTAACAAGAAACTTCATAGTTTGAAATAATTCTATGCAAAATTCACATGTGGTTGATTTGTGCAGAAATCAGCATTTTCTGTACAGTGTAGAAAATGCTGTATCCTCCACAGAAAGTCCTATTTTCTGCACAAAAACACCATGTGCAAATTTTGCACAGAATACATCTTGAACTACAATTAGTCTTTGAGAACTGCACAGTTTTGTTCTTGCAACGAGAAGAAAAGTGTTAAAATTACTTGTTGCTTCCTTTGAGGAAAAAAATAGTGAAGAAGAACATCTTTACCAGGAACAGACCTTACAGTTTTAGATGACCGCTTGGGCATTTGAATCTAACGGTGATGCCAGTATCTAGAGTTCAAGATGACTGGGTTCACACTATACCACTCCTGACAGTTGTAATCCATGAAGATCAGGTATTTGTTTCTCAGGATGCCTTTGCTTGCATAGAAAAATCTATTGATTCACTGAGTCCATATAGCCTGCAGGTGGGCTGACATTTCTGAATGCCCTGCAGACCCATTTCATTGAATTTGAGTTTTATTGGAAAATGTTTGACATGGCAGTAAGTGTTTGTATGTAGCACAGGAATTTCAAATGCTCTGTGGCTTCATCCAGAAAGAAGAAGTCCATGAATCAGAGAAGAATGCATTTGGAAAGATAATGTTTTCCTTTAGACTTGCAAGAATTGCAGATAGAGAAACTCATATGCCTGCAGTTATTGTTCCATCCCTCCTCTTCACATCTCTGAAAGAAGATAGTTTTGTGTATCACTATCTGGCATCTGGACCATGTTCTGCAAATTGTTTCATGCATTATGCATGGGTTCGTTAGAACTAGTGTAGCAGGTCAGATGCTCCTGCTGTGTAAGCATGAGTGCAAGACATATTAAACATGTTCTCAGAAAAGCGTAACTATGAGGCAACTTGTTTCTTAAGCAAACCAGTGTTTTCTAGATGATAAACAGATAATATTGTTCTTTGCTGCACATTGCATCCCTTCTCTATTTGATCAATTCTTTATCCATGTAGTGCTTCTCCTCCCCCCTGTAAAATAGCAGAGTGATCAAATTTAGCCGGCAATTGAATTTACTCTCTGAAGTCTGGACAGAGGGCAAAAAGCCAACAGGGCTGACCAGATGAGTCAGCTTCATGCATTACATAAATCCCGAGTTTATAGGTAAAACCAGAGATCATTCCACTTCCAGGAATTTCTGGGGTTATTTGATATTTGATATGATATTTTTCATTTCCCAAATGCTGTATGTTAAATCCAGGGATGGGGAGATCAATGTTTATTCAGATGTCATTCGACTGCAACTTCCATCATTCCACACTATTTGCCATTCAGGCAGAATTTAAAGACATAGCTGTGTTAGTCTGGATCAGTATGCAAAGGGATATTGTAGCACCTTTGAGAATAACTGAGAGAAAGAAGTTTGTAGCATAAGATTTCATAGACTTATCAGCTGTGTTGAGTGAAGTGCCTATGGACAGACATTTATGCCATGAATGAGAAAATGTTTGCATGAATGGTAAAAGAAAAGCAAAACAATTGGGTATAGTAACAAGTTCAGTTTTAACAATGATCATTAGGAGACAAAGCTGGGAGGAAAGCTATTTTCTAAAGCCAAGATAAGTACCACATGAATGGTGGAGGAAGTTCTTGGAATGTAGTATGATGCTGGCTGGGAATCAGAAATGAATTGTGATAAAATGCTCAAGATTGCTCTTGTGAGGGTGTTAACTAGTGTTACAATATGTGTACTGTGTCGTGAAACCATTGTCTCTGTTCAACACTTACTTGATGGGCTGGAATTTGTGAATTCCTTACCTGGACCTGCATGGCGACTGATGCTGAGGGGGACAGTAAGGGCCTTTCCGCACTGTTATAGTGCTATTATTCTACTTTCAACACCCTATGGAATTCTGAGGTTTGTAGTTTACTGAGGCCAAAGAGCTCTCTGGCTGAGAATTCTGAATGCCTCTCCGTAAACGGCAAGATTCCATAGGATGTTGAAGGTGGAATAATAGCACTATAATAGTATACTGCAGAAAGGGCCTAAGTCTTTGAGGGTTCCCATGTGAAAGACCAGCATGTGATCTGTGATTGGTGCTTCATACTAGATAAGATACATGTTAAGGGGATGAAAAGACTATTTATGCCTGGCTGCCTCTGCACGTGTTCTTTTTTGATGATTCTCTTGAGAGCCATTCACATATCTGCTTGCTTCAATCTGTGGATTTCTGCTGGGTGACTTGTGGAGTCTGAGGCCCTTTCGCACCTTACCTTTTCCTGATGTGGGTGCACGGGGATCATGCAAGAAGCCTGTTGCGAGAGGCATTCATGTCCCCTCTGCTTCCCCTCCGCACCAGATCCATGCTGGCTGGAAGGAAGCATAAGGGCTCTGCCTCTTCCTTCCGCAGCACAACCAGGTACTTTCCCAGGCTGTGCTGGGGGATGAAGCATGATGGCTGCATCTCCGGAGGCTCTGCATGCAAGGTAAGTGCTTGTGGGGCCTGGGAGCAACATGCGATCACACATCATTTTTGGCAAGAAACTGAAAATGATATATTGCACGATTGCTGCCTACTGGCCTCGGGATCATCGCACGATTGCGAGAACATCATGTGAAACGGTCCTCGCAATAGCACAACGCTCCAGAGGCCATTTCGCATGAGAAATGGCATGTGAAAAGAGCCTAAATGTTTACATCGGTGATTGGGGCATTATAGGCAGGACATGCAGGGTTGTTTCACATTTGCATCCATTGCTCATGTGTCTGGTTGGTTCTGCCATTTCATTCAGTGCCTCCATTTGTGTCAGGGATAATTTTGGTTCCCTGCCCCCTGCACGTTGGTTTTATGCTTGTGACCATTGTGTCTGGTACAAGTTTCTTTTTCTTTTTCTTTTTTTCTTTTTCTTTCTTTCTTTCTTTCTTTCTTTCTTTTTTTTTTTGGTGTGTTCCTGTTCCCTTTCTCAGGTGGTTGGTCACCTCCCATTCCTGCCTTCTGATTTGGCAAATGCTTTATTTTCTGACACAATATTATAGTTGTTTTGTAGAGGTTGGGTCTGGTGACCTAAGATGGCAGCCATTTTTTTGGAGCCCATCTTGGTGATCTAAGACAGTGGCCATTTTGTTTTAGTCATACAGAGAGGCGGTCATTTTCTTTTGTTTTGGGGGTACTCTATTATAATTTGATTGCTGGACTTTTTTTCCCCTTTCATTTAGTGTCACCTTTGCTGCTTCTGCTGGTTTAATAAACTTAATCCAGTGAATATAGGTTTTTTAAAAAAATGTCTCTTTACCTCAGGTAAAGCAAATCTTTGTTAATTGTCTTCCTTTACCTTGGTCTCACTTGCCTTATGTCACTGGTTGGGTTTCAGTGAGCCAATCCAGATCATTTTATTTCTTGTTAGTCTATACACATTGGGGAGTTGCTTCAGTTGGTGAGTTGTTCTTGGCAAGGCCAAGTCTTATTTTTTCTTCTTGTCTTTTGTATAGATTGTTAAGCATTGATTGTTTATGAGTACGCTGGTGTTCTATGGGTGAATGCTGCATTAGTTTGCCAAACAGACATGCTCATAGTTAGATTTTGGTGGAGTGGGGCTCAACTTCTTGATGTTAGTTCTTTTCTCAGCCTCAGAAGAAAGCAATGGCAAATCTCCTTTGAAGAAATCTTGCCAGGAAAGCCCCATGATAGGTTCACTTTAGGGTTGCCATAAGTTGGAACGAGCTTGAAAGCACACAACAGAAATTATGGCTGCATGGGATAGTTCTTTTCAAAGTATTATACAGGAGAAGGAAGGTTTATTTGCTTCCCAGCACAAATGGAGTCCTAACTAGAGAGTGGAAGAGTTATATTTTGATACTACATCTCTCTGAATCCTGAAGCCATCATTACCAATTGCCATTGCTAGTTGAGGGATTCTGACAGTAGTAGTCCAAAAAAGCTGTTGTTGATTTTTTCCACACAGTGGTCGAAACTGCCATTTTTCAATGTAGCTAAAATGGAGTGCAGAATAAGAATCTCTTTGGAATCAATGCAAATATTTCTCACTTCATTCTGGCTATATCAGACCTGGGGTGGGTGCGATTAGACTCCTAAACACTGGGGTATAAAACACATAAGCTCTTCATCCCCACATGCAACATTTCTGATAAGAAATGTCCCCCACAATGCCTGTTGTAATCAATTTAATCAAAATATGGTATATAGCTGCATGCTGCTTTAGCCTTTAGGCATTTGTTCTTATTCAGTCAAATGTGAGTTCAGTCCTCTTCTCCAACAGTCCAAATGTTACACCTTCATCCTTCCACTGCATGTTATCTTTCCTCCAATGGCTTCTACTGTTTGGTGCTTTTGTTTTGTGATTAGAGATGTGATGGTTGCGGGGGATGGAAAAAATTGGTGAAAAAGAGCTGTTTTTTTTTTCCTGAAACCCTCTTTTCCCCCAGAAAAATAGAAAAAACAAATGATCAAGCATTTCCCTTAGAACTATAATTAAATTGTTTAAGGCAAGACATTCATATATTTACTGTCCCCAGATTATTTCTAAAACCCATGGTAATGACAAAACCTTTATGTAAGACTACATACAAGATCAGATAATTGATTGTTATGCTCTTGGTTTCCTTTTCTCCCCTCCCTTCTTTTTTATGGGAATGAGTGCTTTCTATCTACATGAGACTACAGAGGACTAGAAGAACCAAAATAGTTATCTTTGGTTTGCTCATGCTGATGCATTCTTTTCTTGCTGCATTTTTCCCCTGCTTTTCATACATTGGTCTTCTAGATCTTATACTCAGAGTGGTTTAATGATTTGAGCGGTGGGCTATGGCTCTAGAGACCAGAGATCAAATCTCAGCTCTGCTATGGAAACCCACTAGGTGACCTTGGGCCAGTCACATTCTCTCAGCCTCAGAGGAAAGTAAAAGTCGACCACCTCTGAACAACTCTTGCTAAGAAAAACCTACGATAGGTTCGCCATAAGTTGGAAATGACTTGAAGTCATCCAACAACAATATATTCCACATATCATTACTGCCTGAATAAACTGTAATTTTAATATCCTAGACATTATAATTTTCAGCCACATCAAATTAGATATAACACATCTTTTGTCCTTAAAGTCATAAAGTGTTTTTAAATCTGTAACACGTACTTTTCTCATTCTTTTTCTTGAAATTTTACGTTTAAAAAATCCAGAGTTTTTTTATGACTTCAAAATTTCCATCTTTGTGTATTTGTTTCCAATTATATTTTAGTAATGTAAAATAAATCCTGAGTGCTTTCTTTTGAGAAAGGGTGGTATGCAAATGTGAAAAGGAGAAGGAAATACCAGATCAGGAAAGTTTGAGGACCAGAGCAGGAGAGTTTGAGGAGCAGGTTAGATATTCAGCTACACCCATAAAGGTCTGTAGGCTTTGAAATTGTTTACAACAAGGGGAACAGCTAGCAAAAACCAACAACATGTCAGGTTGGTCACACAAAGTGGCAATCATGGTGCACTAAATTATGTACTGGACAGATTTGTTTCTGAGATGGAATAAAGTACTCAGCAGTCTAGCTATAGCAAAATTATTGGCATCTCTTATACTGCTATAGGAAAATACCTGGAATCTCTTACAGTACTACAGATGAACAGTAAACTTTCAACAACAAAATGTTTTCTACCAGAATCTTCTGTTAGAATTGCAACAAATCCACAGTGCAGGCAATCTGATCATGCCTTGCACAGCCTGTTCCATGAATAAAACTTCAGCAGTCCAAACTACATTGTCCTGGCTGCTAGATTGGGGCTGGTTACAGAGAACACACAACTGCCTTGTTGGAACTTATTGGGCAGAATTCAAATTGCTGGGTTTGACCTTTAAAGCCCCACACAGTTAAGGTCCACAATACCTGAAATATTGCAGTTTCCTGTATAAGCCTGCCCCAATTTGGAGAAAGTCTTTGGGGAAAGTCTTTCTTTCAGCCCCACCACCATCACAGGCAAGTTTAGTGAGGACATGGAAAAAAAGATTTCTCAGTAGCTGCTTCCAATTTGTGGAATTCTTTCCCATGGGAGACTTGTTTGGCCCTTCTCTCTTTTCTTTCCACCAGCAGGTAGAGTTTTTTTTTTTTAAACTCCAATCAGACCTTTGGCCATTTCCGCATGCGGTGAGGGAATCTCTCCCTGCCGCTACTCACCAGATCTTCTGGCGGTCCGGTCCGGTCCGGGGTGAGGAGCAGCAGTGCGTGGTCATAGATCCGCACTGCTCCAGCATCCAAAATGGCGGCTTCAGAGTTGGTTGTGGGCCTTGACCAACCACTGAAGCTCGCCAGCCTAAAGCCCGCCCTCTGCAGATCGCAGGCTCACATTGGTGCGAGCCTGTGGATCTGCATCGGAGAGCAGGCACGCAATGGTGAGAGCCGGCATTTTGAAAGACCGGAAAAATCAGGTCTCTCAAAAACACGCTGCAGGACCACTTGGGGTCATTCCGGACCGGACTGAGGTGCGGATCTACGATAAGTAGTCCGGACCCAGTCCGCTCCGAGGTGCAGATGTCCTCCATGGAGGATGCACTGCACCATTTTACTTACCCCGTGCGGAAATGGCCTTTGGCCTATAATTTATTTGACAGAAGGAACTTTTAATGGGACTTTGTTATTATCTTTCATATCATGTTTTAAATCTGTTTTAAACTGTTTCAACTTTAAGTTTATAATATCCCAGCAAGTTGTAAAGAGCTGTGCTATGTGTCCTTCATGTATCCGTGATCAATCTATGATTTTCTATTTAGAAATCACAACTTTAGGCCTTTTGCTACGCTGTTGAAACATTTTATTATAAATCAGAGCAACAGGGGTTTTTTTAAACTCATCCTATGCACTTCCTATAAAACATGTTTAATATTACAGTGCAACAAACAGTGGGGAGGAAGGAAAAAAGAGAGAAAATATTTTAAAGTAGAAGGAAGGAAGGAAGTCGCTGATGTAAACAAGAGAAGAAATATTGTATGTGAGATGTAACAATCTCCTCTCATTTTCTTCCCACTGTGAAAATGCATCAAAATGATGGCTGCTAATAGTCCTTTGAATACAAATTCACATCCTAGCCCTACGTGATCTGCAGACGATCCTGTTTAAGCCCCTATAAATGCTTATTCATAGAGCCCAGCTTTCTTGATTAGCTATACACCCACTGAGCAAAACCTAGCTAAACCAGATTCAGCTTAGCCTCCCCATCTGCTTTCCAAATAAAGCCTTAGTGAATCTGTTTTAACCACTCATGAGTGCAATTTCTTTAGCATTTGTACCTGCTGCTGAACTTCTCACACAGGTATGTTGATATCAATGATGCAAATGTCTCTTGGACAGTTTCTCTGACAGAGGGTGGTCTTTTAATGTAGAACTGTGGCAGGCTATGTGTGCTCTACACATCTGGATCTCTGAATGCCTTGGTCATGTTCTCTTATATTTCAAGATGGATTTCAGTGGTCTTGGGGCCACAGCTATATGTGAATTGTTAGGAATAAGAGATTCACTGGGTGATCACTACTCTAAGTAACCCTGCAAAAAATGGCTGTGTTTGCAATCAGGTGGCAATTGCATAATCCACTGGCTTCACGGATGGCTTTCTCAAATATGGTCAGAGAACTGTCTTTTTAAAGGTGAACCATTCATATCTCCCTCTGTTTCCATGCCAGTCTTGAGGGTTGGATGCTTTTCATTCCTTACCTGAATTCTGCAAAATTCTGTGACTATGAGAAGAAAACATCTTCAATGTTCTTCTTAGTTCACCATTCTCTGAGTTGAGCTATGCCATTGTTTTCGGCCTGATATATCAGGCCTTTGATTTAAGCATGGCCCCAATAGGTTCTAGGCTTTACTACAGACATTAATGGGAGGAACAACCTACCTTAGGTGGAAAAATATGTTAGCCTTGATCTGCCATTTACGGTTGCTCTAGTGGGCAGTGGGGTAGGGTGGGGTAATTCTTATTATCATGACCTTATTCATTTTAATAGCATATCTAGCTCCTAGCTTTTACTCTGCATTCAATCATTGTTCTAAGTTTATTCTTCCCTGCACACTTGTTTTCTACAATATATGTGCCAATAACAATTATTTTAGACTGGCTTGTTGTTTTCTGACCTTTACAAAGGCCATATTCCATGATTTATTTGTTTCTGCTGTGTATGCTCAGATGTTGTTTTGCTGGGCAAAGAATGTGGTCCTATTCTTGGTTTGTTAATTCATATTTTTCCTCCCTAAATCAAAACTCATCAAGGAAATATTGACATTTTTTGCTTCACCGGAGATTAGTAAATGTTACTTGAAGAGATCCTTTCTGTGACATATCCACCCGAAAGGCTACAGGATATACTCAGTCCATCTCAATATGGATTAAAAACTCTCAAACACTGGCAAACAAAATGGGTTCTAGTGCACAGTATCAATGCAACAACAAAATGTCATTCAAGGGCACATGATACAGGACCTATATTAAAGGTAAGCATAGAATCATAGAGTTGGAAGAGACCCGAGGGGCCATCCAGTCCAACCCCCTGCTATGGAGGAACCCACATCAAAGCACTTCCAACAGATGGCCATCCAGCCCCTGTTTAAAAACCTCCAAAGAAGGAGACTCCACCACACTCCAAGGCAGCATATTCTGCTGCCAGTCAGCTCTGACCGTCAGGAAGTTGTTCCTGAGGTTCAGGTGGAATCTCCTTTCCTGCAGCTTGAATCCATTGCTCCTTGTCCTAGTGTCTGGAGCAGAGGAAAACAAGCCTGCTCCCTCCTCAGCATGACATCCCTTCAAATATTTAAACACGGATATCATGACCCCTCTTAACCTTCTCTTCTGCAGACTAAATATCCTCAGCTCCCTAAGCTGCCCCTTATAGGGCATGGTTTCCAGACCCTTCACCATTTTGGTCGCCCTCCTCTGGTCACACTCTAGCTTCTGGAATTGAGGTGCCCAGAACTGGACACAGTATTCCAATTGAGGTCTAACCAACGAAGAATAGAGTGGTACCATTACCTCCCTGGATCTAGACACCATACTGCTATTGATGCAATCAAGAATTGTGTTGACTTTCTTGGCTGTTGCATCACACTGATGACTCATGTTCAGCTTGTGAAAGGGACTCCTAGATCCCTTTCACACATACTGTTATCCAGCCACATATTCCCCCATCCTATATTTGTGCATTCCATTTTCTTCTGCCTAAGTGTAGGACCTTAAATTTCTCTGTGTTGAAATTCATTTTGTTAGCTTTAGCCCAGCTCTCCAACCTGTCAAGGTTATTTTGAATTTTGATCTTGTCCTCTGGCATATTAGCAACCCCTCCCAATTTGGCGTCATCTGCAAATTTGATCAGCATGCCCTCTACTCCTTCATTCAAGTCATTGATGAAGATGTTGAATAGCACTGGTCCCAAGACAGAACCCTGTGGCACCCCACTAGTCACTTCTCTCCAGGATGAAAAGCAACAGGTCTACATTTATTCAGTGATTTTATTGGAAGCTATTGGGGAACCCTGTCTTTGCTGCCATTAGTGTAATAATGGAGGAAATTTGACATGTAAGTGGAATAAATTATATGTAACCCTTCCCTGAAATATCACAGGAACTTACATATGGCTTCCAATTGGACTCTAGTTTTACATACAGGGGCTGGTGTCACTCCCAGAAAGTCTTGCGGACAAAAGAATGCAGCTTTACAACACCAGTTCTGTGGAGTGTCCTCAACAGAAATGAACCATGCACTTTCAAATGATTATGCTGGTCAAGTTGCCAGCTAAGGATTCATTTGTAGTGTGTCCGTACGTGGTGTGTATGAGAGAGAGAGAGAAAGAGAGAGAGGGGGGTCAGAGGGAGGGAAAGAGAGAAATGAATAGACCTGAAGGATTTTCACAAGATGGCAAAACATAAGATAGATAAAAGGACAGTTCACCACATCCCTAGGAAGGTGTCCAAGTTTTGATCAACACAAAATTCAGAAATATGAGATTCTGTTTAAAATGGGAGGGCAGAATTCAACCCATAGGCTGCATGTAGCCCCTGAAATAATTTGTTCATTTATAGTATTTCTGAATCGCCTTCCAGCTCACCAATTAAAACAATACAAAGAAAAAACAATTTTGAAAACACATTAAAATACTCTTTAAAAACCTTCTAAAAAGAATCTTAAAATAATGCTACAATCTAGTTTTAAAATAATTAGAACAGGAATTTCAATCACTGAATGTCATGTGGAACAGCACTGTTTTGGCTGTCCGCTCGAAGTTTAAAAGAGATGGGGCCAGCTAAATCCTCCTTGCGTAGGAAGTTCAAAAGCTGAGGCAGTGCTACAGGAAAAAAAAAAACTCTTATGTGGGCCACCAACCTAACTTCACAAGGTGTTGAGATACTCAACAGGGCCTCCTCGGAAGATTTCAAATTTCTGGCAGGTTCCATTGTGGGTGATGTGGAGTCCAGGAAGCCCCAAAGGGTTTTTCTCCTGGCATTTCCCCTCAAAAATGGGAGAACTGCATTCCGACATGAAGTCAATCTCCTCTAAAACAAGCTTTCCTTCCTTTTTACACAAACAGGCAGACTTAGATTTAAAAGAAAATTCAGAATCTCTTTTTCCAAACTGGATCTTTTTTTTCATTCTGAAGTATCCATCCAATTATTTTTGATTTTAAAGTGTGTGTGTGTGTGTGTGTGTGTGTGCGAGAGAGAGAGAGAGAGAGAGAGAGAGAGAGAGAGAGAGAGAGAGAGAGAGGAGTTTGTATCCCTTGGGGGTTCCTGAGTGGGGAAAGAAAAAAAAGAACCCAAACTTGTCCTCTCCTACTCTGAGGAATGTAAAGGGGCATTTCTGAATATTATTCGTGCTGAGCATTGAGAAGAGTCAGATTCAAGAGAACCTGTGTTGAAATTCTTGTTCAGCTATAAAGTTCACTAGATGACCTTGAGTGAATCACTCATTCTCAGACCAGTCTTCTTTACAAGCTTTTCAAAATGAAAAGGTGGAGGAGGGAGCAGGAGAGTAAATACAGTGCCCTGATATTTTTTGGAGAAGAGGAAAATCAAAACATAGGTAAGACGTATGTTAAATAACTACAAATTATGGCAACCCTAGTTTTCTCAGAAAGATTAATTCAGAGGAGGTTGCCATTGCCTTCCTCTTAGGGTTAAACAGCACAACTTACCAAGATCACCCAGTGGGTTTCTTTGTCAGGGCAGGATTTTAAACCCTGGTCTCCTGAATCTTAGTCCAATACTCAGACTATTGCATCATGATGGTTCCCACAAACAATAATTAGGTATTACAAAATATGATCCATACAAACAAATGTAAGCATCTAATTATATAAAGGAAATTGCCTCTTCCAAATTTATCCTTTGACTTCATTTTCGTAGGGAATTACTACTGGTAATTTATTCTACCTTTTATTCTTCTTAAGCACACATCTTCAATCACACATGCAGAATATGTGAATGGGGATCTAAATACGTACACTCAACCAATACAGAGGTACCAGGACCCTTTGTATAATTCTGACATGATGTTCAGAATTATGCACTACAGAAGATCACAGTGCAGAAATTAGCTCTTATTAAGTATGACATACATACACTTTAATTTATCACAAATGTTTACCAAAAGGGAATGTGTATTAGCATACCATTTGCAGTACTGGACTGCTAGCTATTCCTAATTTTGATAGCACATTACATTATGGAGGTGGGAATTAGGTTATGCCAATCTAGGACAGGGACAGTACTGGGACAATGATGAGGTGGTTTTTGGAGACCAAGGCCCAATAGAAAAAACACAAATTTCAGTGACAATAGGTTGGCCACTTAAGAAGCAGAATGGAAGATTCTCAGTAATAATAGGAGAGGAAACTATAGTGAGAGTGGGTGCAATGGCCTGTTTTAGATGAGGCGGGATGGAAAGAAAGATCACAATTAAGTGATAACTTGCAATATGGAAATTTCAGTTGTATCTCACAACCAGATACAAAATGAAGGTGGCATGAAGCAAGAAGCTGTGCAAGTCTGGTTAGAATAATCTAATCACAGGCTACAGAATGGTATTAGGGAGCTATGTTGTATAATAAATCTTTACTGGCTTTATTTTCTACAACTATGTTTGATCGTTTTCATTAAGAATTGATAAGCAGAACTTGTCATGCTTTACCATAGTGAACCCACGGATGAACACGGATACTTGGCAATTATAGTGATCCCCTTAAGGCTGCAGTACTAGATCCAGGGAGGCATGGTGGGGGTAAAAGGGCAAAGCCAGTAGCCGAAGGGTTGGAACTGTGAGGCCAACCTGGATAGGGATTCCATCACAGGTTGGAAAAAAATGCAGGTGAGGTAACAAAAATTTGAAAGACCATAGTTATAAGCTGTATAGCTTGGCTTCACAGATGTCTGTCCACTGATGCAGAATTGTCTGAATGGGAACTAACACACACTCTGGGTGAGAGAACTTTAGGACTGGATTATACCTTTTCCCAAGGCTTTAGACTGGTCAGTTTAGATCAATCTCATAGGTACAAGACTAAGGGCTGCCAGATTTCCTGAAGTTAGGAAGATAATTATACCTATTGAGAATTCCTGTTTCTGTGAAAGCTGGCCCTAGATTTCTTTGCAGTAGAAGACATGTAGACCATGAGATAACATTACCATAAAAGTAAGGAGAAAGAGTTTACATTACAATAAAAGTAGAGATTCTTTTGCTGCTAGCTGCCATAAAGGTCTTGCTTGTGAATATTCAAGATGAATTAGGCATATTAGACTAGGTGCATATAAGACACCAACAAAGTACATGTGTAAAAAGCCATAATGGCTAATCACCTCAGTAACAACCTCTTGAGTAAAATTGTGGCTGGCCATATGTTCACTCAATTCTCTAACTTTTCATGTTCATGTTCTTACAATATGAAAATTTCAACAGATCTTTAGAAGACAGACAGATGCCTTGGGGGGAAAAATGATAATGTGACATTAATGACAGATGACACAAGCTATTTGACCCACAAGCAAACTCAAAACCACTCATTATGGGGCTCTTGAAGCTATTTCTCTCCCATACAGCCTTTCGTATTGCCTCATAAAAAAATAGAGCCCAGAAACAGAGAGGTGGAAATTCACATCTATACAAAACATATTCACTTTTACATTTCTCTCTTGCTTTCTTACTTCTTTGGAGTTCAATGATATCATAACAGGTTTTTTTAAAAAAGTTTAGTTTGAGAGATACCATTTTGTAAATAAAACAATATTTAGACAAAACCTTAAACTGGGCTTTCTGATCCTAAAACAGTTAAGACAATTTTCTCTCCCCTCCTTCTAAAATCACAGGTTTAGAAAGCTGGCCAGCAAGCTAAGGGCAGGGGGGAATTGTCTGTCTTAATACATAGCAAGAGCGATGCTGGCTTAGGTAAAGATCCATGTATTCCAACATTAAAGAGACACAACAACCAATAAATTGCCCTGGGATGACTGCAACGGAAATATAAGTGCAAGTATCAGAAGTTTATGCCTCTTGTTCTGAAGGTGATATGTAGCCATTTTATCCAAAAGGCACTGATGATCTGAAACTCTATGAATGTATCCAATCTTCATCAAGAACAGAACAGCAACTATAAATTCCTCACTGTGCTCCACCCTCCCAACATGCCATAGGGACAGGAGAAGCACAGGACCACAATGACAGTTTTGCACAACATTGTTTTGCTCCTGTCCTTATCCCGTCCCCAGGAGGCACAATGATGGAATAAATTATTGATGGGTTTTCCCCATCGTGACTTGTGATTACACTGCCATTCTGCAGTTACCTGGTGTGCAGAAGATCCGGAAGCACAATGACTGTGCTTTCTGCCCCAACTCAGCCTGAGATAGTACTCACCTGTGCTGCAGAAGGAAGTGGTAGGTGTGATAACTGAAGCTCCTGTCAGAGCTGCTGATGACGAGCAGCAGCTGTTGGTCCCTGTGGCTCTGGCTGGAAATGAGTCCTGCAGCTCAAGAGCTCCCCCTGCTGCCATGGACCAAGCAGGCTTGGATGTTCCTCTGCCTGCTCCTTTAGGGCAACAGGGATCCGATTCTGAAGATAGTTGGGAGCCTGTGCCAACCAGCCCACAAACAAGGCGGAGACTCAAGAGAGCTGAGCAAAGGGAGGCTTCCTTGATTAAGTTCAAGAAGCAGTGACTAGCCACACTTGTGTCTTGGGCTATATAACTGCCTGCCTGGAAGCTTTCCTTTGCTTGTGGCAAACTTCTTTCAAGCCATCCTCTTGCCTGTTCCTTGCTCCCAGCACCCTGTTTCTGCTACCTTGAATTGATCTCTGGACTCTTGACCCTTGGCTTTTGGAACTCTGACTAAGGCTTTTGCTTGATGCTCTGGTAAATGAACTCCCTTGTGTAAAGTGCTTGCTTATCTCCTCCCGGCTGGACTTTGCTGGCTGTCACACTCCCTTCTCTGAGCTGGCTTGCTGCCCAGGTCTCTGACCTTGACAGTCGGGCCATTGTGCTTCCTGGATGCCAAAGGCAGCCAGTGTAGATGAGAGCATTGCTGTCACACTACCCTCCCAGCAGAACCACTGCCGGGATCCTCACAGGATGCTGCTGGGAACAGGTAAAGTGTGAAAAGGGCCTTTGTCCAGAAACAACTAAGTGCACTGTCACTTAGTGATAAAGCTACACAATGAGCCAATCCAAGCCTTGTCAGACAACTTGTTGTTCTATAGTTAATCAGATCTTAAGATGAATGTGACTTCCTTAGCCTCATTTATCATAATCTTGTAGCTTCTAGGGGTTGCTTCTAAGCTGGCTAGCCAAAGAGAATATTTGTTGTATCGTAGGTAGATGTTGGTAATTTGCTGAATCATCACAATAAGGTTCTTTTTCCTGAACAATGTCATGCTAGTCTGTATTTGAACCCCTTTTCCCAACTTGCCCTTGAATCTGTGATTCCCCCCCTCCCCAGTTAAACTGCATGGCTGTGTTTAACTCCTTCTCTCAGTTTTGTCTGTCTTTTGCATCTTTCTGCTGAATTGCCCTGGAATTCCATCACATTTAGGGCCTATTCATACATGCATATTCATCAGTTGATGCTTACGATGTTTGGAGTGGACTAGCTTGAGAGAATTGGCCATTGTGTATACAAAACATATATATTTTAAGAGACAACACACTCATAGTACTTCACAACACTTCCAATGGAAGACCTTGAAGAATTCCATTCACTGAATCCAAGTTACAGTATTAACAGAGAGGCCAGAACAACAACAAAAGCAAAGCAAAACAAAACACAACAACCTTCTCCACTTAGGTTCTCTGTATTGTAATTTTATAACTATCTATGATTTCCTCACTTAGCCATTTTATTTCTAAATCAAAGTGCCCAAATAGTTCAGCTTTCTGTCTGTCCCCAAATAGAGAAGATAATATGTTCCCTTGTTAATTTTTATCTCCTCTACCTTGGCAATATCCATATTATTTTTATATTATTATTACTAGTAGTAGTGTAGATGCCATAATTTTCCATAGCTGCACCACAGCCTGGTAGAATACCACTTTTATAAAACTTCGTGGGTAGAGAGAGAAGAATGCTCATCTCAGATTAGGGACAGCAATAAATTATACAAGAATTAAAATTTATTTATTATGTTGTTCCTTGAAAGAAGCTGATTCAAGGGTTAGGGGACTATAGTGGATATGAAAAATGTTCACAGGGACCTATTGTCACAAACCATTCCCATAACCTTACAGCAGAACCTGAAATGGAGATGAAAGTGTCACCTTGCACATAGAAGAGTCAACACTTCAGTTACACCTCACTGAACCTTTGGTTTACCCAACGTGCTATTCCAAGAGGTAAGTACAGCTGAGAGCTAATAAGCTTCACATCCTTATAGTGAAAATTAGTAGGGTTTAGCTGCCATTTTCTGCGTAAAGGTGTGATAGACAGAGGGAGTATCTTGCTGTATCTATTTCTCCTCATAGGAACTTTCTTTGTTTGGGCAAACATAAATCCCCTATTTTATAGCCAGGTATTTTGCTTCTTCCCTCCAGCTTGGAATGAACCTGTAACAACTAGGGAACATGTGGAGCTTCATGAGGGATATCCAGTCATGATCTGGACCCTGTTACATTAGAAGGAGTGGAAGATAAGCTTTTCTTTGCTGTAGTTCATCATCTGCAGCTATTATATCAAATAACATCTCGTTTTACATCAGTGGCTTATGCTTCTCTTGGCAACATATGAATCTTGGGGCTTGGATTGAATCTAGCCCAAGTTCAGAACAGTGATATATGATCTGTGGCCTCTAAAATAAAATAAAATAAAGTACTTCAGAGAAATGCTTTCAGGCTATGGAAGCTCTGACCTCAATACATTTATTTCCAACATACAGGATGGACATACCCTTGGAATCAAGGTCACAGATGGTTACAAAGTCACAAATGGTTCATGTAGCAATTAACAATTCTCCAACATAGATTTCCTTGACTAACTTTTTTTAAGGAAAATAATGGAGGATGCACTCAACACCAAGAAAACCAGGTCTGTTGTTTGCCTTGTTAGTGGCCATATACCTCCATGCTTTGATATGGTCTAATTGGCAAAAAATATTAATTGGTAGATATGTTTAATTGGCATAAAATATAGATTATACACACTTATGACTGAAAGGATGTGTGGAAAAGGGAAACTGGCAAGATACCAGGCCAAAAGTTAACCTCAGCATGGCCAAGTCATAGGTTCACTGAACAATTAGCCGAGAACACCTGACTTCATGGCTTTAAGCTAATTGTCTCAATGAAAACAATAGGCAAGCTGCCCAGGTCAGGCAAGCACCCCTGCTGCATGTATTTCCTACCAAAGCCTTCCCCAGTCACATTACCCAACGAAAACATTGAAACCTTACCCAACCAAGACATTGAAACAATCAGTACATTCCAGACCTCTTTTGTTTACTCTACCAGAAAGCAATTAACTCACACCCCTTAAGGGAGGGACATAGAGTATAAAAATCCTCAGTTTTGAGCAACTACTTGCAGTTCACCAGTTGCTGTATGTCTCTCTGCCACTTTGATTCCTGGCTATGTACTGCCCTTAGATACACAATTCTAAGCCATATTGCTGCTTCTTCACTACTCTTCTGGAATGGTAATTATAACCCCAAAACCTCAGCCTCATTATCCATAATTTTTCTTTCATTTATCCTTTGGTTAGTTCTTGTGTGAGTGTGTGACTGTTTGTATTTTGTGTACATGCATGAGTGAATTCTGCTTGATAAAACAAAATTTTAGTTTACTTTTGAATCTCTGACTGGTTCTTTCCTGTGTGGTCCCATAAACATAGGTGGAATGATCTCATTACCCCACCCTTTCTGGCCTCCTAACTTTGAGCTAATTTATTCCCCTTTGTCGCATGGATATACTGGCATCACAGGTGGACTCCTGAGTCACCCATGTTTTAGGGTAACAGCCTCAGTCCTCAAGCTGCTTGCATCATCCCCCTATGTCCAATTATTCCCTCCTTCTTATCTTGGACAGTGAAAAGGCAGAGGTACTAGTGATAGAATCAGGAATGTCAAATCTTGATTTTTTCCAAGTTCTAACAGGTGTTGTAAACTATGAAACAGGTGTTTTTTTTCTTTTTGTCCCATAGCTTCAGGATAGTCAGGAATTCCACCCTGGCTGCAACAATGATGGGAAACTGTGCAATTTTTCCATGTCCAGCCCATGGAAACCATACAGGTCCTGAGAATTGTGGAATATTCCCTGAAAATCTTATAGCTTTCAACATGGAAAGGAAATTGTGCAGCATTCAAATTTTATTTCTTTAAAAAAATGTTTCCAGGCAGCTACATATGTGCTCTGTGCAAGACTGCCATTTTGTTTTCATAGAGAATAGGAATTAGTGTATCAAATAAACCTTTAAAATTATGGGAGGGCTACCCAGCTTATAGCCTTTTCAGTTGAGGTCGTAGTGAATGAATAATGAGATTAAATCTCAACAATGTTCTCTCATCCCATTAACTCCTTATATTAAATGGCTCACTTGGAGTTCTCCATTAAGCAAATTAATAAATAATGAATTAATAAGTAAAGCGTTACTCTTAATAGTTTATTTTCAAGCTATGGAATATGCATTCTGGTAAACATGATGACATGGGTATTGTATACTTGATAAGTTCTTATTGAAATGTGGCTGAAACAGCATGCCCTTCCTGCCTTTTCCTAGTCAGGACTATGCGTCAAAATGTTTTATTAGTCCAGGGCACCACCAAGCCTCTCATATTTTAGAGAATCCAACTACACTGGATTGGGCTGATTTACTCCTATTCTTCTGGTTTTTTGACTTGTCCAAATTAAATGTTTTCTACATTCCACATGCAAGATACGTATAACCTTCTGAAGTTCTGAAGCAAGCTCAGCTTACAATATCTCCTGAACAAAAGGGAGATGAAAAAGCCATCTTTTGGATGAATAGGAAACAGCATGCACTTACACTTCCTGTCCACTCCTCATGCATTTACTCAAGATTCTTTTCCTCTTCTATATGCATGTCACATCAGTAGCCACCTTCACTATCTTAAGTCTTCTGTTCTTGATTAGAGCCCATGTTCACCAGTCACATCACCTTGTCCATAGCTGTAAAATACGTTTAGACACTTTTAAGAAAAATTGTATGCCATCCAACACATTTAGATTGAGAGAACCACCATTTGTCTCCTGGGTGACTTGTGCTGTCAATCCTTCCTTTGGAGAGATGTGACATATCTGTCAGGAACATGCATAATCGGCACAGAGAGCATGAAACAGGGTACCATTTTAGGCACATAAATTACTTAAGTTGAGTTAATCATTTACATGCTGACAATTTGAATCCTTAACTGAACTAGGATGACTTTGGTGTTCTACTAACACATAAAATAAACCTCAACAGGGAAAAAAAATATAGTGAATGAAAAATTCAAAGGACATATTACTTGATGGAAATCAGAAATACAAATAAAACAAGAAATATTATAAAAGGAATATATCCTATTGAATTTAATGGGGCATGTCTCATTGGACTTAATGGGGCTTACTTATGTGTAGGCATGTATAGGATTGCACTATTAGGCTATGTTTCTATACACTCACTTGAGAGTAAACCTCGTTGAACTCAGTGAAACTTACTTCTTAGCAAACATGCATAAAATTGCACATTGTGCTAAGTGTGAGATATGGCTGAAATATATTGGAAAAAACCCTGATGATCCTTAGGTTGTTCTAGAAGGAGATAGCCAGAACCTCTTTCATCCAATGATCCCTGTGGGGAGGACAGCCAGGTAGCAGCCGACTGTGTCTCTGAAACTGGATGCACAAAGTAGAAGACAGCACAGAGAGGAAGACCTGTTTCCACAACTCCTGAAAGTCCTCCAAAAGTCTCGGGTATAGTTTTTTGTGTCTGTACTACTGGCTGCAGAAACACAGTTGGAAACTCTCTGGTCGTGTTTGCCCTTCTACCCATGATGAAGAATGCTAGGTTGCAATAGGTACACGTGGCCACCTTTTGAGGGTGTTTAGAGACATCAACAGATATAGATTTGTGTTAACTGGGGTAGGATATATGGATCATACTACTTTCTACTTCCATAGCTTCATTGGGCACAATTCAAAGTGCTGATTATGACCCGTAAAGCTCTGCATAGTAGGAATTGAGGCTGAGAGACTATATAGAATCATAGAATTGGAAGAGACCCCAGAAGCCATCGAGTCCAACCCCCTGCTATGAAGAAACAGCCATCAAAGCATTCCCAACAGATGGCCATCCCACCTCTGCTTAAAAACCTCCAAAGAAGGAGACTCTACAACACTCCAAGGCAGCATATTCCACTGCCCAACAGCTCTGACCGTCAGGAAGTTCTTTCTGAGGTTCAAGTGGAATCTCCATTCCTGCAGCTTGAATCCATTACTCCTTGTCCTAGTGTCTGGAGCAGCAGAGAACAAGCCTGCTCCCTCCTCAACATGACATCTCTTCAAATATTTAAACATGGCTATCATGTCTTCTCTTAACCTTCTCATCTACAGACTAGATATACCCAGCTCCATAAGCCGTTCTTCATAGGGCATGGCTTCCAGTCCCTTCACCATTTTGGTTGCCCTCCTCTGGACATGTTCCAGCTTGCCAATATCCTTCTTGAATTGAGGTGCCCAGAGCTGGACACAGTATTCCAAATGAGGCCTAACCAATGCAGAATAGAGTGGTACCATTACCTCCCTCTATCTAGACACCATACTCCTATTGATGCAACCAAGAATTGTGTTGGCTTTCTTGGCTGCTGCATAACACTGCTGCCTCATGTCCAGCTTGTGATCTACCAAGAATCCTAGATCCCTTTCACACGTACTGCTATCCAGCCACATATTCCCCCATCCTATATTTGTGCATTCCATTTTTTCTGCCTAAGTGCAGGATCTTACATCTCTCTGTGTTGAAATTAATTTTGTTAGCTTTGGTACAGCTCTCCAATCTGTCCAAGTCATTTTGAATTTTGATCCTGTCCTCTAGGGTATTAGCAACCCCTCCCAATTTGGTGTCATCTGCAAATTTGGTCAGCATGCCCTCTATTCCTTCATCCAAGTCATTGATGTTGAATAGCACTGGTCCCAAGACAGAACCCTGCAGCACCCCACTAGTCACTTCTCTGTAGGATGAAAAGCAGCCATTGGTGCTCACCCTTTGGGTTCGGTCAGTCAACCAATTACAAATGCACCTAACAGTAGCCCTGTCCGTCCTGCATTTTACTAGCTTCTTTGCAAGAATGTCATGGGGAACTTTGTCAAAGGCCTTACTAAAGTCAAGATATGCTATGTCTACAGCATTCCCTTCATCTATCAAGCTTGTAACCCTATCATGAAAAGAGATAAGATTAGTCTGGCATGATTTATTTTTGAGAAATCCATGCTGGCTTTTAGTGATTATGGCATTGCTTTCTAAGTAATTACAAACTGACTGTTTAATAATCTGCTCTAGGATCTTTCCTCGAATTGATGTCAGGCTGACTTGGTGATAATTATTTGGGTCCTCCTTTTGCCCCTTCTTGAAGATGGGGATGACATTTGCGCTCCTCCAGTCTGCTGGGACTTCTCCTGTTCTCCAAGAGTTCTGAAAGATTATTGCAGGTGGTTCAGAAATGACTTCTGCTAGTTCTTTTAATATCCTTGAATGTAATTCATCTGACCCTGGAGACTTGAATTCATCTAGTTTAGCCAGATATTCCTGTACTACTTCTCTACTTATTCTGTGCTGCATTTCCCTCACTTCCTCTCCTGCTCCTCACGCCCCAGGTTGGGTACTTCTATCCTTTTTGGGGAAAACTGAGGCAAAGAAGCTATTGAGTAGTTCTGCCTTCTCCCCCCCCCCCATTATTAATTGGTCACCTTCTCCACACAGTGACCCTATCATTTCCTTGTTTTTCCTTTTGTGCGGATATGTCTAAAAAAAGCCCTTTTTATTGTTTTTGATGTCTCTGGCAAGCCTGAGTTCATTCTTCACTTTAGCTTTTCTGATCTTCTCCCTACATCTCCTGGCTATTTGCTTGAATTCCTCTTTGGTGGTTTCACTATTCTTCCATTTCCTGTAAATGTTTCTTTTAACACTTAGCTCAGCTGAGAGTTTTTCAGTCAACCATTCCAGTTTCTTTAGACATCTGCCATGTTTTCCTCCTTACTGGCACAGTTTTCAGTTGTGCCTTCAGTATCTCACTTTTAAGAAACTCCCATCCATCATGAACTCCTTTCTCTTTTAGTATTCTTGACCATGGGATTTCAGCAAGGAACTCCCTAAGTTTAGAGAAATCAGCTTTCTTAAAGTTTAGGATGCATGTCTGGCTACACTTGGCTTCTCCTTCCCACTGAAGGACAAACTCCAAAGGAGCATGGTCACTCCCTCTTAAGGATCCCACCACCTCCACCTCATCAATTAGGTCATCCCTGTTGGTCAGGATCAGATCTAAAATAGCCAATCCCCTTGTCGCCTCTTCCACCTTCTGGACCATTAAATTGTCTGCAAGGCAAACGAGGAACCTGTTGGACCTTGCGGTCTTTGCAGAATTTGACTGCCAACAAATATTAGGATAATTGAAATCTCCCATTAACATGGCATCTCTCCCCTGAGATCCCCAGGAGAGGCCCTTCTCTCACTCCCACCACCTACACAGGCACAGGTGGTCAGGATCTGAGACAGAGTATTATTGGGGACTTCCTCTAGGCTAGAATGGACCCTTCCTTATTGTTCTTCCATCAGCAGGCTTTTTAAAAAAAAATCCAACAGGCATTTACAGCTGAAGGTTTTAAAGAAACAGCTTTAGAGCATATTGTATTGTTTTCATTGAACTGTCTTTTTTTCCCCAAACATTTTTATACTTTTTAAGTGTGTATTTTAAACTGTTTTAGTATTGTGAATAGTTTAATTCTATTTTAATTGTGTGTGTGTGTGTGTGTGTGTGTGTGTGTTTAGCTACCTTGTGCTGTATTTAAATCATAAACCTCTTTAAGTACCAATTTTGGATAAAAAACAGGCTATAAAGATGGTGATGATGATGATGATGATGACAATGATGATGATTCATTCATTCCCAGAGGAGAGAGCAGAGGGTGAGTCTGTGAAGACATCCTTGACCAGGTGTTGTTTACAGGCTTGTGGGGCTGTGCTTGCTTGTTTGTCTGTTTGTTTGCTTGTTTTTTTTAGGTCTCCTTGTGCTGGCCATGTGCTCTCCCTGAGCACACGGTCTGACTAACGAGGGGGAGGAGCCAGCTAGGGGGGAGGAGTCTTATTAGGAGCTCCCAACGGCCCTCTAGCTCATTCCCAGAGGAGAGAGCAGAGGGTGAGCTGGGTCTGTGAAGACATCCTTGACCAGGTGTTGTTTACAGGCTTGTGGGGCTGTGCTTGCTTGTTTGTCTGTTCATTGTTCCCATACAGCAGCAAAGGCGTTGTTGGTCTTGAGAATTTAATTCAAAACCAATTTTTACTTGCAACTGACCTTTGCTAGCCAATATCCAGTATGGGGGAAGTCATGCCAATTTAGGGGCCCTCTCTTAGGGTTACTTTAGGGTGTAACAGCAGAAATCACTGAGAAGCTGTCCTGTGTCCTCACCAACAAGCTATGATTGTGGTGGGACTAAAGGCCCTGCCTTGTGGATCTCAAAACTCTTGCAGGTTCATATAGAGAGATGCAGTCTTTCGGATTTTGAAGACCTAAGCCATATTAGTGAATCAACATAGTGTAGTGAATTGACTATTATAAGTATTTAATAGAAATTATAGAAGCTTACTGAAATTCCATTATGGACTTACATCTTCATAAGTAGCCTCATGTCTGCAGAAATTAAAATTGTGCAGTTACATAATGTCCGTATGCAGTAGAGAGCTGTTGTTATGTTACTGTGTAGCAAAGCCAGCAAAGTGTCCAATGTGCATCAGTCCCCAATGTGCATAGATGTGCAATGCACATCAGTACACAATGTACCCTTATGCACACGGTTCACCAATGCACATCACACAGTGCATTGATGCACAACATGCACTTATATGCTTTGTGAACTGATGCACTTTGAGCACTGAGGCATATGCACACCAATGTATGTTAGCCACTCTTGTCAGCATCCTGTTATGTATCCTCACAATTCAGTAAATGGGTTTCTTAATGTCTGCTTTTTAATTAAGTATGTAGGAAACTATGTAATATAACAGGTCATATGCGATCCCAGAGACTATTTTTATTTATACACACTTATTTTCTCTCAAACATGTGGCTTATTATCTTCCAGGATGTCAGCAGTATTTTCTTGTCTACAATTTGTCAGTTCCAAAATACTTCTTACCCTCTGCCATCTCTCAGCTTTTCACCATGATCTGTTTCATAAGCTAGAATGTACTTCCAATTGATATTTTTAGTTTTGAAACTTACACTCTTTTCTCTCATTTATCTCTGACAAATGTGGCATGAGTTGAAACCTCTTGCTCCCTGACAAGAAGGTCTTATTTCCAAATCAAAAGGCTACATTTAGCACACTGATGAAATCCACCCGGTACCATTAGATTGTCCTTATTCATGAAGTGGTAACATAAGACTACAGTCTAAGCCCTTTGTTCCCCACTGGTAACTCTCCCTTTTGCAGTTGAAGGTCACTGTTTCTTACATTTTATTAAAAAAAAAAAAAAAAGTTCTCTCTGTTCAAAATCCTTGCCCTTTTCTGGCTTTAGTCCAGATTCCTGTCTTAAATGCAGGAAGAAAAGGAGTTAGAGCCATATGTTTTCTTGACCCTTTGGTAGAAATGAAATCTTTAAAACTTCAAGCTATCACTGTCATTTTGGAAGACCAGAGAGATTGTCACTTTTTTCTCAACTACCCGTGCAAGTCACACTGCTTTGTAGCTCTGCAGTGTTGACATTTCTCACGTTGCCAATATTGACTCCAGCAAAATCTCTTGACAGATCACTAAAAATCATGTTGTGAAATATATTGGCAGCCTAAGTAGGTTCTTTCTTTTTCACTTGAATAGACTTTTCAGTAGTAGTAACTCAATCTTGAAGAATCTGACAGCTTTCCTGCAAGGTTTCTTCTGTGTCAATTTGTAGCAGTGTGGGATTTCCAATTGTTGGTGATCTTTCTCCCTTCTTTTAGAAATATCTTTAAATATTTGCAATTTTTTTGAAGGAAAAAAAACCCTCCAGGTTTTTGTGGGGGGATATTGAATACCATGGCTCCCATGTTTCCATTTACTGAAGCTGAAATGTTCCCAGTTTAACACGGGGAACATAGAGTGGCGAAGTTTGCCTCCCCACATTACATGACAAAATTATGAGAGACTAGATTTCTCATTCATCTTATACTTGCATTATCTATTCAACTTCATTTATAGCCTGCCCTGAAGCTACATAAAGCCCCAACACTTCATAGTGTAACATATTTCAGAATTATATATCTAAAACTGAGATTGCAGTAGCATCCTCACAAAATCCTATACTAGTAGCAAGCTGAATTCAAAGACAGATCTGTGTTAATCTGGGTCAGTATGCAAAGAGATTTTGCAGCACTTTTGAGAGTAACTGAGAGAAGTTCATAGTGTTACCCCAAAACATGGGTGACTCTGAGGTCCACCGACGATGCCAATGCCTCTGTGAAACAATGGGGAATTTTGGCTCAAAGGGGAGGCCTAGAAGGGGGGAGTAACCTTACAAGATCATTTCTACCTATGTCTCCCAGTACTAATGCAGGAACACCAGCTGGAGATTCAAAGAATTTTTGTTTTATTAGGGGAATTAACACTCATATGCACACAAGACCCAAGCAATCTCACAATCACACAAGTCTAGCTGGAGGAAAAGGGAGGAAACACTTAGATAGTGAGAGTATAGGGTGACATGGGTAATATTTACCTATCTTCTTTGTCTCTTTACCTAGTGAAGAGACAAACTGATGTGGCTCAGACCAAGGATATCTGCTTATCCAGTAGTGAAGAGACAAAGTGACGTGGCTCAGACCAAGGGTCCAAGAGTAGTACAGAATGGGAATCAGAGTGGCAGAGTGATGGCCAGTATGCCAACATACTACAAGTTATCTGGCTCAGAGCCAAGGTTTAAATACTCTTTTTCTGCCCTGAGGTGGAAATGGCTCTCTGGCAGAATAGACAATGAGGTCATCAGGGTATACAACGGGATCCAGAACAAGCTAAAGGGGCCTTAATATTAGGTGACAAAGGTAGTGGTAGCTCCTTAATGGCAGGACAGATGAAGGGAGTAAAGGAGAGTTTTGGTGGACAAAGGAAGAGGATTGAAGACAGTTGTTCCATGGAAGCAGGTTCCATGGAAGTAGTTTCCGGTGCTATTGTTTCTAAGGGTTGAATCATAGAGGGACATCTGGAAATCCATTATCTCTGGAGCTTCCTTAACTATGACCTAGCCATATCCTGAAGTCACAATCTGATTTAATATTGCAATACATGTGTGCAGCCAGTTCCTCTTTGCCAGTAAGCTTCTCAGCCACAGCAGGATATAATTTATCTTTCATGCCAATTAATAATTGCCAATGAAATGATGTCATGGAGTGGTGGGTGTATGGCCTGGTAACAGTAGCATAAACTTACATAGACTAAATGCATTTAAGGAAGTAGACTCAGTCTACAAAAGCTTATGCTACCAAGTTCTCTCTCTCAGTTATGCCATTTACGCCCTACACTATTATAGTACTATCGTTCCACTTGTAAATATCTTATAGAATTCTGATGTTTGTAGTTTACTGAGGTCAAAGAGCAATTTGGTTGAGAACTCTAAATGCCCGTCCCTAAACTGCAAACCCAGGATTCCATAGGATGTTGAAAGTGGAATAATAGCACTATAACAGGATAGTGTGGAAACGGTCTTAGTTTCAGAGTTGCTACAAGCTTTGGAAATGAAATAAGAACAACTTATTCTTTCTTAACAAAGATAAGGGCTGAGATCCTGAATGGAGATGCAGTTACAATGACATCAATATGACTGATCTCCTGATTTGTTCCCCACAGATCCACCTTGAAAGCCAGGCAGCTGCACAAACTGAAAGAATTCTGTGGTGATGATAAGTGAGATGCTAAAGGATGGCATATCCAGCTGCCTCCTGCCAGCAAGCCACAAAGCTCACAACTCCTTGTTACAGTGTGACTCACTGATCACAGAGTGCTAGTTATATCATCATATAGCATCCCATTTGTCAGTGCTGCAGAACTCTTTCAGTTGGTGTGGCTGCCTAGCTTTTAACTTAGGTTTTAGGGGGCATTTGTGGTTCGGCCACTCATACCACAGTCATAAATATGCATACCAAAATTCATTAAGTCTTACATCTGGTTTGCAGCACCATTTAAACTGAACAGGATAGCAGTAACTGTCTTTTCAGAAATTAACTCAGAAGTGAGCAACTTTATTTTCTAACAAAGGTCACGTTCTCACAATCTCTGCATGGTTGAGATTCTATTCAAAACTGACTGTCTCAGCATAGTGAGATGGCTCCCTGAGAATTCTCCAGCCTCCTTGCAATATTTTGCCTCCAGTTCAAGGACAAGATAGTTTTTGAAATTAATGCAAAATGTATTTTGTGTAAAATTCCTATTGTGTGCCCAACTAATGCATTTTTTTTTCCTTTTTGGAAGCTACAGAACCCTCTCCATTTCAAAAAATATGGATTTGAGAAAACATGGATTTTCTAAAAAAAGCAAATCAAAACAATAAGAACAGTGGTTTACACCAACGTGCATGCACACACACACACAGATTGAGAAGGGGGGGGAGAGAGAGAGAGAGAGAGAGAGAGCTCAAATACATATAACAAGCTAATTGATCACAAGGATAGAAACAACCCATACAGTACTACCATTTCCTCTGTTCACAGAAATGCACAAAATGCACGTATTTTCTCAGAAAATAAATTTTCTCAGCAATCAACCAACAACTAAACAAACAAAATAACCAAATAAAAAGAAAACAAAAAGAATATTCTTATGGTTGGTTGCATTTAGGAGGGAAAAATGATTATTGTGCCCTGTGTAAGGACAATATAAGTCTGAATTTACATACCTAGCAGAGATCTGAAATAGTAATTTATGAGCCTTTCCAACTCTGAGGACTTTTTAATCTTTTCTCACCAACCAAGACAGTATTTGACATTGTCATCGTTGTCATCGTCATATCTCTTTTTCCAAAATAGTGGACTTCTGGCCACTTCTGCATAGGCATGGAAATAATATTAGAAAATATTCTAAAAATAATTGAAAAACATATCTTTTGGAAGACAAAAAGCCCTGACAGGAAGACTCCTGTACTCATTTGAATATTTGCAGTTCAGGTCCTATTCTGTGTAAAACTGGCACGTGGTTGCTATTCAGAAAAATAGTATTTTCTATAAAGAAGACAGCTTTTTCAAGATAGAAAATAATGTTTGTATGTAGGAAAAGATTCCAGAAATTTTGTATCGATTAATTCCTGAATTGCAAATGGACAGTGAAAAATTTGTGGACAAAGAAATTAAAAAAAAAATTGCTTCCTTAGAGAAGAAAATGAGTGAAGAATGATGTCCCTAGTTCTGTGTTCTTCTGCATTCTGTTTTGTTTTTTGTGTGTGCAGTGTTTTCTTTTTTTGGGGGGGGGGCACTTTGGCTAGTCAGTTGGGCCATAGAGGGTACCAGAAGCAAGAAAAATACCCCCTGGCATGTTGTACTTATCCATTCCCAGCTTATGCAAAGAACTGTATGGCTTCAGACATATTTGCAGCCAGCTACATTTTCAAAATATATATTTATTTTTGATGGGTTTTATTTTTTTCTTAAATATGCTGCAAAACCTCACTAACTCTTGATTCATATCTAGTTGCAAGATTCTGGTATTCCCCCCCACCTCGAGTGATAATTTCTATGCATTTTCCACAAACATTTTCTCTAATGTATGCATTTATAATGCATGCATTGTACAGATTTTGTACACATTTTACACATATGGGTTTGTGTATGTATTCCAACTATACATATCCTCAGCCAGTCACATTTTTTAAACTGTTTACTGTATTTAGAATATCTTTTATTTTTTTTCTGAAACACACCACAAGCAAATGTGTCAGATTCTGAGACGCTAAGTGTTTTGTCCCACAACAAGTCTCAAGAAGTGTGAATTACGGTTTTTAAACTTGAAACCAATGCAATTCTTTTCTATCCCTGTTCCTGGTAAGGATGGAAATCCTGATTTGTTTTATGCTTGGGTAATAAATGGGAAAATGCAACATTTTTCCTGCAAGATGGTCAGGTTGGGGGGTTGAAGTTAGTCTCAGATAAAACTTTTCAGAAGAGGTTTTTATTCATTATTCATTTTTATTCATTTCAGTAGAATGGTCAGTATTTGAAAATGTGATACTTCTTTCATGGACAAGTAAAACACTGGTTTGTTTGTATCTTTCATCCATCAGTCAAATTGTCTTGTTTCATTTGTGTGCATGTTTAATTTCAAAATGTGTATGAGTGTATTCAACTATCTTCTCAAAGGGAAAATAATGTTAGTTTTGCACAGAGATAGGCGTTTTACACAAACTGTATTTTATATAGATCAGGAAGACTGTGCTGGAAACAAAATAACAACAGAAAGATTTTGGCATCTTGCTTTCCTTCCAAAGATGGAATAGCTCAAGGAGTCTGCCACACCTCAAATTCACATAATACTCAGGAATAATTGAGTCATAGAGTTGAAAGGATCATCACAAGTTATAAAGTCCAACCACCTGCTCAATTCAAGAACTCCAGATAGAGCCTTGCCAGCAGGTAACTGTCTTTTTGAAGGTGTCCAGAGAAAGAGGACCCTCACACACACACCACTCTAGGCAATTGTTTCCAGTGCCAAACTGCTAGTACCATCATGAAATTCCACCAAAAGTTCAATCAAAATCTGCCCTCCTGTAACTTAAAATTAGACCTGATCCTACCCTTTGAGGCAGCAGAGAACAAATCTTCACCCTGCTCTCTGTGACAGCCCTTTAGCTACTTATAGATCTGACAATCATGTGACCCCTCAGATGTCTCTTTACTAGGCTGAACAGACTCAGTTCCCTCAACCTTATGTCATATGTTTTGATTGGCATGTTCAGCTTGACGAAAAGAAGACTGAGGGGCGACATGATTGTACTCTTTAAATGTTTAACTGCTTATCATAGAGAGGAATCATAGAATCTACAAAGTTTCTTCCTACATCTGAATTCCAGCTTCTGCAGCACATATGTGCATTTACCTGAAAACAGGAGCATAATCCCAACATAGAGATATTCATGAAACGAATGGCACATGTACTGCCGAAGGCAAAGTCAGTTGCTATTATCCAGAAAGAAAATGTCCCATACATTTATTTTGGATTGGTCTCCTTTGTATTTAATGAACAGTTGGTGAGAGTTGTTGTTGTTGCTTGGTTCATTTGTGTTGAAGCTGCCTGACTAACAGGCTGTTGGTATTCTCTTTTCCTGAATTGCAATGTGTTTCCTAGCAACCCCGTATTGGGAAGCCTAAAACAAAATAAAGGCATAATGGATGCAATCTAAATTTGGATCAAGTAATCTAAATTTGATTGGTGTTTTTTCTTCCACAACTCCAAAGCTTTATTATAGCTATAGGATGATGATATTTGCCATAAAATAATGGAAAGTCCATTAACTTGAGCATTTTACATTAAAAAAGAAAAGAAGACTCAGTCACAGGAAAATGTAGTGATCTTACCAAAACTTAATAAACTGTCCTTAGAATTCTTTAAAAAGTTTGGCCTTACGAGAAGCTTTAAAATTTTCTTTGCATATTATTTTAGGCCTCTGGGACGCTTACTTCTCCTGCAAAATTTTGTCAGTTGTTTTGGTTTCCTTTGAAATTCCTTAGATTTTTTATTTTACTGGAGCAGAAAGAACCTAGCTTATTTTATTTTATTTTGCTTTAAATTTAATTTAATGTGAAATGCCAGTAGCAACTCAAATGTCCGTCAACAAGATCTATGGATATTCTCAGTATTAAAGATTTTTTTTTTTATTTTAATGTTATTGATCCAAATTTCAGCCCAAATCTTTTTGTTTCTATATCACACCTTACCCTTAACTCTTCCTCCAGCATTTTGCTGGTATATAGTGAGTGTGTAAAGTCAGCTAGAAGTGATTATGGCTTATTTTTCCCAATATGAGTTCATACGTAAGTGGATAGTTCTGACTAGCTGCACACCCTACATCATTTCACGGGCAAAAACTGGTTTATGTGTAGTCAAACAACATCAGATTATGGTCAAGCCGGGAAAGGTTACTAATGATGAAGAATGTACAAGCTAAGAGAAGCTACAGCAGTTTGCCTTTGCCTGAGCCTACTGGGAAGTGCAAGATTCCCCCACTCCTGTCCTCTCCTGTCCTCTCCCCTCACCACGGAATGAATTGAGTACAAACCACTTTTGCATTTTGAAACCAGTTTGCAAGAATTTAAGTATTCTGAGGACAGAGGGAGAAAGTGGCAGGAGGAGAGAGAAATTGGGACTTTTAAAAAGCAGTTGGAAAAGTGGGGTGACAAAGGATTAACCGGGACAGTCCCTGACAAATCAAGGGTATGTAGATTAGGTTTTAATTTGTCACTTTCTGAACTGTCTCTCTGCAGTCTGTATTTGCTCTTTTGCAATGGAAGTGTGCATTGGCATAATTTTAGATACTATAAGTGTAGCACAATCTTCACATAACTCTGCAGGCAGTGATTTATGCTACACTGCCCTGATATTGGATCATGGCTCATATGTGGAGGGTACTTCAATATCATGTATGCAGGCCTTTTCCATGAACTGACGGCATTTCTTTATCACTATCTCATGAAGAACCAAACAGTGTGTTGTTAGGGGAGGCAGAAAATACAATCTCTCTTCCTACTCTATACTGATTATTCTCATCAGGTGTCATATGGGCCCAAAGAGAGTGCTGACATATTTGAAGGGGGTTTCAGACTAAAAGCTATGATAAGGGGAGACCAAAGGTTTGTGCGGGCACTGGAAACTGAACCAGTGAAATACCCAAGCAGCAACCTTATTTGGAGTCAATAGTTTGCCTTCTATTTATAATATCTTTCCAACACAGCATTTGAATCAGTATCATGACTTCTGACTGCCATTGCCTAATTTGGAGCCAAATATCATGAAACTTGCAGAAAAGCACCAAGCTTGACAGATGCTTAATTTCTGATCATTTTCTTTAAAGAAGAAGAAGAAGAAGAAGGAGAAGACGAAGGAGAAGGAGAAGACGAAGGAGAAGAAGGAATAGTAGTTGTTTTGCCCAGTATGTTGGAATATTCAGCTTTTCTTGGTGTTGATTAAGCAATGATTTTCTGTTCGTCTTGTATCCCTTTTGGATAGGGGAACCCTGGAATCCGAGAAGAGTTCCCAAGGGGACTGTGGCCAAAAAAACAGATAAGAATGGCTGTTCTGTACATTGGTTATTACCACATTTTCATCACCTGTCCAGAATTGTAGTTAAAATCTCTCATCTAAATTGCCTCATGTTGATCACTGCCAAACCAATATGGGACAAATTAACTTGGTTTGCATTTCAATGGCTCTTTCTGCACACACCACCATAAATGGATCTTTTCCATAGTTAAGTTAGATTGCCTCGAAATACAGTAACTACGCCGCGTTCTGCACCTCCCAACATTAATGTGAATTGAAGCAGAGTGCCATTTTCTTTGTGTGCAGTAAAGTGCATTTAACGTTTCCACATTGAAGCAGCATATGGGATATATGTGGACGAGGCAGCACAAAACAGATTTTTTCCATAGTTCAAATAATGTGTCCCAGCTACCACTTTTAGATGAGACAGCTACTGGATCACTATGATGTCATGTGAAACTGTGGCCTCTGAAATGAATAAAACCAGTAGCTACCAAATCAACCAAATCTGAACTTGCATGAAGCTGAATGTGATTATCTTTCCTTCTCCAAATTGTATGATGGAGTTCTTTGACCAAAAAAGTTGCATACAAATGTGCACATAGAAAACATTGCATATAAATTGAAAATACTATTGAAAGTTTCATATAGAAGGGCAAGTACTAAGAGAACAATTCACAATTTTTACAAATTTCCCTGTTTGTTTGTTTTTTTAAATCCATCCAGAACCTGGGTATCACAATATATAAGAATCTTGTATCTCAAGTATCCTGGGCTCAAACATGAGGTGGTAAATCTCACTTTGAGCTTTGCTTTGAACTTTTAAAGGAGCTATTTCAGATTCTCAACCTATTTAGGAGATAACATTGATCACCTTGGACGACTCCTTTAAAGTCTGGACTAAAAGCAACACCAGATTCACCACCACATTGGATGGCAGCTGCTAGTTATCATTGCCTTTTGAGGGTAATGAGAGACAAAGCAAGATCTTTGAAAATGAATGCAATGGGTAAGCAGAGTTATGTAAAATGAATCTTTACCTCAGGTATACTGGCACCATGCCAATATATTAACAACTCTGTATAGTTCTTCTGTGGTATATTAGCTTATGTATGTGGTGAATGGCTCACTTGCTCCTCCATCATTCAAAATGGATTCTACCATGCAGAATGGACTGACTGTTCTGTTAGCATAGAAAATCAGCCCATGGCAATGAGCTACAATGGAAATGATACAAGAAATCCCACAGTCTCTTGGAAGCCAGAGCTATCAGTTAGTGCACATGTATTACTACTCCTGCATTTCCTAGTTTCTCAGAGAGGAAAAAAAAAATACACAACTTCAAGATTTTGCCTTGGGGTATAAAACATCTTCCCTTTCCTCTCTTTTCCAGTTAAATTTATGTTTTCCTAGGGAAAACTATCCTTGCAAACATTGTTTGCGAAGTAATCCTACACTTGTCTTCCCCCTCCCTTCCCTTTCTGCCTTCCTCTGGTTCATTTCTCTTAAGCTTCCCTCCGCACTTGTCAAGAGATCACATCATGATGCCGCAATCTTGTTCTCCTAGTTCCTCCACCTTGGCTCTTAGTTCTTGTGCTTGGAGCTCTTCGATTTTGACAGCTCACATTTGGTGAATTGTAATAAGCTCAAGTCAGTAAAACATCTGTCCAAATTATCTCCTGGATATGCAGACATTACATACAGGGTTGGGTGGTGTCAGAAGCTATTGTAGCTGTATGTTTCACAGACATCTCAGTGATTCAGTTCTAGATTCTGTATTCTCCAGGCTGACTTTGTACCAGCAACCACAAGATGCCACATAGGGAAAGATTCAGAATGAATAAAGCTTCATAGATGGTGGTTCCCCCCTACAACGTCATCTCAAAAATTGGTTGAGTGGAATTCTTCACCAGCATATTGAATGGAAGTGAAGACTGTCCCCCGTTTGTGATAGATGATGCCTCTGAGATCGAGGAGCAATTGATTGTGCCTAGAATTGAGCCAGTGAGTGAAGAAATCAACTTGCAAACATCCCCCACACTGGAAGGTCAAGCAGAGACAGAGTTGCCCCAGCCAGCTCATGACGGAGAGGGAACCAGCAGTGATTTTGAGGAGCTACAGCCACCTGTGCCCATCAGCCCTCAATCATGAAGAAGGCTGAAACAGACTGCTCAGAGGGAGTCTGCATGGACTAGGTTGAAGAAACAATAACAAGCAGCACCTGTTCACAGCAGCTATTTAAGTCTACCGGCATGGCTGCTCTTTGCTTGCAGCAAATTACTAGCAAGCCTTCACAACCTTCATGTCTCCAGCTCCCTGAAACCCTCTGCCTCCTGAACCTTAGGACTGCCTAACTGATCTAATTTAGGACTGATCACTGCCTCCTGAACCTTAGGACTGGACCTTGCCTGGCTCAACTTGCGTTTTCTTTGTGTTTGGTGTATTCGGACTCTCCTTGCAAGTATTCCCAATCTCCCTCCTCCTTTGCTGGCTGAGGCTCGGCAGGGAGAGAATCCTGATAACATTCCCTACTTGCTCACCTGCTACACAACATCACCTTTGGAGTTTGTGGATAGAATTCCATGCCCTCTGCCACCAATCAGTTGCATGTAGGGATGAAAAGAATATTCAAAAAATTTTGAAAAAATGGTCAAAAACATGTTTTTTCTGTATCAAGAAACTCGTATGAGAAGAATTATGGACTGATGGAAATAAGTTTGGGACTTATTCTGTGAAAAATTTGCAAAAATAATTGTTTTGCACAGAAAACAGTATTTTCTGAGTGGAAAATAATATTTCATTGCAGAAATATTAATTTCGGTGCAGAAAATGTTGCTTCTTGCACAAAAAGAAAAAAAAAGCTGTAATTGGAGATTTGTTCTGTATAAAATTCACATATGGCTGATTTGCAGAGAAAAAGCATTTTCTGTGCAGGAAATATTTTCTACATAGAAAGCAGTATTTGTCATGCTGAAATGTTGATTCTTGCATATAACATGTTTTCTTCATGGAAAAAAAAACCTGTAATTGGGGGTTTGTTTTGCATAAAATTTGCCCATGGATGATTTGCATAGAATTTGCCTTCTCTCATCACACTGAGCAGCATCACTGCGTGGAGTTGCTTTTGCTGGCCTCACGTGAAGAGAGGTCAATTAATGCATCCCAGCACTGCACACTGGGCAAAGAGGAGTGAGGCAGAGCTGCTGGCTTTATAAGCCTGAATTGCCGTCTCCTCTTCTCCTGTTCTCATTATACACTACAACTTACCCTTCTGTCTCTAACACAGTACGCTGGTTGCCTTGGGTCTGGGTAGGAACTGTTTTCCCTTTCCATGGGTTGTTTTGCCTCCCCTATACTATTGAAGTGAGCTTGACAATTGGTGGCAGAGTGGGCTCTTAAATAGGTTCCAGGTAGTGGAGGGGGAAAGCAGGATTGTAGTGAACACCTATGACACCCTTTTCATTGAGGACATCCTCTGGAGCTGCCCCTAAATGTCCTGAGATCTGGATAGTGGGAAAGGAGATTGTCTTTGGGCCTGGCCTAGGGTTTAATCCACACTTCTGGTCCTGTGACAAAGAGGATGTATCCTTAGGTCCTCCTTCCAGGAAATGACCAGCCAACGTAGCAACCCAACTTCATGGGTCCACCTTGGGACCTTGGTGTCTTACCCAAAAAAAGCTGGGGAAAAGATCTAGGGGAGACCACTTGCCTCAGCTGCTTCTGGACTAGGTCTCTCCCTCCCTCTTGTGTTTCTTAGAGGATAAAGCCAAATAGGCAATAGGTCAAATAAAGTAGCTCATATTTTAACCCAAACCTGGTTGTGTGGTCTCATTTATTCATGAGGAGTCATCAAAACAGCATTTTCTGCACAGGAATGAATATTCCTGCAATTAAATATTATTTTCCACACAGAAAATTCTGTTTTCTGTGCAAAACAACCACGTCCACATTTTTCACGTACTACATCCCAAATTGCAAATAGCCTTTGAAAACTACATGGTTTTTGAAGACTTTCTTAGAGCAGGAAGAAAATTAGTATCTACAAGAAGAAACTTGGTGAAGAATTACATCTCTAGTTACGGGGGTACACCCAGGCATGTTCCAGTTGCCATTGTGAATCTATATATGTGGTGAAAAGAAGTTGGTTTATAAGCACATTCTGACTGCTCTTGTGCACATGGGAAAGAGGGAACAGCCTTGTGAAGCTGATTTTTCTTTTTGTTCCCTGGGTATCTGAGGGCAGACAAAACAGTCTGAATGAATTGCTACAGCTGATAGTAGCCAGGCAGTCAAGTAGTTAGAAATGAAGCAAATGCACTGATGAGTCCCTGGCTGGTGGTGTACACCTGAGGTGACTGCACAGGCATCCTCCCTCTGCAACATTGCCAAAAATGTGTGTACAGGCGTAACTGGGAGCTATTTCTGTGTATGCCACCAAGACATGTCTAGCTAAACTCTAATATTAAACCCCGTTTTCTCCATGTATGAATCAGAATTACTTTTGTTTTTTCCACCTATTGTTCCCCCATCCAAATTTATCAACCCATAACTAGGATTTCATATATAAAAGCACTATGCTACCACATAATTGCCTAGTGTGTTTTATTCATTACAAATCTTTCCTTGAGTGGTAGCTACCAAGTATCACAGTAACTGCCATGTACCATGGCAGCTACTATTAATCCATGCTAGTACCATGGTAGGGATATTCTACAAGAGAAAGTATTGAAGCATTGAGGGACCTGTCCCATATATTCAGTTCCTGAACAGATTGTGCTGGCTCAGACTGGCCGTTGGAAACTGCTGGTCAAGAAGATCTGTTTACAGTTGTTTTGTTCATAATGAATCTTGATTAATCAATAAAATGTTCCTGAGTTCTTGCCCTGTTCCTGCATCCTTGATCTGTCTGTCATTCATACTTCTGGTTTGCTCCTTAACTCCTATTTTGTCCCATGGCACAAAGGACTGAGGACCAGTGCCCATTTCTAAAAATACAAAAGCTGGCTACCTCTCTGTCACTTGCCTTCGGTGAAACACACAGATTCCTGATCTGGGATAAAAGAAATGATTCCTTCTATATCTCTGTCTCTCTTTCAAATGTAGTCTCTCAAAGCATACCATCTTCAAGATAGGCTTTAAGTTGTTTTTTGGCCATATTTGGCATTTCAATTATTACAGAAACATTATCAGAATGATGATCTGCACCTGCTTGATTAGCTTCTACTTTGCACACAGCACTGTGTCTCACAGAGAACATTTCTGTTTCTTTTTTCCCTTTTCCTGATTGCCAACAGAAAATGAGAAATATAATTTCAGGGAGGCGCACAACAGCATTTTTGTGGCACATGTTATATTTGCAAACCAGATGGTATTTTTTAACCCTTTTTTCCCAGAGAATATGGAAATGTTAATTGCATTGCAACCAAAATGTCCCCAGCTTCATCATTTTTCTTTTGCCTGACTAATTTTCCTTAACAAACCAATCTTAAAAAGAAGGGGAAATGGCTTTATACACATTCTCATGATGGGAGGGTAATGCTTGCTGTTGGCATCAAGTCTGATTTCAACTTCTGCATACTTTGCACAAGCAAGTGTATGGCATGTACTGTCTCAAGGAGTATGGCTACCATGAGAGTGAGAATAGAGGTAAAAAGGGAGTTCACATTAACTGAGTTGTGTTTTGCTTTTAAACAATATATGAAGTTTGTATGCCGTGAGAATATTAATGCAAATGTGGGCATATCTTGGTTTCTTCTCATTGGAAGGAAAGTATAAGCATAAACATCTGTATCTGCAATTTAGGGAAGGGCATTTATATTGTCAGCCAGAGAGCTCACTGGTGCCAGTAAACTACAAACTCCATAATTCTACAGCATGTTGAAAATGGAATAATAGCAGTATCACAGTGTAGTGTGGAAAGGCCCTTTGAGAAGTGGACAAGGGATGGGAGGATGAGGTCTGGTGTGCAGAGCTTGCAGAAGTTAACTCTTCATCACTAAGAGGTGGTACCACACAGTTTATAAATGAAATCAAGGCACCACTGTTGTCCTGAGATTAACCCTCTTCTCCTTAGGTACAGAGAAGAGAATCCAGAGACTCAGGACCAGACTCTCCCATCTGGGAACCCTGTGAAGTATAAAACTGTTGCCTTTATCCAAACCATATCAGAATTTTCTTCCCTTCCTTGTTGAATATTGAGTGTGAGACTTTGAAATTAGTGTACATGTTATCATAATTTTTCCTAATGTACACACTTTAAAATCATTTACATCCATTGTTGTTGTTGTTGTTAGTAGTAGTAGTCATAGTCATAATCGTAGTAACATCTCATCATCCCACCCATCTCCCAAAATTGGGGCTCAAGGCAGCTTACCATTTAAGAACAGAGTACAGCTAAAAACCCATACAAAAAGAATGAACATTGAAATAGGATTTAACTTTTCACAATATTAACATGATTTAAAACTACATGTAAAAAGATAAAATACTATTAGAAGATAAAAAGTCATTAAGATAGTTCAGTCTAAAACAATACAGTACCCTCAGCCTATTTTTTTTTTAAAAATCTTTCCGTTTGAAACACCTGTCTTAATAAAAAGGTGACAGAAGGAGAGCAGGGAGCAGGGATTTTGGCCTCCCTAGGAAGTGAGTTCCATTCGCCATTGACCAAAATGTATTTGTTTATATTTTTTTCAATTGTGTCTGTTTTAAACATTCACATTTTAAAATGTTCCCATTTATTTTGTGTAAAGTTATCTTTCCAAAATGCTCTGCAAGCCTTGCAAGTGTGTGAACTTGCAAGGAGAAATGCTTTTCTTCTTGCAACAACTCGTAGGAGGCATGAAATAGGTACTTTTGCCAAGACTGTCTAATCCAACAAAACTCTTTGCTATCCCTAGGCAAGCATAAAAAGGATTTTGAAAATACAGAGAACCTCAGGTCTTAGCAGATCAGCAGTAAAGGAACAATGTTTATATACTGTCAAAGGGCCACTAAAGAGGTCCAAGACAGTTCTCTTCATGGTGGAAGAGAATGTCAGTTCTAGATATTGCTGCCAACAAGGTACCTTCCTACATCCTGACCAAATTTAGTTTGGATGTTGGAGGCAAACAAAAGAGGACCTCTTCTATGATATATTTACAATGACAGCTCAGGTGAAGGTAGATGGTCCATCAGTGAAGCTGTTCCAACCCATTAAGGCTTTTCAAGAACCAGAAACCCAATTCAACCAACTTGGATCAAGACTGGATAATTCTTGGCATTTGTCCTTGAGAGCTCTTAATCATAGTTGACGTCAACTTCTGATGTGTTTGCTTCAGCCAGCTTCCTGCTGGGTTGGCCGGTGCAGGGTCCTTCTGCCAGCCACTTTCTTAGTGGATGCTCTTAGAACTTGGACTGCCTGAACAATTTTTCTTCTTAGAAATTTCTAGGAATGCTAATATAATCTCATGGTGCACTCTGATTTTTGTTTGACACACGATAAGGTGAATAAGCTTTTCAACTCAGCATATTGTGCTAGTCAGTAAGCTAGGTACCACTTCATTATGACAACCATACTTATTTTGGTATGGCATGTAAGCCTTGCTGATAATATCATTAGTCTTTCCTCTAGAAAATGAATCTGTTGCTTTTATTTCAAGAAAAGATCCAAACATAGGAACATTTATCTTATTTTTCCTCTGTTGTAATGCCTCCCCAGTGCTGTAAAACTGGGGCACCATTAGAAAAATACATTCCAATTCTGATTCTTTTATTTGTTCTTAGACGTACTGATTGCTTATTGTGCCAAACGTACTAGTGATTCTATTTACCAGTGATTCCAATCATCCTCACTCTTTCTCTAGATACTCCAGGAGCTCAAGTCATCCCTGATATCATCCCTAGCAGATGCCCCTTGTGTCTCCTGAAAAGAGGAGAATATCAGGAATCATGACATTTCTACTATATGTGGAAGGAATCATGCATAAACTAACAGACATCCCTTTTAGCTAACCTCTTTTTAAGAAAGAAAAAAGGGGCAATACTTCAACAGTCTGGAATATGGCCTCTAGAGCTGGCATGTGTAATATGCTCAAAGTATTAACTGAACTTGTGTTACCCATATCAAAATCATAGAAGTGAACAGACAGTCACTCATTGTGAAATTAATGCTTTGTTGTTAGTGCAGAACATTACCACAAAGAACTTCATCCATGATCAAAGATCACATGCCTGGAAGCTGACACCAAAGGCAAATATCAGGCCTGTTGGGAGGTAGTATCTTTCAGATAAGAGACTGACATTCTAAAGTCTGATAATGGTGTCTGACAGTCAACAGCTCCAAGTCTTGACTACATTAAGTGCATCTGCTCCAGGAGTTTTGAGACATTTATGCTCCAACGTTTGTCAGGATAAAACTTCCTGAAGAAAACAAAGGAGTCAGGGAAAATAAAGGGGAATGTTCAATTTCTGTATAAAAGCCAGAACACGATTAATGTGTTTGCAATACAATTGGCACGTATTTTCTCTCAAAATGACATGAGGGGGTGGATGCTGAGGTTCTTGCTTGGACAAGATGCCTCACAAATTTTGAAGAAAGCTGAAAGAGCTTCAAGAAATTCTAGCTAAGCTTTAGGGAAGTCGATCCCTTAAATGCTACTGAGTGAAAATTCAAGGGATTTGATTCAGAATCTTTCTTCTAGAGAGGGAAAGATTCCACTTATGGCAGGTGATTCCATCTATGTTCAGAGTCATAGGCCCTTTCTGCAGCTTACCTTTTTTCGGCGCTGGGGTGCGGGGATCGCACAAGCAGCCTCCAGCGAGAGGCTCTTGCGTCCCCGCTGCTTCAGCTCTGCACGAGCTGCCTGCTCCTGAGCAGGCAGCGCGAGAGCCCCACCTATTCCTTCCGCAGTGCAGCCTGGGAGTTTCCCAGGCTGCGCTGGGGCAGGAAGCATGACTGCCACGGCTCTGGAGGCTCCTCACACACTGCAAGTGCGCACGGGGCCCTGGAGCAATGCGCGATCGCACACCATTTTCAGCTGAAAGCCAAAATTGAAAAAGTGCACGAGAGGCACCTGCCCTAGCCTGGAATGTTGCACGATTGTGTGTCATGCAGATCGCTCCTCACAATTGTGCAACGCTCCAGGCGCCCTTTCGCATGGCAAATGCTGTGCAAAAAGGGCCCAAGTCTTATGATGAATGTCTTGGGGAGCTGGGTATATTTAGGACGGAGAAAATTGGGAGCCAACATGACATCTATCTGTTAATATATGAAGGAATATCACATAGAGGATACAATTAGGTTGTGTTTTGCTATTCTAGAGACCCTTGGATGTAAACCAATGTATGCAAATTTCCAAGAAAGAGATTCCACCTAAACATTAGGTAGACCTTCTTGACTCTAAGAGTTGTTCACGGAGTGGAATAGATTTCCTTAAAGGGTGGTAGACTCTTCATCTTTGGAGGTTTTCAAACATAGGTTGGATAGACATATTCCAGGAGTGCTTTTGTTGTGTATTCCTGCCTGACAGACAATTAAAGTAGACGGCCCTTGCTGTTCTAAGAGTCTATGATTCTACCACTCCAGATTCACAAAATAGATGAGCATTTGGACAGAAATGTTTTAGAGGATTTATCAGAGTGATAATTTTTCCTTGATACGGGTACATAAATTTTTTTCAAGACACATTCTGAAAGAGACAGAAAAACAGCTACTTTTCCCCCCCCAAGGGATTATGAGTTTTGTGGAATTGGTGGGTGGAGTTCAGCACAGCAGCATCATTTCAAATCCAGCATAAGTGTCATGTCTGTGTGATCTCTATGTACATATTGCCTTTTCCATCTGACAGAAGTCAGGAACTTCATTTTACAAACATGATTATTTTATTGTTTGTCTCAGGGATTGATGCCACTCATCACTTGATATGATGAAAGAAAATCCATCTTCAGGAAACGAAAATACAGCAAGAAACAAAGACTAAAACCAAACTCCTTCTCTACAGAATACTTGTTTCATTGCAACAGACACAAATGGCAGTGTTCTCCTATGAGTGAAAGGAGACTGCTGTAAAATTTTATCAGTGTGTTTCCTATTACTGTTTCACAGCACCAACACCTTGTACAAGTTAAACACACATTATTTATTTAAAAACTTCAATGAATATTTTTTTTTCCAAACAGCATTTTCTATTGAAATCTGTTTATAGTTAGAGTTTAGAAATTTTACTTTTTGGGACTACCCGAGAGTAAGTTTTTTTAAAAAAAATGTTTTTATTTATTTACAATATTTATACTCTATCCTTCAGCCAAAATGGTTCTCAAGGCAGATGTTGTAGCTTAAATATAATTAATTCAAAATAAGAAGCATATATTATCTCAGCAATCATTTATAATGGCAACCCTCTGCAAACATTTGGTATTATTATGCCTGACTGTGCTTATAGGGAGGTATATAGTAAGCATAGTCTGCCTATTACATACATTTGTTGGCATAGCTGCAGGTGGACTGTTGTCATGCCTACAGCCCTACTCCATGATAATATTATTTAATTGGCATAAAATATAAATCTACACTGATTGTGGCTGAAAAACCATGCTGGCAAAGAGAACTGGGTCTGAGCTAGACGACTTGTAGTACTCTGGACAGAGGCCATTGCTCTGCTGCTCCAATTCCCATTCTTGTGCTACCTTCAAACCTTAATCTGAGCCTTATCACTTTGTCTCTTCTGCAGGATTAGTAAATATTGCCGACTTCATCCTAACTTCTCACTGTCAAATTTTTCCTTCCTTTCGTTCAGTTAGCCCTGTATGCTTGTGGGACTGCTTGAATCTTGCATGTGACTGTGATAATCTCCAATAAAACATACTTTTAATCTCTAACTAGTGTCTCTACATTAGTACTAGTACACATAGGTGTAAAAGATCCTGTAGGTTTACCACCCTCTCATAGGCCTCCCTTTAAGCTAATAATTGTCCATCATTCCATGGATCTACTGGCACTGCAAGTGGACCTCTGAGTCATCTATGTTTTGGGGTACCAGGACTCATTTTTAATGATCTTAGCAGTTTTTCCACTTGGAAGCAATTGTATCATATATATACAGACATGTTATAGACATGCCAGCAAACATGCATGACTGTGGCACATATGGACTCTGGCCCATGGAATGCATTGTAATTGGTGAACCAGGAAGCTGTTTTGGCCCAATCTTAATTCTGGGTTTTGGAATAAAAAGCTTCTAAAGCTTCTAAAATACTTCAACAGCATCTAAAATGTTACTGAATATGATTTGTGGGCAAATTTCTATTCCTTATACTTGGGATCTAAGTACCACATTCAAATCTCAGGAAAACCTGAAATCCTTCCTTCCCTGTCCTTTAAGAATCTTTCCTTTAATTCTACAGATATGTTATTAGAGTCTGCCACCCTTTAAGGAAATCTATTCCACTGTTTGAACAACTCTTAGCTTTTTTCGCATGGCATTTGTCATATGAAAAGGCCTTCGGAGCATTGTACGATTGCGAGGAGCTTTTCAGACGATGTCCTCGCAATCGCGCAACACTGCTGGGGCCGGCAGGTGCCGATCGTGCACTATATCATTTTTGGCTTTTAGCGCATCACTCCAGGGCCCCATGCACGCTTACCATCTGTGCAGAGCTCCAGAGCCATGGCCCTTGCGCTTCCTCCCCCAGCGCAGCCTGGGAAAATATCCAGCTGCGCTGCGGAAGGAAGAGGTGGAGCCCTCATGCTGCCTGCCAGCTGGCAGGCAACTCCTGCAGAGCTGAAGCAGCAGGGACATGAGAGCCTCATGGAAGAGGCTGCTCACGTGATCCCCGCGCTGGACAGAGGTAAGGTGTGAAAAGGTCCTTAGAGTCAAGAAGGTCTACCTAATGTTTAGGTGGAATCTCTTTCCTTGTAAATTTGTTGTGTCCTGATTTTCTTTCTGCACAGAAAGTGCTATTTTTTGTGCAAAAGTTAGGTTATTCACAAGCCCACAGCTATCTACAGTCTGATTGAAACAAGATCCAAAGCACTTATTTTAGAGACTTAAGCTGACATCTTTCATTGCAGTTATAGATTTGTAAATCAGAGTTACAAGTCCCTAAATTACTCTATATTCAGATATACTATATATTCATGATCATGGCACTATGGCCATGATCATAATTGCCCTCTGAACCCCACCTTCAGGGAGCACTGTTGTATGGGGGCAGGAGGGGCTTAGCCACAGCACCCTGAAGCATCTGTCCTATCTCAGTCCTGGCATAGCTGATAAATCAAACAAAGCAAACTGAATATCTCCCAGCTTGTTACTTACGTCCAGGCAATAATCAAGGAGTCATAAATAAAGTCCAACATAAACAAAGTCCAGCAGGGTTTCAAGGCAAGGGAGTGTCCAAGGTATATCCAAGCATTTGTCAAGACATCCAGCAAGGTAGCAGGTCAGATAAGCTCTGAAAACTCCTGAAGAGGAAGGATACCAGCTAAATAGACCCAAAGCCTAGTGAAGCTGTGCCTTGATTGATTGTTGGCAGTTATAAATTCAGAGAGAGTGATGCTGGCTCTCTCTTTGCTGCCTGTGCTGTGCGAAGCTGGATCTAGGTAGGTGTTCTTCTGTATCTGAAGAGGCAGGACTCTATGTTGGAACTGGTACCATCCGCTGTTCCAGCACTGTAACCTCTCTCTGTACAGCAGGTCCTGGCATGCCTTCTGTTTCAGCTTCTGGGGCACCTTCTGCTTCAGACTCTGAGTCAGAGTCCATGATCTGGAAGCAGAGTATGACAGCACCCCACTCAGCCTCACTGCAGACATCCATCTCTCAGAGTGGCTCCTTTGAGTTTAAGTTGTTTTCCAGGTTGGGGTTGATTCTTTAGATTAGTGGTCTTAATATTGGGGCTACAGACACCCAGAGGGCTGCAATGTCCTCATAGGCTTGAGGAAATGTTATGAGCTTTTACAGTTAAAATAGAAAGAAAGAAAATGAATGAATGAATGAATGAATGAATGAATGAATGAATGAATGAATGATGGAAAGAAAGGAAGGAAGAAATAAAATCATACATTGATCATGAAGAGCAGGAGAGAAAGTATATGACATTCTTTGCTACCACACATACAGCCAGAAGTCTCCTTGAGTTAAGTCTTGATAGACCATGGCAAAGGAGATTTATGGTAAAGAAAAAGTTAAGAAACACTGCTTTAGATCATTCTTAATTACAGTTTCATATTTATGAATGTAATGTAGCAACTTGGCTGTTACTGTTTAAGATTCCCAGGTCTAAATGAACCCTCAAGTCTCAAGAAACAGCTTTGTTTTTCTGGATCTCCAGACAAGAAGACAAATATCAGAGCAAGAGGCAATGGACAATTAGAAAGTTTGACTTTCATGTATGAGGTGGTTTCAAATCGTGAGTTTCTGTCTCCTCCATTCCCAGTTGGCACCAGAGCTCATAGCTTCGGTATGAAAGTGTATAGAGATGTGTTGCATTTGCACACTCATCAGTGTGTAGAAAAGCCAGGAGCTATGAGAAGATGAATGCTGAAAAGGGTACACTTTTTCAAGACTCTTAACAAGGCAGGACTTTTTTTTTTTTTTTGATACAAATAAAAATGAACTTTTGCATAGAAAATAGCACTTTCTGTGCAGAAAAAAAAATCAGGACACAACAAATTTCCTGCACAAACAAGTTTCTGGTCGAAAATACTGTTTTCTGCATAGGAAACATTTTCTGTGCAAAAAAACCCCACATGCATTCTTCACATAGCACAACTGTTATGCTATGTAACCCAACTGCAAAGATTCTTGCCCATCTAAAAGGAAGAAGATTCTCAGTCTAGGATTGCCCATCTAGGATTCTTGTCTCAAAAAATGTCAAGAAACTCATTTTTAACTGATATTGAATATTTTCAAATATTCTTTCAGTACCTAGAATAGATGCACTGAGTGCAGCTGTTGGATGCATTTTACTATCTGCCCAGCCATCAAAGAATAGGACATTCTCTATACCATGAGTATGGCTTGCCATATTGCTTAACTACCTTGGTTTTACCCAGATTCTGGACCAAGACTTCCATCATCCTCAGATTTCACTTTAACTGATTTCTACAATCTGCTGCCCTACCAGCAATCAAAGCCCCCTCGCAATACTTAGCTGCCTCACTTTATATGGTCATAAAAGCCCACTCCTGTGACAGCCCAAGGCCTGCCTCTTTGTCTCATTTTTTGGCCTGAAATATCACAAAATGTGATATTCCTGACTAGCTATTCTAGATCAACTACATATATTTTATTTTCTTGTTCACTCTGAATTGAGTGCAGGGATCCTAATATGGATCAGGATGCTTGGGGCCCTTACATTTTCCCCAGTTATATTCTCTATCCAGAGTAAGCCATCTAGACCTGAAGTTTATATGGGCAAATAACAATCTCCTAGCTTTTAGTGCTTACCAAACTTCAGATGTGGATGGAGCAATTTGGGTTACCACCAAAAGAAGAAGGGGTAAAAGCTCCCTTTTCTCACAGTAGGAATCCAAATCTAGACTCCTATATCTATTCTGGGGTGAAAAAGAGTATGCTTTTCAAATGATTATGCTTCCTGGCCCCTATTTGCACACTCCACTGTTATCAGTTCTGTATCTTTATGCATTTTTTTCTGAGCCCTAACAATGGAAACAATTTTCATGGATCATGGCCTTCTCCTGAGGGTATCCTGAGCTTATTTTTAAGTGATAAAAAAAAAAAAACTGGTGGTGTCAGCCATGGTTTGTTATCATATCTGTTAAAGCTTTATGCAAAGCTGTCACTTTGGCATTTCAAGCAGATTTGCAAGTCCGGAAGAGTTTACAAGCCACTTGCAATGCTGAGTGAGATATTGCCATTTCAAAAAATGGAGAAAAAATGTCTGATTGCATATTTACATTTCTTTCTCATCCTTCTCTGAGCAGGAAGCACTATTTATTAATGGGATTTGGCTAGATAAAATGGCTGTTCTCCCCATACCTTCAGTTTCTTGTATGTAACCTTTTAAAAGCCAGGAAGAGATGACAGGGCACAGCTTGAAAAAGTTAAATTTCTAGACTATAACTCCCAGAACCCACCAGGGTATTCTAGATGATGGATAGATAGACACACTGACAGATGGATAGACAGATGACGGCCAGGCACATTACAGCTCTGTCCTCAATTTACAAGCTTTCCTAAGCATCTCAGACTCTCTGCAAGTGTATTAAAACCTTTTTGATATGCTCAGCTGGATCTTCCTTGCTTGTAACTTTAACACTTGATCTGGTATCCTATCAATCCTTTCTAAATCTCATATTGACATTTTCACAGCTTGGATGTTACTCCCTGTTTCTTAGTCAAGCAAGCCAAAATTAGTGATCTTGATTTAAACACCATGTTATCAAAATGTGAGAACATGCCTATCAATCATCTTACAGATAAACGATTTCTTAATTTTGACTTTCCATAGATTTAATCTACAGGTAATTTTAGACTGTAACATAATGTCTCCCAGTTTTCAAGAGAGTCAGGAATGATGTAAAGAGGTGATACTTTACCAGTGGGGCATGCCCTCCTCAGGAGGCGGTTTATCAGTGTTTTTGGGTACACATTTACAGTTTGAAAGGTCTGACATTGTTGTAGGCAGTTGAACTATTTATCAGCATATTACTTTTTTTTGGCAGGGAGATCATCAACAGTGGATCAAATAGTGGATAAGAAACAACATTCCAGAATCCTGACTTTACAAATATCCACTGCCTGTCACTTTTATTTATTTACTAGCATATTTACCGGTGTTGCCCAGGATTTTTTTTTTCCTCTTAAGAACTCACCCAACTGTCTTCTTCAGTACCTGTAATTTACCCCATATTTCCCAACGCAATCTGTATTCAGAGTTATTTACATACACAGTTTGGGTTCCTGAGGGAATACACTGTCCTCCTCCTTGCTGCTAGGACTTGTCTCCATAGGAACCAGCCTATTCCAGCACCTGTAACTTTTCCCCATATTCCCCAATCCAATCTGTATTTGTAGTTGTTAATATACAGAGGTTGGTTTCCTGCGGGAATACACTGTCCTCCTCCTTGTTGCTAGGCATCATCTCCGTAGCAACTGGCCTGTTCCAGTATCTATAACTTTTCCTCATAGTCCCCCAATCCAATCTGTGTTCACTGGTGACATTGATGTACTGACTTTTGATTTTTTTGGTTTTCTGTTGAATTTGTGCAATGGCTTTACATTTTTCTGGAAGCATTTTTTGTTCTGAATTTCAACTTTAAGATTCCTCACATATGGACCCATACAATCTACTATGTGAGGTGGAAAGACCATGTAACTATGTTGTGTAGATTACTTTAATTTTTCTCACATATGCCTCCCAAATGTTTTCTGGCATCCTTATTGATGGTAGGCCTCATCTCCATAACAACCAGCCTGAGGCCCAAAAGCTCTCAGCTGAAAATTCTAAAGGGCCATTCCCAAACTGCCAACCCCAGGATTCCATAGAATCTTCACAGCCAGCCAATCATATGAGGTCTTCTCACCTCACACAGCCAATCGTATGAGGTCTTCGTCTGCCTGACGCAGACAAATAGACAAACTCACAAACAGACAAACTTTGGCTTTTACATAGTAGTTTTGATCTGTATCAACCTTTCTCCAAAAACTGGGGTCAAAGTAGCCCAGAATATTTTTTTTTAAAAAAGATACAAATCAATTATAATATTGAAAGAGAACTTCAAAACTAATTATAATAATAAAATGTGATTTGAGTTCTTAGGTTGAAGCACATAAGTAATAAAAAAAATACAACTCCCCTTTCCTTTAAAAGCCTCTTCTCTTGTCAGAAGAAGGACAAGATAGTCCATGATCTGAAACTCCCTTATGTGGCATAGACAAGGTTGCGGAGAAATTAATGAGAGATACATGTGGTTGTGCATATGCATGTGTGAACGAGTAACTGAGTGTGAGAGAGAAGTCTTGGAGCTAGCTGAAGTACCTCTGGTACTACCTGGATCTGTAGAAAATATCCCACAAGCACTCCATTGTGTCTCCTGTTTCCCCACCACCACCTTGTTTTATACTTCAGGAATCTTGGCAACAGTACCTTAGCTTTCTCCTGTTTTTCTGCCTCAGACATTTTAGCAGCAGGACCTCAAGAGAGTTCTGTCTTGTTTTTCTAGCTGTTTAAAATAAATTTACTAATTATTTATGGCAGCCCCCCCCCCCTTCTCTCTTCAAGTAAGCCTTCTCTCTTTGGAATTACAGTGTGAAACTTGACACTGCAACTTGGAAGAGAACAAAAAAATGTTCCAGCATTTTGAAGCATTATTTATTTATTTAAAATTTTTGCACGTTTTTTTAAAAAAAATGGTTTTAGACTGTTTTTACATGGCTGATTTAATTGTTTCTAAATTTTATTGTAATCTTTTTTTTAATTGACTGTTCTGGAAGCTGCTTACTTTGGAGAAAGATGGCATATACATGCAATAAATATACAATGAGTGGTAGCAAGATGCTCCTTTTTTGCTTCTGAGGAGCAATCTTGTTTTGAATATCAGCTTTAAACTCAGCACTACCACTTGACATATTCATGTCAGATTTTAAGCTCCTAGCTACGTATTCCAATGAGTTACGGCTGCTACAAATGGACATACAATAAATCTCTTGTATTATTAGAGGTGCAGACATTTATAGTGAGAGAGAGAGAGACAGAGAGAGCATATACAGGTGACCACAGATGTTAACCAAAATATAAAAACATGTCAACTAAAAACAATCAAAAAAATTAAACAAACAAACAAACAACTGAAATTAACTATGCAAACCTATGCAGATTTGTTCAGAATTAAGTCTTGTACTGAAAGTGGCTTAGTCCCAAGCAAATAAGGATTCATAGGCTTGCTGCCTGGAATTAACAAACTTAAAAGTTGCTGGGACTAAATCAAATAGATTAACACAGCAAATAAGTCAAAGGATCACGGAAAAACATATGTTTTCAGACAAACACTGGCAAGTAGAAGGCCATGTCACCTCCCAGGGAGGCAATTACAGCAAAGGTAGGTAAAATATGGACTACCATCACACTCCAGATCCCATAAAGACAATTTAGGATAGCCTATAGTAAACAGTGCTGAGAGCCACAGTCCAGCATCTGGCAGCCTGCACTTTATCCATTCTTGCTTTTTTGGGTGTCACATGGAAAGATCTTAATGCAAATATTTTATTTTATTTTTTAAAAAAGTCATTCAAGATATCATCATAGTCATTGTCATCATCATCTCCATTGCCATCTTAACACCTTTGAGTAACTTTGAAAATGAATAGAACCTTCATTTCAAAATGTGTATTGTGAGAGACTATATTGTCTACATTTTAATATTTCCATTTTGAGAGAAAATATACTTAGAAATATGCATTTGGAAAGAAAATATATTTACAAATATTTATTTTAACGTGAATATTTGTCCTTTAAAAACAACAACAACAACATAAACACAACAACTGTAAATTTATTTAGAAACCAGATAGAGCAGGTTCTTGGGTTAACTGATACAAAAATAACATGGACCAAAATTAAAATGCTCCACCAGTAGATCACTAAGAGCTGACTAAAACAGAAATCATAATGTAGTTCTTAATGCACAGCACATGTTAAATCTAATGTATCTGTAAGATGAAATTTCTGTCATTAAGACTTTTATAATGAATCAATTACTCCCCAAAATGCAAATTACAGAGAGAACATTTTAAATCTCTGTTTACATTAATTACTTGATTAGGAAACGATGAACTGCTGTCTCCCACCTTGGCTTCATTTTGAACCTTGCTAACCACTTTCATGCCAGGAGAACATAAATTATTAACATTTCAAATTATTGTCATTAGCACTGCTGATAGGAAGCTGATTAATTGCTTGGAGGTCTACTTCTCTCCTTTCAACATGTGAGTCTTAAAACAGCTTTGTTTTGCATCAACTCTAAACATGAAGCATAGGTCCTAGGATGACCTATGTCTGCATTTGTGGCATGCTGGGGTAGGGTATGAGTACAAGGGGTTGTTCCAGCAATGCAACTTCATCCCAGAGTCTTCTGTTGCAGTGTGAGCTCCTGCATCATGCAGTTCCCCCAACAAGTCCCCCAGACTGGCAAAACTATGTGGGAGGGGGTCCCACACAGATATCAGAATTTATTTTTTTATACCCAAGGTCAGTTGGGGAAAATAAAACCACTTTGGGACTGCAAGCAACAATCAGTTGACTCTGATTTTCTCCATCTTCCTTCTCATTTTTTCAGTGGTGGCTGGTGGATTATATTTCATTCTAGATTGAACCAGGCAGAATTTCTATGGTTACATTGTTGTCCCTTATCTTTCCTCTGTCATGAGTATGTCACAACTTTGTCTTGGGGAATTTGACCACTGGGCCAGATTGGCAGAGAAGTGGTACCTGCAAGACCATCTCCTCTACTTTAGTGGTCTTGGGTTGAAGGCATTAAGGGGCATATCAAGGGCAAGGGCTGCTGGACATGTGGTAGGAGAAACAGTTATTTTTGTCCATATGGAATCCTACTTCTTCCAATCCTACGCCATTCCCAAAGCAAGTAAGCTGAATCAGCTTTCCATTGCTCACCAGGTGAGTTGTCCAATGCCTTAATTTATTACATGATTCTCTAATGTATTTCCCAGAAGATTCCCAAAATTCCCAAGTAGAATAATCAGATTTAACAATATGTTGATTCATTACTGGATTCAACAGTGGATTCAAAAGCCCACTCTAGTTAGAACTAAGGAATAGGATTCACGTCTATGTAACCAAGAAAGTTGTGGCCATTGAACTCCAGCAATATGTCAGTGTACCTTTTTTCACATTCCTCCTGGCCCTTTACCATATAAGTGGTCATCCTATAGCACTCCTTTGATGCTGAATCTTCAGTGTAAAAGCTGCCTTGAGTTGGATGGGCAAGTGGCTTTTCTTCAATATTTCTTCTTTCATTAGCAGTATTCTCATGTGATTGGAACTATGTGAGGTCATGTATGACTCCACCTATAGATGCTCATCAAGAACAATATTTAAGCTGGCTTCTGCAAATATGATGGATAGGGTCCAGGTATAGCCGTAATTAGAACAGACTAGTTGAAGTCAATAGTTAGACGTTATTAATTTCAGTGCCATTCATTTCAGTTGTGACCAAATCGAGATCTAATCCAATGTATCTTTTCCCTCCTCCTTGAAAACCTGGGAGGTGTGTTTGAATCTAAGCAATGAGATCGTTCCCTGAACTTGCAGGTTCATTCTTAATTAGCCATTAGGCTGAGAAAATTTAAGATGGCATTATATACTGGATGTGCTGTTCAGTCTCAGGCCCATTTATTAATGGAGAATTCTTCCTTCAAGATGCTCAGTACATTAGCTTTCCCCATCTCTCCCTACAATAGCTCTATGAGGCATTTTAGACTGAAAGACAGGATTGTCCCTGTTTCCCACTTGATCCAGTTCAGGATTCCAGTCTGGTGATCTGGGTCACATCTTAATCTACTATAGACTGATCTGGACCCAACCAAATTTGGATTTCATATGTTGAAATCTGCATCACTGCTCTTCCCTTTACCTCTATTGATAAATCCAAATTTTGAAGAAGCACTGGTCATCCAGGGTGGAGGATTCTGGGAGTTGTAGCAGTTGTTGTAGTTCCCAAGAAATACACAAGATGGCAATCACTCAGTGAACATTGTGGCTCAGCAGGAATTTGAGCCAAGTTGCCCCAAACATGACTGGAATCCAGTGTTGTTCTTACTTACAGTCATTGAAATGAGCAAGACTTGTTAGTCATAGATGACTTAACTTCCATTAGTTTGAGTGGGTCAACCTTTAGAAAGGTCTAGTGTTCAATTTAGTCCCATGCTATTGAAAAATTACCCGATTTTTACATTTCTGGTATATTAAGACTAATTTTTTATTTATATTGATAGGAATTTAACAGAAGATACATTTAAGGAAGTTAATCTTACTAATATGTATGAATAAATTATTAAGAATACAGCACAATTTATATCTCATTAATGTTGTCTTCTTTTTGCCTGGAAAACATGATAGATGTTTTGGGGGGTAATAAATTATCTGTAACAAGGAAGGGCAGCGTACCTCCCCATGAGTCACTAATGACCATGAATTACTCTGCCGTTCACTGTAAATCCTTTATTAAGAAGAAGGCATTTACCATTGATATGAGTTAAATTTAACCTCATAGAAAATCAACTGTAATTTAGAACTAAGTTTAAATTTACAAGCCACATGCAAACTCTTTACGGTAGGGCCATTTCCGCACTAGACTGTTATAGTGTTATTATTCCACTTTCAACATCCTATGGAATCCTAGGGTTTGCAGATCTTTTTAAAAGGAAATATCACAGGTAGGGAACACACTCAAAGGGACAGATTTAAGCATATCAGAAAGTAACAAATAACCTCACATAAAAATAAGAAATATCATAATAAATATATGTTAATATTAAAAGAAATGCAAAGAAACGTTGACCTTCACAATTAAATTAAAAACGTCCATATTCTACATCATTATCATCATCATCACCACCATCATTAATGTTGTCGTATGAACCATATGGCAAGGTTAGCAAGAATTTAACATTTCCTGCAGTTCTATGCCCTTTTCAGTAAGTTCAGTCATGGATACATATAATACCATCTTTCTGTCCTCTGCATCCTCTTCTGAACTTTCAGAGCTTTCTGAAATTCAGATTGAAGGTGGCTCAATAGCCCTTTTCAGACATTCCTGATCTTGGTAGAATAAATGTGTGAAGGAGGAAAGACAGTATTCTTCTTCTATGATATGGAGAGTCTTTCCAGTCTAGAACCAGGTTTTGAAACTATGTGGAAATTCTGCTCTGTTCCAAATATAGAGACCGGGATTGGTAGGTCTAAGGGTGCAGTGGGAGGCTCAATGGAAGCCCTCAGGACTACACTGGAGTCTTTGAAGGGGCATATACAGCCCCTAAGCCACACAACTCCCACCCCCATTTTGAAACCTGTGCAGCATCTCCACCCATTCCCACCAGACATCAGGGCTCTCTGGCTTAATGCAAAAAGGAGTTTTCAGTGTGCATTGCACTTCTTCAGCACTGGTGCATCATGCACTTGAACCCATTGTGGGTTCTTCGAAGCAAGAAGGGGAATAGAATGTAAGTGCAGTGAGTAACGAGACTTCTTGTTGTACAACCCAAAGCAGGAGGAGTACAGGACCTGGACCTCTCCAATTGCTGGCAGTGATCCTTTCACAAGGTCTATGACGAAAATTGGGTGTGGAAAAAATTCCCCACATTTTCATTAAATGACTTTAAAAAAAAAGTTTCTGTGAAGATCAAACAATGGCAGAGATACTTTATCAGAAGATATAACTACATCTCCCAATGATACTCCCTGTCATGTCCTGCTTTCAGGACATAGAAATAGACTCTGACTCGGAGACTGAAACAGTGGACAGGTCAGAACCTGCTGAACAGGAGGAGGTTACAGTACCACCAATCCCAGAGGCAGAACAGAGAGTAGTGCTAGCTCAAGCAGAGAGCCCTGCCCCTTCAGACACAGAAGATAACTCACTTATACCCACCTTTGCCAAGCATAGACATCAAAAGGAAAGCACACGCAGATCTCAACAAATGTACAGGAAACAACAGTTAATTAGGCAGCAGCTGGGTTAAGCTGTTGACCTATATAAATGCAGCCATTCCCCTCCAGGACTTGTCTGTGATTACCTGACCATTTCTCCTGCTGTGTTTCTGAACACTGACTTAGGATTGTATTGACTGTTTGCAGAACTATTTATGCTGCTCTGTTGTTGTCTCTGGTCTGTTTGCTTACTAGATAAAAATAAGGAAACACATCTTGAACTATTTGCTCATCATTTGTATTATCAGCTGAGTGACATTGACTGACTGCCCAGACTGAGAGAGGACACTCCCCACACTTACATCTTCAGCAGTATAACCTCCCTCCCAACACAGCCATTTCTATGTGGCCAGAGAGTGGAAGAATGAGTGGGGATATGTCCAGCTTTTTTCCAGTATACTGTTCATGTGGTCTTTGAGTCTCAACATCATGCTTTGATTGTTTTTAAAATTATTTGTTTCCAGTGGTCATGTCCCAAAGCTAAGAAATATTGGACTGATGTACATAATAAAATTTGTGCTATAATGAAAGTTCAGTTTACCAAGATACTGGAATTGTATTTGTTAAATATGACAAAGGTACTTGATGGTACTGAAGTAAAGAAATATTGGCAAATAATTCTTTATATGATAACAACAGCCCGGATAGGATATGCAAAACTTTGCAAACTCAACAAATACCTACAATAGAACAATGGTGGGGAACATTTATGGAAAATAGAAATGCTGATATAGTTTCACAGAAACTAAAGGGGAAAACAGATGATGAGATCAAAAAGGAATGGCAGATTGTAACGGGTAATTGCTAGGTACTGTTAAATGAAAATGAATGATTCATGGTTAAGATAACTAATGAGGGGGCTACTGATGTAAACCATGGAACTGTAATGTAAAGAATGAAATGCAAGAACTAACATGTAACATTATCAGCATAAAGCGGTACATTGATACAACTATGTTAAGAAATGTTGGAAATGAAATCTAGATCAGTGTGGAAGATCAAAAATATTTCATGTAAATTAACAGTAATAATGTTTGTTTTATATGTGAAATTTGAATAAAATGATATAAAAAAAATAAAATTATTTGTTTCCTGTTAGAACTATTTTAAAGAGGAGTTCAGACTGTTTTAAATTGGTTTTTAGTTGTTTATTTAACACTGTAAATGTATTTTTATCAGATGTATGTAACCTCGTGAGCTCTGAGGTGTTTAGAGGTGATAAATAAATGTTTCACATAAATAAGTAAAATAGGAGGGGCAGCAAAGAAGAGAAGATGGATTCTTCTGGGGAAACAGAAGACCTTTTAAAAACTGTGAATGATACAGAGGTGGATAGAAATGGAATGAGATGTAAGAGAGGATAATTGATTGGGGACAAAGTCTTGCAACGCACTGCAGATATGGACAGGGGTCTTTCAGTTGCTTTCACGGTTATGAGAATTTGAAAAAAAAGGATAGATGACATCCTGTATTGCAGTTACAGATACATAACCTAGAGTATACTGTAGCAATATTCATGATCATGACACTATTGCATAATTGTAAATGCCTCCCAAAATACCTTAACAGCCACCAGCCACACTGAGGGATACTCTGTTCTTCTGGTTACCTGGGCAAAATAGAGTTGCCAGATCCCTCCCATGAGGCTTTGACCATCATCCTCTGTCATGATGTGGGTGGAGATGTCATCCTGCTACATTCCAATTGCCAGCAAAACACTCTTATTGCTTGGTGCAGCTGCTGGCTTTTAAAATAGGTCAGACCAGGAAATATTGCTTAGTTACACATACCTAAGTAGGCGATATAGGATCTCAGCCCATGACATAGGATGGCTGGAAATCATGGGACACTCTAGACGTTGTTTGGCTTCATGTCCCAGAAACCGCAGCCAATATAGCCAATGGTGAACAATGCTGGATCTTGCAGTCCCACATCTGAAGGGCCACATGACTCCCATCCCTTTTGACACTTTAGCATTTGAGACCTAAGCATACTTATTTAGCAGTGGCTCCTCCTGAATTCAGTGGGAACATATATAGGGCAGGGCTTCAGAAGTTCTTTTTATCAGTGTTGACAAGTGATACTCAAGATTCCAGAAATCAGAATCTATTCATGCTGGTATATTCTCTCCCAGTCTGTGACGAGATACGCTGACAAACAGAAATGTTGCTTTCGTTTTCATTTCTTGCCCTTTCCAGGGCATAACTCTAAATTTATCCTATTTGGATAGGATTTACATGAGATAAACACAGCTCAGGTGGACATTGTATCTGCTTCTGATGACATGGTTTGGTTCTGACCTTCAGTTCTCCTGTTATCCTACTGCTGGAATTTCCTTCGGCAAAGTATTCAAAAATTGTACAAAAGTACAGAGAAGTTGTACTAGCTTTGAGCAAGAAAGCATTCCAATTTGTTAACAGGAAGTACATATTCTGTTCTCAAGCTTGCAGTTTGTACCTGCCAACCACCTGTCTAAGTATGCAACCACAGACGAACAGGGATAATTAAAACAGGAAATGGGGCCAGCCCTACTATTAGACAGAGCAAGATGCCCTCTTAGGCAGCTGATTTGGGGTGTCACAAAAAAAAGCAACAAACTTACGTTATTATTATTGTTATTGTTGTTTTACCACAAAGGTAATGAAAGGCAATTATCTGATTTTCTAACCCAGGAGCCAAAATAATTTGGTCAAAATAACCAAGGTGCAGAGGAGTATATGCAGAGGAACGCATGTCCTACTCTCTGTCAGGTAGCAAAATATGTAGGGTTGTCTGTGGATAAAAGAAACAGTCAAACAGCCCTTTTGCAGTGGCCAGTGCAGGTACATAAGCATTTAAAAAGGCAAATGTTTATTATCAAATATAGAAAGTTCAAGCAAGTGGTGGAAGCTAGTGTCCACAATGTTAGTGAGGTGGTACAGTTGGCTCGAGGTTTTAGTCTGCTTGAGCTATCTAAAGTCCTGAATCCTGTCCTGAAAATAGATTCACCACTTTGGATTGTTCCTTTAAAGTTCAGTCCTAAGATCAAAGTGAATTCACGATCCCAGTGTCATGGAAGCTGCCAGCTGCAATGGTGAGGAAATCATTTCTAAAAGATGAAGGGAGTGGGAAGCTAGACTATCCTACCCTTGAGAAACAGCAACATAGGCCTCAAATTTCACATCAGGGAAAATTTAGTGTCTCAACAATTTAGCAAAGCTTAACAGAATTTAACTTTGGTAAAATATGTGCGTATGTGTGTGTGTGAGAGAGAGAGAGAGAGAGAAAGGCCCTTTCCACACCTTACCTTTTTCCGGCGCTGGGGTGTGGGGATCGCACGAGCAGCCTCCGGCGAGAAGCTCTTGTGTCCCTGCTGCTTCAGCTCCACATGAGCTCCCTGCTCACGCGAGAGCCCCACCTCTTCCTTCCGCGGTGCAACCTGGGAGTTTCCCAGGCTGCGCTGGGGCAGGAAGCGTGACCAGTGCGGCTCCGTAGGCTCTGCACGCCAGGTAAGTGAGCATGGGGCCCGGGAGCAATGCACGATCACGCACCATTTTCGCCTTCCAGCCGAAAATGAAAAGGTGTGCGATCGGTGCCTGCTGGCCCCTGGGGCATTGTGCGATTGTGAGTGTGTCGTGCAGATCACTCCTCACAATTGCACAATGCTCCAGGCACCCTTTCGCATGGCAAATGCCATGCTGAAGGGCCATAGAATGAGAGATCAACACAGTTATCCCTTCTTTATCAAGAGATATCCACTTTTTGCTTGAATTTAGGGCCATGGAAATCTAACACTTTCACTTTTCCATGTAGATTATTTTCATTCCCCAAAGAGGTAAATTACTTAAAAAATGAAATGAAATGAAATCCCCATTTATACTGGTCAGATTTAATAAGTACAGGCAAAGTGGTGCGTACATATTATAAGATGAGAAGCCTCTCTGAAACAAAACAATCAAAAAAGAATGGCAGCCTAACGTTTAGCATTCACAAGACTCAAAGCAATCCTTTTAAGAGTTGTGAACATTAAGCTGCCATCCTTATTTCACAATTTTTTTAAAAAAAAATAGAATTCTTCTTATCTCACATATGCAAAAATGTGAATTTTCAGTAAATCCTTATGACAACCGTATTATAAGAAAATTTGCATCCATCACTGAATTGCAATTTAGGCTCAATTCTATAGATTGCCTAATTTGAAATTACCTGAGACCAAGACACAGCTTTCTATTACAGTACTATGATTTCCACTATTCTGCACAGCACCATTGGGGAGATTTCTATCAAAGAAACATCAAGTAGGAGAACACGTGTTTAACATACTTCACCCTACCTGCTATTTCTTCCTTCAAATTCCTTAGGGCTTCATCTTCTGATTTGGCTGATTTTCCAGTTTCATATTTCTATCATAAGTGAGAACCTGGAAAGCCAGCTGGGGAGATTTACTGAGAAGAAGGGGGATAAAAGTCAGTAAATAATTTGGAATGTTTCCTTTTCTTCATTTACTGCTTCTCTCAGGCATAGAAACTCTCCTGATATTGATTTCCAGATTGGGCAGGAATGAATTTCAGAAGACCATTTTCACATTATTAGGGAAAGTCAAAGCACCCTTAACAAATGCACATCTGCCATGCCCCCAACTTTATCCAATTTAATAAAATCATTCCCCCCACAGCCTCACTAAAAAGGGAGCCCTTATAAGAAGTAACAAACTGCCTTTTCCTCATCCCTCCCCCAGCACTGGCAGTAGAATGTGTAGTTCTCTTTTTCCTCTCTGCTTCAGGAATAGTATTCTATTAGTAGTTGAAAAGGACATAGAATATATTGCAAATTTGTCTTCTGTTCAGTGAGTCTGTTACAGTAACTCCTATGCATTACTTTCATCACATGGGCTTTCTCATCAGGCCTGGCTTGTGAATCCATGGTCATGTACATGAGTTCAGCTTTGAGATTTCAGCTATTTAAGTTTGAACTTTTGACCAAGGGCTATAGAATATTTAAAAGTCAAAGAAAGCCTTGTTCTGTGCTCTTTCATATCGGTCAGCTTGTCACCAAGTTTTCATGATGAAGGGAAGAAGGGGAGGAGAACACACACCAAGATTTTTCACTGTGTGCCTGACTCTGATATGATAATCAAAGGAATCTCAGTGGAGCTACTCTTTGATGATGAGATTCTCTAAGCCTATGATCATATGTTTTGAGACTGTGGTATATTCTGGATGCCAAAAAAGAGATATTGAAAACTGCCATAGAGATAAGCCAGGAGGACAAGGGGAGATCTGGAGAGACTAGCTTAGGTCTTCTATGCTCTGAATCTGCAGATAGAGCAAAAACTTTAATATAAGGGCTTCCAGGAGCAGAAGACAAACGATCTGGAGGAATTAATACACATCTGCCCTTGCTATCCTTGATATTAAAAGGGGTTTGGAACACCTGCTATCTAAAGGTTCTAGTTTATGTTGGGACCTATCTTGTGAAAACGTCTTGCTAATTCAAACTATACTTGTTCCTATAGGATTATATAAATGACATGATGACCACTTTACACACTCCATTCTGGCACGTTGTGAGCAAGCAAGCCTCCTTGTAAACCTTATGTTTGCAGCAATTTTATTCTCAGTACTTCCTCCCACCACAAGGCCCAGGAATTTTTCTTAGGGATGCAAAGAAGATAAATTTCCTCACAGAAAGCAAGAACAAAAAAAATATACATTTTATGTGCTTATTTTCCTCCTTCATTATTGTGCACACTTTTCCTTATTTTTTTCCTGATTTTTAAAAATTCAGAACAGATTACAAAGTACCAAAAAGTATGCACATAGATTCATAGAACCATGGAATCCTAATGGAGGAAGGGGGACTATGTGACCTAGGTCCAACTCCCTGCTCGGTGCAGGATCTCTGATTAAAGCATCCCCAGAAGATTGCTTTACAATCTCTTTTTGAAAATGTTCAAAGAAAGAGACCCCACCACTTCTGTAGGCAATTGGTTGCATTGCTGAACCACTCTTACTGTCAAGCAGTTCATTCTACAGTTCAACCAAAATCTACTCTCCTGTAACTTCCAACAATTAGATCTGATCCTACCCTCTGGGGCAAAAGAAAACAGGCCTGCCTCCTCCTCTCCATTACAGCCCTTGAGGTATTTAACGAGTGAAATCATGCCACTCCTTAGTCTCCTCTTCAAAAGGCTGAAGAAGCCCAGCTCCTTTAACCACGCTTCATATGTTTTGTTCTCCATGCCTCTTATCATCCATGCTGCCCTTCTCTGAACCTGTTTCAACTTGCCTTACATCCATCTTAAAATGAGGTGCCCAGAAATTAACACAGTACTCCAAATGAAGCCTGACAGCAGAGATTACAGTAGGACTATTATTTCCATCACTGTGGAAACTATGCTTCTATTAATGTAGGCTAAACTAGCATTTTTTTTGTTGGTTTATTTATTTATTTTGCTGCAGTATCACAGCTGGCTTATGTTCAACTTATGGTCAACAAAAATCGCAAGGTCCTTGTCACATGTGTTACTGCAGAGCCATGTATCCCCCATCCTATACCTGTGCATTTTTTTCATAGCCTAAATGTAAAACTCTGCATTTCTCTCTATTGAATTTAATTTTATTAATTTCTACCCAATTTCTAGTTTATATAGATCCTTTTCTATTCTTTTCCTATCTTCCTATGTGTTAGTCACCCCTCCCAGTCTTGTCTTATCTTTACGCAGAGCAGAAGTGAGCAGCTTGAGTGGATCTGGGGGCCAATTTCTCCACTCTGTGGACATTATATAGGCTTTCCTTTCTTGCCATTCCAACGAACTTTGATGGCAAAATGTGTCAGCAAACGTAGTAGTGAATGAGGGAAAATCATGAGAACAAAGAGGAAATTCTCTCTCTCTCTCTCTCTTTCTCTCACCCTTTTTCTTTTCAAAAAGAACTTTCCTAAAGTTTGCTTCCAACTTTCAGCAACAAATTACAAAAATCCATTTATAGCAAGAGTTTTTGCATATTTTAATGGCTCTCAGCACAAGCTGGGCTTGTGAGGGTAGAGTTAGGGACAGTGTAGAACAGGGTGTTACATCAGGCATATGAAATTCCTGCTTGTAGAGAACCATTAAAAGTGCAGTAGCTCTCCCCCTTATTTCACTTGGCAATTCTCACGGGTGGTATCTTGGAGGGACATTGCAAAAACAACCTTGAGGAGTTGTTTGTGGCATTTGAGTTTCCCACACCTGTCCTATAGCCTCAGAAGGTTCCAACTTTTAAAATATATGCAATGTCCAGATATTGGTTTTCTCTTGCATTCCTGCAGTAAGTGCATCTTCCAATGGCATGTAATGTGAAGCTGGGCAAAGCTCAGTGACTTAGCCCCATTGGACACATTTAATGTCATACCATGCCATTCATGTTATCACTGAATTTCCCATCAAACAGGTCAGTTATGCAAATGATGGAGAGTGTATATATAATCAGTTACCCCTTCTGAATGACGAGTAAAGATACCAACAGCTAAGTTATCTAAGGGCTTATTGCAATATCTCCATTACAGGTAAGAAAGTTATCTAAGGGTGTTAAACTAACAATGAACTAACTGGTTTCACTTTTCAGTAGAAACCAGGAAACTGTGAGGCAGGAACAGAAGAGGAGGATGGATCCCTTAGAGTTGGGGATGTAATTCTTCAATAATTTTCTTCTTGAAGGAAGCAGTTTGAGCAATTTTGTTCTCACTGTAAGGAGGTCTTCAAAAACCACACAGTTTTTGAAGCCTATTCACAGTTTGGGTGTTATTATGTGTAAAATTCACACCAGGTTGTTTTTTACAGAAAATGTCATTTTCTACGCAGGAAACATTTTCTGTGCTGAAAATTCCATCTTCATTGCAAAAATGTGTGAATTTTTCACAAGATACCAAATTCCAGCATTTTGAACATAGGAAACAACCTTTTTCTGCACATAAAATAATATTTCTGCATAGAAACATCTTTTTTTGTGCACAAAATGAAGTTTCCTGTATAGAAAATGCTGTTTTCTCCAGAAAACAACCAAGTGCAGATTTTGTGTATAGTATGTCCCAGATTGTGAAGATTCGCAGTGGACCTCATCAGGGTTTCAAAACACATGTAAACAATATTTCTTAAAAAAATGTTTTGAAATATTCTTTCCATCCCTACTAAAAATATCATTTTACATCTTGGAGAGGTTAGAATAAATGGAGAAGAAATTATGACACTTTGAAACAGTGAAAACTACTTAACTGTATCATTGCTTCTCTTTTCAAGGGACTAGTGCTGTTGCATTTCAAAGATCATGTTTTGTTTTAAGCGAACTATTGCATGGCTTTCAAAAAAAAAAACTAGATGAGTTTCAGTGCTGGTAGAAATCTATATTGTTAGTAACATATTACTCGTTTTGCCTTAACTTTCATACATTTCTCACTTCCATAAATGCACAGTGCTAGGTTCAACTAACTTTCCCTGTAGTTGAGGAAATCTTGATTTTTCTGTTTACTTGAGTCAAAAACTTTGAAGGAAACTAAAGAATACTGGTAAAACTATAAACATGTCTCAAGGCAACAAATCCATACCATTAAAGATCTGGGAAAAGGAACAAATCCTGTTTCATCTTTCTTTTTGTATCCTTCATATATGTATCCAACATATTTTTTCTTGCACAGTCTTACTGAGTCTCCTCAGATAATACAAACTTAATGGGTCTGTTACAGAACTGTGGATCCTGGATGAGTTCAGTATCTCTTTCTACTACATTAACAGAGTTTTCCTGTGCTGTTAGATCTGAAATTCAGTGGAGCATGCTCATTTTCTTGCTTGAGCAGAACAGCTCATGCTTGACTTAGTAATTCCACATGGTGATGTACATGTCTTGCTCATCTTTCACCGTGTGCCATAACTTTCACATATTGCATATTTGTCTCAACCAAATTTATTGATATCAGGTAACTAAATAAGTTAGCTATAAATTGACATAAATAAAAATATAATTGAAAGTAGAGCAAGATAACCCATGGCTTATGGAGGTTAGAGATAGAAACACTTAGAGAATATTCGTATTCCCCACCCCACTCCTGTGCGTCATGGGAAGGATTATCTTAACACATGAAGACACCTCATGGTAAAATATTATTAACACCCATAAGAATTTTTTTCACATTTGAGAATATTTTTGTAAAAAATTCTGAAAGAGGTTTATTTGTTGTTGGTTTTTTTTGCATGTTAGCACCCCCTGAATTGTTTTCTGGAAAAAGCAACAAATTATGAAATAAAAAAAAAATGTTCTTGATGGAAAGAGATGTTGCCAGGAAATTTTTTTTTGTGCAAAAATCCTCCACAAAAGTTTTGCAAAACAAAAACAAAAAACCCTGAAATCCCAAATGCCAAAAAAAGTCAAAATGCCAAAAAATGAAAAACAAAACAAAAGAAACCTCAAAAATTTGCACAGACGGGAGAAAAACTTTTCTAATTTTTGTTGCTGTGCACAATGAGGTAAGTGAAAACTTGTATCCTTAATAGAAAGCAGGAAAAGAGCATTAACAATATTTAGAAGGAGGTGAAGCCTGACTCTGGTACTGCACTTCATGTGCTGGAATATTCTCCAAAACTTTCTGGAGGGAAAGGAAAGCTCCCTTATTCTTCCTTCTCCCCTTCCCCCCCAAAAAACTGGACAGTTCAGCAGGAGAAGCAGATAATTTGGCAATGTAGGAATTTTGCAGACTTATTCAGGGCGTTCTGGTACCAATGACAGCTACCACAAATTGATATATTTAATTTATAAGAATCACACTTTTTTTTCCTTTTGGCTTATTAAATGAACAGAGAGCCAAGAATTTCCAGATGGTGCACAGAGAGATTGTTTTTAAAAATAAATGTGTCATTTGTTACCTGTATAAATAAAAATACATTTATGTTTATCTGTTTGTTACTACATTACACAAAAACAGATGAACAGATTTTCACCAAATTTGGGGAATATGTTTGAGATAGTTTGTCTTAAAGTAAAAGCATATAGAAAATTCACTTGGGAAGGCATCCTGCTTGTTATTCATTGGATTTTCACAAGATTTGGAGGAAACGTTTGGGATAGTCATATCTACTATATAAAAGTCAAAGTTTGTATGTTTGTTTGTCTGTGTCAGGTGAAGACCTCATATGATTGGCTGTGTGAGGTGAAGACCACATATGATTGACTGCCTGAGAAGATTCAATGGAATCCTGGGGTTTACAGTTTAGAGAGGGGCCTTTAGACTTCTCAGCCGGAGAGCTCTTAGGCTTGGTCAGCTATGGAGATGAGGTCTAGCAGCAAGGAGGAGGACAGAGTATTCCCTCAGGAATACAACCTCTGTATGTTAATAACTCTGAATACAGATTAGATTGGGGAATATAGGGAAAAGTTACAGGTACTGGAAAAGACAGTTTGGGGAATTGAGAGACGCAGGATCTCAAATCTTTCTAACAAATATCACAGAAAATAAAATCCTGAGCAAGGATAGGTACTTACACTAGTTTAAAATACAGAACAATGTGGCATGCATAAAATTCACTTTCGGGGCTTTCCCCCCCTTTCATACAGGTACAGGGTGCTCTCTCAAGGACAATTGAGACTGATCTGCAACACAAGGAAAATATAAGTACTCAAAGAGCTAGGCTTGTATTCTCCAAAGCAAATGAACCTGAATGAAAGTTAAAAATGGTTAACAAGTTTTTTACGTAACACTAGGTACTACGGTTAGTGATACAACAAAAAGGAAACTGAATTTGCTTGAACAAATGTGACCTACAAGAAAATTAATTTCAATATGGCATTTTTCTCTTCAGGATTATAGCTAGCCAATTATGGCCTCTTTTAGGATATTCCATTCCTTTGCTTCCCCACCCATATATTTTAAGGTCTTCTAATGAGACTTTTCTCTTCCTGAATTCAAAGGTAGGCTTTGGGAAGGACTTTTGGTTATTGTGATGGTGAAATGAGTGCAAACATCATTTCCAAAATTGCAAGTACGAAAATCTTCTTCAAGAACAACATGGTGACTGGAGGTTAAAAATATACAGGAGTTATAAAGAGAACATCATAAAATGCAATGGCTAACCAATTACCAAATTAGAGCAAGATGGAAAGAAAATATGAAAAATTTCAGATGGGGCAAGGTTAGATCCGAATTTGAGAAATTAATAGAGGCTGGTCATGCAAATTTACTTGCCAAAATATACAAGTTGTTGTTAAGATTTCGTATAGAGGAAGAACAATTAAAAGATTGTATGGTAAATGGGCAAAACATGTAGGTGACAATACTCAACTAAAACAGTGGGAAGATGTCTGGACTAAAGGCCTGAAATGTATATTCTGTTCTGATTTAAAAGAAATCTGTAAAATTATGTGTAGGTGGTATATTACCCCAGAAAAAAAATGGTCTAAAATGTACAGAGATGCACGAAGTATATGTTGGAAGTGTGATAATCATGTTGGCTGCTTCTGCCATATGTGGTGGACATGCACTAAAGCAAGGGAAATTTGGAAGAAAATTAATTTAGTCATAGAAAGAATCTTAAAAACCAGAATTATTTCTACTAAACATACTGGACTGTGAGAATACAGTGGAAAGAGATAATGGAGTATTATTGTCTTACATGATAACGGCAGCAAGATTGAATTATGCAAAAAGAGAAAAAACAAGAAAAGCACTACAATAAATGAATGGATAGAGAGACCAATGGGGTTAGCTGAGTTGGAAGAAAATCAGTGTTTTTGTTGAAAGGTAAAAGTTTAGACTTATATTCGTATTATATGGCAACCTTTCATGGACTATGTTTAAAAAGAAAGAGGAGAAATAGTGATTATTGGTTTTGATTAGAATTAGAATTCTTTCCAGTACACAATAATATAATGTAAAGCCAGAAAGAAAACTAGAAAGGGTGACTACCGTGGCCCTTTCCAGAAGTGGGGAAGGAGCCACGTGAAAACGGGACTCACTGGATTTCCTGAGCGTCTGGGCGAGTCTGTCGGGACGAGGAGCAGTGCGAGCTCGTTGCTCCGCACAGCTCCGGTGTCCAAAATGGCAGCTTCCAGTTGGTGGAGGCTCTCCACCAACCGGAGAAGCTTGCCAGCTGAAAGCCCACCCCCGGAAGATCTGCAGGCATGCACTTGCGCGTGCCTGCAAATCTTCTCCGGAGCACAGGGACGGAGCGACACGGAGTCGCGTGCTCCGTGCTTTTTAAAAACCTTGAAAAACAGGTTTTTAAAAAGCACACTGCGCGACCAGTTCCGGTCGCTCCGAACTGGACTGAGGTGCGGAACTACAAAAAGTAGTCCACCCCAGTCCACTCCACGGCGCAGAAGACCTCCGTCAGAGGTCGCTCTGCACCGTTTTACTAGCCCGGTGTGGAAATGGCTTGTAAGAGAAGTAATTACTGTAAGAGGAGTAATTATAGATTATTATTATTATTATTTTAAAGTAAGCGGGGTTAGGCGGGAGGCCAATTTTAAAATAAAATGTTTGGTATCATAGATTCCATGACAGAAATAAGAAGAGTAACTCAATGTAGAGTTTTTGAAAATAGATATTTTTCTGTTTCTAAATATGGAAAAAAATTAAAAAAAAATATTTTTTTAAGAATATCTACTCCTTGAAACAGCTTGATGCTCTGACAGATCCAAATCCTCCAAGGGTGATGTTCTGCCCAAAGCATCCCCTTTGGCTCTAACGACTAATTCGCTCACCTGAAAGATCCCAGAAAACATAGTCAATACAGCAGCATGGAATAGGACAGTCTCATGTTCAGAGCTACACAATATAGGTCACACACTCCCTAGGCCTCTAAGGATGGCAGGGAATCAAGGTTCACTCTTATCCATAAAACATCCCCTTTCATATGCCCAACTCTCCAAGGTCTCGTGAACCCTAAGATCGCTAGTGGCTCCATCATACCTTTATGGTTTAGCAGCAAATGCCAACACAGACAGCCTAGTCCTAATGGTCTATGACACTAACCCCCTGCCCTTAAATAAACAGATAGAGGTAGCAATCTTAGCATGCCTATGGTCAGTAGTTGAAGAAGTTAGGCACATGTATTTCTTTGTCTTAACCCTCTGTCTTCCCACATTAGTTAATCTACAGTTAGTCTGAATTTGTTCAACCCTTAATTCTATAGTGCAGAGCTCTCTCCTTGAAGAACACATGCTACAGAACCTCTCACTATGAGATGTTATGAAACCTTTGGTATTTGTAAGTAAACATGTTTCTTATGCTTTTACTAAAGACAAATTGTGCTTTATTTCTCTGAGACACCCTGTGTGTGGCTGGGAAAATATGGGACAGGTTGTTGATCATTTTCTGCTAGTGAATACTGATTACTCTATTGGTGAGATGCAGTACTGTCTGTCACATTCTCCATCATAGTCCCCCTGATGTTTGCCATATGGCAAATGTGAAAGAGGATCAAAGCTAATTGCAGACATCCCTCACTCCTGTCCCATCATCCTTTTGCGGAAATGATGCTTCAGGAATGGGAAAAGATGGCCACAAAGTGTCTTTGGGCCAGACTGGTGACCTGAGCAGACTGTATAAGGTCTATGGGCTGGAGTGCCCTCTCATGTAGATGAATCAATGGCCTGACATCTTATAGGGTGATTTCATATTCTTCTCCCCACTTCTTATTTTTGTTTTTATCTGTTTCTGTCAGAGAAGAGTGGAATAAATGCTCCCTTTCTTCCTTAACTGTTTTGTACCAATCAAAAAGACAAGCATATCTGTTTTTCAAAACCTTAAGCATTTGTTCTAATTTTAGTTCTAAATCTTCTCCTTCACCTCTAATACTTCTATTGTTATTATTGTAGACAACAAAATATCACAATGACATACTGCTATGAATTGTATAGCCTTGATCCCCCCCCCCCCATTTCTCTTTAATTTATGGATTGTTTTGCATACCAGTCCTGTACATGTGTAGGTGGAAACTGGCTTGTTTCATCCCTCTACCTCATTTTCTATAATGTATGTTATTTTTTTTCACCCTTTTACATGACTACAAGTATTAACCTCCTCACTGCTTGCACATTGACTTAGATTTCAAAGCTCCTAGCATGAACACATTGTAGGGGTGGAAAAAGTATTCACTATTATTACTTTTTGGGGCAAAAATGAGTTTTCTGAAAACCAAGGAATCCCCTCAGGAAAAATAATTTGAGAATTGTGCGGTATTTGCACATGAAATGATTCAGAAAATTATTCTGTATAGAAATACATGCATTTTTTCCCCGTTGAGAATTGTGGGGGTTTGCGCAAAATACACAAGCTGGCATTCTGTTCAATATTTTAAAAGATTGTAAACTGTATTTATGATCTCATAACTGTTGGGTGTTCACAGTTATGGTTGTTAACAACCAAATGTGAACCCCAAAACCTACTTTCCAGCCTGGCAGCACTCCTCCTGGATATTTTCCAAGGGGATGCAAGATGGGGCATTGGAATATGATGTTTGTAGTGTGCTGCTAGTTGTGGTGTGTCTTGAGAGAAGAAGTTGCAGCAGGACTCTGAGGGGTCTTTCCAGCTTCCTAATCTCAAAGTACCCCTGACTAGGGCCCTTTCCACATCTTACCTTTTTCTGGTACTGGGGTGCGGGGATTGCACGAGCAGCCTCCTGCGAGAGTCTCTTGCGTCCCTGCTGTTTCAGCTTTGCACAAGCTGCCTGCTCGTGCGAGAGCCCCGCCTCTTCCTTCCGCAGTACAGCCTGGGAGTTTCCCAGGCTGCACTGGGGCAGGAAACACAACCAGCACGGCTCCGGAGGCTCCGCATGCCAGGTAAGTGCACCCGGGGCCTGGGAGCAATGCGTGATCGTGCACCATTTTCGGCTTCCAGCCAAAAATGAAAAAGTGCACGATCAGCGCCTGCTGGCCCCGGAGCATCACATGATTGTGAGTGCATCATGCAGATCGCTCCTCACAATTGCGCAACACCCCAGGCGCACTTTTGCATGGCAAATGCTGTGCGGAAAGGGCCTAGGATAGCACTACAGATATAATTCTCCCATGCCCTGATCTGTAACTCTCGAGAAACCCTTTGTTGTGGCATTGTAAGGTTGAAATGGTAAGTTTGTGGGGAGGGGATGTCATCATCAGACATAACTATGACCATTTCTGAATGCAGTCTTTAAATATGTCAAAAGTTGCTACAAAGGCTTATACTCTGCTGCCTCAAAGGGTAGAACTAGGTCTAATGGCTAGAAGTTACAAATGGGAGATTTCAATTGAGCATTCAAAGGAACCTCTTGACAGTAAGAGTGGTTCAGCAATCAGACCAATTGCATATACAGGTCATGAGGTCTCCTTCTCTGGACATCTTCAAAAAGAGGCTGGATAGCTATCTGCTAAGGATGCTTTAGTTGAATATCCTGCATTGAGCAGAGAGTTGGACCTGATGGCCCATGAGGCCCCTTCCAACTCTATGATTCTATCCTAAATCCTTGGGGGAAAGTCACAAAAATAACTTTTACCAGCTTATTCTTTTCTCTTCCCAAAGCCCTTAAATGAGAACAGGAAGAATCACCCCAGCTCTAATCGGCTTCATGGTGATTTTGAGGGAACCAGTTCACTTGAGCCTTTCTTGCTTTCATTCTAGGGATTCTGGAAGAAAAGAGGCATTTGCCAGGTGTCTGGTCTTCAGTCACTTGTTTGATGTTTTTAATTTGTTTGTTATCAGGGATTACCAAGCACTGAACACACATAGTTTTATATCTTCTTGGAGACCACAATCACTTTAACCCTCATTCTGGACAAAGCCTGAAAAATTACATTTTTTTGGTCTACAACTTCCAGAATCCCTTAGCCAACATCCCTAGTGGCCATGGGGATTTTGGAAGTTGTTGATTGGAAAAAAAAAATCATTTTCAAAGTGCTGATTACATTTTTGGCTGTCAACTTCCAAAATCCCCCAGTCAACACGACTATTTGTTTATTTACATATTTATTTTTGTCCCCCTTTTCTCCCAGCATGGGACTTAAGATGCCTAATAGCTATGAGGATTCTGGGAGGTATACATTTCTAAATAGTAAATTATGAAAATTTTGATTTGAGGGCACACATTTGCTGTGACCAGGAAATATGTATCACTCATTCTGCAGTAAGAATAATCATGATGATAGACTTAGTTCAGAGTGGGCAGTAAGATTATAGCCTTGGTCATGAACATCCTTGGTGGATTTCTAACCCATCCTCTGACAAGATACCCAGCAGAACTGATAAATTCAGATAGGACAAAGAATAAAATACAAAGGGCTTGACAACTGAAATCAATTTAGCCCAAACAGATCAGAACCTCTTGCAATTAAGACTAAAAGTCTAATGAAAGAAGCATTACTTTTGGCAGTTTAATATTTGCCTGTCTCTCCCCTGCTTTTGCATCCCATGAAACTCTCAGGTTTACATGGTAGGAAAGAGGAAAATCAGCACTTTGATAAAGGTCCCTTGAAATTCTAGTCAGTCAGGGCTCCTGATCAATTGTACCAAATACACAACCATTGGGGATATGAAGGATGTCTAACTTTGCTTGTTACTATGTAATTATAAATGAAAAGCATTTCTTCCATTTTAGTATAGCTTCTGTACATATGAAGTTTAGTGATGAACTTCTTACATTTTGTGTAATGTTATTTTTTGTTTTGTTTTTTTAAAGCAACCTTTAGGACTAAACAGAAATAGCTGATCTTCGTCATGCATCTTAGTTATGTTAGCAGCTGTAATGCTATTAGTTTCTGCTCACAGTAAATTAGTTATGCAATGAGAAAGGGCAAGAGGCAGAGTTCCAGTGCATGAAATAGTCTGTAAAAGATTAATTAACTTAGTGACGTGCAAACATTTTGAGACCATGGAATGGTAGAAAAGTTTGGATAAAATATGCAAATATTTGTGGGCACGCAAATATTTGACCCAGGCAAATAAACTGTACTGTGGAATGTATTGTACTGGGACTTCAGATTTTTCTGGGCATAATTTGCAGTGTGTTGATCTTTCTGGTATGATATTCTGCTTTTCTGTATGAACCAAAGTAACCAACTACCTTTAGCAAAACATATGATTATTCACCCTGCAGGAGCTGTAACTACAAACCTTTGGTCTGATCAAAACAATAGTGAACTAATCAACACTCATTTCACTATCAGGACTAACAACAAATAAAGAGCATGCCTTCATACTATGAGTTGGACAAATTACCAGTTGAAACAAAAGTTCACACATTCTTGAAGTAGCAACCCAGAGGGAACTTCATCTTGGAAACTGAAGATGCCCCAAACTGTCATTGTGGGTTTTTCCAACAAAATGCTGAAGATCACCTCATTCAGCTGAGTTTGAGAAGCTGCTGGGGGAAGGGCTTGGGAAATCACTTTTAAAAAATCATTGTAGTTACTCTTCAAATGCCCCTGCAGTTACTTGCTATCATAGCTACATTTCAAAAATAATTCTTTATTTCTATACCCTTGAAATAACTCTTTAGTTACATTTCATATCTACATTTCAAAAATGATTCTTTACTTCCATACTTTTGAAATATAACTAGTTTAGTTACATTTCATAGCTACATTTCAAAAATAATTCTTTATTTCCATACTTTTGAGAAGTATCTTAATTAGTTACATTTCAGTTACTTCAAAAAGATCTGATTGCTACAAGCTACTGGTCTGTGTGCAAACACACACTCTCCTTCCATTTACCTCATCAGCTTCTCAAAAGCCACAACTGAATAGAAACCAGCAGCAGAAATCAATACTTGAACCCCTTCCACCACACTCACATGATGTAGGTAATGAAAAGTAATGAAAATTACAGCTGCCCTTAAAGAAGGAGTGGCATTATCTTACCTTTTGCCAAGTCACAATTCTAACAAAACTTTGTAATTACTTCAATAATGGAAAAGGGAATCAATTCCATGTAACTAATTTTAACTAGTTTACTTCAGGCTATGGCAGATGAAGGGGTGAACCATATAGCAGTGGCATCCCCAGTCTGTCTCTATGACTTCTGAATCTACAACTGAGCTAAGATATCACTTCATTTTATTGTAGGTATTGATTAGCCCATGGAGATTAGATGTTAACCTAGAATTAGCCCTATTTTGGTCTATTAAAGTCTCACTCAGACTCCGTAGACCTCTCACACTCCCTTGGCTTAGGAATCAATAGGAACATGGAGGTTTTCTAGCCACTAAATTTTGACGGCCTGATTTAGCTTATTTAAGTACAGAGACCCAGCTTGTTTATGGCAGCATGGGCAAATTGAGGTAAAGAACTCTTTAGGGAAGCTATAAAATCAATGGGGCTGTGTTGACTTATACCAGTGAAGAACATCTGCTCTTGATTTTCTTCTGATGCAAACACTTCTGTCTTTTTTTCTTTTTCCTGAGGAATGGCTTTCTGCCTTCCCTGCTATTTTCAGCAAGGTGTAGACACCATAATCTGTTTTCTTTTCTTTCTGCACTTTCCTTTGCAAACAGATTAAGGGAGTAGTACAGTTCCATAATGGTGTGATAAATCAGTCAATTTACATTTGGCAGAATAAAATTAGCATTGCCGTTACTTCATAATGGGCCATGGCTTTGCCTTTGGAATTGATTTCAGGCTAAAGTTGATATATTACAATTGTGTTAATATTGAACTTTAAATAGAATGAGAAATTGCAAATCAATACCATTATAAAAAGACACTGAGAAAAACAATCCTATAATTTTAATTGCTTTTTGTCTCTCTCTGTGTGTGTGTGGTCTTGCTTCTATTCTGGAAAGTTCAAATCAGTAATGTTACAAATTATATTGTGGAAATCAGCTGCCCTGTTGAAACAACATCATTTTTAATTTGTGGACAGAGAGAAGCAATAGTTTTGTCTTCCACATTAAGCATGGAGGATTTGTCCAGACTATCTGAAATTCTGTGTCTCCTTTTATGACCCTGCCCAGCATTTAAGATCTTCAGGGGAAGGCTGTTTCTCTGCCCTGCAGCCATCACAGGTACATCTTACTCAGTGGCTTCTCTCAACTTGTGGAATTCCTTCTTATGAAAGTTTTGGTTGCACTCTTATCTAGTCTCTTTCTATTGCCACAAAATAACTTTGTATTTAGGTAGGCCTCTGAATTTTAAGTAACTGTAGCAGAAGGATTTTGTTTTATTTTTATTTTTTTGGTAATGGAGTGTGTTATCTTTTAATGTGTTTAGACAATTGGATTTTAAGGTATTTTTTTGAATGAAATTGTTTAATGCTTTTTCTAACCTTTGTATTAAATAGGTTTTTAGAGTACTTTTATTGTAGTTGTCAACCATCTTGAGTCCCATTCTGGGAGAAAGGGGGATGAAATGAAATAATATAAAATGGCTTCTCTAAACAAAGGATTAATTTACTTGTAAAGAATTCAGATCACAATCTAATGCAAACCTACTCCACAGAAAACTCCACTAAATCCTAAGAAGGGATCTGCAAAAATCTCACCATTATCTCATTTTTGCTTGATACAAGCTATCTCAGCATGGAGAGAAAGCCAGTTGAGTGTGCATGCAATTGAGACACCAAGAACTTTTTCCCATCATGTTTTCTGCATTTTGCATCTAAAAGTTTCTGTGCAGGACTAGCATCTTTCCCCCTTTCTGTAGAATCATAGAATCATAGAGTTGGAAAAGACCACAGGGACCATCCAGTCCAATCCCCTGTTATGCAGGAACACACATCAAAGCATTCCCAACAGATGGCCATCCAGCCTCTGCTTAAAAACCTCCAAAGAAGGAGACTTCACCACACTCCGAGGCAGCATATTCCATTGCCAGACAGCTCTGACTGTCAGGAAGTTCTTCCTGAGGTTCAGGTGGAATCTCCTTTCCTTCCTCTTCAATCCATTGCTCCTTGTCCTAGTCTCTGGAGCAGCAGAAAACAAGCCTGCCCACTCCCTCCTCAACATGACATAACATCAAATATTTAAACATGGCTATCATGTACCCTCTTAACCTTCTCTTCTGCAGACTAAATATACCCAGCTCCCTAAGCCGTTCCTCATAGGGCATGGCTTCCAGACCCTTCACCATTTTGGTTGCCCTCCTCTGGACATGTTCCAGCTTGTCGATACCCTTCTTGAATTGAGGTGCGCAGAACTGGAACTCAGCACAGCTCAGCAGAGACACATAGCAAGCACACAAAGGCAGGCTGATTAATTAGAATGATGCAAATAACCCATCCAGTACTGCTACTTTTTAATACTCAAGCTTAGAAAACTATGTAGTTTTCAAGGACTTCCTTGCAGTTGGAAGAAAAGGGTTAAAATTACATGTTGCTTCCTTGAAGATGAAAGTTAGTGAAGAATTACATCCCTCATATCTCATCATCAGAACAATAGTCTGCTGTTCCTTGCTTTGTGCTATAGCACCACTACCCATGAATTCCAGCCATTGCTCTGGTTTGTGTTATACCTGTTTCTGCATCAAATACATTAGCAGTTGATTCACCTCTGAGTCCATTTTGAGTTACTCTTCTTAAAGGTCCTAAATCAGTAGATGTGAACCTCCATATCTTGGGGTCATCTTGGGGATGGGTGTTGCTTCACCTGTCTACATCATCACAGGTCCTGTCTCCTTTTGGAGTGATGTGGGTACATTTTCTTTTTCCCAGTCAGCAATCAGAAAGATCTGTGAGGAGTCACAGTACCATTCTTACTGCTTGCTCTAAAACCAGATCTACTTTTGGCTATGTGGCTTCAAAAATATTTAGGGCTTCATTCACTCCATCTTCCCTGACCCCATTGGGAAAGACATACTATAACAGGACTGGCTCCTGACTGAGCTATACAGCACAAGGAGCATTGCTTGAGACCATTTGGCTCACATGGGACTTGATAAATGGGGAATGAATGAGAAAGGCATGGAGCAGGCAAACCTGCTCCAAGTGAGCTGGCTGGGGAGATAATGACACCAGGGATAAGATAATAATCGCTATCAGGACAAAGTATCAAGGTAAGCATTCATGAATATGTTTCTCCATAATGATTTATTGTACATTAGATTATTGATACACTTTATACCAGATCCCAATTAAGGATGGAACAGGAATTTGCCAATTTCCTGAAGGGGCGTCAAAACCAGACTTCCAGACCCTCTCAGGTGTGGGAAGAAAAATAATGTGAAGTTCTCACAGCTTTGGCAGGACTTTCATTGAATAGTGAACAGCTTTTCCAGCTGGCATGTTCTGGATATTGTTTTTCCACAACTTTTCCTCCTTTCTCCTCAACACAGCCCCAAATCTCTTATTCGAAAGCAACAGCCTCTAGACAAGATTTCTGGGGATGGGGGAGTTGCAGAAAATGTTACTCCAAGAGGCCAGGGAAGTTGAGGTCCACCCACAATGCCAGTGTCTACTTAAAATTTGGGGGAATTATAGCTCAAAGGAGGCCTGCAAGAGGAGGGTAATGGCAGAATCTTTTCACCTATGTATAGCAGTACTAACTGTAGAGAGGACTCCAGTTAGTTAAACAAAGTATTTTATTTAAATTGACAAACAGATGAGAAATCAGATACTCTTAAGAACCATACAAGGCTAATGGAAAGTGAGGTAAGATTGCATAGAGAAAGATTAGGGATGGAAAGGGTGATAATTGACAGTCTTGAAAAAGAAGGTCACAGAGGAGGGGCTCATACAGCATGTGAGGGTAGCACGTGGGAACAGCAATCTGGACTATGTTCTACGTACTAAAATTGGTGGAGTTCAAAGCTAGGGGTTTTATACCCTATTTCATGCCCTGAAGGTGCATGTTGACAAAGTTGTAATGGCTTTTCCATGGAACTGACAAAGGGGTCCAGAATGAGCTGATTGCCTTAACTCTAGGTCACAAAACATTGACGGGAGTCATGACAATCTCTTAATGTTTGATCAGGTAAGGTGTATAGGGAAGATCGCCAGAGGGTAAGATCAAGGTCTCTGAATACTAACCAATCTGGGAACTCATTTTTCATTGTGCTCAAAAACACCAAGAGCATGAAGTTGTGAAGGGAGTAGCACAACCCAACAGCGTTGGCGTTATCCACGTAATCCTATCTGACCTTTCATTATCCTGAACATGTCTCTGGTCATTGTAACCATGAAAATGTTCTCCAGCCAGTGTGACCGCAGTCACATTCTCTAGTCGTTAATAACTCCAATTTATGAAAATCACATATCTTGTAGGAGGGATTGTAGGGCATAGTAACAAGGGAGTTTTGTAGTTTTGATCTACTATATCCTACAACTTCCCTCTCCCTAAGCCCCAATCTTGATAGAGAGGCTGTGAAAAGTCATTTCGCCTGATTTTAAACCAGCTGCTAAAAGGGCTGTGTGAGGAAACTGAAATGTCTTTTCACAGTCTCTAGATAGGATTTCTAGAGGAAGACTGGGATGGGTGGAGTTGTGGGTGTTTGTCAGTGTGCCAGTATATCTTCTGTTTTTCTTGCAGTTTACTTCCTCTCAAGCCCCAATCTTTCACAGAAATTCTGACTGGAGGGTGAACAAGGTTCAGTTTCCTGCTCCAGCCTCCCTCCAGCTATTTTTCACACCTTCAGATCAGAATTGGGGGTTGAGGGAAGGAAGTTGTGGGAAAAACAGAATCTAGATAATCAGCTGCCAAACATCTGCAATTCCCACCTCACAAGAAATACCTCCACCAACTCCCACCCCAGTTCTTCACAGAAATCCTGTCTAGAGGCCGCATCTTTCAAAGGAGAACTGTCAACTCTCTGGCAATTTCTCTCCTCACAGTTCCCCCCACCCGTTGATTTTACAGCGGTAGTGCCTTTTCACAGCCAATGATTTCTGCACAACTTTGGCACTGGGATGGCAAGAAGTGGGGAAAAGTTTCCAGCTTTCCAGTGAAAGCTGCATAATTTCCAGAGAAAGCTGTGCAGCTTACCATTATCTGAAGAAAGAAAAAAAAATCTTGCACCTCCCAACAGTGTGGAAAGAATAATAGATGGATTTTTCCCAATACCCACTGGCATGGTGAAAATCAAGAATTACCATTCTTAACCCTAATGGGGACTCTGTGTAAGAGAGTGGGTACTTCTTTGTAATTCTCATGTGGTGCCTGAAATATTTTACACCCATGTATTTTACTTCAGTAAAGATATGGGTGTCTCATTATGAGCACATTCTTATGGATGTTCATGCGCAGTGATCTATGAAACCCTTTCCTGTATTTTCGTAGATTTTCTGCTCTTCTGCATGTTCCTCCTAGTTATCTGTAGATATACATGCAAATTTAAATATCTGGATAGACCAAAATCACTATTACACAGGCATAATTAGGGGAAAAAAACATATATTAAAAATGTGGCAACATAAATAATCTAACTTGCTGAGAAAAATGTGGACACTCCACTGAAGCGCATGATATATTCTGAGAATTTCTTAATGCTGACTTACGTTTCCTGTTGAAAAGGACATGTTGAAGCAATATTAACTTTCATCAGAGGCAATGAACATTTTGATCCACAAACAGCCACATCTTGTTCCTAGCAATGTGAACAAAAGTTGTTAACATTAACATCTGTGATGGACAAAGGGTGTCAAAAACATTTAAGATTCCACGTGAAGGAAAAAGAAAATCTATGAAGTTCTTCTCACTGTAGGACATCATTTGGGAACATTTCTTTATTTAAAATACATATGGTTTTTCTGTACAGCTTTTCTGTACAAAAAATGGTATTTTTGCAAAAGAGACTGTCCATTTTCTGCCTCCAAAATATTTTGTACAAAAAAGCCCATCAATATTTTTTGCACAAACCAAAACTTTCAATTTTACATCATGAGTAGTGCTCAAAAATTGCACAAAAACCCTTGTATTTGCATAGGTTGGAGAAATTCATTGAAATTATTCATTCTTTAATGAATGCCAGAATATAAGATGCACCAGTGTATAAGAAACACTTCATTTATACGCTGGCAAATACTATTTACCGGCGTATAAAATGTACTGGCGTATAAGACACACCCTATTTTCAAACATTATTTTTCAAGAAAAAAAGCTTGTCTTATGTGCCAGCAAATACTGTAAATGAGAATTTACAGACTTGTGTTGTTATATGACTTGAAGTCATTTCTGACTTATGAAAACCCACAAACAAATCTATCATGAGTTTTTCTTGGCAAGATTTGTTCAGAAGGGGTTTGCCTTTGCTGAGAGAGTGTGACCTGCCCAATGCCACTCAGAGGTTTCCATGGTTGAGTGGGGAGCCATACCCTTCCCCTGAGTCATAGTCCAGAGTCATAGTCCAGATCTCAAACCACTGCACATCCTGGCTCTTTGCATCTCTACTGATTCCTTATTGGGAAGAACATTCTTAAAAAAGATAATTTCAAAAGTAATATACTTGCATGTTGTCATAATCTAAAACTGGCTGAAAACCAATTCAGAACATGCTTCCCACTAAGCAAAATGATTATTACGTTCTGATTTCCAGGCTTAGAAAGGCTTGAGAAGTGACAGAGGGAGGGAGAGAGGGAGAGAGAGAGACAGAGAGAGAGAGAGAGAGAGAGAGAGAGACCATATTCTTAGAGCTTCCCATTGTTGTGAGGGGTCTTATTCATTCCTTCAGAACTGTTTTTCCCTTTGAAAACTACACTGACATACCTGCCCCATATCTGAATTGCTCTGTTGTAGATGCAGATATGCCGAATTTGCTTTGGAATTTACAAATAATCACTGTTTGAGGTATCCTACTCTTATGTAGGCTAGACAATAACCACAGTGGGATTCTCTAATCCCCACTCTGGGAGCTCAGAATGGTATTGAATCACCTCTTTGATCTGCAAAGTGCCTTTTCAGTCATTGCTAAGTAAGATGTTAAGACTAAGCAATGCTGTGCCCATACACTCAGCTTCTGAAGGGTCCCTTTATAGCACCAATTTCAATTAAGCCCAGCAAGTAACAATAGGACTAGTGAGGTCTCCGGACTGGTGAGTTAGCACTTTAGGAGGAATTGAAGAGCGTAATAGCAACTGAGGCAAAATCACAGACACTTTTTTGATGCTGTACATCAGTGAAATTTTCACTGTCGCTTAATTCTTTTGTATTATAGATTTGACTGCACTAAGAACTCTTCACAAAAATGTTTTCTACAGCTAGACACTGCCATTATCTGTTTTGTTTTGTTTTTCGGGGGGACTGCATTAAACATATCCACAGTTAATTCTATTGTTTATCTCTGATGCCCTCCGCCTAACATTGTCAAGACAGTGATCATTTATTTAAATACATTTGCATGATGTCAAGTGTTTTTGTTTTAATTTTTGAGGCAATTCTATATACTTACTCTGAAACAGTTCTTTTGTTCAAAACTTCACAATCATAGATGTTCCTTGGGTGTAATCCCAGTGTAGTCTGTCTTCTAATGGTACAAACAGAAGGCTTTCTTCAACCCTTGAATGTGGACCTCTTTTTCAGATGAGTTCCTGTCCATGAGGGTTAATAAAACATTTAGCTAATCCTTGACTTTACATTCTCTGGGATCATCTAATCCTCTTCTTCTGTCCTTCCATCTGCTCTCCTCCTGTAACGTTTCTCTCCTCACCTCTGTTACCACACCTTACACCTCCATCCCACAGAATAGCAAACTTGGCAAGAAATATTGTTTTCATGCAAAATTGGACACTTATGGTGGGAAAGCATGCTGTAGCAGGACACTGGTTGTATGTGTGGGCTAGGTCAGGATGACCTCAGCATGGCCAGGTCATAAATTCAAGAGGATTAGATGGAAACCCCTGATGGGTTTGGGATAATCCTCTTGACAACTCAACCATCAAATACAACAAAAGATGAAATCACCCAGGTACAGCAGGCAAGCACCCCTACGGTGTGCATTTCCTACTGAAACCTTTCCCATTCAATTTACCTAACTAAGACATTAAGAGGCTGCCAGGACTCCCACTGATGTTTTGTCACCTAAAATTAAGACAACCAGCCTGTTGTGGACCCCTTTTGTTTGCTCTTGCAGAAAACATTTAACATATATCCTTTCAGGGTGGGAAATAGAGTATAAAACCCCCAGCTCCAGCCAGGTAATTTGCTAGCACTTTGGGCTTCACACTGCTCCTCAGATTCTCATTCCTCTGTGCTGCTCTCAAAATGTTGTTTGAGTCATTCATGTTTGATCTTCTGTTTTAAGATGAGTAAATATTACCCTTTCTACCCAAAATCTACCTCTGACTACCCTTTCTCAACTTTTCCTTCAATAGGCTTGTATGGTTCATGAATCTGTTTGATTTCTTGTGTATGTGTCTGTTAATTTCTAATAAAAAAAATCTTTTGATTTTGAACTGGAACCCTCTCTACAGTTAGTACTGGTATATGCAAGTGAAAAGATCCTGCGATTTTCCTCCTCTCTCAGGTGTCCTCAATTCCCCAAATCCTAAGGAGATACTGGCACTGCTGGAGGAAGTAGTTGAGGGGGGCAGTTTATGTCCTGAGGGAGGACATTGCAATGCAAGCGAGGCAAGTGAAATAACATGCCTCTTGAATGACAGTTAAAAGCACAATCTTATACACTTCTCTGTTGTTAAGTCTCAGGGTATTTTTTTTCTCCCAGGCAAATTTGTAGAACTGTATTTATTATCTATATATATTGTATAGAGATCTTAGTGGTCTAATTTCTGATTTCCAGTACCTGTTTGTGCTCCCATTGACAACAAAGCTGTCAACACCGTTATTTTTTTCACTAGGGGTTAAGCACCTCATAGCTAAAATCCCACATGTGCTCAGATAGGGTAAACCTACACCCATGTAGTTAAAAGTGGTGGTAAGCCTACACCACTCTTGTACTGAATACCAGTATTGTGTGACCTATTAGCTCCCTGTGATTATGTGTTTCTGTGGCCCTCCTCACAAAGCTTGTGCCTAAACAACTTTTTTGTTTGGCCTCCATCAATCTTTTTCAGATGATGTCTCATGTTGACATGTGGCCCCTCTGGAGTGAGTTAAACATAAAAGTGTAGGTCTTGGCTTAAAAAAGTGCCCAACCCCTGAGCCAGGCTGCTATTTTCTATCTGAACAGTAGAAGATATCCATTGTCTCAGATTAAGTTTATTCTTAGTATTGTTAGTTGAAGTACTTTTGAACTTGACTTACAAATTCAGGGACAAGACCTCAGTTAGGAAACAGCTCTAAATTTTTTTCAAGGGCAGAGATTATCAAGATTCCAAAACTCCCAGGAAGAATTCTTCACAGTGGGAACTCCATTAGACTTGATGTTTCCATAGACATTGAGAAGACAGAGAGCTCTCTTTTCCTGGTTCTAGATAATTTAATTCTTTGCTTTAATTTAAACTTTTATTGGAACTATTCTGCTTTCCACCACCACTTTACGACTCCTCCCATGAACTGCCTGAACCCCAAGAAAATTCCTCTTTTTGTGACCTGCCAAGTTGAGGCACTGTAAATAGCATTTCAGCCTGCCAGAGTGAATACTTACATAATATAAGGCAGTCATATGAACATTCAGGAAAACACAATCCATGGGATTTGACTTTCCATGCGGACCTCACTTGACATGCCTATAAAAACCATAGAGCAGCTATAGATTTATACGCGGGTAAGATTGCCCACTGTCTGTCTTTCAGGTACCTGTGAGTCTGGCATCCAGCCTGAACTTGTTGCATAAAGAAGTTTCTATGGTCCTGATCCTTTAGTGCCTGACTTGCACTTTGCCACACCTGACTAAAATATCCACAAGGGCTCCAACTTGGAATAGGAGAAATGTGGAATCTGGGTCTTTAATCATGCAACAGAAAAGGGCTGTGATCTTTTACTTTATCTCAAGCACAAAAATTGCTTGGTGTGGTCCTGAATCTCACAAAAGAGCACTGTTGGCTTACCAGGGCTCCATGACACTGCCCCTTTTCGCATGGCATTCGTCATGCAAAAGGGCCTCTGGAGTGTCGCGCGATTGTGAGGAGCGTTTCAGACAACGTCCTCGCAATTGCTGGGGCCAGCAGGCACCGATCACGTACTATATCATTTTCAGCTTTTAGCCAAAAATGGTGCACGATCGTGCATTGCTCCGGGGCCCCACATGCACTTACCTTGCATGCAGAGCCTCCGGAGCCGCAGCCCTCGTGCCTCCTCCCCCAGCACAGCCTGGGAAAATATCCAGCTGCACTGCAGAAGAAAGAGGTAAAGCCCTCACGCTGCCTGCTAGCTGGCAGGCTGCTCCTGCGGAGCAGAAGCAGCGGGGGTGCAAGAGCCTCACGGAAGAGGCTGCTCGCATGACCCCCGCGTGACTGCGCCAGAAACAGGTAAGTTGCAGAAAGGGTCACTGTCTCTCAAAACAAGCCCTTTGCATGAAGACATACGACAGATTAGTTTGATATGTCAAATATTATCACTGAAGGCTATCTATCTTCCCACTCCCTATCAAGAAGCAGGATCCACTGGCCCATATGTTATGTTGATTAACTTAATGGGCTTCTGAGTAGATTTTTTTAAAAACTAAAGAAATAGGCAAGGTTGAGAGGATGTGAATTTAGCTAGATATTTTTGGCTCCAACTTTATTAACCTCTAAAAATGTGATCCACCGAACTAAGATGGCAGGGAGAATCAGTGGGAAACAGATTGTAGAAGCCAAAAAAGGAGGAATTAGGAGAGGGTTTGAAGGAAAATATTTGGCTGAATTATTCAAGTGCCTAGCAATGTGTGAACAACAAAAACACACTGAAGGAGTACAAAGGATTTAATTGAAGCTCACTTGAAATAAGAATATGCAGTACTGTATATTATGACAATACTATATACTAATGCACAATAGAAACCAGATGAAAAACAGGATTAAATGAAATAATCACAGCTCACCTCCTACCCTCAAAGACAGACAGGCCAATGGGGTGAAGGAACCGCAGCTTTTCACATCCAGAGGGACTGACATTCCACAAGGGCCGTAGCTGATTGAAAGCTAAGCAAATAAATCAGTCCACATTCCATTTTATTCTATGCCAGGACTCATTTTGTTTCTGCACATTTAGTGCAGAAATGGGCCATTTCTGCACTAGCCTGTTATAGTGTTGTTATTCCACTTTCAACATCCTATGGAATCCTGGGGTTTGCAGTTTAGGGAGGGGCCTTTGAGGAAAGTGGAATAATAGCACTATAACAGGCTAGTGCAGAAATGGCCCTGATCTTTACATTCTTCTTTAATTGCACTCCAATCCCAGTTTTTCCACTCATCCCCAAGTATTGGGCTGTATTCTGCTGGCTGATAAAACAGCCATGTCATGCATTCACTTCACTCCAAAACCCTCTTCTTAGTCTTTCCTGCTGTACTGAATTTGGCAAATGAGGGGTCATCCAATCTAATGAATTCCCATGTTTCAAAATTAATTAAGTTGTTAAAGCACAGGGTAGAATTTGATATTAACTTCAAAATATAGTGAATCAGGTGATGGTAGTAGAAAAATGTAAGCAATTGATAAACCAATTATATAGGTATTTCCAAATTCTGCACTAGTGTTCATGTCTAGGACATGTCAAAAGTCTCATGCCCAGGCCTCATTTCAAATATTCTACAATAGTTCCTTGGTTTCCTTGAGACAGGTCTGAAAGACCTAATAAAGATGGGTGAACTTTTTGATTCACTTCATTGTTAATAATAATTAACTAACATTCACACTCTTCATATTTGTGATGGAAAAAAAGCAAGTTTTTTTTTTTTAAGTAACGTCAGATGTAGAGAAACTAGAACTGATGTATTCATCCAGGTAGGCCTGGGATTGGAGTATTTAACCCTTAAATGCCTGAGTTTGAATCCAAATGCATATATTTCTATATTTAGGGTGACCATTTTTTTTCCTCCTGAGAGGCTCTTCATCTTTAACATGGCAGGCATGTTAACTATCTACATGTTCCTAATAGCTTTACCTACTGAACCTGGAGAGTGCAGATGGGAGAATATTCAACCATCCAGCAACAATTTGCTAAACTGCATAGATTTGTTCATAATCAGGACAGTAAGTACTTAAAATAAAATCAGTTAGGTGTGGTGGCTGAGTGTTGTACTAGTAGTCTGGAAGACTAGGGTTTGAATTCCTGCTCAGCCATGGAAAGCTATGGGATGATCTCAGACAAGTCATGCTCCCTCAGCCTTAGATGAAGACAATAGCATACTTCCTCTTAAAAGAAAAAATCTTTCCAGGAAAACATTATGATAAGGGCACTATAAATCAGAATAGACTTGATGGCACTGGAATAAACAACTACAGGAGATTAAGATTTTAAAAATGTAACTGGAGGATCAAGCAAATCTGATAGATTTCCTCATTCTTACACTGAATTCTTTTTATTAGCTAAAATGCTGTTGTTTTCAAATACATGTTCAGGGGCACTAAACACATGTGATTTATGGGTAAAAAAAATATCATGATCTATAGCTGGCATCAGAGAAGCAAAGCTCTAATTGTATGACTCCAATTTATTTTTAAGGGCCATTCTCTGGTGTTAAATGTGGAGTTTAAAGAAATATTCCATACCTGTTTGTTTGTTTTTTCTTCATCCATAAAATGATTAGTCCCTGAGATATTATGATCCCTATCAACATCCAATCTGCAATGCTTATCACACATTATTCTCCTTCAAGGAGAACAGAAGGGGAGGGGACAGAAGAAAAAGGAGTGAAGGGGGGGAATAGAGCTGTTTGGCAGTGGTTGTAAAGAACAGCCTGACATATATTTATGGTTATAATTTTGCACACTTCACTTGGTGCTCTACCACCATGCTACTGATCACAGCATAAATCACACTTTAATTTTAACCTTTGCAGTTCATCAATAGACTCAATATCAAAAATAATTCAGCACTGACACTATTGGTTTACAGGTAAGCGGAACAAGAATGGCAGAGGCTTAGTAATGTATTAGCTGCCCTGTCGACTGAAGCAGAAAGATTCATGCCTTCCTCCCTATGTTTCTATCACATGCTGAAGGCTATAAATAAGGGCAGCAGCTAATCAGACAGAAGCAAGATATACAGTGTCACTGGGAATCCGTTATTTGTACCATGCACTGCTTTCAGAAGGTACCCTCTGAAAATTAATCCTCAGGTAAAATTCAAAAAACACCCAAATTTATCCTTGGTTTTTCATATGTCTATATTTTCTTCACATTTCATCCTGCCAGAATATTTTACAAGTCCTTAGTTATTAATTTCAGCATTGCCCAGAAAGATTAGACAACGCACGCTCTGCAGGGTGGGAAGTCAAGGGTGAAAAATAATTTGGGTCCCATGTTGGGAGAAAGTGGAATGTAAATATAACTATCAAATTAGTAAACAGACAAATGAATAAAAGTCTATTTACAGCTTGTCTGGCAATTTGTTAAAAGCTGAATGAAACATATATATATATAAAAAAACTGACAATACATCTTCATTTAATAACGATCCAAAAGCATTGTAAGATCAAGAACTGATTAAAGAAGAAAGAGCTAATATGCCTTATTGTTGATCCCATAACATCCCATACGGCTTAGCAACTAGTAGTGTTCACTAATTCAAAGTGATATAGACCAGAATGCTGTTGGGCAGTAACAAATGTGTAAGCTAGAGTTACAGACTCATGACTCTTTTAGCCTAGGGGATACATAGGGACTGTGAAAATCTCCCCTCACTCTAACTAATCTGGGAGCAGCAGTTGCAATTGGTGGGAGCCTGTCCAAAGTAGCTGGCTGGTTTTTCTCTCATGCAAATGTTCTCCAACATGAAGGGTAATTGCAGCGGGGATTGTTACTGCCCTGGCTAGTCCAAGCTTTGGGGATATTAAAAGATATCCTCTTGATATCATAATTTGGCTTCACTTCTCTATTCCTCTCCACGTGCTTGCGAGGCCACCGGACAAGCACGTAAACAAGCTCGGCCGTTAATTGCTGCAATATTCCTGGATAATACAGGCGGGCCAGAAATAGCTGACACACTGCTTTAGGAGACCTCCAGGTAAGTACTCTAATTAAGTATGCACGCAACTTACAAAAGAGCCTCTGCCCCACGATGGCAGCTTGATGGGTAACCTATACAATACCCAAGTACTCTGCGTTTGCATACTGGCTACTCTATTGAGAACCGCTACAATAACTCAAGCATTCAGATTCTGACCTTTCGGAGGCTTTGTCTCCAACTCCAAAACTATTGTTTTCCCCCAAGTACGGCATAGCCTGCAGTCACAATTCTCTTCATAAAAACCCTTGATTCCGAGACCTTCCTCGGATCGCTCCCGAGTTTCATCCCGCCTTGCTGCCGCTTTGCTTGGCGAGCCTCCCCTCAGCTCCACGTGCTGAGCTACATCGCACCCCAGCCTCGCTCTCTATTTTTCTGGGCTTCAGGACAAGTGAAGTATCACCCAAACCAGCAATCCCTCTAACAATCCTTCTATACCACTCCAACCTTTATTTTCTTTAGTTATCTTGCGTGAGTGTGTCGCATACACTCTTTTGCTTGTATTTAATAAACATCATTTATTATTTCAACTTTTATGTGCTACTTGACTCGACCTGACCCGTAGACATAGGGTTCAAGATCTCGCTATGTTACCCTGCCTCTCGTAATGCTAAGCAGTGCTCTGAGCTAATTTTCCCCACCTTTAGTTGAGCACGTTTTGGTGTCCCTCCTGGGACCCCCAGTACACAGGGTAACAGGATCCTGCTTCTGCCTTTCTCCCAGAAGATTGCTCACAGAAGGGGGTGTGACTATCAGCTGCACCTAACAGACCTCTATTGATTGTAGTGATTACTGCCCAGTATGTGAGCACTGGGGGGATAAGGACTGGAGTCACTGTGTAGCACCATTAACTATGGTGCTCATGCATCTGTAACTCCCCAATGCGATTCTGGACATTGTGGAATTCTGTAGCTTGTAGTTTACTGAGTTCAAAGAGCTATCTGGCTGAGAGTTCTAAATGTCCCTCCCTAACCTACAAACCCCAGGGTTCCGTAGGATGTTGAAAGTGGAATAATAGCACTATAACAGTGTAGTATGGGAAGGCCCTCAGACTCCTAGGCCCTTTCCACATGTGGGGGGGGGGGAACGCCCGAAAACGCCCGAAAACGGAGCTTACCAGTGGCTGGGCGAGTTCGCTGCTCCGCAGTCCTCCGGCGTCCCAAATGGCAGCTTCCGGTTGGTGGAGGCTCTCCACCAACCGGAGAAGCTCACCAGCCGGAAGCCCGCCCCCGGCAGATCTGCAGGCATGCACTTGCGCGCGCCTGCAAATCTGCTTCCGAGCTGGGGTTGCGCGCTCCGTGCTTTTTAAAAACCTTGAAAAAGAGGTTTTTAAAAAACACACCGTGCGACCAGTTCCGGTCACTCCTGCGTGGATTGAGGTGTGGAACTACAAAAAGTAGTCCACCCCGGTCCACTCTATGGTGCAGAAGACCTCCGCTAGAGGTCGCTCTGCACCATTTTAAAATACTAATGCGGAAATGGCCCTAGGTCCTTTTCACATGCTAGTCCCATATAGACTAGACCCACTGTGTTGATTCATGATGTGTTGATTCACAATGCAACAATGTTTAAATGGCAATTGCTTTAGTTGGAACCAATCCATAGGATTCCAGACTCTTTTTCCCCCCATCTAGTACATGACACCCCTAACAAAGCACAAGCCAGCAGCACAAGCCAGCACCCGACTCATGTGATATTCCTCCTTCAGCATTTTGTGAGGCCACACATATGTCACTATAAAGTTATAGTTACACCATAAAAGGGGTGAAATTACACAGGTACAGTTATAACATATCCTACTGGTACTTTTGTTAGTGGGAAAAAGAATAATTTTAAGCAACTAGTTATTTGAAAGTAGATCTTCTAACACTTACCTAGGTATAAGTCTCTTAGGCTTACTCCAGGGTACATGCCTATCCGTTGCAAGAAGGATCTTGATGGTGACCATGCACTTGGCAGTATAGTTAAGATTTGAAATAGTTTTAGTCCCAAAAGAGAATTAATCTGTTGATTTTACACTCTGGATATTTTGACAAAATTACTGGGTTTGCAACAGTCAAGTGTACTTTGTTGTTAAAAGCAACTGCAAGGAAAATAGCAGCTTTTGTCCTCTGGGACCATCAATAAGCTGTTAAATATGCATAATATAATTGGGAAAGCTAACAATATTTACTGGTTGTCTCAGGAGAACCAGAAGCTGCCTTTGAACCTTCTTTATTTTCTCAAGATAAAGTCATACACAATAGTAGACGTTCCTCTTTCTTTCTTTCTTTCTTTCTTTCTTTCTTTCTCTCTCTCTCTCTCTCTCTCTCTCTCTCTTTCTTTCTTTCTTTCTTTCTTTCTCTTTCCCTCCTTCCTTCTTTCCTCAAATTCCTACTATTAAATAGGAATCACAACAAAATCAAGTAAATGAAGGTTCTGGCCTTGTGAACAATCAGTGTGGGCTATCTATTTCCTAGTTCACCATGTATTAGATTGGGGTACAGAATTTTCAAGGGTTGATCCAAAACCTGAATGAAATTTCCCCTCATTATTATGTTGATAAATTTTGGCAGCATACCCTGCTTTTGTTTTAAAACCAGATGCACAGCCTCCAAGCACCTTGTTTTAAATTAGAGGCCTTTCTGTACTACACTGTTATAGTGCTATTATTCACTTCCAACATCCTGTGGAATTCTGGGGCTTGTAGTTTACTGAGACCAAAGGGCTCTCTGGCTGAGAATTTTAAATGCCCCTCCCTAAACTGCAAACCCCAGGATTAGTGTGGAAAGGTCCTAGGAGTCAGGTAAGTGCATCTGGTGGGGCTCAAACCATTTTTGAAGCATAATTTAGAGAAATTGATGCACATGCTCTCTCAGGAGCAATGAGGGGCAATTTCTTTTTAATTTGAGGGTCTATGGGGACATCTATAAATGTGGTGTAGTGGTTCAAGTGTTGAACTATGAGCCTGGAGTCCACGGTTTGTATCCCCTGTCGGCCATGGAAACCCACCAGGTGATCTCTCCCAGGCTCAAAGGAAGGCAAAGGAAAACCCCAAGAAAATTCTGTGATAAGTTCCTCTTAGGGGCTTCCTAAGTCAGAAATGACTTTAAAGCATTGGGGGCAACATATTGGGTGGTGTGAATGGTGCAACCCTACAACATCCCTTTGGTGGCAGTGCTGGATTCTAAATACTGCAGACACAGACCCATCCCTGTTTTATAGCAAAAGTGTGACTTCATTATTGCTGACACTATCATAGTGCTGTAATTTGGGAATGGGGGTGGGGGCAGATTGATAGAGGCTACAAAAATTCCTGGAAGGCCCATTCATTAACTGAGTCAATTCCTTGTTTAAACCGGGAGGAGATTATGATTTTAATTTTAATCCTGAGAGTGATTATGATTTTAATTTTAAGATCCAATTTGCCTTTTTCTTTCAGCAGAATTTTCTTAGTAGAGTTGTATACCCTACATAATTTGTATTGCCATGTAAATGCCAAAAGGTTTGTGCAGGGAAAGCAACTAGGCTTCTTAAAGAGTGTATAGGGGAATGTCTTTGCAACTCGAGAAGTAGTAAAAACGGGTGCTCCCCTGGTGAGCCACTGCATGGAATGACACCACTCTGCAACATACATTAGAATTGGGGCAGCAGAGGATAGTAAACTCTATTGATGAAAGTGTTCTCCTGAAAAAGGAGGCAGAGCTTATCTTAAAATTAAAATCATTACTGCCTTCCAGCTTGATGACGAAATTGATTATCTTCTACCCTTCAAAAAAAATATTCTGGAGTTGGAAATCTTAAAATCTTTAAAACATTTTCTAAAGCTTAAATAAGGAAACTGATCATCTCACACTCCAATCAAATCTCTCAAAGTTTTCCATTTCCCTTTTTCTTTTACGCAGATATATCCCTGAGCCCTCAAATGTTATCTTTTTTTCAAATGTTTGCTTAAAGGTCTCTCTGTCTCTCTCTCTCTCTAATACACACACACACACACACACACACACACACACAAAGATGCTGTTACTGGAACATAATGTTTTGATTAACAAACTGATTAAATGTGGAATAGATGAGAACACTGTCAGATGGATCCACAACTGCTCAGAAAACTATGCTCAAGAAGTCATCATCAATGCCTGCACTTCAAACCGGAAACCTCAGGGGTTCTATCTTAGCACCTGAAGAGTCTCAGGGTTCAATCCTAGGATGAATATTCTTCAAAATTTTAATCAATGACTTAGATGGTGTGATGGAGGGAATCCTTATCATGCTTACAGGTGACACAAAGGTCAGAGGGGTGAGCCAGCAGTGTGATGCAGCAGCAAAAAAGGTGAATGCTATTTTAGTTTCCAAGGTGAGAGAGGAAATAGTACCACTATATTCTCTGCTGGTCAGACTTCATCAGGAGTATTGCATTCAGTTCTGGGCACCTTATTTTAAGAAGGATATAGATAAGTTGAAGCAGGTTGAGAGAAGAGCAACAAAGATAATAGGCAGTATGGAGAACAAAACAAATGAGGAAGGGCTGAAGGAGCTGGGCATGTTCACCTTGGTGAGGAGAAGATGACCAAAGGATCATTAAATAGTACTCATTAAATATGGAATGGATGGAGCATGCCTGTTCTCTGTTGCCCCAGAGGGTAGGACTGGATCTAATGTAATTTCAACTGAATATTAGATGAAACTTGTTGACAGTAAGAGTGGGCCAGCAATGGAATTAACTGCCTAAAGTGGTGGACAAGTCTTTTCCTCTAGACATCTTCTAAAAGATGTGGGATAGTTACCTGCTGGGGATGTGTTAGCTGAAGATTCTGCATTGAGCAGGAGGTTGGACTAGGCAGAGGAGATCCCGTCCAATGTTATGATTCTATGACTCGGCCTGTATGGACATGTTTTCATTCTGTTGGTGAGTGTTTTTGGGTCTCTTGGCTCAGAAGTCTCTCCATCTTTGATTTGAAGTTGGTATATACAGGCTATAGCCAGTGTAGAAATAAATTAATGTTATGTAAATAAGTGTTATGCATTTATGTGTTTTCTGTTTGTGGTATTTTTATATAACCCCTCAAATAAGCTTTAAAAAGTTTTCATGGGCTGAAATATCTCATGCTGTTTAGAAAATAAAGGTCACCTTTTAAATATCTAAGAAGCTCTATAGAGGTCCATCACACTGGCAGCCTCTAAAGTTCCATTAGGTGTAGTTGTCTCATACTCTCTTCCTGTATTCTTGAGCTAACTCGCTTATGGCTGGATGTCCACCATAGCCGTTCAGTGCTGAGGGAAGAAAAGGTGAGAGAAGATGAGGGACCAACAGGAAGCCAAGTGGCTCAATTTCTGCAGCCATTTACAGGAACATGATGTTTTCTTCCTGGCTCTCCAGATGACCCACAAGAGGTTCGAGAGGCTGCCTTTTAACCAGATGGCTACAGGGGTGAAATGGGCTGCCTGTCTGGCCATCTCATCCTCCTCCATTTTCCTTTGGCTGTGAAATGGCTGGGGCGAGGCATCCAATTAGTAGGTGGCTCAGAGAAGATGTAGTGGTGGCTAATGCTGAATTCCTCCATCTAGCATAGTGAAAAAAGGGTTAAATATGTAGGCATAACCTTTATATCTTTACATGTCACTAGCAGGTTACCAGCCAAATTAACAGTAATCACAACACTACACTACAAATTTTATTCCATCTGTTATTAAAACACTTGGAGCATTATTGTTATGTATTTTCAATACAGAATGCTACATTTGTGAGATTATAAGCATTTGCACAATGATCTATGCTTAATATCTGTTTGTATTATAATTATATTGCATGTATCTGCTCTCTTTCTGGTTTTTATACTTAATACATTTATAATTAATTTGTTATCTGGAGCCAGCCTTGCTTTGGGATACCGTTTTGTATATTATGACATTATCCGACAATGGAACAAACTGTATGACTATATTGTTGCTAATGACTTTTAGAGTCATTTGCTTTTGTCTGGTAGTGAGAGCTCTGTTCCTGCTGTTGACTAGAATAATTTTGCAATGCTAAAAAGAGTTAGATTTAAATTACCTGGATCTACAGTGACTGAATACTGTAAAACTGAGCATATTGGTATCAAGTGAATACCAAGAATGTTCAAAGAAGATGAGACTTTTACAAATCAATGGACAATCATCAAAAGTATATGTTATTTGGATCTCACAAAACACCTGAGTCAAAGAACCTGTAAGGTTCTTTTGGAGTTCTATGAACTCCAACGTGGTTATGCTGCTAACATTATTTAAAGCATTGGTCCTTGGATTACAACAAGCTCATAGAATCTTAGAGTTGGAAAGGGGTGCAAAGGCCATTTGACCCAACTCTGTGACATGCAGAAATACAGAGTTACAGTATACTTGAGATATGCTCATCCAAGCTCTGCTTGAAAAATCACTAAAGGAGCAGAGTCCACTTCTCTGTGAGGCCGTTCATTCCACTGTCAACAGTCTTACAGTTAAAGAAGTTCTTCCTAATGTTCAGGGGAATCTCTTGTAATTTGAACCCACAGGCTGGTGCTTTGGTCTCTGGAGCAGCAGAAGAGAAGCTCAATCTATCTTTTATTTCCTTCAGATATTTCAAGATGGCTCAAATGATTGCTGGAAGGCAGCTTGGCAGGGTTTCAAGAGGAATGAAGCAAAGGAATTGTGTCTTAAAAGCCTATCAAAGTAAAATCATGTATATTTGACCTGTTCTTGGTGGGAGACACATTTCTCTCTGAAGATTAAGTTTGCAGCTTGGTATACTAGTAGCTCCAGCTTTGTTAATCAGTGTTCAGGCACAATTCATACCACATATATATTTTAACTAGCTTTGGTTGGCATACCACCTTTCTTAGAGAGAGCTTGTTATTCTTTTGTAATATTCAGGCTGGATTACCGTCATCCCTACTGTCTTTGAAGATATTCAGAAACAAAACATGGTGGTTATATTGTGGATTATTGCAGTATCCTAAATGTTAGATTGTTTTGAGACTGCTTTTAAAAACTGTTCAGAAACAAACAATAATAGCTATACTGTTATAAGGCAGGCCATTGAGCACATATTCTTCAGCTACTAAATCAATTGCATTGGCTGCTGGCTTTTTAACAAAACCCGTACTGTTTTAATCTCCAAAGCCCCAGTGGTTTGGAGTAAAGAAAAAGGAGATCAGTCAGTTCCATGAAAACTCCCAACTGCAGAGACACCCATTAAGGAGCTTTCACTTTTGAGGTCAGACAAATGGCTACAGGAAACCATATATTTTCTATGGCAGATTTCTTTAAAAATTTGAAACTTCCTTTACCCAGGGTTTGACAAAATGTTCCCCATACCCTGCAAAATGTAACATTTTTTAATTCAAAACAAAAACCTGGCCCCCTTGAGACATGAGGGAAACTATGTTACTTCCTACTGTTCTGCTATTCCATACCCTCCAACAATTCACAGATGAAAACAAGAGCCCATGTGACCAAGCAACATCAGAGTATGATCAAGATGGCAAACATTATTAATGAGGAAGAACACACAAGCAAGGAAAGACTGCAGCAGTTTCTTTTTCCCCAGGCCTACTGGGAAGGGAAAGATTCTGCTCCTTCATCTCCTCCTGAGTTAATTTACCTTTGCACTTTGAACTGTATTTGCAGCAGCTGAAGTAAGCTGAAGACAAAGGAAGAAAGTGGGAGGAGAGAAAAGAAACTGGGACATTTTAAAAGTAATTGAACAAGTGGAATGACAGAGGATTAATTAGGACTATCCCTGCCAAATCAGGACAGTTGGATGTTGTGCTGTTTTATGTCTAAGCCCAGTTACTACCAGTTACTACTCCCTTTGATTCCTAAGGCCATTTCCACACTACACTGTTATAGTACTATTATTCCACTTTCAACATCCTGTGCAATTCTGTGATTTGTAGTTTACTGAAGCCAAAGAGCTTTCTGGCTGAGAATTCTAAATGCTCCTCCATAAATTGCAAATTCCAGGATTCCATAGGATTTTGAACGTGGAATAATACCAGTATAATAGTGTAATGTGGCAATGACCATAAACTGGACGGATGGGAGTGTGGGGGGTAAACCAAGTGAGAAAAAGAAAGAGTAATCTCACCAGCACACATGCACACAGATGGTAAAGTGAATTATTAAGCACTCTTTCCCCCCAAAAATAAGAAAATAAAATATCATAGATGATACACATGCACACCAAAAAAAGGAGGGGAGCTGGGGGAAAAATGGATTTTTTTTACCTTTCCAAGAAGAAATATAACATCCCACATGATCATTCAGATTCACTTTGGTAATGAGACATCATATAATATCAGTGGCATTTCACACAACCCTTCCTGCAAATAATGTCATTTCTTTTTCACAACACAATTATAGTACTTTGAAACCATTTTAACTGTCATGGCCCCATTCCATGGAATCCTGGGATTTGAAGTTTCATTGAGAATTCTCTGCCAGAGAACTCTTGCATCTTACTAAACTACAAATGTTAAGATTTCATAGGATACAGCCATGTCAGTTAAGGTGGTTTCAAAATACTATATAGTGTGTAAAAGATATGTATAATTGAAGTGTTATAGGATTATCTTACCATCAACTGGAATGTTTGCGTGACCCTGGGAGGGTTACAACAATTAAAAACAAAACAGCTCTATAAAAGTCATAAAACAGGAAGCCTGGAAATGGAAACAAACTTGGCTGATAAATGCATTCTAAAATGAGTATCTTTATTCTGATTTGATAGACAACAAGGGCATCTCTTCACTTTGCAGATGAGGATGTGAATCTAGTGTGTACCAGATGGAAACTAACCACTTCACAATGAGCCCTCCTTCCTTGCTATCTGGACTCCATAAAAAGAAAATGTTTTATAGTGGAGCCCATAAAGATCAAGGCAAAGAGAGGCTGCTGTGTCTGCAGCATTATTGCAATTTATTTTTAACCTACCATATATATTGTTTTTAACAAAAGGAAAAATGCTGATTCCTCTGGATTGTGTCCAATGTCTTCATCTATGTACAAGTTGTGCCAACCATTTTACATTGTTTAGCAGCAAGAAGATTACCAGCTCTTCTTTCTTTTAAATTGAGAGCTCAAATAATCTCTGCTTCAAATAACTATACCATAAATACTGCCATGTTAGAATCAATGCATCATTTGCTTGGTTGTGTCCTATAGAGCTTGCAAGATGTGTTGGAAATTATTCAAGTGATAATTTTAGACATCTGTCTCCAAAATGGGAAAGGAGGAATGTTGATCTTGTGGTGACTATACAGAAAAAGTGTATTAAACTTGCTGAACATGCAAGAAACTAGTGCCCAATATTTATACAGAGATGGGAGGAGAGTAATTTTTTATTCCCATTATTCGTCGATCACTTGCAATTGATTTCTTTAAACATTATTTTCCTGTGGTATCCATCTACCATATACTAGCTTGTAACTATACTTTCATACATCCAATCTGAGGTCAGCCAAAATGCCCATTCCCTCAAGTTTATCCCCCTCAATAAGAATTTGTTGGTTTAGTATTACAATTTAATAGTGTAGAACATCTATATATTTATAGTTTCTAATTTTAAAAAACTCTGAGCTTTCAATGTGTTTTGATGTTTTTAATACCACTGTTAACTCTTAGTAGCAGCAGTCATAATAGTAGTGTAAGCCAGGAAACAGAACCTGGACAAGATGATCCAGAGAGATTAAGCACTGCAAGAAAATCTGGATCCAGATTGACCCAATAATGCCTACAGCTATCCCCGAATCAATAATATAGTGGAACTGGAGTAACCCAGTTGGTGTTACCATTGGACATTTTTTTGATCTGACAACTAGGACTTGACTCAAAAATGCCCTGGTAAGCATGTCCCAGAAAGATTATTGTCAAAATGGAAATGTGCAGGGAAGGGCCATGACAATTGGGCTGGAGGAAGCTACTCTCTGATGAAGAAAGATCACGTTTACGTCTTTTTAGCAGAGAAAACAGGAAAAGACTGGGGTGTTTTGAATATGGGAAACCGCACTACATGGCATGCCTCCATTTGCAATCGTTTGTTAAAACCATTTTGAATAGAGAACGTCTGAAAGAAACATCAGCTAAACAAGCCCATGACCAAGACCCCGACCCATGGCCAGGACCACCACAAACTTCAATCTTGTGATGGAGTTATGTTGCTGACACAATAAATAACCATGTTACAAAATTGTTATGATGTGCAACAGGGCATGGAGCAAGGCATGCTGTTATGAAATGGGGCCTTTGCTGCACAACAGGGCAATGTGAAAAGTGAGGACATTTTTACAGCCAAGCATGGAGCACTCATGACTTTCCACTGCCCTCCTTTCTGGATTACCAGTGTCTTGTGGCTCTGTTGGAGTCTGTTATCTCCCACTCCTTACATTGTTAATGTGCTTGTGAGCCTCTCCCACAAGCCGCTGTACTATTCTGCACTGTGATCATTGATCATTGTGCAATGGGTACACTGGTTGCTTTGCTTGTGAAATGGTCCTGGTGAGGCAGCTATGACAATGTTCCCCTCCTGTCACTATGGCTATTGCACAGCATTGCTCTTCTAAACTGCACTATTACAAATTGTAAATTCCCTCCAAAATGCCAACCCAGAATTAGTCAGTCCTTTGAGGAGGTGTTGCAGGTTCTCCAGCTGCCTTGAATCCTGTGCCAGGAGAAAGATGGAATATAAATTAATAAAATAGATAGAAGTGAGTCCTTCTGGGCTTGCCTGTTAAAGTGAAAGTACATAGTATTGGCAAAATTATACATAAAAGTTTATAGGGAGATGTTTACTTTTTCATAATACTGAAATCTGGGTTGTCCCATGAAGCTCGATGAAGGAGGCTTTGCGAACAATAAAAATGAAGCACTTCTTCATGCAGTGGTCTTACCATTTAGTGAGTTCACAGTGCATCTTTAAGTTGAGGCACTGGCTTTCATATGATTTGGTGAAGGCCACCAGTTTTGAAGGCAACTGAAAAACAAATAAATAAATTAATGAAAGAGCAGAACATTGCTGCCTATTAGTTATGATGAAAAATGCAAATGATCTATTGAAACCCATGTATGAAAGAGACGCAGTGATGTTTTAGTATCATAAAATCCAACACATTTCAATATGTTAATAGTTTAGGGCCTTTGCCAAAGGAACAAAGAAAAACATTTTCAGAAATTTCTATTGAAATTTCTATTGATAAAACTTATTGGCAGCTCTTTTCAAGTAACTAAAATAGATCATTTCTAGTTACCAGGGAAGGTCTCCGAAGCTGAATGTTACAGATCAATGGCCTTGGAAAATATCCTTTTATCACCTTGGGCCCTTTCATTCATTTGTGAAACACAGTGAATCAACATGCAAAGTAGGAAGAGGTATAAGCCCCACTCTTCTCCGTATCCAGCTTTTCACTGAAGAACTTCCACTAGATGTGGATGGTTTCCATGTGATTGGACCCTGATTGGTTTTAGGTTTCTGAAGTGGAGATGGATGGGCAGGGCTAGCACACAGCTATGTTCATGAGTTCATTCAATACCCAGCCTGAATACGGTCCTTGCCTTACAATAACATAAGGCAAGCAGCATAATACACAGCATGAAACAGCACTTGAATATTGTGATTGTCTTTCTCCAGCATTTAGTGAATTGACATCCCATAGCTATAGAAATAATTAGAAAGCTCCATTGCAAAAGTCTCATTCTTCACAAAGAATGATGGGATATAAATTTTGAAAAATAAATTTAAAAATGAAGATATATCATTGATTAATTTAAAATTCAATGTAATGTAGTTATTTAAAAAAGCAAAATTACTACAAATTATTGAATATATTGTTATTCCATCCACAATTCCCACAATACTGAGAAGTTTCTGGGACACAGATTACCCAGGCTTGGTTTGCTTAGGAAGGAGAAATTATCTGGGATTTTGAATGTACAATTTTTAAATTTATTTACAAATACACAAGGTGAGAGTAGATGGAGACATACAGCATGACTTTCCTATAAAGCAGCAGACTTCACAGCAGATTCCAAGATATGTATGGCTTATAACTCCTGGCCAGAGTATGTCTGTCTATCCATCTCATTCTCTCTCTGTCTCTTACTCCCAGATTTGAATAACATTTATAATGTCTTTTGCATCTCATTCAGAGACCTTAGTCAGGCTCTCTTTGAGTGGGAAGAGAAGCAGATGAAACATATTTGCAAAAAATAAATAAATAAAATAAATAAAAATTAAAAAATGGATTTTACTTTCCGAAAAGGTCTGCAGCTATTTCCTAATAATTCAGGCCACTATCTGTAATTTCTATAACAGTAAACTGGAGTGAGACTTGATTTTAGAACTTTCAAGAGTCCTCCTTTCTAGCCCCTAGGAAGGTGTAAGTGTGTATTTCCTTTTCCACTTACAAGAGAAGATCCATGGGCACAGAGGGAGATCCACCCTTGCATATATTCTGGTTGTGGACATGGACACGTGGACATTGTTCTTGTCACACTTTCAATGGTGTAGCATAACTTTTAAATAAGGACATTCTGGTGGAGTTCCAGAAGCATTCTAGGAATGTGTTTGGCTGCATTCTACTGAAAATCATTTCTCCGCCAGATCCTCATCCAGAATGAGTAAGGAAGAACACTGGTCCTCCAGAGCTGGCATATTGATCCCCCTGCCACCATATATGCCTTTCTACCCTGTTACCAGGAAACCAGCAGAGCTTTGGGCTTGGTTCTTTCTCTGCAACAACTGCTTCTGTCCTTGACCTATTAAGGTTGTTCTACAATCAGTCATTTTGGCTCCAGTCACCCCTTTCTACTTAAAACCAGGTTCTTTCACAAGAATTAGATGATAATATCATAACTCTGGCTAAGATCCTACATTAGGACTACATAGCATAAATCTCCCCAATGTGGAGTCACGTATTAATTGTGCTGAACAACCCTTGCATGGAATATCATTGTTGTGCAACTGAACCAAGACACCAAATCAGCAAACAAATGCACAGCTTAATGTGTATCCCCATGTATGTGTAAGGTATACCTATGTAGAATGCATAATGCATGTTGCAAATTGTGCATGCATGCACAGTCTTGAACTGAATGTAGACATACCATATCAGACAAAAGTTCCAGTCACTTCTGTGGAGAACCAGTGCTTGCCCAGGGCACCAACAGGAATTTGGGCTACTTCCTACAGCTAAAATAACCCACCATTATCTTATTGTTTAAATCAGTGTTTCTCAGGCTACCTGATGTAGGGACTGGTGATTATTTTTTCCCAATGTACCAGGGACTGGCAACATATCTGTGTCATAGGCCACAATTTTTTTTCCTGGCAAAATGGAATGGCTCAAGATTGTAGGACTACCATTTGGAATAGCACTGGTTTAAATCATTGTTTCAGAAATAAAAGTACGTAGCCAGGTAACAAATATTTTTGATTCGTACACACAAAGTGGTCTTTGGTTTAGTATGTAGCATTACGAGATCACTTCTCTTTCCATCTCTGTCATTTGGGAAGACCTTCTGCAGCTCAGCTACACTCCAGCTGTGATATTCTTCCAACAGGCAGCTGCTGTTTAAACTGCGTGAGGATTTACAAACCTTAATAACTGAGAAATATTAATGTTTTGGTTTTCTCCTGCTCTTGTGTGTCACCTGTAGAGCTCCTTCAATATCTCAGCATTTTTGAAAGATGAGTGAATAATTTTAGGGATTTGTTTAAACCTATATCATTTTCATTTATAGAAATAATAATTTATTAGTGTGTCCTTTATCTATGTATTTTTGATGTAGATCAGAGGTGGATGAAACTGTGAACTTGGAGTCAGATGCCATCTCCCAAGGTGTTTGGCAGCCCCTAAAATCACTGCCAGTTGTTCAGACACTTCTTTATCTGGCAAAGGAAGAAATGAATTCCCTGCCCTGAAGTCCTCTAGGATCTGTGATTCACATTTTACACAGGATGTGACCTCCCATCTACAATGACAACAACAGCAACAGCAACAGTAGCAGCAACAACAACCTCTCTTTTTCAAATGCTGAGATGACTTCCAGCTACTTCATTTTTTGTAATTATTTTTGACAATCTTCACAGGGGTCCAGGAGCAGAAACATTCACCTGTTTTAGAAACATGGTTGGACAGGTATACACTGATAATCAGAGAATCTTAGAATCATAGAGCTGGAAGAGACCACAGGGGCCATCCAGGCAAACCCCTGCCATGCAGGGACACCCATCAAAGCATTTCCAACAGATGGCCATCCAGCCTCTGCTTAAAAACCTCCAAAGAAGGAGACTCCATCATGCCCCGAAGCAGCATATTCCACTGCCAGACAGCTCTGACAGTTAGGAAGTTCTTCCTGAGGTTCAGGTGGAATCTCCTTTCCTTCCTCTTGAATCCATTGCTCCTTGTCCTAGTCTCTGGAGCAGCAGAAAACAAGCCTGCTCCCTCCTCAACATGACATGTCTTCAAATATTTAAACATGGCTATCATGTCCCCTCTTAACCTTCTCTTCTGCAGACTAAACATACCCAGCTCCCTCAGCAGCTCCTCTTAGGGCATGGCTTCCAGATCCTTTACCATTTTGGTCGCCCTCCTCTGGACATGCTCCAGCTTGTTGATATCCTTCTCGAGATAGAATGACAGAATTAATTACAGAAGTTCAGAATGTCTCCATTCTATTGCTGAATCAGAGGAGGAGGAAGAGGAGCGACAGTAAGATTTTCACTTTCCGTTCCCCATACGAAATCACATTACTGCATAAATCTGAACCGCTGTTTCCCTTTGTCTGTATAATTGGACTCATATGCCAAAATCTCACTGGGGACATTTGCAGGTGTAAAATCTCATTATACCTATTTTTCAGCATTTTTAGGTCATTATGGAAAGAAGTGTCCAGTACCTTATTGGCATAATGCTCTCCCTGTGCATGCAGCAAACCTGCTAGCTGCTGGAACACAGTCAATTAGTGGGCCTGCAAAGGTGAGAGGCAACCAGGAAACAACTGTTTGTGTTTCTGTAGCCAGAAGCAAAAAAGAAGATATCACTGGAGGTTGGAAAGATATGCTTTTGGGGGTATGCCCGGCCAGTATAAGATTTTGGTAATTGTGAATATCTTTGTATGTGTTAGGAAAAGAGTCATCACTTTTTTTTTTTTTGTCCTCTTCTTAACTGCTTATATAATAGCGGTCTCAGTGCTTGTGCCACAGTTCTACAGGAAACCAGCATTTCCCACTGCAGAAACAGTCACAGGTATTTGCAGCATCCTTCTAGAATATAGTTGTTCTGAAAACATTTGGTATAAAAACAAGTAATGATTGCTGATTGATAGTGCAAAGACAACTGAGATAAATTCCTGCTGCTCATACTTGCAAATATCTTTGGACTGATGTGAGGGATGATGTGCATCCTATGGAAATGTTTGACAATAAATTGCATGATAGTCTGAAATGTCTGGCTGGAACTAGTAAAGATATCTTGCTTTCAATGTCCTTTTTGATTCTGCTTCCTTGTTGTCATATAATATCATTATAACATGGCATCATACTTAGGGAAACATATTATTATCGTAGAATGACTTGCTTTTCTCACTTGGTTGCATTCTTATGTATCAGCCATATCAGGATGGATAATGACCTTCTTAAGGTATTATTACTGGCAAACTTTAGGAAAAGGAGGTAGAGGTGGCAAATTAACTGAGTGACATGGATTATGGCTAAAATGCAACTAACCATTTCAAAAGAAAAGTATAAGACAAACCATGTGGGATGAGACCAAAGATGCAGTATAGAGACACTTCTTGTTTAAAGTGTTTTACCTCATCTTCAGGCAAAGCAGGCTTATGAATCAGTGATTAGGCTTACAATCTAAGAGATATAACAGAAAAAGAAAATAGATTAGGAGAGACAAGGAAGAAAGCAAGCTCAGGCATTAGTTCTTAATTAAAATCTTCTTAGAACAACAAGATGAAAAGGGGAAAAAAAAAAAGATGGAAGGAACCATAAGTTCCTGGACTCACAATTAAGCTACTTAAGCATTCCTTCTTCCCATATATTCTGCTTCTTCTTCTGCAACCTGAGGACATGGTAGAAGCCAGGACGTTACCTCAAAAGGTAGAGGACCTTGAGGTCATCCAGCAGTGAAGTGTCTCCTTATAAAGATGGGGAATTATAGGTCTCACAAACCATACAGGGCGAGTGAAGGGAAAAGAGAGAAAGATTGGCTAGGGAGAGATTTTGGTGTATAGGGTGATATTTACTGGTCCTGGAGTGTAGGATGAAAGAGAGGTGGCTCAAACATGAGGGCGTGAGGGCAGCATGAAGGAACAAGAGTTTGGGGTGCAGAGTGACACTCAAAGTGCTAGTGTTTTGCTGTGTTACAAAATTGCCTGGGCTGGAGCTGAGGTTTAAATACCCTTTTCCTACCCTGAAAGGGCAAATGTTAATTGGTCTCTGGCAGAGTAAATAAAAGGGGTCTTGAATAGACTGATTGGCTTACTTTGGGTGACAAAACATTGATGGGAGTCCTTGCAGCCTCTTAATGTCTTGGTTGGGTAGGGTGAATTGGAAGGTTTTGGTAAGAAATTCACACAACAGGGGTGCTTGTCTGCTGCACCTAGGTTGTTTCATTGACTATTGTATTCAGATGTCAAATCGTTGGCAGTATTACTGGAAGTCTGTTCACTCAAGGTTTTCTTGACCTTATGACCTGAACATGCTGAGGCCATGCTGACCTAGCCCAGGCATACAGCCAGAGTCCTGCTTGCCACATGTTTCCCAGCCATAAGTGTCCCATTTTACATAATTTTTCATGCCAATTAAATGATATTTCTTGCCGATTATGCTATGCACGTGCTAGAGTTATAAGGCATGGTAACAGATTAAATTAAGAGAGAGGGCCCCTGCACCTTTAACTGATGTATAGAAGAGGGCATTTCAGCAGGCATTGCTTCTCATGTACACAACCATTAAAAGTACAAGAGCCCTTCCCTTGTATCACCTGGCAACTCTATTTCCAGCACATGAAAAGTGCCAAAAATACGTGTAAAGACTGCAGCCAAAAGGTTTATGCCTACACTCCTCTTCACACTATTCTTATCATATGGAGGGGACATCTGCATGAGGCTTTGGCGATTATATATATTCTGGAAGCAAATGTCAGAAGTCTGCCATACTGCTTTACTCTCTTCATAAGCAAGGTGACAAAGCAGAGCATAAAGACAAGGAAAGCCTATCTGATCCTTGTCATAAGTTTATAATGCCTTATACTGAAATGAGGCTGTTCAGTCAACCAAAAGAAGAAAAGGTTCAAACATTTTCTCCCCATATAGATCACTTTTATCTGATCAATAAAACACTATTTTCCAGAGTTTGAAAGAGACGTATCATCTTCTCAGTATTCCCTGGAAAAGTTTCTCTACTTAAACTATGCATTGATTTGTACAGCCTAGCGAGATTTCATCTTCCCTTTGAAATGAAGCCATGCTAGTCATTGATTGAAGGCAAGTAAGTTATACTTTGGAACTGAGTTTCCTTTGGATAAAGCTATGGGACCCTATTATAAGGCTCCAACAAAGCTTTCCCACTTTCCCATCAGTTTATTGCCAAGAATGCAATTATTTTGTTTTCAGTTCATTTCGTTGTCTTGTCCCAGGTTCCCAAATCTATTGTAAGTAAACTATAGATAGGGAAACAGCTTTGTATACAAATATCCTTTTCTGGTTCCTCCTTCTCCTAAGGAGAGAGAAGGACATGCTTCTCAATGAAAAAAAAAAACAGTATAAGTTTTTGTACAAGTTAGTCACATAGCCCTAGGAAACTACTTCTGATGAATGGCACTCATTCTTCTTTAGCAATCTTGGGTTCCATTTGTGCTGGGCTATATTCTTCTGGAAAAACTCATGCTTCCAGTTCAGTCCTAGTCATCTTCACATAGAGAAGGAAAAGACAGCTATTTGAAGCCCTGGAGAACTTCTGAATATCAATGCAAATTGTCCCTCCCCAGCATAGGGCACTCCAGATATATCGGAATACAGTTCCCAACTGTCCAAGGCATTCCCATCAGTAGCTAGAGATAAAACTAGAGTCCAAACTTTTTGGCAAGAGCTACATTAGGGGGAAACTTGGGGAACTATGTACAATACTGAGCTGGATGGATGAGGCATAGGACAGTTTGTGAGTTTTCCTCTATGTCTTATGTTCTCAGGACAGAAACAACAAAGCAACTCACAGAATCATAGTGCACATCAGTTTATATATGTCTCAGTTGCTGCTTTGCATGATGGAGAAGCATGGTACCCTTTGTTCCTTTAGCATGCATACTGTATATAGTGGAGCAGAAGGTTCTCCCACTCACACATGAAATTTAATTTAGCATGAGTGCTTGGCCCAAGCTCCATCACACTATGATGGTGGCAAGCCACTTCTCTACAACATGTAGAAGTTGTTGGAGACTTCCTATTTCCCCAAAAGATGAAGAACTGTAGGGACAATAAAATTGTTCTTAGTTCCTTTTAGTTGACAGAACACTGGAGAGTATATTTGCTTTGTTCACAAATATACCAGTGGAACCTACGTGGTGCAAACAAGCACTTCCACAAGGCAGCTAACTGCTACCATGTATCAGATCCACAGACAAGAGTTTCTGCATCCCACTGTCATGTCTTCAGCCAACACATGGCTTCTTTTCTCTCTCCATTAAAAGAAGTAGTGGCCACCATTTCTTGTGAACTTGTGTGCAAAATATATTGGGACACAGCCCTTTGGTAAAATTTGAATATACACAACACCCAAGTACTAATTGATGTGAAAATCTCCAGTTTTTCAAGTCAATCTCAATTAGAAAAGTTCCTTATTTTTGATTTTAGTATGGCAAATCTATCAGTGATTTTTAGAATATCCAGCTAGCAGGCTTATTTATGTTCTGTTGAAGGAACGAGTAGTCTTGAAAGCCTGTCATGTGCTAAGACTCATCTTGGTGGTTTGTGGAAACAACACAAAATAAAACAAAACAAACCTTCATCAAAACTTACACTATCAGAAACTATACAGCTTTCTTTCCCAGACTATCTTGCCCTTGGATCATTCTTGAGATGGAGATCTTAAAAATTTGCTCTTATATTTGTGCCTTTTTGAGGGCCTAATGATAGAACTACAATAATATGCATTCTGGAATCTCGAAAATAATATGCCTTTACCAAACTCCACCAAAACATATACAGCTTTATTTTAGATAAGGAATCACTACATGAATGTTATGCCTCTTCCATGCCTGCTTCCTAAGATACAAGGTTCAGATCCTAGCTTCCTTAGAAAGCTTACATGGTCACTTTGAATCAGTTTACCCTCTCAGCCTAATCTATTTTAGAAAATTATTGTGGGAATGAAAAAAAAAGTCTGTGTACTTGTGTGGCAGTGGTAGAGTGTGTGGGGATCACATATATAGTGCACTTCAAGGTATGTAATGTGGGACATGCCCCCTTGCTTTCCTGCACCCATGTCTGACTCTCCTTTGTTCCTGGCAAAAAGACGACAGGAGAGGATGGCGCAAAACTATGTGTGCTTCAGCAACCATCTGCAGGAAGATGGTATCATCCTCCTGGATGCCTGGAAGACCCCTGGGAGTTCAGAAACACAACTGGCTGCTATCCAGACACCCTGTTAACCCAGGAGAATAAAGAAAGACATTAGAAAGTTAATACAACAAGCAGCATTCAATTCCACCATCCACACTGACCATAAAAATACATATGCAGGTGTAGGTTGGACTGTGTATGTATTTACCAATATAAACAGCTGTAAGATGTACCTACACCTGCATATGTTACCAACAGGATTTCAGCCATAGATATCTGCGAGCCTTAGGTGTTCCCCCCACCACAAACACATACCTTTGACAGGCTTGATATCCCATCTTATATTGCTTCAGCAAAGACAGCTCCTTTTCGAAATGCCTGCCTAACACTTCTTTCTTAACTGAGCAGACACTGATGAGACTGGGGACAGAAAAGGGATATGACCACAAGCTATATCCACATCGCCCCTTTCCTTTCATGCAGAGAAGGGTTCGTTATCTCAGTTTTCTCAATCCACTACCACAACCCAGTTTCCAGGTTGGTTGTATCTGTCAGAATCAGAGAAGTGCATTGGGTACATGGAATTCTCACCCTCATCCATGTGTCTTGGCTAGCTTGGGCACAAGGTATCATTTAATCTAGATTCTGGCCTAAGAATGAACCATTTACTCATCACAAATTTAAGAAAATGGATGAAATTTACTGAATAGTTTTCTTCATTTGGAGCTCTCTAGCATGGGTAGGGGACTGCAAAAAATATATATTGCAACCCAGTGCTCAGTAGCATCTCATATCTGCAAGGAAATTGTCAATCAGAATGTTGTCAAGAAAACAGCAAGTAGCAAATAAATCTTTCACGGTCATTTTTTTTCAATATATGCACCCTTATACATTTTGGGGGGAGAGTGTGACAATGAACTAAAGAGGAATACAGATGGAAAATTTATCTGAAAGACATTTAATTACTGCAGTTTGTGTGCTTGAGGCATTGTACTCAGGTTTAATTTGGTGATATCATCAACAATATCCTATGTGCAGAGGGCACATTTTCAAGCAGGTTTATTACCGGCAATGAGTTATCAAACCACTTACTTTATCTGATATAAAGTGAATCCGGTCTACTGCCATCAGTTAAAGAGGGAAGAACACAAATTGGTTGTGACTCTCAGCCCATCTCAGTGCCCTGAAGGAAAATCCAAATTATTGATTTAAAGAGAAGTAGTAATAAACAAGAGAAATGCTTACTTTAGGATAAACTTACATGAACTATGCCGTGATTATAGAAAGCATTTGGATAAGTAAAGTCTGGGTAATGGAGATTCCTGGGCAGTTAACCAGATAATCCTTTTACTCTTTAAGCATTTTAGTGAGGTGTGGAACTGTTTATGATGCATTTTAGTCAAGATTATGAGTATTTATAGGGAAGGTAAGTTAAAGCATGATTAATATTTCTATGTTACATTAAAAAATGGGAAGATTAGATGCTATTTGATTTCCTTTGAATGTCATGAACCTCAGAGCATAAGAAAGCAGATGTGTCAGGCTTACATCTCATATTTTGCAGGGAAATGAGAAGCTTCTAGGAATGGGGTTCCATTGATTGTGCCAGTGCAGGAAAATAACAGCATATTAGCAGTCCCTTGCTGAATTATATGATGTCAAATGATATAACATTTCCTATGATCACATTTACATTAAATTGGTGCTTATCAATGCAGACTACAGTGTTAGCAACTTTGTACCGTGTACTGGTAGAAAAGTGTATATTGAATGAATGAAGGAATGAAGGAATGAATGAATTTTGTGGCTGCTAAAGTATTATAGTTTGTTTTTAGCAATGGATGAGCAAATCAAGATTTTCCTGCAAATTTCAGACTTTTTCCTTTGTATTGTATTGCAGACTTCTCTCAGTTCAATTAGTTTAATGCTTGTAAGAAATCCGCTTGGATAAATCAAACTTTATAGTCTTTTTTTTTTCTTTTGGTTTGGATGCCTTGGTACTAAAAAAACCAAACCAAACCAAAAAAAAAAGAAAAAAAGAGGGGGGTTGTTATCGAAGTTATCTATTACAAATCCTTTCTACAAGTACAAGGACCCATAAGAATATACTATAATATGAAAAATGAATCTAGAGAATTTCTCACTTCTTGTTCAAATATGTGACTAGAAGTCCTAGAACTAGCATTACAATCTAATGTACATCTACTTAGAAGAAAGATCCAATTTATTGAGTGAAACATATGCCCAGGAAAATGCAGGATACCTACACATAAGTCCTCAGTCCCCACAGCTCTCTTTAAATCCTGTAGTGGTTTGATGATATATTCCCAAGGACAAGAAAAAGGTTAATTGGTAGGAATTTCTTCTTTCTATTGCTTCCTCTTTCTTGTCATATCTTCTATATAAGCAGGCAGTATTAGAAGCAGTGTCAGTACTACACATACTCCTGTTCTTTCTGGGACAGCAGCTCTTCCTAACCAAACTCATCACATCCAGTCCCGTGGGCAAGCAAGTAAGTCATCAATGGCACTGGATAGATGGCAGTCATGGCTCAGGGAAGTGTGACCTACAGTTCTTCCTTTAGCTACCTACTCATCATCCCATCTATTTCTTACGTAGTTTAGCTTAGGCCATTTCCACACTACATTGTTATAGTGCTGTTCTTCCACTTTCAACATCCTATGAAATCCTGGGATTTGCAGTTTAGGGAAGGGCATTTAGAATTCTCAGCCAGAGAGCTCTTTGGCTTATAAACTATAAACCCCAGAATTCCGCAGGATGTTGAAAGTGGAATAACAGCACTGTAACAGTGTAGTGTGGAAATGGCCTTAGTTTCATAGCACTCTGGACCCTACAGAATCCATTTTGTTTCAGGAGAGGATGCAAGACATTTAAAGAAAGTTAATAACCCAGGTCAGTAGCCAGGGGATGGATAGGTTTATTATTTTATTGCTGATGTATGTACTATACTAATTAAATTACAGGAAATTGCCCCCTAGCAACTTTGGATACACACAAACACTTCCTGACTACCAAGTCACCATTCCAGCCAGACCAGCTGAGAAGTTACCTTTACATTTGCTAGTCCAAAGACTTAGCAGAGAATGTGGCCCAACCCTGAGTTATCTTGGCCCTGAGTTAGGACAGACAACACTATCTTGGCACCCTTTTTTTATGCCCTCTGATCCTGTATGTTTGTATAAGTATGGCTCTTTTTTAACAGAGCTTGGAAAACTAATCACTGGAGAAGTAACTCCTGGCCCTGCTAGCTGGAGAATTCTGAGAGTTGTAGTCTGAAAAAAAGTTACTTTTTGAAGATTAGCTTGCTTTTTTTTGGTGACACGGAAGAAAAGCAAATAAAAATGGTGAGAAGCTGAGGGGTATCTCACCAAAAAGATCCTATATATCAAGAGAAATTGTTATTCTGAACTCCATCATTTTTTAAAAAAAATGTGAGGCAAAAGGTCCTACATTAACAACTGGAGGGTTAGTAATGAGCCTGTTTGGCAACCAAGACGACAAAACGTTGAAGCAGCAAATCTAATCTAGGAGAGACCGAACTGTGTATGAGCTTTCCAAAGCTGAACAAAATTAAGGAAGCATGAGTGTACATGTGCCTGTGTTTTACATAAAACAAACAAAAATCATCAACAGTCATCTGGGATTCAGTATAGATTGCTCTACTGGCAAAGCAAATACGGTGGTAACCTGCATTTTGCAGTGACTGAGGGCCAAGGAGAAACACTTCCAGCTCGTTTTATCAGCTTGGGGGCCAATTTAGTCATCATCAGCTCTGAATCAAAATGCATTATTGTGATGGCTCTGACTAATTTCTCCCAGAGGCAGAGCTGGGAAGACAACAATAACAAAGATAAACCTCAGTTGCTTTCTCAGGAAAATGAAGAGTAAGCACCAAAGACAGGTGACAATTATCTCTGGAAACAGGAGAAAGTGTTCCTAAAAAAGAAACTGAAATGTGATCAAGCAGACTAGCAAAGTCCCTAAAGCATTTTAAACTGATGTCAAGGTCCACAGCTTACATGGCTTGCTGAAGTCAGGAAGGAAAATACACAGACACAGACACACGCACCCATACCCATAATGGAAAGTGACACTTCTTATATATTTATCACATTTTTAAAATATCAGATCCTGCCTTTCCTCTAGGGAGCTCAGGGCAGGGTACATAATTGTTCTTAGGCATAGGTGATATGCATAATGGTTCCCTGAGATAAGACACAGATTTGATTTATTTCAGACCTTACCTCTGTAATGTAATTCAATATGCAAATAAGCATTCACAGTGCAATTCATATTTAGATGGTCAAAGCATAAGCAATCTGATTCTCTTTTGCCCTATCTGATTGTAACTAAGTGGAGAAAGAGAATGAGGGCACATTAGCTGTCTCTCCCCTAGAGAAGCAGAGCTCAGGAAAAGTTACTTTTTGGACTACAAGCCTCAGAGTCTCCAGTCAGCATGAACACGTGGTGCTAAATTATGGAAACTGTAACCCAAAATAATCTTTTCAAGCTCCCACCACATCTAAATCATGAGGAAGATAATTCCATATAGCAGAATCCCCCTTCAGATTTTCCTCCAGTTTTTCAACAGTCACTCTTGGGGGGAGGCAGAGAACAGGTCTGCCCTTCCTCTCTGTGATAGCTCTTGAGGTATTTAAAGAGTGCAATCATGTCACCCCTCAGTCTTCTCTTCATCAGGCTGAACATGCCTAGCTCCTTCAACCTTTCCTTATATTTTGTTCTCCATTCCTCTTATCCTGCTCATTGTCATTCTCTGAACCCTCTTCAACTTGCCTACATCCATCTTAAAATGAGGATCCCAAAACAGAATACAGTACTCCAAAGGAGGCCTAACTAGAACAGAATACAGTGAGAGTATTACTTATCTTGTCTTGGAAACTATGCTTTTAATAATGCAAACTAAAATCGCATTTGCTTTCGTTACTGCAGCATCACACTGCTGGTTCACGTTTAACTTACAATCACCAATAATCATTCTGCAGGTAGTGCTGCAGAGTCATGTATACTCTATCCTATACCTACGCCTTTGGTATTTGTGGTCTAAATGTAAATTTTTGCATTATCTCTATTGAATTTGATTTTATTAATTTCTGCCCAGTTTCCTGGATTGACACAGTCCTTTTGAATTCTATTCCTATCTTCTTCTAATCCATATCACTATTTCCTCACAGCTCTTCTGGTTTAGTAAATATCACCCACTTCACTCTAAAATCTCACTGTCCAAAACTTTCCCCCCTTTTGCTTTCAGTTGGCCTTGCGTGAAGGTGTGACTGCCCAGATCTTGCATGTGCTATTGCAGGTCTTCCTATAAACAATTAAGCTTACTTTTGGATCTCCACCTAGTTCTTCCCTATACTAGTACTGGTAAACATAGGTGTAAAAGATCTCCTGAGGTTACTACCCTCTCACAGGCCTCCTCTTTGAGCTGATATTCCCCACTATTTCATGGAGGTACTGGCATTGCAGGTAGACCCTGAATCACCCACATTTTGGGCTAACAAGCACAGAAAAATTGTTCAAATGGAGGTGAGGAGAGTTTCAAAAATCTATCTACATATACCGAAAGCAACTGGTCTTTCTTAGGGATACATACTTCCCTGTAGTCTGTGATCACAGAATCACAGAATCACAGAAATGTAGAGTTGGAAGAGACCACACGGGCCATCCAGTCCAACCCCCTGCCATGCAGGAACACCCTCAACGCACTCCCGACAGATGGCCATCCAGCCTCTGCTTAAAAACCTCCAAAGAAGGAGATTTCACCACACTCCGAGGCAGCATATTCCACTGCCGGACAGCCCTGACCGTCAGGAAGTTCTTCCTGAGGTTCAGGTGGAATCTCCTTTCCCGCAGCTTGAATCCATTGCTCCTTGTTCTGGTCTCTGGAGCAGCAGAAAACAAGCCCTCTCCTTCCTCTACATGGCACCCCTTCAAATATTTACACATAGCTATCATGTCCCCTCTTAACCTTCTCTTCTGCAGATAATGCTCATCTGTGTCTATTCACTCTGTGAAGGGAAATAAGAGGAGACAAGAATAATGAACCCTTTGCAAACCAGTAAATTTATCCAGGTTCTACTTGTAGTAAGAATGCTTGGCTCCAAAGTAAAATCCTCATTCACAAAGGGAACAGTATGGAGATCAATATTGTATGTCACCTGCAAAATGCTATTTCTAAGACATAATCCGTTTTACTATATGAAATCATTCAGGTGTGTTACTGCACTAGTACTAAAGGTGGTCTCACACACATAATGGAAAATGAAAATCTTTCCCTGTTTAAAATTATATAACCTATCTCCTTTATTACTACAACTGTTACACTCATTCCCTCAGTTAAGAACCTTTCAAGCCTCATCAACGTTTTGTATATCTGGGTGGAGTGGAAGTAAAAAAAAAAGTCTTAAAACTTCAGGTCTTGATTCAAAATAAGTATTTCAGGCTTGCAAACAGCTGGTTTCTTATTACCTCTGAGTCTCCAAATCTCTAACTTGGATCCAAATTCAGATCAGTTTATGGGTGATATTCTACATCGTGCTTATGTAGCCTAAACCTACATTCACACAGTAGTTGTGAAACACCACCTTGTGCTGATGTTGACATCCTGCAACCAATTGTGTATCTGCTAGTGTGCCTCCTTATTTTCCCATGGGGTGCAGTGGGGAAAACACATTGGCCGTTTCTGCAATGTCAGTGAATAAATTGGTAAAGATGTAGATGGATAGTGACACACCACCAACAATGTGAAACTTCATGACTTGAATCCCATTGGTTAGTTCTACCTAGAGTAGACTCATTCAATCCCTTGGTTGCATCTGTAAATTCAGAGGTAAATTCAGTCAATTTAATGGCTCCTGTTAAGTCAGGACTAACAATAACATTTGGCCCATTTCAAATGGCTTCACCGGTAGAACTCCCTTTACTTAACCATGAACTGAATCTGTCCATTGCACAATGATGCAACAAAAACCACATATTTAAGGGAACAAACATCAATAGGATGGGTTCCACTAATAGGATTCTGGTCAATGAGTGTTAAGGTTTCAAGGGTACTTTCACTCGAGTAAGTGTATATTGGATTGTAATCTAAATGCGTTCTGATATGCCTGCTTTAAAAAATTTAGATAATTGTCAATGGCCAGGGCTGATAATCACTATACAACTGTAAATCTAGGATGTTCTCTAGCTTCTGGTGATGATTGGTGGTACAATGTGTTCATCTTGCAGAGAACTTCATTCAATAATTAAAGAGGGCACGAATTGGCTACTTTTATTTGATAATTTTTAGTCAAATCTTTCACAGTCTAAATTTTGATATAATTTTTGTAGTTGTCAGTGTTGTTGCTTCTTATTTCTTAAATGTGACCTATACCCCAGTCAATAAAGGTTTCATGCAAAACAAAATATACTACATTTTTAATCGTATGCTTTATGCTTTGCTGTCACATTGCTTAAAGAACAGACGTAGTTACTGAGCAGACATGGGCTATTCATGGGCTATTCATGGAACTATTCTGCTGAACTTTGGACTGGTGCTTTTCAAAGAGAATTCCTTTCTACTTCATTGCAAAGCTTTTTTTTTCTTCCCTCAAATAAATAGATAAATAAATAAACAAGAGTTTCAAAAGGAATTTGTGATATGGAGTTCTTTTTTTCCAAAGGCAAAACACAAAATTTGTAGAAAAGGCTTGGATCTCTACCACCACCACCACCACCACCACTACCACCATCATCATCATCATTTGTTGATTTTCTTTTGTCAAGAGATTAGATTTTATTTATGGATTGATTTACTCCTGTGACTCTTCTGTGACAAAACTCAAGACAGCATAGGAATCCTGTACAGCCTATCATCAAGGCACTGTTCAAAGACAAGAACTGTTGGATCATGTGTCCTCAGTCTACAGAAACTAAGACCAGATACCAAACAAATGCTTGGCTACTTCTGTATGCCCTTAGATTTATATTTCATGCATAGCAGTCCTTCTCCAGAAAACTGAAAACCACTCCTGGAATGGAGAGGATTTTTCAATATGATTTGTGATAACCCATGAACATGAGCTGGGTAAACCCTTGAGGTGCTAGCAGTAAGTTCTACACAACTGTATATGTAAGGTCTTGCCCAAACTGATAGCTAGTGCCACTTCAATAAGCTACATTTAATATTACTTTGGACTGGTTCTTCCCATTTTGATATCTACAGTCTTTTAATAAACACATATAAAAAAATGCATGATCTACTCTTCTTTATCAATTATTTGTGCTGAATGAAATCACACCCTCCCACTCCACACACCACAAAACAGTTCTCTGGCACCTTAAAGCAAACAAGGAAGCATAACAGTCTCTCTCTCCCACCCCTTTTCCTTTTTCCACTGTTTCTCCCCCCCCCCCAACCCCTTGGAGGAGTTTTGCAAGACAATGAGGAATAGATGCTGGCCATTTCCACACTACACAGTTATAGTGCTATTATTCCATTTTCAACATCCTATGGAATCCTGGGATTTATAGTTTACTGAGGGGCATTTAGAATTCTCAGCCAGGAAGCTCTTTGGCCTCAGTAAACTACAAACCCCAGAATCCCACAGGATTTTGAAAGTGGAATAATCACACTATAACAATGTCAGGTGGAAATGGCCAGTCTCTTCCCCCATTCTATTTTCCTCTCTCCTCCACTCCTGTGGGCACATGTGGGTAGTGTAACACACACACACACACACACACTATTGTGGATCTAACTTAAAATGCACAGGAGAGGGGTAAAGAGAATGAAAATGAGAAGGCTGGCAGACTAAAAAGTATGGGCTTAAAAAAAAACCTCACCCTGCTGGTAGAAACAAAAAGACTTAGGAAAGGAGAGAGAAAATCCTGAAATATCTTGGGATCACCAGCTTTGTGTTCAGGATTTAACAGCTGCTAAACTAGTTCTGGATGCCCCAGGTGTAAATTAGCCTCAATGTTTTATTTCTATTCTATTTCAATTTATTTATCTATTTCTTTATTTTGTAGATCAGCCAATTTCTGGCACATGGCAAACCACTTTTGATGCTGACGGCCATCTGCAAAGAATTTAGTGATATTTCACTGAGGTACATATTGTTTTTAAAGAACAATATATACTTGAGAATGCTTAGACCTTTAGGTGCACTGAGGCTAGTCTTTGGACTGTGGCCTAAGGTCTTTCTGTAGACAGCTTTCCCTTATTCATTCTTTGTTTTTACTCCATTCGCTACATATTTTTCCAGCCAGCTGGTGTCAAGATAGGAAGGGCAAGCCCATCAATAATTTTAGTTTTTTTTTTTTAAAAAAAAAAGCTTGTAAAAATTATAGTGAAAAGTAAAACATGAAGCATAGAAACTTGCCATGCTTTAAAAGGCAGATTTTCAAACTCGTGCATATGAAATGGCCTCAGGCATTAGAAGTTTGGCAATGATTTATGCCTGTTCACAGTTGCATTTTCACCCTGCATCAAATAGCATTGTTAATTCCTTGATTGAAAAAAAGGAATTTTCTTTTGATCAGTTTGGGTTCTGAACAAAAGTTTTCCCAAGTATGATTGTTCTGTATACATAATACATCTTAAAATAAAAATGTGATGGCAGCAACTGGAACTTCATCAGCTCATTATATGAAAGCTAAAAGTTAGTAGAATATGAAACAGAATATATAACAGTGCAACACACCATGGCCTGTTATTTTTTTTAAAATCCCCAAAGTAACTTAGTCCTAGTATATCCATGCATATATTGTATTTTTTGTGACACAGATTGGCTAATTAGAACACACGATCTAAATCTAACCATACTTCCACTAATGTTGGCTGAGAACTAATGTGCCTCAGTGGACAGAGTGTTAGATTTGGACAGAGCTAAAGTAGTGAGCTTGGCCTCTACCACCCAACAAATGGGTTTTAGAGTTCTCATTAGCATCATTGCCAAATGTTAGCAGTTCTCAGTGGTGTGAAAAAATTAACTTAAATTAGTGACCTCACTGGAAACTTTCTGTATTTGCTTTGCAGTTTGAAACTGGGAAAAGATATGAAGCCTGAGGTCAGACTAGGGGAGTTAATTTTCCTCTGTTCCTAGCTTGCTTACACAGGTCTCATGGCTATTAGAGGCAAGATTAATCATGCTTGTGCACTTTGATTTTCTTTGTTATACTTCTTGGGAGTCCACTTTCTTTGTCTTGGGAGGGGGTGTGTCTCAGCCCAACGGCTCCCTCTATGTCCCCAGATGAGGATTTGATTAGAGAGATAATGTGGCTAGTTTTTGTTAGGTAGCCCAGTTCTACCATTTGCTGTGAAGGGCACTGGATCCCATAAGCAAAAAGACTGGAGTGGGTCTTGGCTATGCACTATCTGCTATTATCATTTACCACCAATAAGGTTTACAGCAATAACATGTGTCAGTGTCTGACACTGAGAGAACCCTTGGAGAGCCTTGGAACTATGCCCAGTTCTGTAATTAAATAGCTTCTAAAAAGCAACTTTTCAAGCTCTAGAGTGGACTGGGAAAGTTGGAATCCTTATTTCTTAACCGCCTTTTAAAATTCCTTTTAACAGCCCACACTTTCATAATACCTTCTAAGAATTCCTGTTTCTAGAAACAACAGTTTGAATAATAATTATCTATAGTGTTCATCAGACCAACAGAATTCACCTTGTAAATGATTGCGTGGAGCTTTTGAATAAGGAAGATGCATATATATTATGTTTTACCTATTGAATTTAGGGTAGAGGAGGTGCCAGCCATACCCCTTTTGAAGCAGAGAATGAGACAATCAAAAGCATGGACCTGAGCCTCGTGAGATATAGCAAAAGGGCTTGTTGTGGCTGTGGCATCCTGAAGGCAGCCATGCCCTGAGCAGCCATAACAGCTCTTCTAACTTTACTAATTCATACACTGTTTGAATCGTTGTTGGAGCCCAAGTAATATTTTTGATTTTAAATGTTACAACCTAATTGAACCCAGGAGAAGGGCTGTGCTCAGTAGGATGTAAGCTATCTACCTGAGTGAGCTTTGGCTTTATTTTCTAAGGATTAATTAGGGTCATTACAATAGACAAATAGAGACTAAAAGAAAGAGAGAGAGTGGAAGAGAGAATGGGGTGTAGCTTGTGCTATCCTTTGTGGTGAAGGATCATTTTCACTTTGTTCTCTAGATGTTGCTGCAGTGTAACTCCCAGCATTCCTCACTGTTGATCAGGCTGACTAGGGATGCTGGGACTTACAGCCCAGCAGATTTGGAGGGCTGCATGATTCCTGCCTGATTACCCAGCTTATATGAACAAAACCTGGAATTAGGAAGGAAGTACACCTGCCCCATGCAAAGCACATTGATCACTTCCTCTCTTTAGTTTTCCCTCAAAGGATGGAAATGCTGCTGATAGAAGAACCTTATTGTTAGATCTTTATAGGTATGGTCAAGAGAATGGAAGAAAGACTGAAGTGATTGATGCAGCCAGAATGAGGTTCTCAAACCAAGGCACACAGTATTATATATACTTTGAAAGTAGGAGACTAAGTTACCACTTAATTGAGTTGAACAGCAAACACTTATTAAACGCCATTTCCACACGTGGCGAGGCAATCGCTCCCTGCCACTACTCACCGGATCTTCTGTAGATTCGGTCCGGTCCAGGGTGAGGAGGAGCAGTGCGTGATCATAGATTCGCACTGCTCCGGCATTCAAAATGGCAGCTTCCGGTTGGTCGTGGGTCTCGACCAACCGCTGAAGCTCGCCAGCCTAAAGCCCGCCCTCTGCAGATCGCAGGCTCGCATTGGTGAGCAGGCACGCAATGGCGTGCGCTGGCATTTTGAAACACGATTGAGGACCACTTGGGGTCGTTCCAGAGCGGACTGAGGTGTGGATCTATGGTAATAGTCCAGACCCAGTCCTCTCCAAGGTGCAGACGTCCTCCGTGGAGGATGCACTGCATCATTTTATTTACCCATGTGGAAATGGCCAAAGTCTTGTTCAAATCATACTGGAGCATTTTCTGCCTTTTTTTTTCCAGGCATAAAGTAATATTGTACTGGAAGGAAGCCAATTTTAGTAAGCTTAAGAAAATACTAGTTGAGATCCCATTGTTAGAATAAAGGATGCAAATCAGTGTGTATTTTAGTTTGCATGAACAATAAATACCATCAGGGTGTAGTGGTTTGAGCATCAGACTATGATGCTGGAGGCTGGGGTTCAGCCAGGGTTTAGCCAATGGCCAGGGTTCAGCCATTGAAACCCACTGAGTGATCTTGGGCACATCACATACTCTAAGCCCCAGAAAACACTGTGGTAGATTCGCCTTAGGTTCACCATGAGACTGAAATGATTTGAAGGCATACAGCAACAAGCACAAATAAATGTTGCCAGCATTTTCCTTTTACTGCAGACCAAAATGAAAATTTCTCTAGAGTTTTTACATGTTATTTGCACCTTAGGAACTCTTTGGCAGAATTACTTTTGCTGAAAGGATAATAAACTGAACATATGTATAGGAGGGTAATCAGGATTGTAAAGAGTCTGGAAACCAGGTCATCTGAAGGACAATTGAAGATGCCATGTATCTTTAGCCTGGAAAAGAGAGGACTGAGAGGTGAAATGATGTGTAAATACATGTTATGGGGAAGATAGAGTAGGGTGATAAGAAGCAGACCAATAGATTTAGATTACAAGAAGAGAGATACCAGCTAAATATTAGGAAAACATTCCTTATGATAAAAGAGGTTCAGCAATGGAATAAACCAAATAGCTAATAGCTATAGTCTAATAGCTTCAGAGGTGCTGACTCTCTTTCCTTCCAGGTTTTTAAACAGAGATCATAGAGATTAATCCTGATTAGGTTTGTGAAATTTAAATCTTTTAGAAAAAGTAACTCATTTAACTTAGAATCATAGAATCATAGAAATGTAGAGTTGGAAGAGACCACATGGGCCATCCAGTCCAACCCCCTGCCATGCAGGAATACCCTCAAAGCACTCCCGACAGATGGCCATCCAGCCTCTGCTTAAAAACCTCCAAGGAAGGAGACTCCACTACACTCCGAGGCAGCATATTCCACTGCCGGACAGCCCTGACTGTCAGGAAGTTCTTCCTGAGGTTCAGGTGGAATTTCCTTTCCTGCAGCTTGAATCCATTGCTCCTTGTCCTGGTCTCTGGAGTGGCAGAAAACAAGCCCACTCCCTCCTCTACATGGCATCCCTTCAAATATTTAAACATGGCTATCATGTCCCCTCTTAACCTTCTCTTCTGCAGACTAAACATACCCAGCTCTCTAAGTCTAGCCTCATAGGGCATGGCTTCCAGGCCCCTCACCATTTTGGTCACCCTCCTCTGGACCTGCTCCAGCTTGACCATGTCCTTCTTGAATTGGGGTACCCAGAACAGGACAGAGTATTCATGATGAGGTCTAATCAAAGCAGAGTAGAGTGGTACCAGTACCTCCCTTGATCTAGACACCATACTCCTATTGATGCAGCTGAGAATTGCATTGGCTTTCTTGGCTGCCGCATCACACTGCTGACTCATGTTCAGCTTGTGGTCTATTAAGACTCCTAGATCCCTTTCACACGTACTGCTATCCAGCCACTTGTCCTTCATCCTATATTTCTGTTTTCCATTTTTTCTTCCTAAGTGTAGGGCCTTACACTTCTCTCTGTTGAATTTCATTTTGTTAGCTTTGACCCAGCTCTCCAGGTCTGTCCTCTGGTGTATTAGCAACCCCTCCCAATTTGGTGTCATCTGCAAATTTGATGAGCATGCCCTCTATTCCTTCATCCAAGTCGTTGATGAAGATATTGAACAGCACTGGGCCCAGGACAGAACCCTGTGGCACCCCGCTAGTCACTTCTCTCCAGGATGAAAAGCAGCCATTTGTGATCACCCTTTGGGTTTGGTCAGTCAACCAATTACAAATCCAACTAACAGTAGCCCTGTCCAGCCCGCATTTTACTAGCTTCTTTGCAAGTATATCATGGGGAACTTTGTCAAAGGCCTTACTGAAATCGAGATATGCTACATCCACAGCATTCCCTTCATCTATCAAGCTAGTAACTCTAGTAACTCTATCATAAAAAGAGATAAGATTAGTCTGGCATGACTTATTTTTGAGAAATCCATGTTGACTTCTCATGATTACCGCATTGCTTTCTAAGTGATTAGAAACTGACTGCTTAATGATCTGTTCCAGGATCTTTCCGGGTACCGACGTCAGGCTGACTGGGTGATAATTATTTGGGTCCTCTCTTTTTTCCCTTCTTGAAGATGGGGACGACATTTGCCCTCTTCCAGTCTGCTGGAACTTCTCCTGTCCTCCAAGATTTCTCAAAGATTATAGCACGCGGTTCCGAAATGACCTCTGCCAGTTCTTTGAATATCCTAGGATGCAATTCATCTGGCCCTGGAGACTTGAATTCATCCAGTGTGGCCAGGTATTCCTGTACCACCTATCTACCTATTATGTGCCACATTTCCCCTGCTTCCTCCCCTGCTCCCCAACCGCCAGGTTGAGTGCTTGTATCCTTCTGGGAAGAAACTGAGGCAAAAAAGGTGTTAAGTAGTTCTGCCTTTTCTCTTTCCCCTGTTAGTAATTCGCCATCTTCTCTGCGCAGCAACTCTATCGTCTCCTTCTTTTTCCTTTTGCTGCAGACATATTTAAAAAAGCCCTTTTTATTGTTTTTGATGTCTCTGGCCAGCCTAAGTTCGTTCTGTGCTTTAGCCTTTCTGACCTCCTCTCTACATCTCCTAGCTACTTGCTTAAATTCTTCTTTGGTGGTTTCCCCCTTCTTCCATTTCCTGTACATGTTTCTCTTAACACTTAGCTCAACTGAGAGTTCTTTAGTCAACCATTCTGGTTTCTTCAGATGCCTTCCATTTTTCCTCCTCATTGGCACAGTTTTAGACTGTGCCTTCAGTATCTCCCTTTTAAGGAACTCCCATGCCTCCTGAACTCCTTTCTCTTTCACTCTTCTTGACCACGGAATTTCAGCCAGCAGCTCCTTAAGTTTACAGAAGTCCGCTTTTTTAAAATCTAAGATGAGTGTCTGGTTACACTTATCTTCTTCCCACTGAATGCCAAATTCCAATAGGGCATGGTCACTCCCCCCTAAAGATCCAGTCACTTCTACCTCATTAACAAGGTCATCCCTATTGGTCAGGATCAGATCTAGAATATTTGATCCCCTTGTCACCTCTTTCACTTTCTGGACCATGAAATTGTCTGCAAGACAAGCAAGAAACTTGCTGGACCTTGCTGTCTTGGCAGAGTTTGACTGCCAACATATATTGAAATCTCCTATTATTACTGTATCTCTCCTTTTTGAATGCGCAGTCATTTGGTTGAGGAAGGCATCATCAAGGTCCTCAGTCTGGGTTGGAAGTCTGTAGTAAACTCCCACCAGAATATCCCTATTGTTTCTTGCTCCCTTAATTCTTACCCAGATGCTCTTGACGTGGCTTTCTGGGTTTAAGTCATGGGTTTCTTCACAGGTGAAAACATCCTTGACATACAAGGCTACTCCTCCTCCTTTTTTGTTCAGTCTATTTCTACAAAATAGGCTATACTCCTTTATTCCTACATTCCAATCCTGAGACTCATCCCACCAGGTCTCAGTGAAGCCTATCAAATCGTATTTATTTTGTTGTACTAGGAGTTCAAGTTCATCTTGTTCATTTCCCATACTCCACGCATTAGTGTAGAGACACTTAAATCCCCGGGCCCTTCCTGCAAGTCCTGTACTATAGTTTCTACTCCTCCCACCTTTGGACGCTTGTACTACTTGGCCAATATCATTTGGGCCTTTTCCTCCTGCACTCGCCGAGTCCTTGCCCTGAATAATATTGTCTCCCTCCCCAGTGGAACTTCGTTTAAAGACCTCTTAATCCTCCTTGCGAGACTGTTTGCAAAAACATTCCTGCGAAGTTTCATGAGGTGCAGCCCATCCCTTGCCAGAAGCCCACGTTCATGGAAATTCAGGCCGTGTTCCAAAAACCCAAACCGTTGCCGGCGGCACCATGTGCGGAGCCAGTTGTTGACCTCTGCTATTGCCCTTTCCCTTTGTGCACCATATCCTTGAACAGGGAGGAGAGACGAAATGACCACCTGCGCACCAAGGTCCTTAAGCTTTGTCCCAATAAGTTCGTAGTCCTTTGCTATGTGGTAAAAGCTGTGCCTCGCAGTGTCATTGGTTCTGACATGAACCAGAATGAGGGGCTTCTGGTCAGTGGGCTTGACCAGCCTGGTTAGCCTCTCTGTTGTGTGGTTGATCCTGGCCCCAGGAAGACAGCAGACTTGCAAACTTGTCGGGTTTGCAAATTGCCGGTTCAGTTCCTCTGAGCAAGGAGTCCCCAACAACCAGAACTCGCCTCCTCTGAGGCTTGTCCAGGGCTCCTTGACGAGCAGGTTCTTCTAGGACTGCCTGGGCATTCTGTTGAGGCTGGGAGTGTTGATCTAGTTCCTGTTGCTGAAGTTGGATTCCTTCTTGTTGACATTCTTTTCCCTCCTCCTGGTGCTCCTCATCGTTCGTAAGGCCAAGAACTTTGAAGCGATTGTGTAGGTTGGGAGTCTCTGTTTCCTTCCTGGTCCTTCTACTCCTCCGTGTGCATCCGTTTCTTGGCCCAGTGTGCTGACTTCCTGATCTGGCAGCTTCGCCGTGCATTCGGTCTTCAGGAAGGTCTCCTCTGCCCTATCCAAAAACTCCTCACCTTCCCTAATAAGACGAAGATTAGAAACTCGTGCCTCCAGCTGCCAAACCTTCTCCTCCAAGAAGGTCACCAGCTTGCACTTGGTGCAGGTGTACCCGACAACATCTTGTGGCAAGAAAAGGAACATCCCACAAGTGCTACAGGTGACCGCGGCAACTCCCTCACCTTCCATCCTTGATACTACATTGAGTAGTACAGGGAGTAGGTCTAGAAAGAAGGACTGGGCTTTCTTTCTCAAATTCAGCTGTATCAGGTATGTCTGCTCTGCTGATTGCCAAGGGTTGAATTCGAAGGATTGAAGTAGAGGGCTTCAACTGTGCATGCCAAAGGCTAGCTGGTTCCTCCCTCTCGTTAGTCAGACTGTTTGCTCAGGGACAGCACATGGCCAGCACAAGAAGACCTAACAAAAACAAGCAGACAAACAGACAAACAAGCAAGCACAGCCCCACAAGCCTGTAAACAACACCTGGTCAAGGATGTCTTCACAGACCCAGCTCACCCTCTGCTCTCTCCTCTGGGAAAAGAGCTAGAGGGCCGTTGGAACTCCTAATAAGATTCCTCCCCCCTAGCTGGCTCCTCCCCCTCATTAGTCAGACTGTGTGCTCAGGGAGGGCACACGGCCAGCACAAGAAGACCTAACAAAAACAAGCAAACAAACAGACAAACAAGCAAGCACCACCCCACAAGCCTGTAAACAACACCTGGTCAAGGATGCCTTCACAGACCCAGCTCACCCTCTGCTCTCTCCTCTGGGAAAAGAGCTAGAGGGCCGTTGGGAGCTCCTAATAAGACTCCTCAGTATGGAAACCTAGTATGCAAACTTAGTATGGAAAAACGCAAGAGTCATTATAGTATGATACCATAAAGTTATCAATGTTAAGTTTCATAATTTTTCCCATTCTTCCTGACATTCTAATCTGGGCTAGCAAAGGGATTTAGGTTATTATGACCATATTGACTTACTACAAATAGAGATATAAACAATGAAAGAAATCATAAAATGGGAACATAATTGGCAATTTCCATCACAATGTTCTTCAATGAACAAGTAGGGCTGAAAAAAGTTGTTTCAAATCTCCTTTGTTTTAATGGCCCATGAGAAATAAAGATTACACACTTTAGAAAGAGAACTGTTGACATATCACATCCTTCTGGCTCCTTAGAGTGATCAAACAATTCAAACAAGGACCACCTCCTCCAAACTGAATGGCCATGGAAAATAGAATTCAAGCAGAGTGAATTTCTTTCTTTAGTCACACTGTGTAAAAATTAATTAGTTCATAGAAGGTCAGTTTTTTGAATTAAGCAGTAACAATGATTCATCATGGAGAAAAAACAAAACAAAAGCAACTTCCTGATCTGTTGGCACAACTACACGAACTGCATTTGCAGTCTCCAGCTTTTATTTTCACCCCAAGCCACATCATGTTCATGTACTTAGTATCTCTCAGTGTGAGAGAAATATATGATAAGCTTGCTTTCCAGAGTGCATGCTGCCATTGTCTGATGAGCCCTTCTTATGCAATGGTGAATTGGGGATTTCTATTTCCATTTCCACTTCCATGCATTCAGTACTAGTTCAGGCATTGCCACCCATATTGAAAACCACTTCCCATTGTAGATAGGCACACTTTTGCTTAAATGATGTGCACTGGTTACAGGTGAAAAAAAGTTATTTCCAGTTTAATTTTTTCCCACTTTCATTTTTTAAAAAGTCTCAGATTTTTTTCACTCTGTTTACAAAGAAGTTCAGGCTGTTATCGTTATATAATAAGCAAGCAAGCAAACAAACAAATAACACATAGAACAATATCCTATCCTTCTGTATATCTTCAATTTTCCATTCACAGGAATCCCATGCTAGGCTGGCATCCTGCTCAACACTTACAAAATCATAAGCAAGACTTACAGTCTTGTAACGTTTGGGATTCACATGTATGGTTGTTAATTACCAAACATGACTCCAAAAATCTACCTCTTAAGCCAGTCAGCACTCTACCGGTTGTGGGGTGAGTTAAGTTGTGACAAGAGAACTGGATAGTTCTGCACTAATTATTCTTCAGCTCCTTGATCTCCAGTGCCTCAGAAACTCTAGCATTGGACTGGTGCCTGACTGAAGGGGGAGGTTTTCTCAGGGTGATGTAGGCCAAAGTAGGTATAACAATGGAACTCCATCATTGTACCTACATTTGATGTTGCAGGATCTTGGCCAGGCTGGGTTTTGTGAGCCTTGGCTTTGACCATTGCTGCCCTACACTGTTATAGACCTGTTATTCCACTTTCAATGTCCTATGGAATCCTGGGGTTTGTAGTTTAGGGAGGGACATTTAAAATTCTCAACCAGAAAGCTCTTTGGCCTCAGTAAACTACAAACCCCAGAATTCCACAGGATATTGAAAGTGGAATGATAGTACTATAACAGTGTAGTGTGGAAATGGTCTTTAATTTGGGCCATTAAAATCATGAGTCATGAGCTAGCAACCTTAGGAGGGAAGTGAGATGGAGAACTTAACATTAAAACTTTCTAAAATGTTGGTGTGTTAGACCTGGTTCCAACTAGAGTTTTAAATAATTCTTCATGTGTGTGTGTGTGTGTGTTTGGGTGGGGGGGTGGACAGAGAAGAGGAGAGAGATAGTGAAAATGAAAATAAGTCTTTGTTACCTTCAAGCACTTGGACAACTGTAAAAGTAGCCCTTGACCCTGTTGCAGTTACTTATGTCTGGTTTAAATGTTGTTGTTGTCAATGCCTTCAAGTCATTGCTGACTTACATCAAGCCTAAACTGAACTTATCATGAGTTTTTCTGGGACTGAGAGTATGTGACATGCCCAAGGTCACCCAATGGGTTTCTACAGCCAAGTGGGGAAAGAATCCTGGTCTCTGGAGTTGTAGTCCAATGCTCAAACAATTACCCCAAGCTGGCTCTCTTAAACCTTACTATTTCTACATTTAACACAAATTAAAGAATGTTGTAGAATGGGGTGGTAGTGTTAATCATCCTCTGGGGCATTCTTCACTCTATTTTTATCATGAAGAACTCCATCAAAATTACCTCTGTATGAAACCTTTCCCACACTTTCTCAACATTATGTATTACGGCTCATCTTATACTTCCTCAGCATTATAGTGACTGCTTTTACAGCAATATATCAGAATGGAAGATCTAAACTGTTTTCAGGCAACTTCCCCTCCAACTGTAACAACAGCCAGTCATGAAAAGTATGTCCTGATTGCACTGACTGGTCACTGAACTGGCTCTTCATTGATTCCTACATGGCAATATTTCATTCAGGCTTGTAGCTTGTTAATCTTTCCAAACTCTTTTGCATACCCAATTGTTCAATCTTTCTTTTGTAGACCGATTTTCCCTTTGTCTTCCTGTTTATTTTCCATTACTGAGTTATAAACTCAGGACATGTTAAGATTCTTTCCCTTTGCTGCTTTGGGGAAGGAGCAATGTCCCATTGTTTATAATCTTAAATGCTGCTGTTGTTGAACTGACAGAGAAAAATGGACAGATCTGTTAGTTTTTGGTCTGTGTCACTTTTACATGAAACAAGAGAGTTTTTCTCTGGAGGCTTAGGTTACATTTCAGAACAGTGGGAGATAACATAGGAGCCTGCAAGGGAAGCAAAGTCATATAATACTGTCAATCTCTACATTTCATTGACAGATGCATCCACCAGACCAAAGACTATTCTGTCAGAGGAGTAGCACCAATGAGATACAACCCATAACTGATAGGATTACAATTAGGCAAAATGTGCAGTGAGGACATGCATAACAAAAATACTGGTCCATACCACTTTGTAGAAAACAATACAAATAAATAGAGCCAATCCTACCTTTTAAAGATAAAGCAAATTAAGACATCAGTTTGTCTAACTGTCAGAGGATTAAGCTATGAAGCAATGGAGAAAGTTGGAAGAGATACTTACGTTGCATCATTTTTCCCTAAAACTTGAACAGCTGATTAACATAAAAGGATGGAATATTTTGTGTGTGCACACAAACATTTGTTTCATTTGAAGAGCCTCATAAGTGCTGAGATGAAATGAGAATGTTGGCTTTGATGTGACTTGCCTAACTTTTAAATTCAGCTTTGGTGATTTCTTCAGAACTATACTTCCTTAGACACTGGAGGACCTTTTCTTTATCCTGTGCATGTTTCTGAAGGAAGAAACACCCTGTGATACTAAGCAGAAAAGTGGCACTGTTATTGATAAGTGGGAAAGAAAAGTTTTCTGCAATTTCATAAGGAACAGCTACAAGAGACTATAACAAGAAATTAACCAAACTGATTGGTCTAGACAGTTGTCCGGCATAACAATAAATAAGCCCTGAGAGGAAAATCATTTAAATTAGGACATCTTCTTAATCAGGATTAGGTGCACAGACAGGCTGGCTATTTAGAACAAGGAGAAAGGCAGATCTGAACAACTATTATAGACAAACCTGTGTTTTGGTAGAATTAAATATTTCTGAGTGCTTATGTGTTTTACGGCAGTTTTCCTCTGAAAAATCAGTGTCCTCTTGGACTTGGGCTAAAAGAGGAATGTAGGTTATTTTACAAACAGTGAATTAAGACTGAGGAATATGAAGACACCCATACTGGCAAAAACATAACTAATGGATAAGCTTAAAGTAGAATAAATGTTGCAGGTCACATTTCATTTGTTAACTTCTCTCCCTCTCTAACCAGCAGTTCCAGCCATCCTCCCTCACCAACTTTCTCTAAACTCCCAGTGGTCATACTGATATGCATTCTACTCTCACCCATCTGGTCATTCAACCATGGCGTTTGCTTTGCCTTTCATAACATTTGTATACCATTCCATTAGCAATGTCCTCAAGATAGGTAACCAGGATAGCCAAATTCCCACATCAAGCTGGTGAAGCATATCATTCTGCCCACCACAAGTGTATCTTTTCTTCTGCATGCGCAACAAGAGACTAACTTCCAGCCCTTCTTGCCCCATCCACAGCCTCTCCTCTGCAGTTGTCAAGCCCCGAGGTGGTCTGTTACTATTTATCTGAGGAAAAGGGGAGGAGCAGGGAGTTAGGTCAGATAATGAAGAACTGTTTCATCTTGGCTTAAAAGAGGGAAGAAAATGGGAGTGTGCTCACAGATGGAGTTTTCCCTCTTATTCCTTCCCCTTGCGTGGGAAGTTTGGGACACTGCCAAAAGACAATAGCACCTTGCACTCCATCCAAAAAGAGATAAACACATACATAAATTACACTTACATGTATGAACGTCACTAACAGAATTCCAGTCAATAAATGTTAAAAGCAGTAAACAATCATTAGGAATCCTGGAAATCAAACAGGACTGCCCAAATATGATGTCTTGTCCCAAATACTGAATATCAGACTTGTGTCCAATACCAATAGACCAATAGACCAATAGTACCAATAGAACATTGGTTCTATTGGACTGTTCTAGTTAGTAGTAGTGATTGAGCTTGGTTATTATATTAACGTATTATATTGGGGTTCTATACCTGCTTTGTCAGAATCTCAAATCTCACATGTTGAACTGATGGTAGAATAATACAGAAGGCCATCTCCTCAACTAAGGCATCAATTAATTATCATGATGAGATCATTTCACTAGTTAAGCTCTAGGAAATATAGCTGAATGAAGTTTCATCCTGGCCAACCTCACTCAAGAGTTGAGAAGCATTTGAACATAGATTCTCTACCTCTTTGCCAGCCCACTCTGCCAAGTACTGTTACCTACGAGTTCAGTACTTCATTGTCATTACTTGACTGTAAAGGTTGGCATGCTGCTGGTGCTGTAGGAAAGATACATATAAGAAGATGCTATAGGAAAGGTCCACAGTGTCAGGAAATCAGCAGTATGAATTGTCAACAATGTGGGGGGAAAAAGCAGTAAACAATGTCCAAAGTATGTCTGAAGTATTTTTTTTAACCTGTTAAACAGAGTAGAAGTGGGAGAAAAATTGCTTCAGACAACTGCACAATGGAGGAAACTAATTATGGTCAAGCCAATGCCTCAACCCCGTCAGCACCCTCTCCCTACCGTGCATGTGATTGGTTGGCCAGGTGGGGCTACTTCTTCATAGCTGTCCATGGAAAATAGGGAATGTTGCATGAACTGAAGCAAAAGTGTGTCAAGACATGCAAACACATATCTTTTTCTTCTTTCCCTATGAGAATAGGATGATGACTAAATTGAAGCTAACCCACTTCTCCTTTTCTCCTCCCTGGGGAAAAGTGCACCCTCCATGCTGGAGAAGCCAAAGCATGAAGTGGCCTGGGACTTGGAGGGAGGGGGTCCTATTACAGAATAATACATTCCTGGAAACAAAAAAGTATTCAGTTGAAAAAATGCAATAGATTTGTTGTCGTAGCCAATTTTGGTCCCTTAAAAAGAAACACATAGCAAGTGATTGAAACTTGGGGACATTATTTACAACTCTTTGGGTAACAATGCAGTAAAAGGCCTATTCTACACAAAAAGTTCTATGGGGTGCTAAAATGTCCTCCTTGCCTGGATGCAGCATAATTTGGGAGTTTTTTTCTGCCTTATTTCCAGGCAGGTACAGGACTGCAGACTTAGGGATTTTCTAATTGGTTAGAGGAGGTCACTGAAGAACTGGCATCAAAAAGGGAATAAATAATAGGTTTCATTTTTAAGTGTGATTTTAATGGGTGTTCTACAACTTTTGGGCTCTCAAAGCCAATCTGTTCTTCTGCCATCAGAGCAATGTTTTATTCGGTTTACGAGAGCCATAGCCTAAACCACAGCGTCATAACTGTCTAGGTAGACAAAAATGTGTATAAAAGTAGTATCAATCAAAGTTACTACCTGCTATAATTACTTCACTCTCTCCCATACCCTCTTTTGCAAATGCAAGGCAACGCAACTGTCTTGTTCTATAAATGTATAGAAGTTTCAGCGCATTATTGTTGATGAGTGAAGATTTAGCTTTAAATGTTGTATGGCACCATTTTTCACAGTCAGTGGCAACTTATATTCTCAGGCATTTTATTATGAGTAACAGCATCTATGGTCAACATCAGTTTAATTGTTCAGTTTTGTGCTCCTCTGTGCAGATACTGTAACATGAGAACCATGGAATTACAGGACTAAGGAAACTTGAGGAATATTTAGACTAATCCATGGAAGGAAGCTATATTCTCCATATCTAACTTTTAACAGTCTATACATTAGAGGTTTCATAGTTATTTTAAGTGTGTAACACTGTAAAATAAGGAGAAGGAACAGGGGAGAAAGATATGCTACACCAGAGGGCAGGATTAGTGGTGCTTGAAACCCACCAGAATAATCTATTTAATAATTCATATTCAGAAAATGGATTTATAGTCAAATCCATAGCAAAACGTTTGGCCATTTTGTCAGCAAAATCCTATCCAGGTATGCATGGAAGTATGTCCTACACAGTGCAATGTACCTTTCTCTCAGATAGGTATTCATACCCTTCACCATTTCGCAGATCAAAATTGGGGCACATGTGCCCCAGCAACATCAGAGCACGATCAAGATAGCAAAAGTTATTAATGAGGAAGAACACATAAGCTAGGAGAGGTTGCAGCAGTTTCCTTTGGCCTCACCCTACTTGAAAGGGCAAGATTCTTCCCTCTTCCCTCTACTCCCCACTGCTGAGTTAACTGAATACAAGCTACTTTTGCACTTGAAATTTCATTTGCAAGAATTGAAGTAAGCTGAAGAAGAAAGTGAAAAGTGAGAGGAGTAGAAAGATGCTGAGATATTTTAAAAGCAGCTGAAAAGTGGGTTGGGGATCAACTGGGACTATCCTTGCTAAATCAGGAAAGTTATAGGGTGCATGTGTCAGATTGTAGCCTTGCCCTATTGTTTCTGCTTTGTAAATACCTGGTTAACATTTTGGAATGTTCATCAGCAAAGATATATTTTTTACATTACTGTTGTTGATGACTTAGCCCCCAGTACGCTAACTCATCTTTACAGTTCTTTAACTAAAGGAAAACAATTTGCATAAGTATATTTAAATAAGCCAAAGAAGACAAATCTGGGATGAAGTGAAAGGATTATATGAAGGTTCACACTGCAGCAAATATTTTATGCAAATATGCATACCGGTTAAAATGTGAAAAAAGAAGGCAAAATATATAAGTCTGTGTATCCATAGAGGAAAAAAATAGATAATTGGTTTTCATCTGTGGAAGTAGAGAAGAGACCTGAAAAAGAGTAAATGACTGGGAGATATAGGTGAATGTCCTGAAAGAGATAATTTCTTATTTTAGTACTCTAATAAATAGATTAACCTGTGGAATTGATTAAAAACTTATTTAAATTAAAGCATATTCAATCAATTGAAGCAAGCAAATTAAAAGACTTAAATATATCTCATTGAAGAGACTATAAAGATAGCAGAAGGTAACACTTTAGCATTAGAAAGTCAACTAAGTCATGCTTCAGCCAGGGTGGTTTGATTTCATGGAGGAATATAGCTCAACCAGGCCTAGGCGCATCCAACTGCTGTGCTAATTTACTCATATGCTGGTTATTTGAAGAAGCGTTACTCTTAAGAAATCACTATCTTCCCATGGATTCCATCTTGTGTCAAGGAGAGGACATATAACTTTCCTTCAATTAGGATAGATAACATAATACTCCGAACACCTGTATTATTTTTTTAATCTGGGCCATATCCACACTACACTGTTGTAGTGTTATTATCCCACTTCCAACATCCTGTGGAATTCTGGGGTTTGTAGCCTACTGAGGCCAAAGAGCACTCTGACTGAGACTTCTAAAGGCCCCTCCTTAAACTCCAAATCCTAGAATTCCACACGATGTTGAAAGTGGAATAACACCACTATAACAGTGTGATGCGGAAATGACCCTGGTGTTTCTTAAGTGAGGCTTTCAATGGGCCTACTCATTAATAAGAGGATTACTGAATTTGGGTGAGAACTCACTTCAGTGCCTTATACCAAGAAAGTGCCGGATATGTGGGCTGGGGTTTACACTGGCCACAATTTTATTGCGTAACAGCATACTAACATAATTGAAACATAAGACAGTGATAACGTGAAACCCAAATCTGTCAGGTCTAACATCCTCCCCTCATTGCCCTATTTATAATCTCTTGGACCAGCCTGTTTTTCCTGGTTCACATTTGAGCCATAACATGTCCAAATACTGCCTTGTGAAAGGGGCCAATGAATAAAGCAGTAACTTGTACAGTTACTGCAAAGTGGCTGCCCTTTTCCTCTCATATGCCCTTCTCCCCACCCCTTCTTTATATATGGGATTCCCCTCACTTACTCAATTATTACCAGTTGTGACAAATGCAGCAGTCTTGGACTGATATAGCTATATAAACAATGCTTGCAGAATTCAGTGAGCCACCTAGAAATACATGCAGATTTGATAGATAATAAAAATATTTGATATCAAAACAATAGCTAACCAATAATCTAACCAGTGGAACTTCACCAAGGAAGGAAAAAAAAGCCACAAATAATGAAAAAGGTCCTTCTTAGCCTCAAAGGCAACCAGCAGTTGCCTGGAGAGTCCAAGTGGGTGTCCAGTGTCTGGCTGACAAAAGAGGTCAAGAAATGTAGGAAAGCTTTTATAAGACTTCCAGAAGTTTCATACTCTCCTATTTCCAGACTTCTAGATCTCATGAGACATTGAAATCTCACTTCCGGTCACATGGCGCGTGCGAGCGAATGGTCGCACGGAGTGAATTCGTGAACTCCGTGCTACCTCCCGCTGGATTCCAGCCGCTTTTTTTAACAACCGATTAGTGGCTCGACACCCCCCAGTAAAGGGGGTGCAGAGGAGCTTGAAGGGGGCCCCGGAACTGAAGCCGAGCTCCCTCTGTCAAGAGGGAACGAGAGGCTTCAGGGGAGCCGAAGAGCCAAAGACGGACCCAGCAGGGACGCCGCTTTTGCGGCACAAGCGCCACCGCCGACTTTTAAAGAAGAAGACTCAATTTAATATTAACAATAAGCAGTTGATCTAGTTTTCTATTTCATAAATACAGCAACAATAACGTACTTACAGCAGTGAACAGGAATGGACATATAATGCGACCCAGCTGAACGTGAGTAAACAAAGCTGGGGGACTTTTTTTTTTTTTGCCCTCTAGCTGATCGTGTCTAAATGAAGGTGAAGGATAGTTTTTTAAGGCTACGATTGATTAAGAGGGACTGAAATAATTTGACAGATCTGACAGACATTTTGATAGAATTGACAGATTTGACAGATTTGACAGAGGGTCTGACAGATTTGACAGACGTCAACGGATTTGACAGATTTGACAGACGTGTTGGATTTCCTTATCAGATTTGATTGATGAGCAAAAGTGGAGAGTTTAGAGATGGGATTCGTGTTCAGCCTTGTTTTTTTTTTACTTTGTTTTCCTTGCCTCTTCTGTTTTTGCTTGTAAAGACAAGACTGACATTGGACAGACAAACTGGTCCTAATTTTTCTTCCTGGTTTTGACTTTTAAACGGACTGAGTTTTGTGATCTTGTTCTAAATTTTTGACTGGTGATTTGGGACTTTATAATTATACTTTGGGAGTGTTGGAGACGTGGTTTTAATGTAGAGGATTATAGTACTTTTTGGAGAAGAGAAAACAAGCTCTTGCAGTCTGTAAACGGATGGAAGGGATTTGATCTTTGGAAGCTTGTTATAATTTGGATTGTGTTTCTGGGACAGACGCGGCTTTTGGCAAACTGTGGAGTACAGTATTGTTTGGCGATGAGAAGAGACTTTTTCAGAGTGGAGATAATTTTTCTTCTCCTCTTCTTTTTCTTCTGTTTCATGAACTAAACATTTAATATTTGGAATTAGAGGATTTGCTTTGCTACTGGGACATTTCTGTGGAAATAAAATTGCTTACAAGCTTTTTTGCTGTGGCTGTGCTGGAAGGACAGAAGATAGAGAGACTTCGCCCCCACGCAGAGGACTATCCAGACTCTTAATATCAGCATTGCAAGGTGAAGAAGTTCTCACAGTCAAGGTCTGGGAACAGTTCCAAAGGAGAGAGAAGATTTGGTATCTGCTGGGAAGGGGAAGCAGAGAAATTGGGCCTAGGCACAGCTAGCTGAGGATTTTGAATGAGCTTATTACATGATATTACTGTTGAATTTGATGAATGAAATAAGTATATTATTAACGATTTTAGGTTGTTGTATATGATAAGGCTTTTTATAGATATATATAATCTCATAGAATTAATCAGTGGATTTGTATATACATGTAAGCTTATCTTTTAACTCTATATATATAGTATATAAGGAACTTTTATATCTAACAAAATATAGTAATCACTTTTATTTTTATTTTATTTCTATATTGTTGAAATGTTGACTGGGTAGATGGTTCAATGCTTAGATAAATCAATCAACTGAACTTGGGGATATATGGGACTGACTTAAATGATTTATATATGTACTGAATTGAAACAATAACATGAATTCTATGAACTGATAATATATAAATAGCAACTGTTTTTTGATTACATTGGTAAACATATCTGACAGTGATTTAAATAATTAGCAAAGCAACTCCAACACTGAGAAGAGAAAGAAGAAGATAAATCAGAAATGGATCAAAGGACAAGAAGAGGAGTGGCAGCAGCTGCCACAACTACAGCATCCCAGGCAGTCAGACGCACATCTGTGGATATGCCCCAGAAATCGCAAGATTTTATGTTACAGATGATGGAAGAGTTCAAAAGTATGAAAGAAGAGATTAGAAGTGACATAAAAGAAACAAGGAAAGAGATGCGGGCTGATATGAAACAAGAAATTGATAAACTGGGGAAGAAATTGCAAAATATATCGAAGGAAGTGACAAACTTAAAGACTGAAACTAAGGAGCTAAAACAACAAATTAAACAAGTTGAAAAGGAGATGGATGAGGTGAAGGGGAAACAACAGGAAGATGAACTTCAAATCACACATCAGGAGTTACGATATCGGGAAAGATGCCTTCGATTTCGAGGTGTTCCAGAGGCTTCATCAGAGAATCTTTATGAAAAAATGCTACCGGCCTTGGCAGAATTTGTAGACATGGAAGAAGAAAAGATGGAGATATACATCGATAGAATGTTCAGAGTTTCTTCTAGAGTGGCGAGAGAGAGGAAACTACCAAGAGACATTATTATAACATTTATGAGGACTATGATTAGAGACAAAATATTACAGAGAAGCTACGATGGACTATTGAAGATTGAAGATAAAGATGTGAGAATTTTTAAAGACATACCTTATCAAATCCTTAAGAAAAGACAAGAATATAAACCATTGGCCAATCTTTTGATGAAATGTCAGATTAATTATCGATGGGAAAGGGTTGAAGGTTTGTCTTTCACTTATAGACAGCAGAGATACAGAATTAATTCAATACACAAAGCTAAAGAAATGATGGAGAGACTGAAGAAGGACTTACAGAAGGATACCTCTGAAGGAGAGAAAGAACAAGAACAGTTGCTTCAAGAGGAGAAAAGAGGACAATTACAGGGAGAGGAAGAAGATGGTGAACAAGAGGAAGCAACTGGGGAACAAGAAGAAGGGGAGGTAGATGAAGAACTGTTGAAATAAGATAAATGACATAAATAAAAAATTAATATAGTTAGCAAAATGGATTTGAAGATTTACTCTTGGAACATTAAGGGATTTAACTCTGAATACAAAAGAAGACAAATACTTCACCATTTAGAGAAACAGAATATTGTTATAATATGTCTACAAGAAGCTCGAATTCGGACTCAAGACCTGAAATATGTTAGGAATCCAAGATTAGGTAGCTGCTTTGCAGCTATGATTGATAAAAAGAAGAGGGGAGTTTTGATATATGTAAATTCAAAATTTGGTACAAAGCAAATATTTCAGGCCATAAATGGTTGCTACATAGGAGTAGAAGTTACTCTGAAACAAGACAAAATATTAATTGTCAGGATATATGCACCAAATGGAGCCAAAGGTGAATTTTTCCCTACACTACAGGAAGAAATATCGAAATATCTTAATGAAACTGGAAACTCTAACATGATTGTTCTTGGGGATTTTAATGGCGTAATTAATCCTCAGGTTGACAGGACAATGCAAAAGTCATCTCCCCGAAACAATGGTAAACTACCCAAGAGCTTCTTTACTTTGATGGACACTTTAAATTTATATGACACTTGGAGATACAAGAATGGACAGTTGGATGGACATACATTCTATTCGGATCGACACAGGTCTATGTCAAGGATAGACATGATGTTGGCATCTAAACAACTTCTGATGAAGATTACAGATATGGATATACTTCCTAATCCATGTTCTGATCATAATCCAATACAACTAAAGATAAAGATTAACGACAGAGAAGGAACATGGAGATTGAATGATGTGATTTGGAATAAGGAGGAATATATAATAAAAGCAAAAACAGAGATAACTAACTATTTTAATGAGAATTTAACGACGGAACTTTCGATGAAAACTATCTGGGATGCAAGTAAAGCTGTTATGCGTGGTAACTTTATCAGATGGATGGCAGAAATCAGGAAAGAAAAGAGAAATACTGAACAGCAAATTTTGGAAAAGATGAAAGAAATTGAACTCCAGTTGAGACAAAATCCGTCAGATAAACAGATTAGATTACAGATGAAGATACAGCAAGCTCAGTTAAATCAACTTAATTGGGAAGAAATAGAGCAAGAGATAAGGAGAATGAAATATAACTTTTTTGAACAAGCTAACAAACCATCCAAACTGTTGGCAGGAATGTTGCGTAAAAGAAGGGCTCGGAATGTTATAACTGAGATTAGAATAGGAAAAGAAAAAATTACAAAACAAGAGAGATTAAAACAAGTATTTCATAAATACTATGTGAAACTGATGAGCAAGATCCCAAAAGAGAAGAATCAGCAAGAAATGGAAGAATATCTGAAGAAGATGAACAGAATGAGATTTAATGAGGACCAGAGATTAATTTTGAATAATCCCATTACTATGATGGAAGTTGTTGAGGCTATTAGGAACTTGAAGAACGATAAAACTCCTGGACCTGATGGGTCTACTACAAGTTATTATAAGATTTTGGAACATGAAATTTCAATGCCTCTGCAAAGTACTATAAATGAAATAATGAATGATGGAATACCAGAGACCTGGAGGGAAGCCAATGTGGTTTTGATTCCAAAGGAAGGAAGAGACTTGACAGATGTTAAGAATTATAGACCAATCTCACTTTTGAATACAGACTATAAGATCTTCGCTACAATATTAGCAGAGAGGCTCAAGAAAGTCTTATCAGAGATAATTGACAAAGATCAGAATGGCTTCCTACCAAAAAGATCTCTGAGAAATAACACTAGAACAGTTCTAAACATAACTGAATATTATGAAAAACATAATGAAAGGAAATTGGCCATGGTTTTTGTTGATGCGGAGAAAGCTTTCAATATGATTAGTTGGCCATTTATGAAGACAGTGGTTAAACAGATGCAGGCAGGAGAGAAATTTATTGCATGGATTGAAGAAATATATAGACAACAACAAGCTCGACTGGTTATCAATGGCGAAAGAACACAAAAGATAGAACTCCATAGAGGGACGAGACAAGGATGCCCCTTGTCACCTTTGCTGTTTATCTTGACAATGGAAATACTTAACAATGCTATAAGAAAAGACAAAGAAATAACAGGAGTTCAAATTAAGAAATATCATTATAAATTGAGAGCTTTCGCAGATGACTTGGTCCTCTTTTTGGACGATCCATGCAAATCTATAGAAAAATTGAATTCTACAATGCAAGAATATGGACAATTCTCTGGTTTTAAAATTAATAAGGATAAAACAGTTCTTTTAACCAAAAACATGTCTGAAAGAGAAGAGAGGGAACTAGTACAAAAAACAGGATTTAAAACAGGATTAAAGGTAAAATATCTAGGAATTTGGATAGCTAAAAGAAATAATGAGTTATTTCAAAATAATTACGAGAAAAAATGGAAGGAAATAACAAAAGATCTACAAAATTGGTCTTCTTTGCGGCTCTTGTTGATGGGGAGAATTGCAGCAGTTAAGATGAATGTTTTGCCAAAAATGAACTTTCTGTTCCAAAACCTGCCTATAATAACAAATATGAAACCTTTCTTACAATGGAAGAGAGAGTTAACTAAATTTATATGGCAGGGGAAGAAGCCTAGGATAAAATGGAACATTATGACAGATATAAAAAGTAGAGGAGGAATGGGACTACCAGACTTGCAATTATATTACAGAGCAGCGGTTTTTATGTGGCTAAAAGACTGGATAGACCTTCAAGATATGAAAACACTGGCATTGGAAGGCGCAGACTTGAGGATGGGGTGGCATGCCTATATGTTTTATGATAAAGCAAGATTAGATAAAGATTTCTCACATCACTATATCAGGAAATCGCTTTTGAAAATCTGGGATGATTATAAAGTCAAAAACATGAGGCAGCTCCCCACATGGGTCTCACCGCAAGAGGCTTTTTTTGGTAGATGGACTGATACAGATAAATGGTTGCGGTAAAATGATATAATTGATAGATCAGCGTCTAATAATTTTAAGATGAAAACAAGGGAAAAACTAGAACAGGAGGGAATAAGACTGAGTTGGTTCCCTTACAGACAATTAACCGAAAGGTTTCATATGGACATAAAAACTTACGGAATTGAACTAAAAGAGAAAGTTGGAGTAGTTAAATGGCTTTTTGAAAATCCACCTCACCTTCTTGCTCAAATCCATCAAGAGATATTACAGCAGGAGAGACCAGAAGAAACAATAAAGGAAACAATGATTTTATGGGCTCAAAATATTGGTCATTCAATTCAATTAGAGTCTTGGGAGCAGAGTTGGAAAAAAACGCAGAAATTTACGGTAGCCCAGAATTTGAGAGAGAACTATTACAAACTATTTCACAGATGGTATATGACACCAGATAAACTGAGAAGGATTTATAATACAGGTACTGGACAGTGTTGGAAATGTCAGAAGGAGGTCGGTACGATATATCATATGTGGTGGACATGCTCAAAAGCTAAGAAATATTGGAATGGAGTACATAATGTGATTTGTACATTAGTGAAAGGTCAGTTTGCTAAGACACCTGAATTGTATTTGCTAAATATGATTGATATAATAGAGGGTGCTGGTATAAAGAAGCATTGGAGAATATTACTGTATATGATACCAACAGCTCGTATTGAATATGCAAAGTTATGGAAAACTCAGCAAATATCTACAATAGAACAATGGTGGGCTGCATTTATTGAAAATAAAAATGCGGATATGGTCTCCCAGAGATTAAAGGGGAAATCAGATGATGAGATACAGAAAGAATGGCAAATTGTAACGAGTAATTGCTGGGTTCCAACAGTTGGGAATACGTAATTCATGGTTAAAGTTATATTACGAGTGGGCGACAGGTATATATCATGAAGCGGAAATATGAGGAATGAAATGTAAGAACTGTCAGATAAACTAACAGTATAATGTTGTACAGTACCTTAAGTTTGTAGAAATCTGGAAAATGGAATCTAGATCAATGTGGAAGATCAGATATATTTCTAATGAAGCTCACAATTGAATATGTATGTTTTTTATAATGAGAATTTTGAATAAAATGAACTAAAAAAAAAAAAGAAATCTCATGAGGAGGGCAGATCCTATGATAGTTACTTGTGCAATCTCCATTTGCCACATTCCCTCCTGAGCAGGTGCTTGGCAAAGATCAAGTTACCAGCAGCCTTGGTGCAATTGGGCCATGTTGGCTATTTGTGCTCAAGGACTGCCAAGACACTAGAATGTTGCTTGATGCATCATTTGAGTTCACCTGACTCAAATGATACAATCTTTCTGTCAAACTGAATATAACATCAATCATCTCTCTGAAAGAGCATACAGATGTCATAGGGTCCTTTTCCTGGTGGGAATAGCTATACCTGTTGACTTTGGCCAGTGCAGATGGCTGAGAATTTCCTTGCATTTGTGTTTGACCAATGCTGTCCAGGATTCACACATTTCACCACAAATTCTATGAAAACAATTCTAAGTTGTACAAAATTCAAATAGAGGAGCAAGTCCATTCTAACATTGGATCTGATCTTTTTTAAAGTAAAATTAATTTTATTGAACTAATTTTTCAGTCTCATCAGAGTCTGAAAAAGTGTGTGGGGGGGAGTGTTTTTTCTGTGTGTGTGATCAGATAACTGCAGCACTGGATGATCATTTCTATCGAGGTTATTACACATTTTGTCACTCACTGTTTGATTTGTACTTAACATGCTGATGTCATGCTTGCAGGAAACAATAGTAACAACTAACTCCTAGTAGAGCCTCTTTGTTCTTTTCTCTTCAATTTTTCCTTCACTAGTCTGGCAACTCTGTTTTCATTTTCCTGATACTTAGGTCTGTTGTAAGATCCCATACTTTTGGTAAATATTTAGCTTTCCTGTTTTTGTTTGTTATATATTTTTCCAAATAGTTCTCTAACTATTATGCTCATTCTACACAATCCTTCCCTATTTCCTAATGGCTTTCTAAAACAGTGTGTGTCCTTCAAAGTGTTGGGAGTGGCAACCTTTGCATGCTTAATTAACTGGCTAGTTTGTTTGCATGTTTATTGTAGGCATAGAAAGATAGCCTAGAGAAAACTTCCTGTTTGTTTTGGTCAACACCTCTTCCTCCAGCACGTACACATTCTTTGGTCTTAAAAAGGTTCTCTTGCCATTTACTCCTTCCTTTTGTCTTCGCCTTTTGTCCTGAAAGCATGCCCTGAGATCTCCTAACAGGGATTATTTTCAGCAAGCATGTGAGTGCTTAATTTTCTTCCTACCTTCTCCAAGAATTGAACCTGTGTAGACTATGCACAAGATTTTGTGAGTAAATTCTTTTATATTTTTAACCAAATTGTTTTTTGTGTTTATTTTGAGCTAAGTTAAGTGTGTTTGGGGTAGAGTGATAGAAGTGGGACTGGTAATCTGTTCAACTTCCGTTTTTGTGCAATTACTAAGATACTCTGCTGATTGAGAGTCTCATTACCAAAAATCTCTCAATTCCCCAACACAAAGTAGTTTGTATGTTCATGTGTGCATCATGAGGAAGAACCGCTGTTCTAAATCCAGTGCATGCATGCTTGGTTATTGCCACTGAATATTTTTTTATTGGTTGGGGCTTAAGACCCTTGGAAATGGTGTCAAGGATCACTGGGACGCCCTGTAGGGTCTGGGTAAATTCTGACATTGACTGATGTGGTTAAAAAATGGGGATGTAATTATATACAAGAACTTTCTTTCTGAAGGAAACAATGAGTAATTTTGTTTTGTTTTTGTCTTCCCACTGCAGGAAAGCCTTTGGCCCTTTCCGCACAAGGAAGTTAAAACGGGCCAAGGCGTCCTGTCATGGAGGTCGTCCGCACCTTGGATTGGACTAGGTTCAGACTATTTACCTTAATTCCGCACCTTAGTCCAATCCAAAACTCCCCCAAGTGGTCCTCCAGCATGCTAAGTGAAGACCGGAAAAATCCAGTCTTTCAATTTTCTGGAGCGTGCCATTGCATTCCTTCTCACTTGTGCAGATGTGCAGGCTCACACCAATGCGAGCCCATGATCAACGGAGGGTGCGCTGTGGTCAGCATCAGCAGTTGGTCCAGACCCACAAAGAACAGGAAGCTGCGCTTTTCAGCCTGAGCAGTGCGGATCTACAGACCTCGCACTGCTCTGATTCACCCTGCAACTACAGAGGAGCCCTGCAGAAGGGCTTAAGGGAAAGTCCGTGTTGCTTCGAAGAGAGAAGAACCGGTAAGTAATGACATTGAGCAATTCACTCGCCTTGTGCGGAAAGGGCCTTTGAAAACTTGTTTGGAAATAGTGTTTTCTGTGCAGAAAATACTGCTTTCAATGCAAAACCAACCAGAAGTGAATTTCACCCAGGATAAACGCCAGACTGTGAAGAATATGAATGTTTGTGTTTAAATTATGCATTTTAACTTCCTTTTAATCTTGTTTGATCATTTAATTTATTTTAATTTTTGTATATCATTATTTTAACTATTTTTAATTATTGTAAGCCACTTTGAGTCCTAACAAGGAAAAAAGTGCTGTATAAATAAAGATCAAGAAGAAGAAGAAGAAGAGGAAGAAGTATTAGTAGTAGTTGTAGTAGTAGTAGTAGTAGTGGTGGTAATAGTAGTAGTCCAGGATTCTTCTTGTCAGAGTTTCTTGACACTCAGAAAACATGTTTTTCAACATTTTTTGTATATATTTTTTTTCAATATTCCTTCCATCTGTATTAAAAAGAATTATGGCAGTTATTCTTTCAGGTTTCTTCTCAATTGTGGTTATTTTGCATGATCACCAGTCCCAAAGATATTAAGAGCTGTTTTAATTTCATATGTGACTGCTGAGCACATATGCTTGGTTTTAAACTGTCTTAAATTGTTTCAACTGGTTTCAACTGTTTCTAACTTGTTAGACTGTTTAATATGTTTAAACAATTTTACTTACTTTCACTGTTTCAGATGGGTTTAGACTGTTAAAATTGATGGTTTTGTATGCTGCCCTGAGATAGTTACATATAGGTCAGAGTATAAATATTTTAATAAACAAAATAAATAAAAATGCTTGACTAGGAGACCACCAACAAATACCAGGTATTGTAGATTATATTTTAGAGGAAGGAAATGGCAAAACTTCCTGTGAGTATGCCTTGCCTCAGAAAATCCTAAGAAATCCATGGGGTAGTCATAAGTTGACAGACAAATTGAAGGTTCTCTCTCTCTCTCTCTCTCTCTCTCTCTCTCTCTCTCTCTCTCTCTCTCTCTCTCTCACAAACACACACACAGAGATGGCTTGCATCAGCATTTGTTGATACAGGCCATGTGACAGAAAGCACAACTGACATGAAAGTACAAGGCAAATTGAGAACTGAAAATATGAAATGGCTTTATATTTGGGTAAGAATGGATTGCGTTTTAAAACATGATTATGAGAGAAAACAAGAATGCTCAATTTTCCTATCCCTGTACCACATCCGGTGGCCTAAATACTCTAAAGAAACCAGATCCCATCTGATCTTCAAAGGTAAATGGGGGTCATCCCTGGTTAGTACTTGAATGAGAGATGGCCAACAGATATGAGGTGCTGTAGGCTGTATTTCAGAGGAAGGAACTGGCAAAACCACCTTTGAGTATTCCTTGCCTAAGAAAACTCTACAAAGTTTGTGGGGTAATCATATGTTGATAGGCGACCTGAAAGTACATACATGCAAACATACACATTTTTCATGTTGTATTATCATCTTCAGATCAACTAAGGAAACAGTAGAAAGGTGACCGATATAATCATTTTTGACATTAATAATCTCTGATGTGAGATCTGTTGGAAGAAACAGCAACTTCCGCACTTGTTCTTGCTGCTCTCTTATCCACTAGGAATGAGATGGCTTGAGAAAAAGAGAGATTAGGATCTTCTGTCATCCTTTCCTGCTTGGGTTTGCTTCCTCTGTCAGCCACCTATCCCCAAAGTGTTATAGGCAGATAACATTGTCTGGCTCAGTCAGGGCTCAATAGGTGACTGCCCTCTTTGCAAAAGAAAAAGAATCAGCCCAGGCTGAACCCTCCACCCTCTTCATGTCTGCTCGTTAACAAAGGAGGACATGGCACAACATCAGGCTGTATTTATCCAAGAATGTATTTCTTTAATAAATGTTCCTCCTGTTAAGGATTCAAAATGTATTTTCCTGCCAATTTGGTTCTTTCAAACTCACAATCCTAAGACAGGCCCTCTGGTATGACTGAAATAAAGGCTGTAGCAGGCCTTTAACTCCAGTAATAATCTCTCACCATCCATTCCTTCTAACAAGATTTCCTTCAGTTAATGTATTGTGCGGTGCTGTTCCCCTCTGCACATTCTCACACAGAGATCTGCTTCAGGTTCCATCAGGTTGCTGAGCTTCCCTGTTATGGAAAATACTGACCTGTTGAATGTATATTCTTTGCTAATTGCTACCAAGTATGTAGCCATTGCTTAAAGGGGCTACTATGGCCCTTTCTGCAGGTTACTAGATCCCAATGGCATCCTGTGGGGATCTCAGTAAAGCCTTTTCTGGGAGGAGAGTATGACAGAAGCACTCCCCTCCACACTGGCTGCCTGTGAGAATGGAGGAGGTGTGAAGGCCATGCCTCTTCCTTCCGCAGCACTGCTAGGCACTGTCCCAGGCTGCACTGGGGCAGGAAGCATGGCCGTCGTGCTTCCTGACCCTCTGCAGCTAAGATAAGTGTGGGAACAGGGTGGGAGGGCTGCCTGATCACTGGTCATTGACAGGTAAAACCTGTCAATGATTTGCAGTGCAGTCATACCACCTGGGGACGGGAGAATGATGGGACACAGATGACGTTGTGCATAAGCATTGTCCAGGACCCATTCCGTCCCGAATGCAGGAGAATGACATCCTGCAGAAAGGGCCTATGTATCCAAGCTTGAGCATTGCTAATTGCTACTCCATTGTAATCGAAAGATTGCTTGCTGTTACATTGTGTTTCATGTTAGGAGACAGCAGGAATGGGCTGGAAAATGAAAGTTAAGACTGATGGTGCTAAGATGTTATGAGAACAGAGTGGTGTTGAGATACGATTGAGAAACATGTGGGGGAGTCACCTTGGTCAAGGATGCATGGGTTTTCAGAAGCCACCAGCTTGAGAAGAAAAAGGAGGGAACAGACACATGAATGGATTTATGCCTTTGATTAATGAAATGCTTTACACACCCAAATTTGTACTGATAACCTATAATTTGTATTGATAACCTATAACCAAATTTGTATTGATAACCTGTATGCTATATGTACTCTTCAGTTTTATCAACTTCTGTAGAAGTGTGCTCTGCTACTCATGCTTATCTATAAAAATAAACTGCTGTCTACCTCAGAGTGAGCTTTGTGGAGTGTGGGTTATCTAGTACATGACAGGTTCCTATGGACTAGAAGATTAATTACTTTCAAGGCATAGTAATTTGGAACTGGGGATTTGAGTTCTTCTACTTTCTGCAATCTTATGTTTGAATCACCCTGAAATTTGGGATTAAAAAGATCACTTGAAAAATCTATAGGAATTCTTGTGTTTATGTCATTTAATAAATGCATTTTGTAGTTATTTTTACACACTTCTGATACAAAACTTTTTTTCCTACTCTGCTGCATTATATAAGTTGCTGTCATTAATATACCCATTTCTGTGTGTACTCACCCATAAAATGCAAATCTTTTGACTAGACAATTCTGCTACAAAATTTATAGATATATGAACTTTAAAAGATAATTCATTTTTGTTTGGTTTGAAAATCTGTTGGTTTTATAATCTAAAATTGAGTATCCTTGAATTAATGCAGATCTGGAGCCACAGAAATCATGTGTTAAGAGGAGTGGCTGAAGGAGCTGCACATATTTATCTTGGAGAAGAGAAAGTTAAGAGGTGATATGGTAGCCATGTTTAAGTATTGGAATAGATATATGGAAGATCGGTCAAGCTTGTTTTCTGCTGCTTCAAACTACAGGAAAAGAGATTCCATCTAAACATTAGGAAGAACTTCCTGATGGTAAGAGCAGTTTGACAGTGGAATATGCTGCCTTGGAGTGTGATGGATTCCTCTTATTTGGGGGTTTTTATACAGAGGCTTGATGGCCATATACCTGGAATGCTTTGGTGTGTTTTCTTTCATGGCAGGGGGTTGGACAGGATAACCCTTGTAGTGTTTTCCAGCTCTATGATCCTTTGATTCTTTCACTTAGAAACTTGAAAATGAATAGAGCCAGTTGAGCCTCCAGGTCAAAGAATTAAATCTGCAAGGAACAGCAATAGTAAAAGAGAGGGGTATACCAAAAAAGATGGATCATTAATCTACTTCTGTATGGTTTGCACAGATCAATAGAAGTTGGTGACACTAATCCAATCCATTTAAATCCATTTATTCCCCAGTACTTTAGACACTAGTTTAATGAGCAGGAAATAGTTGAATCCTGTGCAGGATTAATTGGTTGTGCTGAAGAAAGAAATTTTCATGCTTCTACCATGACCTATTGGGTAGTTTTAAAGAAACCGAGAGTCACACATATTTCAAAGAGATCCAGTTGACTTTCCATTGACATCACTGACAAGTCATAGTGGAGTCATAATGGAGACTTAGGACCTTTCTGCACTATACTGTTATAATGCTATTAATCCACTTTCAACATGCTATGAAATCCTGGAGTTTGTAGTTTAGGGAGGGGCATTTAGAATTCTCAGCCAGCTTTTTGGCCTCAGTAAACTACAAACCCCAGAATTCCACAGGGTAGTGAAAGTGGAAAAATAGCACTATAACTGTGTAGTGTGAAAATGGCCTTATTTACCTGACTACACATGGATTGTGCACCACACATCATCCCTCTGGTCTGTTTCTAGCAAACCTTGGTGGTCTCTCAGGATCTTACCAGTGCTACTTTTCTCGTTAAGCTGCTGAAATTTGGTAGTGTGGTGTGACCATGATGAATCATATTTTTGCCTTAAAACAGGTACTTCCACATCACTATAAAGCACTTGCAATGTCTGCAACCTGTGTGGACATCAGATAAGTCCACAACAAGGCATGTACTACCCAAGAATCTTTCTTATGACAGTGGTAGTTTGGAAGTTAAAAATGAACCTTTTCCCTATGCTGCCACATTATATCACTGAACTTCTGTGGCATACAAGGGAGTGTCATGTCTTGTTAGAGGGCACTGCCATCTCTACTATGTCTAGCTTAGCCTGACTGTAGCCATTTTACTGTAGTTCCTTTGCATTCCTGTTGATGTTTGGGTGATGGGAGGGCAAGTTGGTTGGAGCATGAAAACCAAGGTTGTTCAAGAGGCTGGTATAAATTAGAGTGTGAGAATGGTACGTGTGCAGGAATTGCTGGGAGGGATGAGAAATTTTCAAATAAGTGAAACTGACTGTTCCTCTTTAATTCTGGCAAGGACATTGTCTGTGTTTTGAATTTAACTTTTATTAAATGCTTTCTGAACTTTTTCATGAAGATTGTTTACTGAGTTAAGATAAGACCCAACATTGCATATCTGATGGATGTGTCATATGGAGGCAATACAGGAGTCTGAACAGAGAGTAGGTGTTAATTTAGTAAGCAGTGCTAAAGTGATTAGGTTAGCACCAGTTATGTCTGTTGTGAACTTTCTTGTTCTCATTTTGTGCACACTTGACCTTAAATTGAACTGCCACATACACAGGTCTTTACAAGTGTTCTTAACTATATTTGTATTAATTTTTGTAATTCACTTTGAGTTCCATTATCGAGAAAGGTGGATTACACGTAATTAAAGGAGGAAGAGGAAGACAAGGAGGAGACAGGTGATTTGATGATCTCTTGAATTTTCAAGCCCCAAGCTATTTATGGTATTTAAAGACTGAAACTCACATATTGAAACAAATCTGGAAAAGAATGGAAAACATTCAATGCTCACTTTTCCATATCAGAAGAAGCTATTAGCACTTTAGCTACTCCATTCTGTACTAACTGAAACTTCCTGAGGTTCTTCAAGTTTAGCCCCACAAAGAACACATTGTATTAGTACTGATGTTATTCTTCTTCTACACTCATACATGTATATTTACTACACTAAGGGTAATACTTCTTGTATCAAGGAAGCAGACCTTACACTAAAGATGAAGCTCTTTTTCCTTTTCACCTGTTGTCCAGCTGTAGGAGCATCACTTTTGCTGGCATGTCTTCCACATGGCTGTGAGTAGGTATCAGAACATACCTGTCATGTAAAGATTATAAAAAGAGAGAGAGAGATTAATTGGATTTGCAAATCCACACACAAATATCCATTTCACATCTCCTGGGACTGGCCAAAGAATAGACACCATTTTGACTCAGGAATTTGTATTTCAGAAAGACCTGTGAAGCATTTCAACAGAAAACTACAATTAAAACCAGGTATGCATTTCAAAAGTGCATGATGAAAAATCCATACAGTTGATAAGTGTTCATACATACACTTTAGTCAATGGAAAATGAGTACAAAAATGTGTACATACAAGAAGGATGTTCATTAGGAGAAAAGTAAATGGACTGCAAACCCCTGTGGAGCTAAGATGGAATGAGGATGCCATCAGGATACTAAGAAGAAGCATGAGGATAACAGGACTGACAGATTTTCACATACCTGCTCTTAATCGTCAGTTTTCTTCATGGTATGGTGCCTGGTGGAATTGGCAAACATAGCTGGAAGGAAACTGCTGTATACATTTGCTGATTACTTAACTTTGATACAAACTGGATAGACAGCACAAAGTAAGTAATGAGAATATGTGGGTGTATAGCTAACCACAGGGTTGCCTACTAAGGATGCTGAGCTTTTAACAACCATGTGACAAGTAGAAATTTGACAGAACCAGTCATTATAACTTGGGAATGTAGTGATCAATAAAGCTGCACTTCTTGAGCAGCTGTCAACTGTACAGATGATACCCAGATAACTAACATTCACTTCTTCAAATATGATGGAGAAGTGTACCCATATTTCATCACTAATAAAAACCTGCAACATGGCCAGATATGTGTCTAGTTGCACAGTTTTTTTAAAAAAAGGCTTTGACAGACATAACTCTGTCCCTACCACCACCAGACTTGCTTTGTGTATAGCCTACCACATCAGCTGGGCATAAGAAAACTAAGAAGACTCAGCACTAATGGTTAGTGCACCCCATATAAGCCTACTTGGCCTTTAAGTCTTTTCCTGGAAGACCTTCTCTTGGTTTCACCAACTTCACAGGTATGTTTGGTGAGGTCATGAGGCTTTCTGAGTTTCCGCTCTCAGACTGTGGAATTCCTTGTAAAGGTAGGCTAGGCTGGCTCTCTCATTTTGTTCCTCATTTCATAGACATGTCACTTGATCACAATTTTCCAAATTAGATTCTTACTTAAATTGAACTATTTATTTCTCATATGCCTGTATATGTATAAATTAGCTTATACAGATTTAATGAAAATATGTGGTGAAACTTTTCCCATTGGGGAAGCAATGTATAAATACCCATCATATTAATAATAAAAGTGGAGCATCTGGACAACAGAGTAAGCAGATACACAGATCACATAGCTGCTGAAATGCCAACCATAGCAGCACTTGTTAGTTCTTTAACTGAAAAACTGATATTGCTGCGAAACCACCTAGAAGAGTGTCCTAATTAGTCAGAATGAGATGGAGTGGGTCAAAGATGGGATCATGAGATGGCCCTTCTTCTAATGCTACCCCAGTTCACTATTATTATTTTTTTTAAAGCTGAACTGGCTTTCAGTCAACATAATGCCTTAGCCGCCTGTATTTGTCTGGAATTTTGAGTCAGCATGTACCTTCTACAAATCAAAGGGAGGCATGAGGGAATAAGTTATGCCTTCACCAATGTGAAACTCCCCATCCACAAAAATGGTTGCGCCTATTCTTCTGAAAATGTTCAGGTTTTTTACTTATCGCCATTGCTGTACTATGTCTCATTTTCATGAAAATTCAGGCTGCTCCATAGTCTGAAATCTGAAAAGCAGTGTTTTTTTATATGAAACTGTCCAGTCTTGACACTCTCAGAAGAAAGCCTTATCTTGGTCCTGCCACCATCACAACCATCTTTGGCAAAAAGTGGAGAGAGGACCTTCTTAGTGGCTGCTTCTAGATTATGGAACTGTCTAGCTTGGGAGGTTTGGTTGGCCCCTGCTCTGCTCTCATTCTGCTGGCAGAAAAATACCTTTGTGTTTAGACAACCTTTGCCTATTAACCAGCTGTTGCAAAAGGTCTTTTAATGGGATATGTTGTACTTTTATTTTTAGCATTATATTTTTTATATTTTTAGAAGTGTTTTAAATTAGTGTTTGCAACTTGATTGCTTATTCATATTTTTAAAAAGCTTTCACAATATGTATTGTTACATCTCCACTTCATTTTACTTTCATTTTAATCTATGCTGGGAACAAGGTGGGTTTAAAATAAAATATGAATCACATTGGGGAAAAAAAGATAAGATATTTGCGGTGTTCTTGTTCTTTAATGTCCTTCAAATATAAAGGCTGCTCATGACCAAAAACACTTGCACCTATTTTGTCTGAAATTTGGCAACTTTGCTTTCCTCAGAAATTACATACCTCTTCACAGTTCTGCTAACAAATAAAAAAAGTTACAGAGAGTTTCCTTTAAGAACTTCTATAGGTGCATAGCACTAAAATGTAAAATAATTAAGCTCCTTAATGCATGCAGAGGTCATCCAGCTTTCTGATTTTTTTTTTTAATATAACATCTCTTGATTTTCTAATGAAGGTCACTGGGAGTCACAGACCATCTGACTACCAACAATTAACTTGTTTTGGGACATGATTTGAAAAGGACAACCTCCAAATCAGCTTGAGCTGACCCTGAACACTTTCCCAAGTGCAAAATTGGTGGTACAACTGGATTATTGTGTGCAGTACTCCCTTCTATTATTTTACTTTACCCTGATCATACTTTCAGTGATAAAAATCTCCAGTGTTCAGGGACAATGTGGGTCATGGCCCCCCAACAGCTACAGATCACTCAACCCAGGGTTATGTAGAAAGCTATAAAAAAATATTGTATCATTTTAAAACAAATATTGAAATTTGATTAGCTGAATTTGAAGGTACAAATAAAGAACGTAGATCCATTACACTTTTCAATTTACAATGCATAAAACCCAAGTGTTCTGAATGTTGGCTTTCAGAAATCAGCTCAATCTATTTTACATTATATTAATTATAGACATTGGATCAAATCTCTCCGATACAACTTTGTTGACATTAATGGAATTAAGTCAGCAATTAAATCAGACCAGCATGCTTAATTTTAAACTGGAACATTAAACTTGTAGAGAATGTTTAAATCCTTAATTAGAAAACTGACGTATGGAAGTAAATTACAGACTCTAATAATTAATCCCTAAGTATTGATACATAGGGGAAAAAAGGGGGGGAAAGATATGCAACCCCTGAATGTAACTTATTTAATACACGGTTAAATGTGGAAACACTCAGCATACATGAATATAATAAGGTAATTTGGTTTTGAATTAATTAATAACTCAAACTTTTAAATTTCTATTGCATGGCAATTACTACAGGTTTACTTCAAGGGAAAACAGGGAAAATGTATTTCTGGTTAAATATTCTTTGGCTGAGTTTAAGAGGGATCTGTACTATACTTCAAGGTTTATTTTACATTCAGATAGATAGATTATAAATTTAATTCTTCACAGAATTAACAGTTACTTTAATCAATTTCCTTTTCTAACACTAAAGGTATAACTTAATTTCATTGTTACCAGGCCGTACACCCCCATTCCACGATACGGTCTAATCATCAAATATTAATTGGCATGAAATATAAATTATACTCTGGTATGGCTGGGAAGCCTACTGGCAAAGAAGAACTGGAGGCACATGTGCGTTGCAAAACTAGGTCAGATTGGGACCTCAGGGCTTGGCTAGGTCATAGTCAGGGAAGCTCTAGTGATAATGGGCTTGGAAATGTCCCTCAGTGACTTGACAATAGCTCCTAAAACTGCTTCCATGGAACAACTGATTGCCTTGGACCTCTTCCTCTGTTTACTGAAACTCTTTCTTTCTCCCTTCACCTGTCCCGCTATTAAGGAGTTATCATGATTCCCATCAGTCCTTTGTTATCTAATAAGGCAATTAGCTCATTCCAGACCCCATTGTCTACTCTGCCAGAGAGTCATTAATACTCCCCGCCCCCGGCAGTAAAAGAGTATTTAAACCCTTGCTGTAATCCAGATAGCTTGTAGTACTCTGGACATATGCTGTCACTCTGCTGCTCTGATTCCTGTTCTGGTACTACCCTCAGACTCTTAGCCTGAGCCACATCACTTCATCTTTTCTTTCATGATAGGTAAATACCACCCATTACCCACTCACCCTAACTTTTTGCTATCCATTTTTTTTCTCCCTCTCCTTCAGTTAGCTTTGCATGATTGTGAGATTGCTTGGCTCTTGTGTGCACTGTTAATTCCCCCAATTGTTAATTATTTGTTTGTTAACTCCCCCAATAAAACAAATATTCTTTGAATCTCCAGCTGGTATCCCAGTATTAGTACTGGTATACACATGAATAAAAGATCCTGTTAGGTTACCTGCCCCCCATCCCCTGCAGGTCTCCTAATTGAGCTAATATTCCCCACTGTTTTATGGAGGCACTGGCATTATGGGTGAACCCCTAAGTCACCCACCTTTTTGGGGTAACAATATTACTCAAAATCTGAAGTACACATTCCAAATCCAAAAATACACATTCTGGTGATACCTTTATCAGGCCAAACAGAAAGCACAAAATTGATTATGTTGGCTTTTGAAGACCAGTAGTTTCTTCATCAGGAAAGGATAGTGTAATAATTGCATCCTGTCATTATCTTGGGCAACACAACTTGGGATGTGGATCCATCTCCAGGTAAACAAAGGATTAACAGCATTAGATTACATGTTGGACAATGACAATGTTGGATTACATTCAATTGGATCAGCATTATATAGGATACATAGAAACTGGGAGAGATAACCATTCACTGAGGATAACCTGTTTGTGATAGTTGCAAAAGCTACCAGATGCTTTGAAGATGGGAGCTTATAAAACGTGGTGCCATAAGGCATGAGACTTTTGGGACTGATGAAAAGCTAGGAGAAGTGATGTCTACCTCACCATCCCTTAGCAAAGCCTGATCTTAGACTGGAACAGCAGGTCCAGATCCCTAGTTTCCCCCATCAGTATCCAATGACTTTGAATGCCCATTAAATCACGAGTAGAATCAGAATGTGTAGCTAGTCATGTTAGGACTTACTTTTCTTTCTAATCTCCACTGAACCTGTCTTAAGACCCTTTTGTTATGTGGTTATCTAGTCCTTAGTACTAGCTTCATGTACAAGATAACATTTGCTAATGTAAGACGTGCTTGCTTAGAATAAAAGCTTTCTTAAAATGAATTTTCCACTCCATGTGCCTTTGCTTGCTGGGTACTTTTAAGTGTGTATAAGATTCCTGACCATAGTGGAAGGTGAAGGAAAGTTCTTTGCTAGGTCAGAGGTGGAGAAAGTGTAAGGTAAACCCCTCAGTGACTTTCCTTAGTCACTGAATCCTCTAGGTGTCTGTTAGTGGGAGGTGACAACTAGCTGAATGGTGGGGTTCTTCCTCTCCTACTCAACAGGAGAAGAGAGAGAAAAAACCCTAACAGATGGTAAATAGCCGTAAGAGGGAAAATGGTAGTGCTGTTAGAGCTACAGGCCTGTATCTTGCTTTCTTCAGACAATACAGAAGGGGGTTTATGAAGTTCAGGAGCCACCCTCTCCCCCAAAAAGGCTGTGAAGTAAGAACAGTAAATGGAGGCAATAACATTTCATTTCTCAGTTTGCAGCCATAGTATGCCTTGTGTTGAGAACTGAGTCTGTCTCAGATGAAGAAGCCAGTGGGTTTTCAATGCTTACACAGTCCTCCCTTCACATTCATGGGTTTGACTCATGACAAATACGATCATTTGCAAGGTATGTGTGTACCCCCCCCGCCATTCTTCTCCTCCCATTCCCTTGGCTTTTCCTGGGCATGAATGTCTTCCTTCTCCATATCTGGGCTAAAGGCAATGAGATGGGAGGGGAGAGCATCATGCATGGAGAAGGAAGGGGTGAATGTGCCCCTCTATTCCCTTGCTTTTTGTCCTGATGGACGTGCCTTCCTCCTCTATGTCCTGGCAAAAGACAAAGGATTGGGCGGGGGGGAAGGCACATGCATGCATTCCTTTTCCACATGGAGTGCTCCCCATCCCATTTCCTTACCTTTTGCCCAGGCATGGAGAAGGGAGGCAGAGCCAAACTTTTTTTTCCTTGTGTTCTGATGGGCAGCTGAACAGGTCTCCTTCATCTGATGCAGCTGCTGGTTGTTAAGGTGAGTTAGATTGTGGCAACAGTGCCACCATTGTGATTATGGAGAAGTTACGGATACATAACTCTGAGTTGCAGATCCGTAACTGCAATAGAGAAGGTCAGCCTCCAACACTAACTTACTTTGTGGAAGCCAGATCGATAACTGTGTTAAATTTCTTCAAAAATAATTTTTCAAGCTGTGATTATTCAACATACTCAGAACATATTCTGATTTTGATACATGATTACCTTACATTTCTCAGTGGATAAACTAGAAAGGCACTGTTATTATAAGTCTGCCTGTTTCTTCTCTTCATGGCTTTAATTTCATTTCTTTTCTTTTAAAAAACATATATTTTATTCCACTTCAGCAAAATATACAAGATGGTTTATACTAAAACTAAATATGTGGGGTTTTTTTTTTTAAAAAAACAACCACCATAAAAGTGCAATGCAACATAATAGTACCACAAAACTAAATGCAGCAGCAATCAATAAAACAACCCAGGACAAGCAACTTTGCTCCCAAGGGCAAGCTTAAAAGGTTAGATTTTACACATTGCCCTGGCAAATAAAGAAGTTGTACACTGACCTTGCAGATTTTAACAACCTGCCAATAAAGAGCAAGTACGTATGGTGAAAGTTCATATGAGACCTAAACCATGGAGATCTTAAAAATAAAATAAAATTTATGGGGAGCAGGCAGTGGTTGCACCTTAGTAGTAGGACACATGACTTGCATGCAGAAAGTTCCAGGTTGAACCCCTCCACAGCATCTCTGGGTATGGCTAAGAAGGCACCTTGTTTGAAAAGACCCTGCAGGTCAATGGTGATACTATGGAGCTAGATGAGTTTAAGGAAGTTTCCTAGGAACTGAGATGAAGAGATAAATGTCTTCTTGCTCTAGCACTATTTACATATGTTCCCATCTCCCCACATTTATTGTAGGAAATGCATTCTACCATTGGGTCACACCATGTGGAATATGTGTTATCCCAAAACGTGGGTTCTGCAAGAGCCACCCCATGATACCAGTACCTCTATGGAAAAGCGGGGAATGAATTAGCGCAAACAGGAGGCTTGCGAGAGGGGGGTAACTTAACGAGACCTTGCTACCAGTGTTTATAGGAACATGCAGGAAAAGGACCAGCCAAAGATTAAAAAATAAGCTTAAAAATGTGTTTTTATTGGGGGGAATTCACTCATGCATGCACACAAGATACACATAATCACACATTCACACAAGAGCTAACTGAAAGATAAAAGGGATGAAAAATCATAGAGAACCTGAGGGTTTCTTGGGTTTATAATTACCAGTCCAGAAGAATAGTGAAAAAGTTGAAATGTGACTTAGACCTCTTCATAATTCATGGACGGTTATAACTTATCTATTTTTGACCAACAATAAAGGAAGGTTATTAGGTAGGTATTAAAAAAAATTTCAAATTGTTTAAAGGTATTTTATATGGTTATTATATGATGAGTATATAAGTTAGATACAGGTCATATGTTAGTTATATCTGCTATGTGTTGTATATGATTTGATATTTACAATTCAAGAAGAAGGGTATGAAATCTAAGGGATAAATAGAGATAATTATGTGGATTAAAGATTGATGTACAATTATGTAAATATTATAAATATAAAATCTTTTAATTTTGTGATTTTAATTAATAAAAAGAATATGTAAAAAAAAAGAAAAGAAATGTGACTTAGACCTGTGTCTAAGGGGAGACAGGTCAGGATTCAGAGTGACATATTGGAGTCCAGCATTTCATCAGACTTCACAAAACCAAGGGTTCTTGTACTCTGTTTCCCTTCTTGAAGGGGTGTGAGTTGATTGCTCTCCCAGCCCAGTGGACAATGGGAGTTGCAACACAGACAATGGGGTCTGGACTGGACTGATTGGTTTCAATGTCTTGGTTGAGTGGGGGTTTCTGGTCTAGCTCCAGTAGGATATGCACACAGTAGGGGTCTTGTCCTCTGCATCTGGGCACCTTATTGTTTTCTGATGTTGGCAGTTGATAGGATTAGCTCAGAGCCATTAAGTCAGTCTTTCTTGGCTAATTTCAGTGAACTTTTGACCTGGCCACACTGGGGTTACCTTTTCGCCTGTTTTTCAGCAAGGGTCCCTTCTTCCACATGGCTTCCAGTCAGTGTATATAATTTATATTTTATGCCAACACATCTGCCAATTAATATATTTTGCCAATCAGACCATATCAAAATGTGGTGGTGTATAGCCTGGTAACATATGAATGCCATATGAATTGTGTGGGGAGATCAGGAGTAGGTTATACATGTATGGTCATCTGTAACATTTATTTGTTTTACATTTGCACTCCAAAACTAAATTCCAATACCAAAATCCAGCAGGGTTATTACAGAGGAGGAGAATTCAGGGGTTATTTTTCAAGTGACAATAGTAAGTATAAGAAAAAGTTAAGCAGCTGTTCCTCTATGTGATTTTCCAATGCAACTGACCCTTGGTCCCTAACCTCCTTTACTCTCTATAAAAAGCATGCATACAAGCCCACATTTGATGATATAATATTTATCCACAATGTGGAAACTTAAAAAAAAATGTTGAGCCTCATGACTGTATACTTTCTCCCCGTTAGAAAAGAGGCATGTTCCTGGCAAGTTTCAAATCAAACATATAAAAGCTGCATACAAACATCTTCTGTGATGGCTAAATGGGGAACCAGGAGAGAAGCAGCATGTAAGAAATGACTCTTGTTATGTGCCTTCAAGTCATTTCCAACTTATGATAACCGTAAGGCAAACCTATCACAGGGTTTTCTGGGGCTGAGAGTGTGTGATGCACCCAAAGTTACCCAGTGGATTTCCATGACCAAACAGGGAATCAAACCCTGGACTCCAAGGTCATAGATCAATGCTCAAACCGCTACACCATGTTGGCTTTCAAGAAATGACTATAGTAATGTAAAAGAGGGAAAACCAAAGAGAAACTAGTAGTGATTATATTTGTTGAATTGAGATGGATAGCATGTGAATGGCAATTTATCCATTTCCAGCATTGAATAAAAGTGGTTCACTGGCTAATGGGGAGATCCACAGGCCTGCCAAACCTCACAGCTCTCTTTGGAATCTCTTTCTCTGGTGTGGTCATCACATCACTAGATAGCTCGCTTGTGTTGTTTCTTTGACCTACCTTTTTTCTTCCTTCCCTGGGCTAAAAATCTATTCTGTCCAATTAAATTTTTGTCTTCTTCTAGCAATGAATACAAGGTGCCAGCATGCTTGAAAGAATGCTGTATTCAAAACATCTTCTTGATGGCATACACTGAAGTAACCTTCCATTATGCTACTGTATGTATTTTTCAGTCATTGAGTAGAGAATTATTCAGCTACCTCTTTTTATGATGACACCTTCCACCCACAAACCCCACAATACTCCCACAGCCAATCAGTAGATCAGAAGCCTCCTGTGAATCATTTGGCAGCAGCTACACATCCAGAAGATGATAGTGGTTCTTTTGCCTGGCCACACATCTCCAGCCAGATCGTAATTCTCAGCTTTGGGGCATGCTTTGATGCCATCAAATTACATTGCACAGCTGGAAGCCCAGTGGGTCTGTGGAAGCCAGTTGGAAGAATGTTGGCAGAGGTTTATGCTCAGGCACCTACCAGATAGGATTTTGGCCTGTTTAGTAGCATGGTCTTACTGGTTTGACAGGATGAAGGAGGGGGGTATTCTGTTGCTGGAATTTAAGATATCCACTATAGGGAAGGAGCAGAATTTGATTTGTGTGAATATCATGAATCAAAATCAATACAAAGTCACTCTTCAGTATTCAGCACTTACACAGTATTCAGCAACTTGCTGTCCACATCTCTGAACAAAAATGCATGCAAAATGCATATATCAGGGGAAACTGCATAAATATACCTATATTTGTGCATGGAGGACAAAAATAGTGTTATATGAGGAAGCTTATTACAAAAATATATATCTTAGGCAAAATTGTATTTGTTATTGTGTGCCTTGAACAATTTGTGTGCCTTGCCACTTATGGTAACCCTAAGGTGAATCTATCACAGGGTTTTCTTGGCCACATTTGTTCAGACAGGTTTGCCCTTCCATTTCTCTGAGGCTGAGACGGTGTGACTTGTCCAAGGTCACACATTGGGTTTCCATGGCTGAGTGGAGAATTGAACTCTAGTCTTCTAGAATCATAGTCCAATGCTCAAACCATGCTAGCTCTCAAAACTGCATACAAAATATACATTAAGAGAAATACAAGGAGACATACATCCATACTTCCTTTTAAAAGTCATAACCTGATGCAGGGGAAAGAAGGGAACAAACTGGAATGTAAAAAAATTTAAAGAGAGAAAAAGGTAAAAAAAAACAGATAGAAGATCTGGCCACTTCCATGGAAAGGTTGTCATTTATCCTAGCTTTTTCTTTTTACAACTGTAATTTCAATCATAGCAAATTCATTCTCCCTGATGTAGTCAAAATGTCATAATCTGTACATGGAAAAATCAACTGGCTCAGAGGAATCCCAAAGTTTGTGAAGTATAAAAACTCTTGGGAGGGGGAAATGTAAAGGAAGATATTATTCCTCAACAAGAAATAGCTCAGTGAGAACTGGATATGATTTGCAGGAACAAAATATTGACTGATTAGTTGAAAACTGCAAAGCGAAAGCCAGTGAATGGGGATAGAACTGAATATACTAGAAAAGAGGTCATCTTGTCCAACCCCCTATTCAGGCTGGAACTTGTAAGGTCCTAACAGGTGTCTGTCCAGCTAAATGCTTTCAGTAAATACAATCCCAGAACCCTTTTGGTCAGTCTGAAGCAGCAATACTGACCCAGAAGCTGAGTGTCTAACTGGAACAAAACACTTGGGTGGTTTTAAGACCAATGTAGCATGACGAGCAGGGAATCCTTTCCCAGGAGGACCAAGTGGTGCTACACTTGGTTTGGAGGGGAGCTATGAGATCAGCTTACCTGGGTCTCCTCTCCACCCCCAAAAATTACTGGAAGCAGGCCTACAAAAAGCTGCACTATACTTACCAGTAGACAACACCAGAACACTCAGCTAGAGTTCTCATTCTGCCCAGCATCTATTTTCCTGACTGATTAAAGCTAGGAAGCTAGACATTGTAGCGAACCGTCATGCGGCAACTGAAGCAAAAGTAATACAGTTAAAGATGCCCAGGAGTGCTGACTGTTAGATTAAATCTAAAGACAAATTTGGATGGCTATGGGGAGTCAGGTTCGTATCTCTTCTTCTTTATTTCCACCTTCCTTGTGTTTATCTTGGACAGTAGATTCTGACTTCCTTCTTGCCATGGTGGAAAGTGAATTATCAAAGCTGTTAGATTCAGTTTTAAGGTGACATTTATAAAAGTATCGAATTTAATTCTGGTTTAACTTTCCCTAACCTGATGTCCTCGAGTTGCTTCAGACTACAAATATTTATCACCTACCAGTCCCTACTCTCAGGTCTCTGGGAGTGGTAGTCCAGAACATATGGAGAACCCCAGATTGAATCCCAGCCCATCCTTTGGTTCTGTTTAATTCCACTGGTTCCTTTCTTCTCTACTCCTTCCTGGTTTTGGTCACAAGGCTGACCTCACATAGTCAGAGATTAAGCCATGAGCAATACTAACTACATCATGATACTACAAGCCAAGCCAATTTGATATGAATTTGATTTCAAACTTTTGTGGGGAAAATCTACCAGAACATAGGGGGAAAAAAACTGGAAAAAAGCAAGGAGAGACATGTTATCAACACTGGTGAATTGTAAAACAAACTGATTTCAGCACAATTTCAATTACATTCAAGTGCAACCCAGTGTTTAGTATGTGACCAGTTATCAAAGTTGTTTTTCAACTATAAGAAAGTAAAAAGAGACCTACTGTACAGCATGTATTCCACATAGGGATGGCCTGAGACATTTTGCTGCTGGGGGTAGGTTCCTCTGTCTGGGTCACTCAGATAGAGGAGCAACCAAAACCAGCCACATTATTTTGGCACATGGGGCAGGCCTTCCAACAAGCACTTTTTCCCCTTCCCTGTCAGTAGAAAAATATAGTAAAAACAAAGCAAAAAACTAACCATCTGCTGCTTTTTTGATGCCAGTCAAATATGCTGCCTGAGGGTGGTCACCTAGCACAGCTTGATGGTAGGGCCAGCCCTGATTGCATATATGTGCCTGAGTTTATTAGAGAAAAACCAATATGCCAGTTCAAGCCAGGACACATTTTATGTCAAGGATTTGTCATTTCATCTTTCCAGAGCATCATATCATTATGTTGCATCAGTCTGTACGGAACATTATTCGGCAAGTTACTCAGAATGATATATTGAAATGACAAAGTGCTAATCCCCACTAAAATTTTAATACACACACATCTGTCTTGAGGAGGCAAAGTGGATGCCCATTCTTTTCTAGTATTCACCTGCTGAAGTCAAGTTGCAGCCACAGCTTCCAAAGCATTCGTGCATTATAAAAGAACTATCATTCAATTAATTAAAGCTTCAGCAGAAGGGACTGAAAATTAAAGTAATTGTTCATGTGGCAACCATCAGCCATTTTATATGGTTTGGTGATAATAAGTACTAGAGTAGCATACATTTCTCTTTCCATATTTTCTTTCCATTAAAGAGCAAGAATTAAGCTGCTGGTTTAGTATCATTTTTAATTCCATCTGAAACAAAAAAAATTGAATTACAATTTTATTTCACTTTCTTAAACTAGAGTGTTTCCCTGCTATCTAATGTCATCCTCAGCATGCCTACTAAAAAAAGAAGGAGAGAGGATGAAGAGAATTTCATTTGGTTGGCACAAATTGATTTAACTCACAACCCTGAACTAATATGCAGATCATACTACAATTAAACTTCAGAATTGACATCTTTTCCCTGTATTTTACAGTATAGTTTTCAGCCTAAAACTGAGTAAGAAGACACAAAGAAGATGGAGGGAAATATGCATATAGAACACTTGCATAGGTGAAATTGTATATTAAAAAAAAAATCAAATGATGTGGGTTTGTGTGTCAGTGCAACAGGTTTTCTATTTTAAAAAAAGACATATATTATGATATGGAAATTGGATGGAAAGAGCTTAAGGCTCAAAACATGCACAACTGAGATGGACATGTATAATCTGGCATCCTATTAGAGACATACACTTATGTAAGTCACACTACGCATGTTGACCTAAAAAAAGTCATCACTGCACACACTTGTTTTCTGCTGATAATGGCATAAGTGAAGTTGCACAGACAGCATGTTCCTCTGTGCTGTGCACAATGCAAGTTGCGCATTATATGTTGCAGTTGTGTATTACGCATAGTATATTTTGCATTGTAGACTAGCATCCTACATTATGCTCTGTGGTTGTGCATTCTGTACCTTGCATTGCAAATGTGCATCGTATATTGTGTTTTTCACAAAGGCACCTGGTCATTGACATGTGTTGGGACATGTGGCTCTTCTGCATGAAGGTTGTGTAACGCTCACATAGCATATCTCCACAGATGACTATTCACACTATGATGGGGGATGTTGGACTGCAGCCACTGATTGATTCCTCTATTTTTATAAAGAAGTAAGTCCCATTGTATTCAGCTGGGCTTATATGGAAGTTAGTAAGTCTAGAATTACAGACCTAAATTCAGGAACTCTGGAATGTAGCAGTGAAACCTTTCAAGTAACAACAGGACAGATGAATAACTACAGATTTTATTTTGTTGTAAACATCACCAGGGCAAAGCAAACACACCACAGGATATGATTGCTGAGATTTCAGGGGTTTGGCAGAGATCGGTTAAGATCAGAATTTACATTCAAGTTTGTGTGTGCATGTGCCTTCAAGTCATATGTCTACTTCTGATGACCCCATGAATTTTATAGAGTTTTCTTAGCTGATGAATACTCAGAGTTGGTTTTGCCAATACCTTTTCTTGAAATATAGCCTACAGCACCTGGTACTCATTGCAGTCTCCCATCCAATTACTAACAAGATCTGACTCTCCTTAAGCTTCCATGATCAGATAGGATCTGGTCCTTTAGGGCATGTAGGCCATATTAAAGTATATTCAAGGTATAAAAGCCCTGTTTAATCAAGAACTTGAAGTTCCCACAGAAAAACAACTGGATTCTCGCTAGTTCTTTAGTGCTGATGCTGTTGATGGTTCAGACCTTGCTCATGCTCGGAGACTTTGAGAACATCCTTTCCTCACCACTGTTGGAGACCTGTCTCACTGTGAAGAGTGTATAGGTTTATTTATACATTTATTGTAAGCAACCTTGCTGGACCAAGTCCACCAAGCAGTGATTATCACAAAAGTACAATGTAGTGAAAAGTAGTTGTGACAGATTGGTCCTGTAGCTAGATGATCAGTAATGATAGACTAAAAGCACCCCAACCTATGTATTCATTCAGTCTCTATGTTTCATTCCATCCTCCCTATGCTATAACATCCCCCATCATAGTGTGAATAGTCATCTGTGGAGATATGCTATGTGAGCGTTACACAACCTTCATGCAGAAGAGCCACATGTCCCAACACATGTCAATGACCAGGTGCCTTTGTGAAAAGCACAATATATGATGCACATTTGCAATGCAAGGTACAGAATGCACAACCACAGAGCATAATATAGGATGCTAGTCTACAATGCAAAATATACTATGGGTAATACTGTCCACAATAGTAGTAATGGTTGCTATTATTATTCCTTTTTCTTCTAATACCAAGACACAAGGCAGCTTACAAAAGTTAAAACAATTATAGAAGTATTTCCAAGATCATTTTAAATGCAACTAAATTATGCATAAAATTAAAATATTTTAAATAAATCACTTAAAAAATAAAAAAATCAGCAAAACAGCACATTATTGTATGTTCTAGCAGACAATTCTCAAATGCCTGTCAGAATTGCAAAGAAGGATCCAGGGCAGCCTGGGAGCAGCCACTGAAAAGCCTCTATCCCATTTTCCTACCAAATGTGCCTAGGAAAATGGTGAGACTGAGAGAAGGATCTTTCTTGGAAAATCTTAGAGCTTGAACAGGTTGATATTGAAAGACAAGGACCATCAATTATAGTACAACTGTACGATAATTTTGTTATGCAATTAGTGGGGCTCCAAATATGCAGCCAGATATGCACTCTCATCCCCATCCCATCTGCTTAGGCACTAACCACTGAACTGTCTGTATGAAGTTTTTTGAGGGGTGAATGGGAATATTTGGGGTTCATTGAACACATCTGGGGCTCAGCTGCTCAAAGTATTTCCAGAAAGAGATCCAAAGGTATGTAGTTTAAAGCAATATACCTCATGGCTCCTGGCTTCTTAGCTCCTTCCAGCTAAGAAGAGGCCTTATCAGGGGTTTGTAGTGAATCCTCTCACTTCCAACTTTTTTCTCAGTAGAGAGAGCTGAAGAAATTTTGTTGAGGAGTGAGGAGAGAAGAGTTAGGACAGGACCCATTTTTGAACTGGGTTTTGCTTCGAGGGGCCAGAACTGTGATAACTGAAGCCCCTGTCAGAGCTGCTGCTAATGAGCAGCAGCTGTTGGCCTCTGTTGCTCAGGGTGGAGATGACAAGCAGCAGCTGTTGGTCCCTGTGGCTCTGGCTGGAGATGAGTCCTGCAGCTCAAGAGCTCCCCCTGCTGCCATGGACCAAGCAGGTTTGGACGTTCCTCTGCCTGCTCCTTTAGGGCAACAGGGATCCAGTTCAGAAGATGCTTTGGAGCCTGTGTCAATCAGCCCACAAACAAGGCAGAGACTTAAGAGAGCTGAGCAAAGGGAGGCTTCCTTGATTAAGTTCAAGAAGCAGTGACTAGCCACACCTGTGTCTTGGGCTATATAACTGCCTGCCTGGAAGCTTTCCTTTGCTTGTGGTAAACTTTCTACAAGCCTTCTCCTTGCCTGTTCCTTGCTCCCAGCACCTGGCTCCTGATACCTTGGATTGATCTCTTGGCTCCAGACCCCTGGCTTTTGGAACTCTGACTATGGCTTTTGCTCGTCGTTCTGGCTTAGGGAAATGGACTTCCCTTGAGTTAGTGCTTCCTTGACTCCTTCTGGCAGGACTCTGCTAGCTCTCCCACTCCCTTCTCTGGGCTGTTTCGCCACTTGGGTCTCTGACCCTGACAAGAACCAAGGTAAAAATTGATTAACATATTTTGAGCAAATGGCATTTCAAAGGATCCCATCCCTCCCACAATGTGAAAATGAAGCTTTGCATCATCTCTAGTAATTAATTTCCTTGGGAACTATATCCAAATATACAGTTGAAATGTAGATGAGGAAAGAATCCCTTTTACATCTATCTCAGGACATTTAAGGGTTTTGTTTTGCTTAAAAAAAATCATTACTGGACTAAATTTTTTAGTGTCTGGATTAGAAGACCTTTGGAACAGATTGCAATGAAAACTTACAATTTCATTATCCAGAAATCTCTGCAATATAATGATATTAAAAGAAAATGTTCTTACTGCTCTTTCAAAGGATAAAGTAACCATTTGCTAAGTTCATGTGAAAGCCACGTTAGATAAAAGATGAAAAAGTATCCATTTTTAACAACAACAAAAACATCCTTGGTGAATCAGGTTTAAAAATAAAAGGTTAGAACATCTGTCAAAATCCTTTATCACACATCTGTCTTTCTAAAGCATGTATAATCTTTCTGCTAAGGGAACTTAAGAATCCAGATGCTATTTGTAGTGATTTGTGAAGCCCCTGATATATTTCATTAATATTATGAAGATTGTTGTGACTTCACTCTGAATCTTTATAGAAGTTTCTGACAATTTTTTTTTTAAAAAAAGACCATTCCAAATAAATCACAAATTTTGCTTTAGGAAAAATTTGGTGGCAACTCAAGACTGAATAGTGTTCCTATTGAAATAAAAAGTACTTTACCTGCCATGCCAGATCTTTGATTCTTGACACTTTTTCTCCAGAACTATCCCAAGACATTTTGTTACCTGAGGTAGGTGAACAAAGGAGGTCTCCTGCGCTGCTTCACTGAAGTTATATCAGTGGTGTACCAAAGCTCAACAGCACCCAGGGCAAGGGGGCAGGGTGAGTGGCAGTGGGTGGGGGCAGGGTGAGCAGTGGGAGGAGGTGGGTGGGGTGAATGGCAGTGAGGGAAGGGTGAGCGGTAGGCGGGGGGCAGGTGGGGTATTCTTCTTTTTGCACCCCCTGACATTGATGGTCAGGGCATGTGCCCCAGTTGCCCCTCCCTAGATCCGCCCCTGAGTTACATAGAATCCTACTAAAGTTGTTATGAACCAGGAGGCAACCAATTGCATAAGCACTTCTCCTTACCCCTTGGAGGAAAAAAATACAATAATAACAAACCTCAAAACTTAACAATGTCCAGAACTTCATGCCATTCAAAGCCTGCTATCTGATATGGTTGCCATAAGACTTCGATATTGATCTAGTCACACTGTTTGTATATTGCTTACACTTCCCTTAGGCGGATGAAGAGCATTCATATTTATTTCAGTATAAAGAAGAAGTAGGAATAGGTCCTGGTTCATACCTGATAAGCCAATGATTTTACTTAGGGATACAAATAATATTTTCAGTTTTTCTCATCTCAGATGAGAAAGGCTATCTTGACACTTTAAGACATAACTCTAGGAATTGGAAGAGTGCTGGCTGATGCATTGTAATTCAGAATTTGTGTCAGCACTTTTCTATTTCACTGCTTTAGTGGCATTTGCCATTTATGGGGACTCTTAGGATAAGATTACAAGTGGCTGTTTCCAAAAGGGATAAGACTAGCCAGGCCTTTGAATTTAGGAATGTTAACAAAAAAAAAAAAAAAAAAGGCTGGGAACAGAAGCTCCTTAAATCCTACATGTCCTTGGATGGATCAATATAGAAAAGGGTATATTATACATTTAACTACTGTGAGCTGGTGATGTGTGTCCAGTTATGAGCCCTTTTTTTGGTTTGGTGGAGATCAAGAAGATTGGTTTTCTTTCAGCAAATGATGGCATCTCTCTGGTATGATCTCAGTTTATGACATTACTCAGAAGAGCACTGAAAAGCCTGGGTCAGGTGAACTTTTGTTTCCACTCATTTAGAATTGGTGTTGAATCTATAGTGGTGGCAATGGAGATGCCAGAACTGGAAATCAAGGACATTACAAGATGTTGTTTAAGTGTTTCCAGGAGTTACATGGGTCTGGCCAGGGCTAGCAGTTCCTAGATATTGTGTGTGTGTGTGTGTGTGTGTGTGTGTGTGTGTATTTGCGGGTTTATCCATTGCAGTTGGAAAAGAGGGATATCTTAATATGTGGCCACAAATTAAGGACAATGCCTTGGGCAGCAGACCACAGCTGGAATCCAGATGGGTTTGTAGGAGGTGGCACCATTACATGCCATTTCATCTAAACCACCCAACAATGGCTTGGGTAACATCAGATGAAATTCTGCTGCCTCTTACAAATGTTATTTTTTTAAAAGAGCTGATCCCTAGGTCCATTTGTGGTGCTGTGGTGTATTTAGTGGGTAATGGACTAGAGTTACTACAGGGCAACACCCTTATCTTTCTGGTTTCTGAGATCAGAGCCAGATGGCCTGGGTTGTACATTGTTTGATCTGCTCTCATACCAGGGCATAAATGGACTAGGAAAGCAACCCATGAAATCTGAATAAGAACAGACACAGACAGATAAAAAATGCAATAGTCAGAGGTCTAGGATATTTTTTTTCCTCATCCAAAAATCAAATGTGATAGGCTGGAATTATTTAGAGGTATATATGAATTCATCAAATATAAGGAATTACATTTTTCTGCAGAACCTAGTGTGCATTATTGGGACCATTTTTTGTTTACCTGGTGGGGAAATGCAGGCTAAGTAAGAGTTTTCCCTTGATTCCATGGTGGATAGTGAGGGAAAGGGGGATTGATAAGCTGCTAGGGTGAGCAGCTACAATGGCATGTCTGGACCAAGTATGGCTTCTGAACCAGTTAAGTAGGGATGCAATTTGCTAAATTAATTTTTGAAAGAAGCAACAAATAATTTTAACTGGCTACCTTGCCATTTGTTTTGATATCTTTGAAGGGTTTCAACAACATCTCCGTAAAAAGTAAAAATATGCAGAATATTTTTCCTTAGAACCCAAGGCCTCAGATCTTTCTGCTACAAATTAAATATTAGGAGAATGAAAAGAGAATTTTGTATGTGACAGAGAGATAGAGGAAGTGAAAGAAAATAATTTCACCTTTCCTTCCTCATTTCATAATCATGTTCAAGTTATAACTGTATCTATAATTGTCTCTCCAAAACAAGATTGTTTGTTTTACTTGTCTTTGACTTTTATGTTTTATTTTTTTCTATTCCTAATTCTATTTACTGACTCACCTCTTTAGGGAATCTTTCATAGAATCATAACATCATAGAAATGTAGAGTTGGAAGAGACCACATGGGCCATCCAGTCCAACCCCCTGCCATGCAGGAACACCCTCAAAGCACTCCCGACAGATGGCCATCCAGCCTCTGCTTAAAAACCTCCAAGGAAGGAGACTCCACCACACTCTGAGGCAGCATATTCCACTGCCGAGGCAGCATATTCCATCTTTCCCATTCTTCAGTCACTGATATTGCAGCCATACAATTCATACTGATTTTATGAAATTCACTGAACTATTTTTGGAGAGTTTTACTTACTTATCTTAAGGGGTCAAGGCTAGAGCTGATCTGAGGCTTTTCCATCTGTGGATTATGGTGATCTATGAAAAAGTGAAAAGCCACAATTTTACTCAATTTTAGTAGGAATAGGGGAAAGATTCTTTTGGGTCATCTTTTCATATGAATTGATCTAATTCAAACCAGACAATAGTTATCATTCAGTTTTTGGACTATTCTGTATTTTATAATACTATTTGCTGGTCAAACAAACAATTTAAAAAATAAAAACACCAGGCAATTACATACACAAAATATATGCTAGTTGAAAAAAAGCATATAAAAAGGCATATATTGGGGAAATTGTTTGCAAAGATGTATAATCAGAAAAAGAAAAGGAGTACCGAAATATGAGCAAATGTTTGGACTTGCAAAGATGTGCATAAAAATGTGCGCAGTGTTGGACAGAGCCATAACAAATAAAGGGCAACCAAAATTAGTAAATGGGACAGACCATACCTATGAAAAGTGCTTTTCAGAAAGCAAAATCACAGCATTTGTCCATCCTTATGGTTTAGGACATGTCTAAATAAGCAGTTTTTCTTCTTCTCACGCACAGAGGTTCATATTCGAGTCTGGTATTTTGAATAGAGATACATATTCAAGATAATGGCTTTATTTATTTATGAAATGATCATAAGTTCCCAGGATGGTATATAAATAAAATTAGATTAAAAGACAATTTTAAACAATGTAAAGGGATAAAGAACAGAAGGAGGAGGAAAAGAACAACCCTATATGATGATGATGATATCAATTATATATTATATGTAATAATATAATACATATAGTATATATAGTTGTAAAGTAATTATATAATAGTAACACAAAAAGAATAATATAAACAGTCTCAATCATATTTTGAACAGATTAAAATTTTGAAACAAATAAAACCAATTAAAATTTATAGCTTCACAGATTTTTAAAAAATGGTCCAAAAAGTTTTGATAAAAAGCCTACATTTTGACTTAGCATCAGAATTAAACCAGTGTTAGTACCAGTTTGGCCTCCAAGGGAAGGGTACCCCAGAACCAAATATATAAACCATTTTTTTCCTGACAATGTCAGGAATATTGGCAAATATTGTAACAATCCCTTTCTTTGCTTATTAAAACATAATATTTCCTCCCTATACTATTTTGGAGCCTTCATTAGTACTGAAAAACCATACAGAGATGTTTTAAAAGAAACAGATAAATAAATCGTGATGGTTATCCACCTTATAGTCTAATGTCAACAGATAGTGTTACCCATTCAAGAATTAACACACATCAGATAAGGAAGTGAAAAACTCTAATTGAAACTGCATTAAACAAAGTAGCTGGGGGTGGACAAAATGATAGCATTGCTTTACCACATAAGAATACTGGCCCATCAAAGAAACGCTCCTCCAGTCCTCAAATTTCCAGCATCATACACACCCAGAACTCCTAAACTTGCTGCATTCACATTTCATCAGTAACTTTGTCCCTTTTCTTTGCTCAACTCAGAGAAAATTTCATTTTCTTATTTGGATCCGGTGCATTCCCCCCACATAGCTACACTTGGCATGTTGGTATTGCTGGGATCCCTCTAAATATTAAGACTATCAAAAATCAGATAGGTGGCACAGAGACTGAGAGAGAGGCGGAGAGAAAGTAGTCAGCTGGATGACAGAAATTACTAAATGTTTTATTCACAGTGAATAATTAGAAAATGTTTTAATACCAAACTATCACTTGAAAAGGGGGGAAAGTTTTTCGTTCATCTGAACCAAAATAATGGCATTTGCAAATGTAAGGTTTGCTCATGATTAACTTCTGCACAATCTGAATCATAGCTTCTTACTCTAAAATTATCTTCCTGCCTAATTAAAGCTAACACTTGATGCACGCAAGCTCTTAACAACTGTTTATGTAAAAGATGCTTCTGTTATGGACATCCTTTATAGTGATTACAAAGAATATTTCAGTTTATAATTTGTTTTACAAATTGACTCCAGTTTGAAGGAAAAGTGAATTAAAAGGGAGAGTTTTTTTGCTATGTGTGACTTGTGGATAAGTTCAGTTCTTTAGACCCAGGTAAAGTAGGCATATTGAGTGGTAAAGTTAAGCCTGGATAAGGAGTTGGCTGTAATATGGCATTTTCTGTGCAAAGCTGGACGTATACTGGTAAATTGTAAAGTTCAGCTGCTCATCGTGATAGCTCAAGGAAAGCCCTAAAATGCAGGCGGTATATTAACAAATCAATCCTAGCATGTTCATCTCACATCAGGAACAATTCTTTACAAAGCTCATCAGTCTTAACTGCCCACTCAAGACCAAGCAATTCTTGATTATTTTGGATTATAACAGTGATATAATCCTATTGTTATTCTTGTTCCCAACAACAGTGCATAGCTGCTGGGAAAATACTTACCCTCCACAGTATTGTGAAGTTTGAAGCTAAACTCAGAAGGGATCTCAAAGCTAGAGCAGGCTGGCAAACAGTGTCATCCCTCTGGTGATTTGAATAAAAGAGCACTGATCATGTGGCTGTTACCCTGATTTCTGGGGTCCCTTGGGGGATGACTTAAAGTGCTCCATGTGATAAGGACTGGAACCTAGCCAGAGCATGAGCAGTAGCAATGAGAGAGGCAGGGTAACCTAGTGGGGTCTTTTTACCCAGTTTTTACGGGGTAAGGCCAAGCCAAAAAACCAAACAAAGATGTCTAATGAATGATTTTATTGAATGAAAGTCTCACGCACCAATGCAAACACTCACACACTCACTCACTCACAACCTATTAAGAAGCGAAAGAGAAGAAGCTGGATAGCAGAAATACTTAAGGGATTGTAGCTGGGGTAATACTGCACCTTTTCCTGAAGTCCTTGGTCCGGGAAAAACAGCAAAGAAGTGGAGCTCAGCACGGAGAGGACTGAGGGGATTACTTGATGGATGGAGAAACGGTCTGCTGGTATGACTGGGAGTGATCCAAAGAAATGCTCAAAAACTGGGACTAAAACTGGAGGGCTAATCCTTTCCTGGGGAGAACAATGGGTGTTGCGATGAAAAAGAAGCTCCATGATGGCAACTCCTTTTTGCATGATGGGATTATGAGGTGTTGCCAAATTTTCAGGATCTTCAGTTACTTAGAGTTGTGGTGTGAATTTATGCAGATGGTCCTTCCCTGATAGAATTTTATTGCTATTGGTGCTCAACTTGGGGGAAAGCACACTAATCTCCTCAAGTTGGCTCCTCAGTGGCTAAGGACCTCTTTTTCTACTGTGGGCTTGCACAGCTTGAGGTCTCCCGGGGCTACGTGATGGGGGATTGTACTGGCTTGATCTGGTTTTCCATCATTCGATCATTGCTGCCTACATGCTCATCCGGGTGACCTCTCATGCACATTGAATCATATTTTAATATCAAAACTGTAGACCCTGGGACAGGGTTTACCAGTGAGGTAACATGGCCTTCTCCATATATCTGATGACCTACACTCATGCCTACCAAGCAACACTTACAAAATAAGCTCAATGCTTGCTCAGGTAATATCATCTTCTTCAGAAGCAGCTAAAACATACTTTTAATTGAAAATACACTCCTCTTCCACATTCACTGGTTTGACCTTCATGAACCTAATTATTCACAAGGTGTCTGCATGCCTTCCTACCAGTTCCCTCCATCCCATTTCCTGGGCTGGGAGAAGGAAGGCACGTTTGCCAAGGCAAAAGGCAAGGGAATGGGAGGGGGAGCATGGAGGAGAAAGGCACGAGCCTTCACGAATGTGGAAGGGACACTGTATAAGCTCTTGCAAAAGTAACCAAATGAAGCTATTCAAAAGAAATTCAAAATAATCACATGGAAATGAGAAAAGTCAAATAAAAGTATTTGTAACTCTGTAGTAACTCTGCTGGATGAATTGATTTCCCAGTAGTGGCTTTGTATTCTTATAGCCCCTGTGGGTTTTTTAAAAAAATGTTTACTGGAGATAAATAACAAAAATAGGAAAACCATTTGTTCTTGTTTGAGAACAAAATTTACAGGGCCACAGCAGACAGTTTTAATGCATATAATGTACAAGATGCTGTGCTACACATTTTAGATCTTTCTCCCACTGTAGATCTCTATAACTTATCAAAAATGTGCTTTTATGTTCAGGACATTTTTCTAGCAGCTGTAAAGAGATAGCATAATTATCCATTGCATTCTGGGGTCACAGGAAAGAGAGTTTCATATGATACCCCAAGTTATACAGTGACTAAAACCCTGTTGACATCATACATATCCTTAAGCTCCACCAGAGAAGCAGCTGGACATTTTTGTCCATGCAGAATATCTATGTTCAGTTCAATGTCATGGAAACAGAGTTGTGCATGCAGTGACCTTACATACAGTAATGTACATTCTTGGCTAATGTGGGCCCATCTGTTCCAGCTGAAATTGTCCGTACTCCTTTGGTTGTACATCAGCCATGCATTTGCTTGTACAACATTCAACAATTGCATAACACAATGAACATATAATCTGCATGTGGACATAGATGCTCTACAGCCCTGAAATAGAATAGAATCTTGGCTAGTATTGATCTGAAGTTTGGTGGAGAAAAGGGGGATACATCTAGCTTCCTGCAGTGTCATGGCATGACTAATGAAAATGAAAACTGGCAACTGTCAAGTGTGACAGCAATTATAGAAACAAACCTGCTAAAGTGGGAAGCTTGCACAACATACTGTTACTACTTTTCCTTCTTCTGCCAAAGATAGCTTATCACAGTGATATTCATGGTTACACATACATGCTCAGCTTCTAAGTGGTGGGAAGGTTCAGACACTGCATGCATTTAGCCGGGATTCAGGTTTCTTAGAAGGTTGCTGGTTGCTGTAATTTCCGTGACACATGGGCTCGAATCCTGTCAAGTAGTTCCTACTACAGTAGACTAACTGAATCCATTATTGAATGGTAAATCATTCAGTCTCCTGTAGTTGGAATTCACTTTAGGAGTGAGACCACATTTTATTTCTATATACAGTCATCCCTTCCCATTTGCTAGGGTTAGGGACACAGGACCCCCATGAAAATGGAAAAAACATAAATAATTCTAGGCCCTCCTAAACCATATTTAATACACAAAAAAGTATGATCACCATATTCAGCCCACTGTGGATTCCTTTGAGGCATCAGGGTTCCTTCACAAAGTAGAAGAGGGTGACTGGTGGGGATCACTGCTATCTCCACTGCAGCCCAGCACTATTTTTAATAGGGACTTCACAAGCTTTGTTTGCAGTTTCTCAGTATCATGAGGCTTGCAGTTCTTATTAAAAATGACATAGGGAGGCAGCAGAGGAGACAGCAAATAATCCATGAATAATCAAATCCACAAAAGTGAAACCCACAAGCGTGGAGGGCTGATTTTGTATATATACAAGCTGAACATAAAAGAGGGTAGGCAGCATTAATATACTGGCAGACCCCTGATTCCACTCTACAAAGATCTACAGCAACCCCTTCTTCCATAGGATTTCTTGCAGAGTGCAAGATCAGCTCCTTTCATTTCATGTTTCAGCAAAGAATGTAAAGTACACACAAATCTGTCTTACTTCTATTGTTCTGACAATCTAAACTCAATTAGCACATTCCTTAGGAAGAAGAATAAGGATTAATTAGAATATTCTTTCAGAGGGGAGGAGAAGGATCAAACATGAGCCATCTCGATGCAAGACCTATGTCTTCTTGGGCCACCCCAGTTCCCATTAAAACTCATCAATGCAATATCATGAGCTAGATAATAGATAATTGGCTATCCGGTCTTTGAGAAGTGTTACATTTACACTTATTTACACTTACACTTATACATTTACATTACATATACATTTACACTTATAACTATAGTCATAGGACTCATAGGATCAAGAATTATATATTGAAATACATAAAAGGGATCCTGAATCTCAATGCAGTTAGAAGCCATGGGCTGCATAGCGTCCTTAGAGATCACTGAGACTTACTCACAGAATGAATGTTTGGTATTCCTCAAGTGACCCTTAAAACACAGAGAAACACATGCACCCAACAATATTCTTGAGGGCAAGGAGGGGTTGTTGTCATCTTCATTTTATTGTATGCTCCTCTTAGATTCAGCATGAAAATCCTTACCATTTATGAGAGAAGGCAGTAGACAGAAGCCTGGGGAATTAGTAGTTATGTAAGATGTCATCCAATTCATTATTTCAAGAGACTTTTCTTCAAATCTCTCATTTTTGTTTAAAAAATGGATGTTAGCTATCATTTTTTTAAGCTTTGCTGAAATCTACCATATTACATGCTCAGTGAATTTCTACCTCTTCTCGTTTGACTATCTGACAGTACCTGTCATTTGTCTTTTTATGTCTTGAAAACTGCTGGTGGCAGCATAATCAGAGATGCTGAATAAAAAAAGTATATCCCAGAGCAGAGACCCATAAAACAATCCTAAGTATATTTAACATTGGACCATCAATGTCCATAACATGCTGTTTTGCTTTTCTTGGATCTGTCAGCAATTTATTGCATCTGTGGTCATGCAAGTATGTTAGTTCACATTAAGGAAGGCGTGCTTGGAAGACGGGAAACAAAAAGCATAGAGCTCCCAAAGTCCCACTCAAAACATAACAATAATAATAATAATAAAAAAAGAATGATCCTCAAAGAAGGGCATGTTATGTGATAAATGAATATGACACTTTCCCTCTTCTTTGACCTTGATACAGTTTTAATGACCAAAGGCTTATATTTAAAGGTTCAGTACTCTCAAAACTGATAGCAGTGACAGGTTTAAAGATCTGTCAGCTTGTCTCCTGCAGTAGAAAAATGTCTTTGTAAAACTGGGGCTGTGAAACTTGCACGGCACAGTGCTCTGTCAGGAAACCTCTTTCCTTGAAGCAAGCTTTATTTGTGTGTGTGTGCGTGTGCATGTGTGTGTGTGTGTGTGTGTATGTGTGTGTGTGTGTGTATGTATGTGTGTGTGTGTGTGTGTGTGTGTATGTATGTATATATGTGTGTGTGTGTGTGTGTGTGTGTGTGTGTGTATGCTTCAACCAACCATTGCATGAGGGGGATTTCAATGGTGAATTTCTATTTTGCTGTCCTACAATATTAATTTAAAATATTTAAAAAAAAACTGTGAGGAGGTTTAAGAGATACTGCACAGGCTCTTTCCCATACCCTTGTCATTTAATTCATGTGCAGAAACAATGAAGAGACATTGCCCTCTTGCTTCCAGTTTGTTAAAATTAAACTTTTTGCTTCAGACTATAGAGCAATGTCAAAAGTATGTCAAAGTATCCCAGGTCATTTATCTCTGTTTGTCACCAAATTTTACTGAAAACTATTAAATATGGTTGGATAGCCCTCCTCAGAAATCCTCGGTGTCTCTTTAAGACCTTTAGGAAGAAAACACAGAGGATGAAATCCCTTTAGTGTCTTATGCCTGTGTCAGTTCCCTACATTGGACATTTTTCCCCGCATTAAATTCAAGATTCCATAGGCAGACTTGTGCATTTAGCACTATTATGCATGGAAATTAATATTGCCCATGGATGCCCAATGTGCGCTTCATATTGACATGGATTCACATGCTGGATTTGACAAAGCATTTGGTTGAACATTTAGTGTCTTGGTTCAATTAGAGTTGTGTCACACAATAAATGTGTAACCCCCATATGCAGATATTTATGTTATATAATCCCAATAGAATGTCACGGTGACAAAGGGTTGGGTAGCACTGCCTATTTCCCAAGCCATGCTTGTAAGAACATAAAGAGAGTAATTCAGGATCAGACCAAGAGGTTATCTAGTCCAGCATTTTATTTTCCATACTTTCCTCCTCCAGCCATCCCTCTCACTTTTATGGGTATGCTTCAAATGCAGTGCATATTTTCCAGTTATTTTTCAGAGTTTGCTCTGAAGAAACAGTTGCTGCACTTAAGGTTTCCAGTAAGTGATACAAGGTGGTATTTTTTTTCCAAGCAACCACAGTAACAACCCACCAGTCCAACTAAAAAAACCACTAAGTAGTTGGCTGGAGCAGGTGGAAGTGGGCTTACACACCTGTGTATGCTATTGCAACTTTTCTAGTTTCCAGCATTCTTATTAATATTGATGTTCTGACAACTGCTGTGCCATCTTTTCCCAAATGGTAGGATTATCCACCTATAAGTGAAAAAAGCTGTTGCTGCTGTTGTTGTTTTAAAGACATATCTTAAGCTCCCCTACAAACTTGGTCATGACTCAGATCACAGAATTAACATTGGCTCCTTTTAAGCAATCTAGAAGCACACGATCATTGCACATGTAGGGTTGTGCTAACCAGTGCTGTCTTTGACATTGTATAATCTGGCTTGCTCTCTTCCTGGAATCTGCATGGCAACATCTGCAGAGGAAGAGTTTTCATGCCTTTTAGTGTATGAGTGATAGCTCTCTGTTGCTAACATTTACAAGGTACCCTTGGACACTAGGGGGTGCTGCTAGCTAGAGATGTGGACATCTATCAAATATGTACATCCAGACATTCTCCCTTTCTCAGATTAGTCCATGTCAGGTTACACCAGTTAGGGAGAGGGGATTATGGGATGACATTTCTTTTCATCTCTTTTAAAGTATTGCACATTTGTATGTACATTTAAACCATACACATTTTTGAAAGCATTCCCTCACTGACTAAAACATGCCAAAAGCCTGTTTTATGCATATTTGAAATGTGCACATATTTTCCTACGCACACTTTCAAATCAGCACATCTTTTTTCCAGATTCATCCATAGCCATCTATTACTATGAGAGTTCTAAAGAACAAACTGTATCTACCTTATGGACAGTTCAGAAAAGATGGGTCAAAATAAGCCCATCACACCTCAAGAGTGACATCAAATTTCTCACATACCCCTGGCGATCATCAGACTCCGTGACATCAGAGATAGGGGTGGTTGGTACAACCCTGTTCCCAGTCATGCATACAAAGAATAGATCAAATGAATAGGGCTTTCATCTCGATAATACCTGATAAATTACCCCATTATGCTTTCAGAAAGCATAGAATAATCAGTCAACCAGAACAGTTCAGCTTATTTATTCTTTACTTCTATAGAAATTGATGTCTCTCCATTCAGAATCACTCACAACAACGGCCTTAAAACCTCATTACATAAATCCTATTCAGCTTCTGAAATACTTGCAAGTATGGAAAGGAAAGATAGCATAAGCTGCTACCCTTCTGAGGTAGAAATCTAACCATAGATGGGTGAACAGGCTTACAGAGTTCCATAACACATCAGTTCTTTTGAAACACAGGGACGTCATGTAAACAAAGGGGGATTGCGGTTGGGGGCCATTGCAGCATGCTTATTTACTCCCCTTTATACTGACAATGTTTAGAAGCAGTGACTAGAACTACTATAAAAATATGTATTTGATTTTTTCAGAACAGAAACAAAAGTTAAATACGATAAAAATGTAGAAGCAGAGCCCATAGATGAAACAACCTTTAAGCAAAGTAAACAAACACTTCCATGCAAAATCATGCTTGAATATAAGTATCTTCACCAAGTAGCAAAAGGAATCAGACAGCAGGGGCCTATTCACACCACACATTTATAGTGCCATTATTCCACTTTAACTGCCATAGTTCCATCCTATCAAATCCAGAGATTCACAGTTAAGAGAGGGGGCATTTAGAATTATCAGCCAAAGCACTCTGATGCCTTGCCATACTACCACTCCCAAAATTCCTTAACATGGAACCATGATAGTAAATGTGGAGTAATAACACTATGGCCCTTTCAGCAACTTACCTGTTCTCAGTGCTGCAGCACAGGGATCACGCGAGCAGCCTCTTGCGAGAGGCTCTCACATCCCTGCTGCTTCGTCGCTGCAGCTGCTTGCTGGTCGCAAGAGCGCCCTGCCCACACCCCGCCCCTTCATACCGCAGAACAGCCTGGGAGTTGAAGGCTAGCGCTGAGGCAGGAAGCGTGACTGGAGCAGCTCAGGAGGCTGCGCACGGCAGGTAAGTGCACTCCAGGCTCCTGAGCATTGCGTGACCGCGCGGCATTTTCATCTTGAAGCCGAAAATAAGAAAATCCGTTAGCGGTTTGCGTCACGCTCTTGAGTGTCACGTAAATGTGAGTGCGTCATGCAGACTGCTCCTCACATTTACGTGAAGCTCAAGGGGCCCTTTCGCTTAAGAAACGCCATGCGAAAAGGGCCTGGATTTGTATAGTGTGGATGGGCCCCAGGTCTTCTGCACTTCACAATATTGATGTCATATAGTTGCAGTTCTTCACTCGTTTTCTTCTCAAAGGAAGTAATGAGCAATTTTAGCAATTTTTGTCCCACAGAAAGTCTTAGAAAACTGCATTTAAAAAAAAAAAAACCACTAGTAGTTGGTGACTTATTCTGCACAAAATTCATGCATAGTTGTTTTGTGGGGGAAAAAAGAAAGAAAAGAAAAGAAAAGCAATTTTCAACATGGAAATATTATTTTTTGCATAGAAAAAGGTTTTCTGCACAAAACAATTGTATATGAACTTTGTGTAGAATAATGCTTAGACTGTGAAGATTCTTTACAGCCTAGCTTCTTTTCAGCAACATTTCTCAACACTCATGAAATATATTTTTCAACTTTTTTTTGAATATTTTCAAATATTCTTCCCATCCTCAGTGTAGCCACTGAGAAGGTTCTCTCTCTAGTCACCATCAACTATGCCTCTGCTTTTGCAGGAGAAGGATAAAGGAAGGCCAGCATCTTGGAGACTGGAAAAGATAGCATGGAATGAGGCAATCTTTAAGGCATCCTGGACACAAGCCATTTTGAGATTTAAAGACTCTCACTAGCACTTTCACCCATACTTCCAGTTGTGCCCAAAAGGAAACTCAACTACTGCAGATGCTACAAAATACATGTAACATAATTTCATGAGTGCATAGCCACTAGTGTCCTTGCTGCTGCTGAAACTGATGAGTTGCTAAAATATTGATGTCAAAGTTGCTGGGGAAAGATAAAAGAAGCCTGTCAGATGGCCTGGAACTCTGTCAAACCAAGTTTTGGAGCAGTCTCCAAGATTTGAGCAAAGTAGTATGTCTATCCCTCTGGTTAGGGATTCACTCTACTATACTCCCATTCTCTTAAAGTACGAATCACTCACTCTGGCTTTTTTTCCTCTAGTTGCATACCTCTGTTAAGGTTCTGTCCTTCTTCTCACAACTTTTTCAAACTCAAGACTCTCCACTAAGCCCTTTCTGCTCTATTGCATTTTTCTCTACCAGCTAATCTGGCCCTTTTCTCTTCCTTCTGCACTAGTCAGGCATTTTGCCCTTATTCCAGACAGAAATCCATTACACATTTCTTTCCTCCCCAATTTCTGAAGACATTTGGCTCTAACTGTCAACCAGACTCCAAACATTTTGGTTCCCGACAATAGAATGAGCCTCATTAAAAACCCTTATAGTATCTCCTCTTCCTGGTTTTTGTTTGACCTTTCTGCTTTTACATTTTCCTCCCAATATCTGTTTTACTCACCAGTGTCTTGCCTGCTACCTGTTACCCTGACATAGGCCATTTCTGCACTACACTGTTATGGTGCTATTATTCCACTTTTAACATCCTGCGGAATTCTGGGGTTTGTAGTTTATTGCAGCCAAAGAGCTCTCTGCCTGAGAATTCTAAATGCCGCTCCCTAAACTGCAAACCCCAGGATTCCATAGGATGTTGAAAGTGGAATAATAGCACTATAACAGTCTACTGCAGAAATGGCCATAGTTTGGAGGGGGGGTGGGATAGCACACAACACAACTAGTTAAAAGAGGGAAGGAAAATGGTGATTCTGGGCTGGAAGGGTGGGCTGGAGTTTTGCCTGGATGTATTTGAGGATTGGGAAAAATCAGACAGTTTCTGGATGCTGGAGAGGTCCCCCCTTTTTTTTTTCTTTTCCTCTTCCCTCTAGTCTTCAATTATTCTTTCCATCCCTATTTCACAAACTACCTTCTCCTAGTCCTAATTTAGGAGAGAAGGGCCAGCTATGAGAAATGATATGCCTATATCTGGAACTTTTCTGCCCCTCCTCCCCAACATTTTTTGTTTGCAGGTAACACAGAGAGCACAATCTCCCCTAAAAAACAGACTGACTCCAGATTAACACCCCCTTCTGACCAGAATATCTGTCTTCTTTGGAATAAACTGTTCTTTGAGCTGACCTCTCTATCATCCCTGTCTCCAGTTTCACTTCAGAACTGCAACAGTTTCTTCTGAGTTCTGTACAGAAAGCACCATTTCCATCACAGGAAACATGTTTGAAGCACTAAAAAGAAGTTTGGCACAGAAAACAACCCATGCACTCTGTGCAGAATAATTCTCTTCCTGCCCCCCAAAGCTCTGCAAATAGCTCTCAGGAATGTCATAGGCTACTTCCACACTACACTGCTCTAGTGTTATAATTCCACTTTCAACATCCTGTGGAACTGTGGGGTTTGTAGCTTCCTGAGGCCAAAGCGCTCTCTGGCTGAGAATTCTAAATGCCCCTCCCTAAATTGCAAACACCGGGATTCCATAGGATGTTGAAAATGGAATAAAAGCACTGTAACAATGTAGTGAGGAAATGGCCAAAGACATTTGCAAATGTTTTAAAAGTCTTACTCAGTAGGTACTGAAACAAAAATCTTACTCATCCCTACTTCTCAGGCATTTGCTCAGAAGTTATCAAGCTGAGTATGCCCTTACAACTGAGTACTCAAGATATCCCTTATACAACTTCAGGAACAGAGAACTGGGGAGTGTCTATAGATCAGGATATTTTACTCCCCCCACCCACCCAGTCAAGACAGAAAGCATAATTTTATATACGGAGCCTTTTCTAGTGCACTGTGGTGGATCTCTTTTATCTGTACAAGAGAAGGTAACTGTTCACTAGAGATACATAGTAATTTGCATAACTATTTTTTTAAAGTCATTTGGAGCATTTTAAAAATTCCCTTTAAAGACAGCCCCATCAATTTCAGTCTGTTGGGGAAAATCACTCGTCCCTTTCTAACTAGCTTAGCGACATTCTCAGACAGATAGCCCCACACTCATACATACACACTTTATACCATAATTATAAATGTGTGAATCTTTTCGCAATATCCATAAGGGACTAGAGATATTTCTAGGTGGAGAGAACAGGGGGAAAAAGAAGTAGGTTAGCCTTGAAAGTTATGCTTTATTCACCATGGCTTTCAAAGATGCAAGTGCCTGCATATTTCCAAACTGACAGGAACATGAGAGGGCTTTTGTTCTGTTTAACTTAACAGCATGCATTGAGAAATAAGGTGATGTTACCTAAGACTAACATGAGTTTGTTAATATGGGTCAACACGCACTGGGGACGGGCAGAACCTCTTCTTCTTATCCATATCATTTTAAGAGAGGTTCATTTTTAAGTCTGTTGTGTCCCATTTCCATATTAATCCTCATGCACAGCATTGTGTGTGTTGTGGGATCTTTTCTGACTCCAATGAGAATTTCAATGCATTGCAGGGTATGAAAAGGTTCTGCACCCAAATGTGCTGCTCTTAAACACCTACTGTCCGCAACACAGGAGGAAATAACAATAAAATAAAGTAAAATGAAAACCCACACCATTTCTTGTACTGTGGAGTATTTCCTGGCTATACCCATGAACTTCTCCCCAAATGAGGTCAACTTACTGTTGATTGGAGCATGACCCTTTGCCCCCCACCTTTTTTTTAAAAAAGGTTGCTAAAAATGTGTCATGGGATATTACTTTATTTAGGTCTCAGTATGTTATACTGGCTGGTACAATTACATTTTCCAATGGCAAGAATCAGTATATCCACAGGGACTGTCTTCTTTTTTGTCCCTTTTTTCCTATAAAACTAAGTGTGCTGTTTTTATTATACAATGTGCATTTTAAGTGTTTTACTTGTATTAATTCTAATTTTTCAGTTGTAGTAGTCAAATTGAATGTCTGATTTAATGCTTGATGAAATTTTGTACCCCACATCGTTTTGAATGCTCTGTTTTAATTTGTATTGTAAGCCACTTTGATTCCCTTCCAGGAGAAAAGCAAGATGTACAATAAATAAATATTATGTCCTTCTATAGGAAAAGTAAAACTGCAAATTACAAGCTGTTGAAAATCAAGATCATTGCTTACAGCTGTACAGGTGACAATGGTGTAAAACCTTGTTTCTCTAGATTTTTGAGAATTCTGCATTAAAGAGTAATGGTAGAGAACTAAAAAAGCCTGTTATCCTAGCACTTAAAAGTTCATCTCTGGAGTGGTTGTTTATTAATTTATTGGTCAAATCAGCATGCATATTTGAGATATATCTACAAAAAAAAAAACTTCACCTTTTTTTTAAAACAAAACAAAACTTAATACCCACTTAAAATCCAGTTGCACATTGATCTCCCTGGTCAGTTAAGGCTGAAGGGTTGTTAAGTAGGAAGGTCTTTGCCTATTGGTAAAAAGACAGCTGAGAAGGGGCAGATCAAAACTTCCTCAGGAGAAGGTTCCACAGCCTTGGGGCAGCCACTGAGAAGACTCTCTCTCATGTCCTCTCTTTCCATATACTATCTATATAGCATTTCCCAATATTTCTAAGATGAGGATGTTACTCCAAAAGGTGGATGCATTAAGTGCCCACCAGCGATGTCAGTACCTCGATTCAAAAGTGGGGAGAGTAATTTATGAGATGTTTCACCTATGTTTATGGGGTCACGCAGGAAAGAACCAGCCAGATATTCCAAAAATGGAATAAAATGTGTCTTATTGAAAAAGGTTCACTCAAGCACAGAAAGGTCCAAACACTCTCTCTCACACACACGAGCTAACTGAAGGAAAAGGGAGGAAAGTGTGGATAGAGGACTTTCAGGGATGAGGTGATAATTACTGGTCCAAAAAGCAGTAAAGAAAGCAACAATGTGGCTTAGGTAGGCACCTAAGGACAGTTCTCGTTTGGGAATCAAACGGATAGTGTAGTATTCAGAAAGCCGAGAGACTGCACTGGGCAGCTTGAAATCAGGGGTTCTTATACCCCAAAAATATCCTGTGGGAATGGATGTGAATCATTCTCCCAGCCAAGTGGACAATGACAACTGCAGTACAAACAATGAAGTCTGGACGAAGCTAATGGTCTTAGTATTTAGGTGACAAAAGGATAATGGCTGTCATAATAGCCCAATATTGTGGACAAGTGAGGAAAACAACATGGAAATGTATAGGTGTTTGGGGTCAGAATTAAGAGAATCACAATTTGGTGTGGGATTTCCCCTTTCAGCTCTGAGATGTCCGGCTCTTTAAGCCTATTGTCTTGAGAGTGACTGCCCTATTACCCTGAAAATGACTTGGTTTCTGCTTAAGAAGTAAATGTGGCTGCCTTGCCTTGATATCTCACATTTACAGTCAGTAATATGCCTCTTCCAGTGTGACCGTCCAGTCACCTCAGATATCATTTATATCAATGCCAATTAATTGTGCCAATTAAATAATATTTGCCAATTAAACCATGCCAATTATGGGGAGCATGCAGTGCTATAACAAAGGGAAGCTTTCTAGAACATGCAGACCAATTTCTGGCAAGTCTTCCAAAGTTGGCAACATCATCTTGAGTTTGGTACTGATGCCAGCAATTACTCACATTCTTAATCATTATGTTTGTTCACCTGGGTTCCTCTTCTTACTCCACACACACACACACACACACACATATGTTGGAATAATTATTCCTTTTACATTTTTACATTGTTTCTCGCTTATCAGCCTTATCATCTTCCAGAATACCCCTTTTCATCTTTATTCTTTCATCCTTTAAGCTTTCATTTCACGTTTTAAAAAGTAAAGGGTGAAATAGAATATTCTGGAAGAGGATGTGGCTGATAAACTGGAAACCTGAACAGGAAAACTTCACACAGCAATCTCTTTTGTATTAGAGGTCTCACTTGTATCACCTGTTTGCAAACATCTACACTGAGTGTTGTTTAATTTGGGGGATTCAGTTTACATGGATGGATTTATCACTTAAAGATTTCAGTCATATGCAGATTTGCTAGGGAACAAGTCCCTGTCTCAGGGAGTTGAGATTTTAAATCATAGCAAATGCATATAAGTTTGACAGTTCAACCTTTCATTGTACTCAAGCCCCAGTGGTCTTTCTTTCTGTCACCTTCCCTGAGGGGGCAACAGTACTATTCAAAACACAAATTGTAGAAATTTTGTAACGAAAGTCCTATAAGTAGATCAGTTAAGTCTTACACAGGCATTGAGTAACCAGTGCAAAAAAGCTGGATATATTCCTCTGTATATTCGACATTTCAACAGCTGTCTTGTAACAAGCAGAATTTTCAGTCACTTCAAAACTAGTGATTTGGCACCATCAGCAATCACTTTCTCCTCCTGAGAAAGAGGGTTGGCAGATGTCCACCAGCTTGATTTTTCTATACCATGCAGCTATTCACACAAGAAGGTTGCAGAACAGGAAGGGTAAGCCCTCTAGGCAAATTTTAATAAGTCTCAGATGGCCAATAGAAATAAGTTGCTACACACATCAGTTGTTCCTTAGGCTTCTTGCTCAAATTAATCCTTCAAGGCCAGGAGCTGGCATCTCTATCTGACTTCAACAGACACACCTGAGGCTCTCAAAATGCTCTAGGAGTTTCTCAGATTCTTGTGATTCATTGCAGCAAGTGTAATTAGGGAACAAGGTGTTTCATAAAAGAAAGGTCCTGGGTAGGTAAACAATACTCTGAGCAAAGGAAAGTTTGTGCTTGGAACCCTCAAGTTTTTCCTCCAAGCCTTGCCTTATATATTGCAGTGGCTTCTTATGTTTTTTCTTTAGTCAGTCTTAACCAAATACTTGGGGTGCAGACCACAAATGTTCCATCAGATCATTTGTGACTTGGCTGGCTCCAACTGACTTATGTTTGTTTTGATTAATAAAACTTGGTCAGCCTGGTAATATTTTGGGCCAGCCAGCTCTGGAGAATAACACAGTGATTGTTTATTGCAACCTTGATCCAGCAGACAATCAGCTGGTTTGCTGTATGGAGGAGACCAATGGCTATGTTTGAATAACCAGGCTGGTTGCCTCCTAGCTGCACTATTTGAGGTAGCCATAGAACAGCCATAGAATTGCCGGATTAGATATGGTATGAGGCTTCTGTAACTTTAGTTCTGAGCAGATCATGGAGCAGAACAACGTATCATAAAGCTCCTTCCCAATACAGTTATCGCAGCCTCAGTGGAGAATAGAGGAGAGGGGGCACAGAGGAACATCTAGTCCATTCTTAAAACTACCATCTCCACACCCCTTCATTCCCTTTTCCACTGGTGAAGCAATAGCCATGCTGGGAGGGGACAGCTGTAACTAAATATTGGAGTTTGGAAGGTAAGAGAGGACAGGAACCCTTTTGACGTCCAGCCACAGAAGAAGAAGACCAGACACAGAAAGTTGGGTTAAATAAGTTAATTTTATTTAATCTATTTAGGTTGAGTTGAACTTGGAAAGGAACAAGTGGGGATGCAATCTGATATGGGTACAACTGAGACCAAGGGACACCCTTGACTTCTTCTTCAACCTTCCTTTGAGTGACACGCTGGAGCCCCAAGGGCAATCCAGAAAGGATTGTATTTGGATCTGCAAAGATCCAAAGAGGCATGTGAAGGGGAAACCAGGCCTTAAATAGCCTCTGGCTCCACTCCTGTCATGTGTGTTAGAAGTGCAACAACTCATAGCACTGAAGAATCCAGAATGCCTCACAGTGGGTGGTGGTAATAGAGCTAGCTAGTTTGAATGACCCAAAGTGTCCTCCCTTCTTGGCTCTACCTATCCTGACCCCTCTGTGATGAAAACACTTAGGGATGTTTCTCTGCCTCCCCCCTCTCTTTCCAGTCCTTTCCAGAATGCAGATAGCTTCAATAACAATCAATAACTTTCCTATCTTACAATAGGGTTCCTATAATAACACTTTGTTTACGTTAGCCATTGGCTTCTTTACTCCTTAATCAGTGTAAATGCTCTGTTCCAGACATGTACTCTCTATGAATGTGCAACATACAGGTATTCTGCCACATGCAATAACCTCTGAACTCTCTCTTATGGAGGCCATCAAAAGTGTAGTCTTCCCCCATAGCATCAATCACTGCACAGGTCCAAGCTGATAATCTGGCTTGATAGAACTTTATAGTACCTTGTCCTGCTTTATCATCTATTCAGGATTAAATTTACAGGAGTCCTGTGTCATATTCATCCTGATAACCCTGCCAGTGGTGCTGAATGTCCACTGGAGATGGAGATTCCACTCTCTGAGTCACTTCACCACAGCAAATGGGAGAGTCAGCTGTCAGCAAAACATATGCTTTGCATGCCAAAGGCACTGCACACAGTCCCAGATAAGAGTCATTTTTAAGAAATGTAACTATTTTTTGTAAGAAATGTAACTATTTTTTTTGTAAATAGTACTATATATAATAGTTTTCCTAACTGAATTTTTCTTAACTAATAAAAACGGTATTCATGTCATGTCACTAGAGCTGAGCCATAACTTCTAGGAAGGCTAAGATGTTAAGAACTGGCCGAAGAGTGTATGGTGATATAAGCCTATTCTAAATTAAATTTTAAAATGCTGTAATAAGATGTTTTGATGCTTTGATGATTGATTATTAAACATAAGGATCATCATCACTGCAGTTATTAGCATTGATTTCTAATGAAGAAAGGGAAATTTTAGATCCAGCCCAGTCATAATAAGCTGTCTATTCTGAGCAGGAACTAATTGCAATCATAGGCTTCTCCAAAACTTCCTTTGGGGTTGAACTGACACACATTACTGATGTAAGAATAAGCTTTATTAGTACAGAAAATGTCATAGTCCTTTAGCTGATGTATTCCAGCATCCCCTCACAGCAGGTAGTAGATACAAGTCTCTAATTCTACCTAAGGTCTACATTGAACACTCTGGGATTATGACATCAATCTGCACAAAGAAACCTGTTAGTGGAGACATGATCCATCTCTCATCCTAATTGATATAACGCCAATATAAGGTAGCACCAGCCCATCCTAATTGACATAACACCAGCGTAAGCTAACGAGAAGTTTTTGCCTACCAGATCTATTCCCAGATTCTTCTATATCCTTGAACTGCCAAGCTAAAGCATAAACCTTGCTGGAGGGTCCTGGGCAAGTGTTCATGTTTGGCCATGTGGTGATAAGGATTCTAGAAGCCATGTCTACTACATTGGCTAAGTCAGAACTCTTTTTCTATCGTGCTATGAATATTATATGAACTGAATGTTCCAGTTGCTTCAGCTGCAGGAGATTTAGAGCTGCAATTCAGAGCAGATGTAAATTGTTGACTTCAGTGGGACAGGCCTGATTTCAATGATACACATCAACTGAGCAAGCCCCCCATCTGTATTTCTGAGATTAACATAAAACAGGCACCAATCATCCAATATCTGGGGGGAAAAGACCACAAATATTTTAGTACAAACTCTACTGCAATAAGATTAGGTTAGTTGTTGTTACAGAAGCAGCTTTGTGAACACGACTAATTATAATACATCTTTTAGCGCTGTTTCTATGCATATTTCTGGTGCACAATGCAGCTTACAATTCCAAGCCACCATTTGAAACCTATTATAGAGCTTTGCTTTGTATAATCACAGCAGTTAAATCAGGTCATCCAGATGCTTCATATCTGATAACAAGATTTAAAGGACGGATCAGGCAGTAACTGACAACAAGAATTTATTAAGCTATTCCTTCCTCTAGGCTTGTGATAAACCACACAGGAGAGCATAGACAGGTAGTCAGAATAATAAAAGTGATGTGGATACCATTACTTAGAGATGCCACCCAAATCTGACCTAGAGCAAAACAATCTAGAATGAATTTTCAGGTTGCTTCTCTGGTGAAACAGTTGAGAAATTTATAGAAAACCACACAGTTTTGCTAAAACTGGTGAAAGCTATTGTTTATTAGTTTTACACATTTTAAGCCCACCTTTTGACATAAATTTAAGAGTCAGCAAACATCTTTAAAAAACAACCATAAACTGAACAAGTCAGAAACTTCCAAAAGACAGCAGAAAGCAATGAGCTGGCAGAGTAGAACACTTAATGGTAAAGGCAGTGAGGAAGAAAAATATCATGCGTAAAAATGAACAATAAAAATAAAGACATCAGTTTTATTTAAATCACCTCTTCCTTTCATTTCACAATTAAACTCACAGCCAAGATCACCAGACAGCTTAGGTCCAGACTATCTGAAAGCCTGTATCTCCCAATATGAGCCTACCTCGGTTTTCAGATCTTCAGGGAAGGGCTTTCTCTCCATCTCACCACTACAAGGAATGAGCCTTTTCAGTGGGTGCTCAGAGCTTCTCAGTGTCCCCTTCCTGCTGTCTTTCTGCCACTATGTCAAGACCATTTTATTTAGGCAATGATTGTTGTTACTCTCTTGCAGCAGATAGAGCTTTGAAGAGGGGAGTGTTGTATTTCTATTTTGTTATGAACTAAATGTGATTTTTTTTTATTTAAATAGAACTTTGGTTTAATTGTCTTTCCAGTTTGGTAAAATTTTAAATGTGAGGTTCTGATATTAAATGTTAAGTTTTTAAATTGTACATTGTTTTAAATGGTTGTGAGCTGCCTGGAATCTCCTGCTGGGAGAAAGCAAGAGAATAAAAACAGGAAAACAAATAGACTGTTGATAAAGTTTGTTGATAAACAAAGAATCATAGAATCATAGAGTTGGAAGAGACCACAGGGGCCATCCAGTCCAGCCCCCTGCCATGCAGGAACCCACCTCAAAGCACTCCTGACAGATGCCCATCCAGCCTCTGCTTAAAAGCCTCAAAGAAGGAGACTCCACCACACTCTGAGGCAGCATATTCCACTGCCGAATAGCTGTGACCATCAGGAAGTTCTTCCTGAAGTTCAGGTGGAATCTCCTTTCCTGCCTCTTGAATCCATTGTTCCTTGTCCTAGTCTCTGGAGCAGCGGAAAACAAGCCCGCTCCCTCCTCGACATGACATCCCTTCAAATATTTAAACGTAGCTACCATGTCCCCTCTTAACCTTCTCTTCTGTAGACTAAACATACCCAGATCCCTAAGCCGTTCCTCATAGGGCATAGCTTCCAGCCCTTCACCATTTTGGTTGCCCTCCTCTGGACACACTCCAGCTTGTTGATATCCTTCTTGAACTGAGATGCCTAGAACTGGACACAGTATTCCAAATGAGGTCTAACCAAAGCAGAATGGAGTGGTACCATTACCTCCCTTAATCTAGACACCATACTCCTATTGATGCAACCAAGAGCCATGTTGGCTTTCTTGGCTGCTGCATCACACTACTGACTCATATTCAGCTTGTGGTTCACGAAGACTCCTAGATCCCTTTCATATATTGTTATCCAGCATTCATAACGTTCTCTAGCTGGTTTTTGTCAAGGTACTAAACGCCAGGCACTTACCTTCAGCTAAAATCACAGTACCACTTGATTTCAGCAGTGGAATCAACTCAGATGTGAAACCTACCTTGGGATAGCATTCACCACCTTGGATAGTTCTTTCAGAGTTTGATCTAAAACTTAAAGTAGATTCACCCCTTTGACATAGGTAGCCACCACTAGCAATCTGGCTAAGCTCTGCTGATTTTCAAAGACACCTAAAGACTAACAGGTTGATGCCAATTAGGGTCCTGGGGATAATGTTTGGAGGAATCCAGGAGCAGGCCACCAGATAGCCAGCAAGCAAGGGAGCTACTACGTTGAGATATGTCAATGACATCTAGCTCTGAATGTCACAATCAATAGCAGCTCCCTTTTGGAACTCACTTATATGAGAAGGAAAATATGCAGCCGTACAGTAGGAAGCCTTATGAATCAGCATATACTTTTTTTTTCTCTTGTAGGAGGTTTGGAATTAGCTGAAAGCATTGATCTGTATCCTCTGTCCTTAATATATTGTTGTTGTTGAATGTTTAATGAATTTTTAATAATGATTTATAGTGTTTTACTACTGCTTCATGATTTAGGGCACTGTAAATAATCCTAAAAGAGCCAAACCACAAGATATAAATTTGAAAAAGAAAGAAATAACAAAAAAAGTAAATATGGTCATGTGGCTTGTCCCTAAATCATTGCTTATTAATAGCATCAGCACTTTGTTCCCAATCTTTTATCTTCTTCTTAATCAATTCCCAGATGACTGCTTTAAATGTACACTGTTTTCATTCTTTTTGGACCCGAACCATTGGGCCTTTATAATAGCCTTTATATATTCTTGGATTCTGTTGTTTTATACGATAACAAATCTTAGAGGTAAATGAATTACAAGTGATGTTGCTATGTAAGCTGCTCTTTGGATAACGGAACAGTCATTAACTAATATGGGGATCCTAAAACATGAATTACATCTAACTCACAGTCAGTTGAAGATATGTGGCCTAAAACAAGCCAGTTGACACTTAGATTGAAACTTGATTCTTCATATATCCTCAGCTTAATTAGGCCATTGCTAGACTTCAGGAAGTTGCTAGTGAACTCTTAAGGATGATCCAGCTAAATTTATCGAAATTGATAGGACTTAACAGTGATTAACTTTTGGTTGTTTGCATTCTGTATTCTTCTCCTCCTTGCCACCAATGCTCTTCTGTTGATCATTTATACGTTTTTCTAACTGTAGCATTTGCTATAGTTATCAGAAATTCCACAACACTTAAAAGTTGTTTCTACAGCTTAGCTTTAAAGAGGGAAATGTATGGTTCAAGCAAAAGTATTTGTACCAAACCTGTCAAAACCAATAAAAATGTGCATTGTTATTGCATATTTCTCTCTCTCTGTCTCTCTGTCTCTCTCTCTCTCTCTCTCACACACACACACTTCAAGCAGTCAGGGACAAACTAATAAAAGAATGGAAACTCTTAGTATGCCACCTTAAAAATCATACATAGATTTCCAGTGCGAGTTATAAAAATATCTATTTCTGCAGGTGTTTGCAAGGGAATAACCAAGTGTTTAGTCTGATGCTTTCTTGTATTGCTTGTATTCTATTTTATGATACATTTTTAATCCAAGATTTTAGATATTTGTAGTTTCAGACATGTGTAATTTATTATAGTAGCCTTGTCATTCTAAGTATTTGTAATTCAGTCTTGTTATGGGCCTTCAAGTCATTTCAAATTTCTGGCAACCCTAAAGTGAACTTACCACGGGCTTTTCTCGGCAAAAATTTGTTCAGAGGGGGTTTGCCTTTGCCTTCATCTGAGGCTGAGTTACTCTGACTCACCCAAGGTCACCCAGTGGGTTTCCCTGGCTGAGCAGGGATTCAAACCCTGGTCTCCAGAGTTGTAGTCCAGTGGTCAAATCACTACACCATGCTGTATCTCAATTGCTTACAATTTGATCTTAACATTGATCTTTGCATTGGATAGTCAGCCACCCTGAATTCTTATGGGGAAAGAGTGCAATATAATTTAATGGAATACACATGTAAAATCAACTGTAAGCCATTAGGGCAGAAGGCCCATTAGCTCTTTGTAGCATGTCTTACAATATAAAGTCGCAGAAGCAAGTAGGAAAGAAAAGTGTGAAGGCCACTGAACACATTTTCACAAATAAGCAATGATGGCCTAAATCCATTTGTAGACCTAACTAATATAGACCTACTGACTTACTGAGAATTACATAAATGTTGACTTTCCACTCAGGAATTTATTCTGTGGGCCTACTCCAGTGGGTACTAGCAGCTGGACAGAGGATGATGTGTTAAAAGCTGAGAGTATACCACTTCACTCTTTTAGATGAAATCTTGGGACTCAGGGAATAGATAACACCTTCACCTTACAGTTCAGACAGGGACCTTTGGAATTGTCAGTCAGAGAGCTCTTTGGCCTCAGTAAACTACAAAAACCCCAGAATTCCACAGGATCTTGAGAATGGAACAATAGCACTATAACAGTGAAAGGAAGAAATGGCCTCTGTATCTAATCAATTCGAACTGTGCTTATAAAAACTACAGATTTCTTCTTCCCAGTTATTCTCAAAGGATTACTACTGGATTCCTTTATGTCTTTTTTTAAAATTTTTCTAGGTTCATGAAAAAAAAAAACATAAGCATGGGCATACATCCATCTCTCAGTCAGTCTCTCTTTTTCTCTCTCTGAAATTAACTGAAAATTCAAAAGAGTCTTATTTGGTCTTGATCATGTGTATCAGAAGCACAAAGGTTTGGTTGTGTTGCTACTGTTTTAAAGTTGAAGTAGCAACTTCAATTTAACATAATGACACAGAGATTTTATTCTATGTTTAAAAAAAAAAATTAAGTTCCCAAATAAATTGTTGAAACTGAGCTGTCATACTTAATATGATAAAATTTTCTTGATTTATTTCTTACACTCTCGTAGTATTCGAATTCCACTGCTCTATCCAGGCTAGGCAGCATGGGAAGGCGTTATAATTTTGCTGTTCCATATATCAGAATGGTCTTTGTATTTGTTAATCCCTTCAATCAAAAAGACATGATTTTCCACCTCTGAAGGAATATTTCTAACTACTTTTATGACCACATATATGGTAATGAAAGAATAATTCCATAACATTTTAATTAATTCTTAAAATGCTCACAGACTGCAAAGCTAACATTATCTGCAAACAGTTAGTATAATAGAGGAAAGAACTCAATTTTCATTTTTAAACAAATATCTGTGCTATTTTGGATTATGTAAAATTAAAAAAAAGGAAAACTGGGAAATCCAATCAAACATGCTTTTTAAAACACTCCTTTTATTTCCAAATATTATTTTACATAGTTCGTGATGTCAAATAGACTTTTTTTTTGTTCTTGCTGGTTTATATACCAATATCTAATTAAAGAAAAAATAAGTCAATAAAATACACCGTCCATAACACTGTACTACATCAGAATATCATCATTTTAACAGGAAATGGAACACTGCATTAACCCCAAACTTAATCATATTTAGAATAATTATATTTAAAAATAAATAGGATTTAAGTTCATCTCATACCTAACTTAAAATCCTCCTAGCCTAAACACAATCTTTAGTCCTACTTGAATGGACCCAATGAATCAACAGGAAGTTGGTAAATCAATACTTACCTAAGTTCCATTGATTAAAGAGGTCTACTCTAATTGGTGCTAATTACTGGATTTAGGTCATTAATTTTAGTGACTAACTGTGGATCTAACTCATTCTTGTTAAACAACACATTCTAATACCCAACATTTTTTCACCTTAATGATATGTTTTCATCTTAGGCTGTTTTGTCTTTTTTTCCATACATTCAACTGATGCTGCAAGGCCATTTCTGCACAACTGGGCTCTTGTGAGTCATCCTGTCACAGTACAAAGAAGGGAAGGGAGTGTGACAGGAATGCTCTTCTCTGCATGGGACTGGCTCCCTGAGGAAGAGAGTGTGTTTGCCAAGCCTCTTCTTTCCACAGCACAGTCTGCTACTTTCCCAGGCTGTGCTGGGGAAGGAAGCATCACCATCACACTTCCTGCCCTTCCGCAAGACAGGTAAGTATGGGAGTGTCACCAATCATTGGGCGCTAATGTTTAGCAAATACCCCGTGAGCACGATGCATGGGGATGGGATGGCAGCAGGCCAGTGATGACATTATGCAGAAGCATGACCAGCTGACTGCTGCCATCCTATTGTTACCTTAATTTTGGGGGTCCCTTGGGGGACACCTCACTGTGCTCCACGTGATGGGGAACGGAAGCTAGCCAGAGCACAAGTAATAGCACTGCAAGAGGCAGGGTAACCTAGCGGGGTCTTTTTACCCAGTTTTTACAGGGTCAGGCCAAGCCAAAAACCAAACCAAAATGTCCAATAAATCATTTTATTAAATGCAAGTCTCACACACCAACGCAGTCACACACACATGCACCCAAGAGCTATTGAGAAGCAAAAGAGAGGAAATTGGACAAAGGGAGTATTGAAGGCGTGCTGTTGGGGTAATACTGCATCTTGTCCTGAAGTTCTGGGTCCGAGAAGGCAGCAAAGAAGTGGGGCTCAGCATGGAGAGGACTGAGGGGATCACTCAATGGACAGAGAAATGGTCTACTGGGATGACTGGGAGTGATCCAAAGAACTGCTCAAAAACTGGGACTATTTGTAGGGGAAAAAGTACCTGGAAGACTAATCCTTTCCCGGAGAGAACAATGGGTGATAACGAAGCTCCATCATGGTAATTTCCTTCATATGATGAGATTGCAAGGTGTTGCCAAAATCTCAGGATCTTCAGCTGTGTTAGTTTGTGGTGTGACTTCATGTAAATGGTCCTGGCCTGATGGAATATTTGCTCAACTTGGAGCAGACACGCTAATCCCCTCAAGTCAACGTCTCGGGGCTGAGGACCCTTTGTTTATTGTGTCTTTACACAACTTGAGGTTTCCTGGGGCTACGTGATGGGGGTTCTACTGGCCTGACCTGGTTGCTGGTCTTCCGACCATTCCCACCTATGTGACCTTTCGGGGGACCTCTCTGGCACAAGGAGCTATATTTTGATATTAAAATTGTAGACCCCAGGATAGGGTTTCTCCCTCGAAGTAACACTAGCCCCATAGCAGGACAGCCCCGTTGTGCCAAAATGGCCTTAAATTAGTAAATATGCTCAGATCTGGACTGTAAGAGAATAATCTATAGAAATATATAGCTGTCCACATCAGTAGACCACATGCCATATTAGAAAATATAATAATGTTGAGTAGAGTGAAAGGCAAACAGAAAAGAAGAAAAATTAAATATGTATCCACTCAATCATGGAGATCATGGCCCTAAGTTTGTAAGACCCAAGGAAAGCTGTTACTAAAAAGGCATCTTCGACGCTAATGGGTTTGTGCTAATCCTTTTACCACTCTAGGCAATTTGCATTCCTAAATACAACGAAAGCAAACTGCCCAGATTGGTGAGCATTCAGAGACCATCCCTTGATCTTACCCTATGGATATCTTCTTTATACACCCTACCTGACCAAACATAAAGAGATGATCTTGAGTCCCATCAATGTTTTGTTTTGTCACTCCAGACTTAAGCAAACAGCCCATTCTGGACCCATTTGTCACTCCCATGGGAAAGCCATTACAGCTTTGACAACACACTGCCATCAGAGTGTGAAATAGGATATAAAAACCTTAGCTTCAACCTCAGCCGTTGTGTGTAGTACGTTGGACATAGTACATTGTACATAGTGCCCCAGACTGCCATTCCTCCACACTACCCTCAGACAGTCTCAGTCTTTTGCTGTGACCCCTTCTTCAGGACTGGTAATATCACCTTTTCCACTCAATCTCTCTCTAGCCAACATTTCTTGCTTCTTATTACAATAGCCTTGTATGGTTTTTAAGAGTATGTGATTTCTAATCTGTTTGTCAATTTGAATAGAATAGTTTGTTAACTTTAACTGGAGTCTTCTGTACGGTTAGTACTGATATACATAGGTGAACAGATCCTGCCATTACTCTCCTCTCACAGTCCTTCTTTGAGCTATAACCCCCCAAAATTCTAAGGAGACACTGCCATTGCAGGCAGACCGCAATGTTCCCCACCTCTTAGAGTAATACCCATTCCTAAAACTGGAAAACTTGCAAAGAAAAACAAGAGATCTTTTAAAATGGTAATACCAGTTTCTTTCCAACCACATATAACTTTCCAGTCTCTATATCTATATCAGAGGATAACATAAAAAAACCTACATATTACAAAGGGGAACTCACAAAGGGGTGCCAGTTTTTGGCATCAGACCTGTCTTGACTGAAACCACACCTTAAAAAGCAGAAATACAAAGCTTATTCACCCAGTGTATTACCTGCAACAAGAAAGGATGTCTTCAGTACAACAGCAGCTAGAGAGTCCTATATCAGAGGAGCAATGAATCCACTCTGGGTTTGAACCTGAACTTCAGAAAAACCAATGTGCTAAATCTATTTTGCCTTCAGGTTTGGAACTTAAACATGCAGTAGAGTCACTGCCTCATTAACATGGAACTTAACAGTTGCCACTGTTTCAAGATTTGTTTTTCGAAAAATAGCCATTGCAGATGGGGGGGAATGTGCTTATTTGTTTTTGGGGGGTTTTTTCGGGGAGGGGAGGCTGGTGTGTGACAGCAAATCAATTTCCTTTTTTAATCCAGCAACCTTCTCTGCACTGGGCTCTGCTCTTCTTTCTATATCATATTATTAAATTCCCCCCTCCATGGGAATTCATATGTATTTTTGCTTGTGCATGCAAAAATACACACAAATATATAGTGCATTTTGGCCCTCCAAAAAAGATTACAAAACTCTCAAAAGCACAGATTAGAAGGGAAATACTTTCTGTTCCATCAGTTGTCTCAGGAGTGCAAAATTGCTACTTTTGTCCAAAATGCAAATCCAATAAATATATTTTCCACCCAAAATTTCTTGCATGTTCCATTCAAGCATGAATCTAAACTGACATTTACTTTTCACATTAGATGAAATGTTGTGGCAATTCTATTTTTAATGGAAATTCCTCTGACATCTACAAATGTTTGTGCCATTTCCTCTGGTTGTTTGCAAGTCTATTGTCTTCCATAATGGCTAAGGGGAAAAATAAGGGGAAATTAAATTATTCAGTTAGTTCTTTTAACAAAGGTAAGAACAGCAGCATTACATTCCATTGTAAAACCATTAGAGATACCCACTTATATTTGCATTGGTAGCGTCCTCCCACATTCCTTCTAGAGTCATTGGATTCAGCTTTTTTTGCTTCAGGATTCTGTTTGGTACATTTTTGTATAGGAACATTTTAAAAAATCAATCATTTTTATGAATTTGACATAAATAACGATACTTAAAAAAATGAAATGGAGAAAGTTAAACTTTAAGATTAATCTATTCTTCCTTATGGCAAGGTCATTTTTAATGCAGTGTGATATTTTGGAGACTGAAAGTCTAAACTTATGCTATAGTCACAAAACAGTCACAGATGTTAAAATACTCCCATCCCAAGTATGTCAGTGCAGTTAATTGGACTGCACTCAGTAGTTTGTGCAGGGTAGACACGACACCATTACCTTCTTTAAAAGACACCCTAGCTATTTTTAAGGCTATAAATTGACTCAAATTGGAGCAGAGGAGTTGGAACACAACACCAATGGCTTTCATTAAGGGTTCCTTAAATTTTCTCCCCTTATTTAATCTTTATTTGGGTCAGCAAGTGTCCCATGATCCCAGTGGAGTGAAGGATTGCTTCATAAGGACAACTGCAAAGTTTTGAAGATTGAAAGATAAGGGTTTTAAATGAGAATTTTAGAGGATTTCTGCTTGTTGTTGTTGCTGCTATCATTTATTTATAAAGTGCCATCACTATGCATGGCATTTTACAAGTAAAAGAATAACAACAACAAAGTTCCTTGCCCCCAAGCTTACAATCTGATTGAGCAATGAAGCAAAGAGAAAAGGAACAGTAGTGTGGGAGGGGTTTAAGTCCAACAGATACTGCCTCTTCTTCTCTCCCTCTAAGGTCAGGGCAGTGGCAGTTGGGATAGAAAGAGGGGCCTTTCATCTGCTTCTGGGCCTAGCTGTGATGGAGCTGTGCCTACCTCTTCTCCTCTCCCTCCGGTGCCAGGACACTGGTAGAGGACATAGTGAAGGACTACCTTCAGGGAATTCTGTATCTCTTTCTTTTTCCCCAATGATGTGTTGCTCCAAAAGGTAGGTGATTCAGGGATCCACCACAATGCCAATGCCTATGTGGAAAGTTGGGGAATTATAGCTTAAAGGAAGCCTGAGATGGCAGAGTAACCATGGGACCTTTTCACCTGTGTATACTGGTACTAACTGCACCAGCTGGAAGCCAACAGAATATTTTATTGGGGGAAATCAGAAATACACAGGCAAATAACCAAGCAGTTTCATAAACTATACAAGGCAAACAGAAGGAAAGGAGGAAAAGTTGGATAGTGAGGCGTTTAAAATGAAGTAGCCAATATTTACCAATCCTGAAGAGAAGAAAGTTAAGGCAAATGGCTCAAACATGAGAGTTTAAGAGCAGCATGGAGGAATGAGAGTCTGGGGTGCAACATGATACCCAAGTGCTAGCAAAATGCCAGGGTTTGAGCCAGAGTTTAAATATCCTTTTACTCCCCTGAAGGGGGAGGTGTTAGTAGCTCTCTGGCAGAGTGCACAAGAGGTCTGGAATGGGCTAATAGTCTTGATTTCGGGCCACAAAGCATTGACGAAGTTTGTGATAGCTCCTTAATGACTGGAAAGGTGAGAAAACAAAAGGGAAATGTAGCAGGAAGAAGTTACAGGATGTTGGTCATCGGTTGCCTCATCAGAGTTTCCATGTTGGTTTTTGTTTTCAGAGTTTGGACAATTGATAGGATTATCTCGAGCCCATTAAGTCAGGGCTCTCTGACTAATCCTCGTAAACTTATGACCTGGCCATGCTGATGTCATCTCCCAAGCTCACATTCCTAGTCAGAACCCCTTTTCATGTGGCATTCAGCCATAAGTGTATAATTTATATACTGTATCATGGAGTGGGAGTGTACAGCATGTTAACAGATGGATGTATATAGTAACACAATTAATGTGACCCCCTCCAAAAAAAATGCTTTGACAGGCTGTTTGACTGGAGTCATCTAATATTATCATATAACTACTCCACCTGGTACAAAAATGTTTCCTCACTACTTATGTGTTTGAAGAATATGAGATAGAGATATACACACACATGCTACATGCAGCCCTGTTCAGGCAAGAATCCCTCTTTATTCAAGGAAGGAACTCTGTGCCCATATAACAGTATTGTAGAGAGATCAATTGTATGCAGCCTGGAAGTACAGACAACAAGAAGACCATGAAAGATGGCAGAAGGGAAGATATTTGATCTGTGCAGCAAACAATACTCTCTTCAGTTTATTTCAGGTGTTGGGCTGATCTATGAAGAACATGTCAATATTTGTGGTATACAGATACATTGACTTTCTTGTAACCCTGTTGCTGTCTCTATTTTATCAAGTCATATCATCAGGTTTTCTGTAGAAAGTTCAAGTTTTCTGAGAAGCATCCATATTGTTCCACTAGATTTCTGGAGGTGAAACTAAATCTCAAGATGAATGCATATCCCCTACGATTAATTTGATTTCTCTCTCAAAAGAAGACTTCCCCAGAGACCCCTGACTCTACAATCAGAGTTTTGGAAAGTAAGCCTATGCTTGCCTCTCAATGACCAATCATAAAGTATGCTAAATGGTTGGATATGGAATGAAGAAAGGACCACACGGTACCAAAGCATACGGATATGTTTCACTTCTTGAGGGGTTGCCACTTCTTTAAAAATGGGATAAATGTATTTTCTAGTTAGGCCTTCAATTAAACTTAAAGAATCAAGCTCAGTTGTGGGCTGTTGGAATGAAAAGACAAATCAACTCTCTCTTGTTGCTGGATTTCCAGCCTGCTTTGCTGTGATATCCCCAAAATTTACACTCAGCCTTCACCATTCTTACATGCTTGCTTCCTTCAGCTGAGAATACTTTGAGCATATCCATCCATCAATATTCTACCTACACATGCACTGACATTTGCCAGCTGTGTGATCCCATCATCATTAGCAGGGCTGATGACTATCTTTCCAATTGCCTTGACATGTTCAAGTCAAGTCCCAAGGCTCAAGCTGCCTTAGATTTATTGATTACATGACTGCAGAGATGTACAGCTGCTTTCTAGGGTGTGTTTGTGTCACAGTAATTTTTCTCCCCTGTGTTCTGTGTACACAGTGGGAGAATTAAGTTTGGAACATTTTGTACTTAAGGAAACAGGACGAAGAATTCAGCAATCAAGTTGTGTGGCTTAAAATTCACCTGGTGTAGCTAAGCATTCTTTCTTTTATTTACCAAAAGAGAATGTTAATACTGTCCACTCAAATTGTTGGTGTAATTGAGTGGTAACTTGGGAATTGCCAAGCCCCTGATTCAAAATCTCACCTAACCAGAAATATATTTGATGGTACTGGGTACTTCAGCCCCTCATTTGCAATGGAATTATCTTATTTATAAGACTGTTAAAGGGGATGATGAGGATATGAATTATAGGGGTAACAGCCTGGAATTTTTTTTGTTGGTCTTTTTTCTTTTTCATCCTCCCTTGCCCAATGGCTCAAACTCCCAGATGACTTCCCATTACACATCCATGTGGTAGCCACTAGAGATCTGGGAATGGCTGAAAAACATACCTAAAAACATAGCTGAAAAACGATGACAGTATTTTCTAAGACCTCCTGTGGATTTTCTAGAAGACTTGGAATATGGGGTGTTTTCACAGTACCTCTGACTATAGTCACATAGCCAGATGCTGTTCCCTGCTCTTTATTGCCCATTACATAACTGTGGAAGAGGATGAGGGAGGAAAGTGAGTCCTATGGAGAAGGAGTAGAAACTTTTTTACAAATTCCATGGTGGAGCTTTACTGAACATCTCCCACTGCAGATTCTCAGCCAACTATTCACAATATTTGTTGTCGGTAAAAAATGGTGTCTTGACATGTTGAGATGATTCATTAAAAAAAAAGTTGTCCCTGCATGCAAGAGAAAAAGACATCATTTTCCTCATCAGCAGTATACAATAGCACAAAAAACAAATGAACAAACAAACTGGTTTTGTGCGAAAATTCTGCTTTTGTGCAAATTATTTTGAGCAAATTTGTCTTCATAAAAATGTTGTATTTTGCAAACAATACATGGCATGTGAAAAGTCTTTGAAAAAAATGCAGAAACTTGATCTAACCTAATATGGAATAGGGATGCAATTCTTTACTAATTAGTTCTCAAAGGAAACAAAGGGGGATCTCATCAATTTTCTTCCTGCTGCAAAAATGTCTTCAAAAACTTCAATTTTGAAAGACTGCTCACAGTATGGAACAGCGTTACTGTATTTGCTGGTGTATAAGACTCACCTTTTTCCTGAAAAATATGGTTTGAAAATGGGGTGTGTCTTATACACTGCAAATAGTACTTTCTAGTGTATAAATAGGGTGTTTTATATGCCAGCAAATATCGTATATGTAAGGAAAAAGGTGTATGTGTGTGTGTGTGCTGAATATAATTTGTGCAGAAAATGCCATAGTTGGGGACTTATTCTGGGCAAAATTCACAAGTGAGCTTTTTGCACAGAAAATAACACTCTCTGTGTAGGCAAAAGCATTTTATGCACATAAAATAGTATTTACACACTGAAATGATTTTTTGTTCTGTACATTTTGAAAACATACTCATCTTTGTTTGGTGCCAGCGAACCCTGGATTGACTAATTTTTGAAAATAGAGATTATTATCAGATGTTACATCTGAAATATTTCCCTTGATGAAGCCTGTCTCTATGACAGCATGAGATTATTTACCATTCTGCCAGTTTTTCTCCTAGTAGAAGAGAAATATTATTTTAGACAAGGACTTTTTTTAAAAAAAGAAATGCCACTTATGTTATAATTGCTCTACTCCAGCTCAGTACTATTGGATTCAGTCATTAGCATTGCACTCAAGTTTAACATTTCAATTTTTCTTTTTCTTGTGTGATACACTGATAAATTTTGAAGAGCAAGAGCTCATCGCTTTCCAAACAGTCACACCTCCAAGGAGATTCTGCTGTCACACCCAGAGGACACAGACAGATAGGTGGAAAGATTGGCAGATATTGTACCAGTTTCCACAGCAGGGTTGAGTAACATAAACCTCAGCACATGGAGCTATGTGTATGGGGTGCACTGATTACATTACATAATCCTCATGTGAATGGCAAAGTTCAGCAAGTGAATACACACCCAAATATGCTACTATGTTCATAGTCAAACATGTACCACATGAGTATCTGAACGCAAAAGCGCACTTCATGAACAACTCTGCTTCTGCAACCTTGAGCTGAATGCATGTATTCTACTTCAGAGAAAAATGTCCACTTTGCAGGGCTATTTATGCATGCCTAAAACACCAACAGATTTCTGATAATTATTTACATTCAAATGGGCTAATAAAAGCCAAGATGCTATTTAACAAGACCAGAATGTAATGCTTCACTGGTGTACTTATACAGAAATAGGTGCTGGCTCCAACAGTGGTGGGGACGATGCAACTGGTAGTTTTCTAGATGTCCCAGAGGCCACTTTTGGCCCTTTCATCTTGTGTGGTATAGGGATGAACTGTATCCAGTTGCCTATTTGGACATGTTAACTCCAAAGGTGGGTGACTCAGAAGTTCACCCATCGTGCCAGTGCCTCTGTGGAATGGTGGGGAATTATAGCTCAAAAGGGAAGCCTGTGAGAGGGGAGTAATCTTACAGGACCATTCTGCTTTTGTATACTGGTACTAATGCAAGCACATCAGTTGGAGATCAAAAGAATGTTTATTGGGGAAAATCAGAAACGCATACAAGATTCAAGCAGTCTAACAACTACACAAGGCTAACAGAAAGAAAGTAAGGAAAAATTGGATAGCTAGAAGTTGGGACAGTTGACAGTTGGGCTCAGATTAGGGATCCAAGGGTAGTACAAGAATGGGAATCTGAGCAGGAGACTGATGGGCTATGTCCAATGTACTATGAGTTGACTGGATCAAACCCAGGGTTTAAATACCCTTTCTCTGCCTGGAGGGGGAAACTGTTAATAGCTCTCTGGCAAAACAAACAATGGCGTCCAGAATGGGCTAATGGTCCTGGCATTATGTGACAAAGCATTGATGTGAATATGATAGTTTCTTAATGTCTGAGCAGGTGAGGAAACAAAGGAGAACTTTGGCAGGAAGAGGGGACAGTTTGATAACCATCAGTTGCCCTATTAAGACAACTTTATATGCTATTGTGTTTGAAGTCATTGAGGGGATTCTGCAAGCTCATCAGCACCAGAGCTTCCTGACTGATCACTTGAACTTATGACTTATTCATGCCTCAATGTCCCATCTAACCTACGTTTGCATGTGTTCAGCCAGTCCTCTTTGCCAGCATAGCTTTTTACCATAACAGTCTATGATTTATATTTTGCATGCTAATCAAATAATGTTCATGCCAATTATATCATATTGTAGAGTAGGGGTGTATGGCATGGTAACAAACAAGTGGACAGATTAAGTGGTTAGTGCAAAGGAGCATTGCATATTTCTTTATGCAAGCATCCAAACAGTGCAGCCAATAGCATAAAAAGGGGTTATGTTGGCATAATAACCTAACAGGATTTTGGCCATTTTGTTTAAAAATCTATCACAAAACACAGACAATAAAACAGAACACCCCCCCCCCAAATAAGTACAATCCTATACGTATTTATATATTATCTCAGAATATTGCTGTACTACTTTACATTTAAAAAAAAAATCTCAAAACAAATACTATAAAAGCAGTAGCTAAAAATGAATAAAACAGTACAAACAATAAAATCCATTAAAAACAGTTCTAGCCAGCCTTTCTTGTCTCACTTTCCTATGGTTCTTAAGAGTGTCTGATTCTTTGAGTGTCTGTCAATTCAAATAATTTTAACTGGAGTCCTCTCTACTGTACATAGTGGTGAAAAGATCCTGCCATTACCTTCCTTTTGCAGGTCTCCTTTGAGCTATAATTTCCCCAAATTCTAAGGAGATGCTGGCATTGCAGGTTGACCTCAAAGTCCTCCATCTCTTATGGTAACAATGTGCCTGTAGCCATATATACCATGATGAAGGCAAACTCTGGGATTCCTCACGGATCCTCTAGGAGTCCAGAAGATACCATTGTTATTGTGTATCTGCAGACAAGCACATAGAGAAACCCTTGTTCTCCACAAGCTACTCAAGAGAAGGGGGTCTCCACAGGTGCATGGTAAGTCACACGAGAGGGGAGACAGGGTACAGTTCTACCTGGATGGAATTTTATGCTACATCTCTCCATCCAGGATCTTGATCTGTTTTTTTGTTTGTTTTTTAACTTTCCTTTGAATAGTACAAGCCCATACATGACTATGGAAAAGTAATTCCCACTGAGTTAATTGTAGACTGCAGCTCATTTATTTTCACACTCAGCATCTTCCCACTAATTTCAAAAAACATGAATTAAACCAGTAGGCCTCAAACATTGGTCCTCTAGATGTTTGGTAGTTCAGTTCCAAGAATGTCTAACCAGTGACCACGTTCTCTGGTACTTGAAATTCAAAACAGCTGGACAGCCACAGATTTAGAGGAACTGAACTAAAAGATTCCGGGTCAAATATTGTTTCGCTGTCAACTACCTACTTAGACAGGCTTGACATTCTGTTTCTACACCAGTTTTCTCCACATAGACTAGAACATGCTCTTAATAAAACTGTGACATACCTTGCACTAGTAGTGGATGAAATAACCACCACTCCTATTCAGAATCAGTTGGCTAGGGAATATATTCAGTGTTGAGTTGAGATGGAACTTTTCCTGGGTTGCAGTCTTTTCTCCACTTTTGCACATGCCACCACAATCTTGGGAATGTGGTATGCAAATTATGACATTCTTTTCCCACACACTGCATGATGACATCATGGATCACAACACATCCCTTGTTAATATGCTTTATAAATGCTAATATTTGCTTATAGGGTAGTTAACATAATGGTTAATATAGCATTGCTGAATTTTATGTTATCTATAAAAAACGATGTGTGCTTGGACTCCAGCAAACATAACTCACTGAAATCTAGAGAAGTTTATGCCCCAAGCCTCTCTCACACACAAACAAGTCAGTATGTTATAATAGCCAGGAGTCTGGGTCTGGGTCTAGGTCTGGAAATTGACATTTAAATTCCCAGTTTTCCTCTTAGCTTTGTAGTTTTGTGGTTAGCCGTAAGCAAGCAACCATTTCTGTCTCTAATCTTTTTCAGACAATGATAGAGTATGGCAGAGGATACAGTTTTAAGCTCACCATTAGAATCTTTTTTCAGGATATCTTCTAGCCTAGAAGCTTCACCTTCTTACTTCAATATTCTACAGAAAATAGTTTAGAAATGGAAAGCCAAACAGCAACTCTTGCCTAGTTTGACTGAAGGTTTCAAACTAAAGGCCAGAGTTGGAATTCTTAATGGCCCACCATTTATATTCTTTATGCATCCTTGTCTTAGAGGCCAGGCACAGGGGTTGGACTTGTTCGGCCCTAGGCAAAGCTCACAACCTACCACAGTGCCCAGAGAGGCCTTGTAGCTCTCTTACTCATTCTCCTTGCTTTCTTTGCCTGTTTATCTTCTCTCATTTAAGCAAATGAGTAGAATAGGAGAATGAACAGTAGTTCTCCTTATTCTGCCCTCACTTCCCTGGGAAAGAGGGACACATGAAGTATAAAAGGACACAGCAAGGCACCATTAACAACCACACAGAGGATATGAACATACTTGCTCAATGGTTTTCTCAAATCTCGTTACTTTATTGCTTTCATCATTTTTTAAATTTATACTCTGACTTTTCCTCAAAACTGACACTCAAGGCAGATTACAGACTGAATATTTTAATGTTCATTTTTTGTATATTTCTAACTATAAACAAATAAGAATATTAAAACAATTTAAAACATGCAGTTAAAAATAATAGGGGGGGAAACAGCCAAAAACAGTCCAGTTAAAGCAATTCAGCACCCTCTAAAAGGGCCTTTCCTTTAAAACCTGTAAAGAAACTTTTAAATTATTAAAATAAATATTACAAATATATATTATTTATTTGATTTATTCATTGCTATAAATCATATCCTCTATCATATAATTTCAAGGCAGCCTATGACACAATCAGTTTAAGCAAATTAAAAATATGAAAAGTAAGAAATAATTTAAGCAGATTAAAAGCATATTGGAAATTTGAACAGTTGAAACAAAACAATTTAAATCAGTTAACAGTTTTAAACAAGTTCACATCATAATGCATGTATGAATTTGGATAAAATCCATAAAACCCACATTTTAGTATATATAGTTCTTTGATGCTAAAATGGCATCAACAGTGATGGCAATAAAGCTCATAAGGTGAGGGGGTTGACAACTGGGGGCCCCCTACACAGAAGGCCCTCACCTGTGTTTTTCTAGTGCATACACTCTGACATTTCATAGATAAAAATATGTGACATCGGAGTATGGTCAAGATGGCAAAATTTATTCATGAGGAGGAACACATAAGCAAGGACAGCTGCAGCAGTTCTCTTTTGCCTAAGCCTACAGGGAAAGGAAAAATTCTCTCCTCTCCTCTTCTGCTGAGTTGTCTGATTGCAAGCTACATTTGTACTTTGCATTCCTTTTGCAGCAGCTGAAATAAGCTGAGGACAAAGGGGGAAAGTGGGATGAGGAAGGAGAAGCTGGGGCATTTTAAAAACAGCTGAAGAAGTGGGATGATAGATGATTAGTCTTGATTGTCCTTGCCATAATCAGAACAGTCAGAGGGTATGTCGGTGTGCTGAGCCCATTGCTGAGACATGGAAGGGGGCCTGTCCCACACATCTTAGTCCTTGAGGAGGTACATAAATACTACTTCAACTATTGAGACCCCAAGCTATTTAGGGCTTTTACAGTCATCACCAGTACCTTGCATTCAGACTGGAAACTTATCAGAACCTTGCCCTTTTATGTTGGACGTTGTACACAACATTCTAATCAATGATCTAGTAGCTGTATTTTACACTAACCACAGCTTCCAAGTTATCTTCAAGGTCAACCCACATTGAGCACATTACTGCCTCCACCTACATCCAAAGTCTACCAATGTCATTAATCTGTCATCAGTTGACTTGATTTGAGGATTCTTTAGTTCAGATGTAGATACATGCCAGTGGTTGGGGGTAAAGCATTGTCCCCCAGGACTGTCTAGATTCTGTTATTGTTGCTGTTGTTATATGCTTTCAAGTAGTTTCCAACTTATGACAACCCTACCATAGAGTTTTCTTGGCAAGATTTATTCAAAGGGAGTTTGCTCTTGCTTTCTTCTGAGGCTGAGAGACTTCTCCAATGTCACCTAGTGGGTTTCCATGGCTGATTGGGGATTCAAACCTTGGTCTCCAGAGTCGTAATCCAACAATCAAACCACTACACCACAGTGACTCTCTGTAGATGCTATATTCTCCAATTTTTAAATATCCTCCTCCTCCTCTTCCTCTTCTTCCTTCTTCTTTACACAAAGATGTTTCCTCAAAGTCAATGTTGCCACATATTGTAGGTGGGGAGGATGTTTTAAGGCCAGGACAGGCCATTTAAAAAGTTAAACAGGAAGTTAATAGAAAACATTTTCATAAAAGAAAAGCTCTGTTTTTCTGATCACAACTTTATCTAACTGCGTTAAGAATGGAGGGGAACAGTTTATATTTATTCATTTTATCATTTTATTCTGAAACATTGTTTGCAATATTACTCCACATATCTTCTGCATCTGAATTTCTAAAGACATTTTAAAAAACAACTTATTTTCAATCAAAACTCTATCTGAAAGTTTACCAAATCAGATCTATTAGCAGGAAATCACGCTGCACATGAAGATTCAATTTCTTCTCTCACTAAAATGGAGATGCCTTCATTTTGAGTTTTACAACTCAAAATGGAAATCTTTACAAGCAAATATAACACAAGCAACATCAGGATGTTTCAGTCATTAAGCAAATCAGACTTAAACCTACACCATTTTACAAAACTAAATTTGGCTGCTCAGATGATTTTGCTAATGAATCACATTATGCAACACATTTCTGGGAGATGCTTTCTAGGCCCAGCTTGAAAATCAGGAGGTGACCTTGGAGCCTGTCCATTGTGTTAATTTGCTGTTTATTTGGATGAGTGACTCTTTAAAATCCTACTTTACCAACAGGCTTAATTAAATCAATCAATGGGGTTACATGAGCATAAAATCCTTCTCGATAGAGTAGAGAATCAGTGTGTATGCATTTTTAAAAAACTTACAGGACAAATTTCCTGCCCCATGATTAGTTTATCTGGCTGGACTTAAGTTCACAGATATAACAACTATGTTTGTTTTGCTATGTTATTGTCCTTTCTCTGTGATTCTTATTGTAGCTCAAGAAAACAAAAGATTTAGATGGTCTTAGAAACTATTCTGAATGATGGGGGAAAAAGTCTAGTTCAAAGCCAAATGTGAATATATGGAAGATATACTGGGGTCTATTTCAGAGGTAGATGGTGGATTTAATGATTGTGGAGCTGTGAACTTTAATCTGAGCCTTACAAGATATATCCTATTTTGGACAGAAGGTTCAGGACTTTGGATAGCTCTTTTAAACCAAGAGTTGATTTATCACCCCACTGACATAGAAGCCAGGAACAGTCACTGTCCAGGTTGTCTTAAGAAAGAAGGTTCTGATTGCAAAGAAAAAGGTTAGAGTAGAATCTTTATTACTGCCATAGACCAACACAGGTAAAAAGGGGACACAGAATAAGAAAGAGTGTAAAAACACAGGTTTAAAAACAGTATTGAACACATCTCTTCAGGTTACGTAGCTCCAATATAACAAGATAGGATTGGTCATTGCTGCAGAGGTAATTGATTGACGAATTTTAGCTGCTGCTGCCACACAGACTCTGTCAACATTATACATTATATCAGAGTTGGTGTCTGAAAGCAACAGAGACGTATAGAACTGTCCAGTGGGAATAGCTTAAAGGTTTTAGCTTAAGACTCAAGGTTCCTGCTAATTGACATCTACTAACAGCAAAATGGATGAACACAAAACATGAGAAACATGGTTCAATATTATGTTAAGACCTTATGTTAAGAAATTATTTTAAATGGACTGAAATTGGAAGAAACAAGGGCTGGGCCGTCTTTTTCATTATATTGTCATGCTGATATTTAACTGGTTTGGTTGTTTTCATTTTGTTTTGTTTTGTTTTGTTTTGTTTTGTTTTGCAGGCAGTGAGTGGAATCTTATCATTTTATTGAAAATTCTGGACATATCCTGTTTGAAAAACAGACCAAAAGAATGATGCAGTCTTAAAAGTCTTCAAAAATTTAACAAGAAACCATTCCTTGATCAGGCATTGTTGTTTTAAGTATTTTTGTATTGTTGCTTTAATTTCTTCAGCTGTAGTCTCTTTTATCTCAAAGCCATTTCTGTTCAGCCTTCCTTTTTTTTCTTGGCTGTGATTTTTTTTAAAAAAAAATTCTTTAATTTGTGAACATACTTAATGCAGCATGTAACGCTAGCACATTTGGGATTCAAATTATAGTCCCTCAAATTGTAGTGATTTAATTTGAATGATCTAGTAGACGAATAGTTTGCTGTTCCTGAGAAGAGACATGCTGTTTTCAAAGATGATGGGCATTACTGGATGCCTACCATCATTATGCCATAGAGAAATATACCATCTGGACTTTCTTCCCAGGGGCATTTCCTGCACTAGTAAGAAAGGGAAGACAACATTTCTAAAAGCATCATAACATTAACATATCAATGAGCATTGGGCTGACATGGTATGACATCATTGCTCAGATGTGAAACACAAAAACCTACTGAAGCAGAATTACTACCAAATCCAGAGTTTGGTATACTACTTTTAAAAGTAACTTGTAATAGTCTGGTTCCAAATTTACCTGTACCTTTTAGCTCCAGTTAACTTCAGGATAGTTATTTAATATGTAATTTATTTAATATTTAATTTATTTACCGTTAAGTTATGTTTGTTTATTTATTTATTTAAATCTGGAACAGCTTCCAATAAGACAATAAATAAATGTTAAACAACTAAAAATGTATTAAATCAGTATTAAATCAGTATCAGTTTACAAACAGACAATTTAAAACCAGTTAAAGCAGTTTAAACTAGGGCTAGGCATGGCACACGTGCCACTTAGATTAAATCAATTCAGCTCAAAGAATTTAATAAAAAAAATGTTCTGACTTGGTGCCAAAATGATACCAATGTTAGTGCCAATCAGGCCTGCAAAGAGCGGGCATTCCACGACTCGGTTTTCACCACAGATAAGGCCCTCTTCCATGTCCTTCCACAATGTATTAAGGTATTTGTGGGACACTTATACTTACTAATAAGAAACAGAGCAGGTTCCTTCCAATAGATCTCAATTTTTGGGCAGGCATTTGTAGATAGACGTTGACAAACAGGAGACATTTCACCCATGTCATCAACAGCAATAGCTGGTACTCCCTTCTGAAAAAAAATGCCACACTTTAACGAGTAATTCCTTTTCTGATGTTTTATGGGGAGGGGGGAAGAATTACTTGTTCCATACATATTAATAGGGAAATAAGAAGATCGAATGGTATAGTGCTATGTTTTCACGACATGCAAATACTTTTACATTGAAAACCAAAACTCTTTACTAGTGATTTAAAAATCTTTTATCACTACCCACCCAAAATCATCCTACACTCTCAAACAAGAACAATTAAGAACACTGAGAGAAGAAATCTGGATTTCCGGTATCCTCTGCAGCTCAATGAACTGGTAAAAAACCCAAACAAACCAAAGTAATTACCATAAAAAGGCCATTACATAGCTCATCACATTTGACTTCTTTTTAGAATAAAGAGTAAAATAGTTATACTTTTTTTATATTAAAAGTTTTTTAAAAAAACAAACATGTGTACTATTTTTTTCCTTACTTATTCCCTTTCAGTTGAAGAATAAGCCTTACACCTTCAAAGAAAAACATGATAAAAGTCAATCCATAGTTTTATTTTTATTTGCGAAGTCCAAAACCAGGAAGTGAATTCACTCACTTCACCCTTGCAACTTGTCATGTATTGAAAGAGACAGTGTTGTGGTGGTTGGCCTCTTGGAGAAACTCACAGCCTGGATACACCACAGAAAGATCAAGACTCAAATACCAGTTGAAGCTGGGATTATTTTGGACTGCAGAACTTATTGCTTTTCCACCTCTTTCTCTTCACGTGCCTTCTTTCAGCACAGACATAGTAATATAATTGAGCACCCAGCTTCCCTTTGTCCTGTTATGTCTTAGACAGTGATTCAGACTTGGTACTAATTACAATCAATTACATTTTTAATTTTGAAATTTTCTAATGTAAAAAGGCAAGTTCATTTATTTTAGATTTAATTGATTGACTTAAGTTAGAATTTTAACATTAACTTTCAGAGCTTAAGTTATTAGTTCATTAGTAACACTATTACTCAATTAAAATGAAACACCATGTTAATGAGCCAACATATTTTATATTTGCCAGCTGTTTCTTTACCCAAGGCCTAGTTCTCTTGGATTTTGAAAGAAGTTTCTTGCTTTTTGTTAGACCACTTAATTAAAATGTTTTGTGTGGAGAAGTATAATGTTTAGGTCACAACATTTAAGCCACTACATATGCAAATAGATATAGGAATCATTTTTGTTGTGGTTGTTGTTATTCACAATTAATAGTATGATAGTTCAGTGAATTAACTCCAAGGTTAATTTTTTTCCCCAACAAGTAGTAAGGACAGCTTTGCAAAGAGGTGACCCTCCAGTTTTGTACAATAGAGAGCTCCATAAAACTGCCTCATTTGTCCCAGGAAACTGGAATTTGAAGCTCTTAACCATGGGATTTTTGCTGAAGTCCACATGAGAATCAGCATGGAACCTAAAGAAAAGAGGTAGGGAAAGAGATTTGATCATAGAAGATGGGAAAAGGAAGAAAACTTTTTTATGGGGTGTATGGGAGATGGGGCTTTCAAAAATTCTTTCCTAGGATCATGGCAGAGACAAAGTACTGCAAGAAGTAAAGTCCCAGAAGACATTTTTCAACTTTGGTCTGGAATTGTTTTATTGCAGGCTATTAACTTAAATGTAGTAGTTAATTTTTTCCTTAATAACATAAAGGTACTTGAATTAGGGCTCTAAACTTATTATTTATTCAGTTTTATTTAATTTATATCCAGTGCTTTTCCCAAAATGGGATCCAAATGATTAACAACTTTCCTGTCTGTGGACCATGAAGAACTGGTTAAGCAAATAGGCAGATGTGACAGATGTAGGGGTTAGTCCAGTAGTGCAGGAACGTGGGGGCGGGGGGGTGATTCGCCCCAAGCGGCAATGTTTCTGGGGAGTCCAGGCCCGTAGCCACACCCCTGTACACCCTGGCCACACCCCCACACAACACAGCCACACACCCTGCACAGTGGCCACACCCCTCGTGCCATAGCCCCGCCCCCTCCCACCCTCCCTCCACGTACTCCAAGCTCTGCCACTGGGTTAGTCTCAATCAATGGGAGATAGATATTTTGAACATGTATATCAAAGACCTCCTCTAATCTGGAGGCAACACTGCAAGTACCCATTATGTATGTCATAATCCCCTCTGCCCAAAATGGAAGACTTTCATTTTAAAACAGCTTATATATCCATTAAATATTCTTACCCTTATGGAATCTATATTTTTTATTCATTGAAATAATACTAGTTACAGGATCCAGCTCTACATTGGAATGAAAGTGGAGACAATGTGGAATTTTTACTGTACCCCTTTCATCATGCTTAATTCAATATATGACCTTCATATTTTCTCTTGTGTTTCCCCAAAACCCATTTCAGTCACGTATCTTTTATAACTCACACAAGGAGAATGGGTGCTTCTACTCAGTACATTTAATCCCTGAAATTAATAAGGAGGAATTGATGCTTCCAGAAATGAAAGTCTAGAAACCAAATTCAATTAACTCAACTAATTAATTGAACCCACATTGGGCCCACCAAAGCTTCAAAATCCTTGAGACTGTCATTATTTCCTTTCCATTGACCATTTCTATCTGATCTTTATTCCACTTATTTCCCTTTTTTCCTGATAGCTTTTATAATCTCAGAACTCAGTTTTATAAAGATGTACAAATAGCAGAAACTTAATCACTTTGTTGAGAGCAAATTAATCTTTATGCTATAACATGCAACTAATATAAGGTTTACATATTTTTAGCAGCCAACTTTTATTATTTAATATTTCATGTAAATATTCTTATAAATATTAAATATTTATGAATATTAAATATTAAATATTCTATTTGCATTTTAATCCTAAACTAAAATTTCTCATAATATATTTTTTTCTGAAAAATTCTGAATGAATTTTTAGTTTTTTAATTTTTTTCCCTTTCTATTCCCAAAAATAAAGGGCCATTTTGTAGAATGTTCTCCCAATATTCTCCATAATTTTTTTTAAAAAAAGTCTTGGAACCTCTTGTAAGGTTAAGTGAAGTAAGCAGAAGCCTTTCCTTAAATATTCAGGCAGATTTCTTCCTCCATTGTGAGTGCAGGAGAAAATTGTAGGGAGAGAGCTTACAGGAAAATGGAAAATGGTTTTCACCCCATCTTTACTTCTTCAAAAGGAATACTACAACTTCCTGACACATGAACTACTAATTCCTTATGACATGAGACAAATAATTTAAACACAGGATTTTTTAAAAAAATGCCCTTTGGCTACTTAGAACTAGTCTACAATCTAGTTCTAGGAAAGGCGATTATAGCACAGTCTTTGGTGTTCTGGAGGGAAATGATATACTCAAGCAATGTTATGGGAAGGCAGAAGAATGAGGTCTACTTTCACGCAGAACACAGTTGATTTTTCAGACAGTGTGTAGCCATGGCTAGACTCCTGTTGGTACACCAGGCTCTTGGTTGCTCTCTTTCCAGACTCATGTGGCAAGGGAAAATAGCCAAAATCTGTAAGCCTTGAGCACCAAATTTCATCAACTTTCTCCATGGCTCACAACTTTGTGTGTATGTATCGCTGCTACCACAACATTAACATAGTTGCATCAGTGTAGGCCACCAACAAGATTCCATCCCAAGTGCTCTGCTGAGTTGGATTGGCACGGATACTTTAAAAAAAAAACCTGTGTTCACTAGATCATTATAACTGCTGACACTTTCATATGCTGGCTGTGCTATTTTTATTGGCACATGTGGTTTGTATTTCACTTAGTATTCATGTGCCACCTTGGGGCAGGACATTGGTGTCAAATGACAAGGTATAAATCCAATAAATGAATAAATCAATATATAGTTCTGTGTAAGTATGGAAAAGACATTTGCATTCAATGATTTGAAAGAGAATTTTTTGCAATTTGTTGTATGCAAGATAATTAATGAAAGTTGTTTTTCATCATAAAGAGGAAACCATAAGTAATGATTCTTTTTTAATTTTCTATCCAGTTGCATGCAAATAAATGTGTATTAAAATGCTATATGTGTAAAAAAAATGTATATGGACATGCATCAGCCAATGCGAAAAATTGTAGTAAATATGCAATAATAAGAAAGCTGATATGGGACTTGGGTGGAACAAAAACTGTAAGTGAGGGTTTGAGAAATTTAACAAAACAGAAAACACAACAAGTTTTCAAATCCATACTTCTGAACAGATCATATATCAAGGCTTTCACCAAAAAGATAAATGACAGGGCACATACCTACATGGGCTGTTCTATTTGGAGTTTACCCTCTACTCCTCTTCGATGTAAAAAACAGAGCATCTTGCATACTGATCTTGAGCGATAGATGCTAGCAACACTTCACACATGCTAGCAATAGATAATAACCAAGAAGAGCAGAATTGATATCAAAGGACAGGAATATTGGACTTCATGTTGTAGACAGTTGAGAACAGCTTTTTATGTGTCTAACAAGGTTCAAAGTTCATCCACAACAGGAAAAAAAACAACAACATTTTCATAACTGTTTTACAAGTGAAAATAGCCAAACAGATCAAACAAAACTACACAGGCTAAAATAGATACATATCTAGACCATTCATCAAATGGTCTGGATCTGTACAATGAAGTTCATAGGAGTAGTAGCATCTTAAGAAGACAAAAAGAACTATCAGTTCAGTCAGATAAACAGAGCAGGATCCTAACAGTCTGTAATGTAAAGAAGGAAACAGGCTAAAAAGAAGTCCAAGAAGCATGCTTAGGATCAGAGTAACTAACACAGTCTGCAACTGGGCAGGAATGCTGGAAACAAGCTTTACAGCAGCAAAGATGGACTGACTCTAGCAATGTGATGCCAAAGGAACATTTGCTTATCTATGGTCATTTCCACACGGGGTAATAAAAACGGTGCAGTGCATCCTCCACGGAGGACGTCTGCACCTTGGAGCAGACTGGGTCCAGACTACTTACTGTAGATCCGCACCTCAGTCTGCTCCGGAATGACCCCAAGTGGTCCTCCAGTGTGCTTTTGAAAGACCTGATTTTTCTGGTCTTTCAAAAGCACGGAGCACGCCACTGCGAGCCTGCTCCCTTGTACAGATTCGCAGGCTCTCACCAATGCGAGCCTGCGATCTGCCAAGGGTGGGCTTTAGGCTGGCGAGCTTCAGTGTTTGGTTGAGACCCACGACCAACCAGAAGCTGCCATTTTGGACGCCAGAGCAGAGCGGATCGACGATCACTCATTGCTCCGGAGCAGCCTGGACCAGACCGGGGAACCAGAAGATCTGGTAAGTAGTGGCGCGGGGCGATTCCCTTGCCCCGTGCGGAAATGACCTATGGCTGGGGGAATCTGGATATCACTAATTAAGACAGATTGAGTTGAGTCAAGCCATGGTAAATTCTCAAGCTTCTTTCCAGCTGAATTTTTTCCTGCTGCCTCTTTCAAAACTATATTTCCTAGGGCCTTGGAGGTACCTCAATATCAGGTTCCTGATCTTGTAAAGGAAATGAATTAATTTTTGAATGGCCCATACTCAGCCTCAGCTTTCAATGGTCCCAAATTAGGATGACCAGCTTGAACCTGCATTTCCTGCTCTGCTTCTTGGTGCTGCAGCCTCTCATTCTGTCTGTCTTCCAGGTAAGGTCTGAAAACACAGATGTAAACCTAAGTGTTATGCTCAACTGAATAAATCTGATCAAAATCTATGTAAATTCCATTTATTCAGTGGGCCCACTATAGCTGGAACTGTGAAGTGGATCTGACATTATTTTTACCATCAAAAGTTTCCCAGCCCACATCTTATTAGATGTTCAGAGTCTGGGTCTTGCGCCTATTGTTAGAAAAACTGGAAGATTAATATTAGATGGAGAGTCAGCATGTTGTAGTGCTTTGATTGTTGAACTAGGAATCTGACAGACCAGGGTTTGAATTCCCATTCATCCATGGAAAACCACTGGGTGACCTTGAACTCTCTCTTTCACAACCTATAAGGAAGGCAGTGTTCCTGTTATTCCTGTGAATAAACCTTTGCAAGAATACCCCATGGTGGGTGTCATAACAGTTGTTAACAACAACAAGAACACCAACAACAAAACATGGGGAAGGTAACTGAGAACAAAGAAATGGTATGTTGAAGGGAGGAGATCAACTGCCCCATCATCTATGACCTCTATAAAAATCAAAGCCTCTCATGGCTGTTTCAGTGTGAAGAAGAAAATGTCAGGAGACCAGATCAAGGACCTTCTATTTTGGTTCTAAGCATCCAAAGACAGTTTAATATCCTTTTTTTTTTTTTACATTTCCGCTTGTTATATTTAAATCTCACCCAATCCTGGGGGAAATATATCATTCTGTATAACTGGAAAACAATTTTCAGTAATTTATTTGGTTATTTATTAGTAAGCAGGGCAGCAGTAGCTGCTGAGAATGTCTTCTTTTCTCCTCCCTCCTCAATAGCTGTGCACTTTGAGATAATGTTCTAATTAACCTAATTGCAACCACTACATCGAATGGAGGTTGAGATCCCAAATGGCGTGGCAACCAGAGGCAAAGCACTGAGTCTTTGCTTTCTCTGCCTGCACTCAGAAATACATTTTTATGACAGGAATAAGGAGGTAAATCCTCTTAATAAGGTAAAGCCTGAACCAAGAGGGTGTCCCCCCACTATTCATTCAATGGTGAGGCATAAATTAAGGATTTCTGTTTCAGTTTAATTAGCATAAGCCATCATTATAATGTAGCCCATAAGTGTTTGCTTTTCCTGTCTGGAGCAAGCCTTCTCCACTCTGGAGATTTACTGTAAATCATTGAATATTAATTTTCTTGGATTTTATTGAAGCCCATTTTACATAGCCTCCAAGAGAGAACAATCATTTCCTTTTCCTGAGTAGGAGAGCTCATATTTAATACCACAATATGAACTCAATGGAACTTCATGAAACACCACTCAGGTTCTATAGTGTGGAAAAATATCCAGAGATTTCTGACAGTCTCTGTTTCAGGGAAGAAGAAGGGAAGGAAGGAAAAAAACAGAAACAAGGACATAAGGAAATGCATGGGATACACACATGGAAATACATAATACACCTTTAAAATTGTATATAGCTGTATCCACTTTGAGGACTTCTAGTGTGAGAGTTGCACAGAAATCAACAGGATATACTGAAACAAAAATCCATTCATTTCAGTCAGACCTTACAAATATTTTTCAGATGGATGTGTCTGCCACAAGGTAATTGTGCTATTTCATCAAGGATACAAACTACTGTGAAGAGGTGAGTACCAGTGGTGACTAAGGTAGAGAAAGAGTGGGAAAAAGTAATATGTGGACTGCATACAGCTCTAAGGGCCGTTTTATGGCACCCAATGCACCCAATTTTTGATTTTTTTAAAAATTTAGGGGCCCGAAATGCCTCCAAAGCCCTCTAGGGGATATAGGAAGTAATTTTGCCACATTTGTTTTTCCCCTGGGCCATGTGAGACACTGGAGAGAACTTTTTTCCAGTAGGAAATTATTTGTAAGTTGACGTCAGAGTCAAGTCCTGTTAGGTAAAAAAGTCCTCTCCTGGGCCTAAAATAGCCCAAAGAGGTCCACAAATGTAGCAAAACAGCTGATGTAGGGCACTAGGGGCCAAAAAGTATTTAATTTTGAGAGGCATCAGGAGATGTGGCCCTCAGGGTTATCTAGGGAAGGAAGTGAGACCCCTTAACCTGCAACAGTTACCCACCTCTATGATAGGGATTCTTTCTTTCTCTAAAGCTGAGTAGAGTTGACATTTGTTTTACTCCAATGAATAATGAAAACCAACCTGAGTGAGTGTGGAGAGCAAGGAAGCACTTCTGCCTACTATTCTATGAGATACGATGTTTTGGCTTGGAGATAGGTAGCAAGGTAGTGGGACCAATCTCTCAGTTATGGTTTTTGTTTTGTTTTTTTAAAAAAATATTTTTATTAATTTTAAATGAAACAAACATAATCCAGACTAAAGAAAATATAAAAATCAGGTGAAAGGAATAAGTGATTACAAAGTTGCTGAATCATAATAATAAAAATACAAGTAAAAAGACTTATAGCTGAGAACCAATCCATAACCAATAACATTTATCTTCTTCCATACCATAGTATTTCATAACTTATCAATATTTCCTTTACCTTTTCCTTTCACTGATTCCTCCCCTACCCCCAATTTCAGAACCTCAAGAAATAAATGCTAACCTATCTATAACTTACCTTCCACCAAAAAAACCCCAAACATTTGTAGTAACAATATGTCACTCATTCTATAGTCTATCATCCTCTTCTATCTTCAGAGTTGAGTTTAACACTATTAATTTAGGTTTTTACTTAGATATATCTTAAACCAATTATTATTAATCAAATATCTGTGTCACGTCACATGTCACCTAACCTTTATCAGCACATCAAAAAGTATTTGTTTATATCTGGCTTCCATTTTCCTTACCTATCCAACTTATAATGGCTTTCTTACCCCAATATGATTCCCATAATGGGAATACCATACTCCAGTCTTCAATAAAGTTCATCTTTGTCTTATCGTTTAATGAACTCATAATTATATCAGCTTCCACTATATCATATAATTTCAAAACCCAATCCTCTATCCTGGGAATTGATTTTTATTTCTACATTTGGGTGAAACATATTCTGGCCACTGTGACCATATAAAGCAGGATTTATTTATTTTGAGACTTATTTAATTGTGGCAAACAATCCATTATGTTAAGTAAATAGAATTCTGATAACAATGAAAATTTTATCTTCATTGTTTCTTGTATTTTGTCATGTAAAGTTTTCCAGAACTTCTTTGCTTCTCTACAGCACTACCACATATGAAAAAAATGTGCCCTTTTAATCACATTTCCAACAGGTGTCTTTTGTATTACCTGTGATCCTAGAGATATGAGATGGTGTTAAATACCACCTGTGGAACATTTCATAATAGTATTCCCTTAAACTGGCTGGTTTTATCAAGTTCCACATGGTGTTTCATGAATTCTCCCATTATTCTAACAAAATTGTATGGTTAAAATTCTGGGCCCATTTTGTCATAGTCTGTTTAACCACTTCTTGCTCAGTTTCCAGATTAAGTAGAATCATATATTTTGTGAAACCTATGTTTTGATTCCAGTTTAAGTATTTTGTCAAATTCTTTCTCTTTTATCTCAAAGTTTTCTGTGTTTTTTTTCCCATCTATCCTATATCTCTCTGCCAGTTGAATTTGTAAGAGCCAGTGAGTAGTAAAACCCTGAGCCTTGAATTCTTCTACTGATTTAAAGTATGTAGTATTTCCTTGAATCCTCAATGTATCTTTATATGTGATCCCTCAGTTATGGTTTTTGGTTATTCATGCCAAGCAGTTGATGCCCTTGGGGCTTTTCAAAGCATCAACCAAAAGACAGTTGAGCTTCAGGGCAAGCAAGAGGAGCAACAACATGTCTAAACCTTAATCCGTTGAGGAATTGAGAGATTTATAGTAATAAGTCTCCCAATCAGCAGAGTATTTTGTAATGTACAGGCAGAAGTTGAACAAATTACCAGTCTCACGTTATCATCTCAACCCCAGACACACTTAATCTAGCCCAAAATAAACACAAACAGTTTGGTTAAAATGCATCAAAAGTTTACTCACAAACCTTGTGCATAGCCTACACAGGTTCAATTCTTGAGGAAAGTAAGAAGAAGTTAAGCACTCCCATGCTTGCTAAAAATAATCCATGTTAGGAGATCTCAGAGCATGCTTTCAGGACAAAAGGCAAAAACAGCAGGAGAACCTTGTAAGAACAAAGTATGTGTACGTGCTGGAGGAAGAAGTGTTGACCAAAACAAACAGGAAGTTTACTCTACACTATCTCTCTATGCCTACAATAAACATGCAAACTAACTAGCCAGTTAATTAAGCATGCAAAGGTGGCCACTCCCAATATATTCTATTGCTGAGATGCCTCATTGGTAGTATGGACAAAGAGACTTCAATGATTTGATATAAAAATTACAGCTGAATTCAGGGGTTTGTTCTAAGATATATTTGTGATAGAAGCATTCCAAGAAAAGCATTCTTTGAGCATTTGTTGAGGTTACTTTTAATCTCCTTAACCAGAAAGGTATGTTCATTGGTAGAATAATCATATATGGTTTGTAGGCAAGGAGAAAAATTGTCCTCTTCCTAAACTGAACTCCAAATCTATACAAAAAGTCATACTGAATTTGTCATCCTGGGATACCCTGAGGGTTTTTTTTTCTTTTAAAAAAGCTTCTACTCCTTTAAATTCCAGAAATTAAAAGACAAATTACAGAAAACCTAAAAGTTTAGAAACAATAGCCAAGATCTTCTGGCTAAAAGCAGAAAATGAGAATCTAGGTCTGCCTTATAGTTTTCACGCTTCTGTAGAGGAAAATACAGAGTTGCTATTTTTTTTTTAATTTTCAAATAAGTTTTACCAACAGAAAAATGTCATCAAAATTCAACCAAGTGGAAACTGTTGTACCAAAAAACAAACAAAAAAACTTGCATATAATTCCACTTTTTAAAAGCTTGCCTTTTTTTTTCTGTTTCTCTGTTCCTTTAATTACTTTCCTGGGAGGTAGAAATGTAACAGGTAAAGCATTTCCTGGTATGTGCATAAAGTGACTAGGTAAGCTTCACCAGCCTAATTAGGAGATTCTACATTCATAGGCACAAGAGTAAAGTTAGCATAAAATGGTGAAAACGCTGGACTCCAATGAGGAGGAGTGGAATCATGGTCTGCAGGCAAGGAGAGAGATTGTCCTCTATACAAATTGCACTACAACTTCACATATAATACATGTGATCCAACATGTACTTATAGTATAATCCTATAAGGGTCTACTCAGTGAAAACTCCCACTGAGTTCAATAGACTTACTTCTAGTTAAATGGTGTAGAGTTGTCAAGTCTCAGAAGATGGGCTGAAGTTTCAGAGGGCTGCTATGTACTCCTCCAGACAGGGAGACAGGTTTCAGAGCAAGTGGCACTAGAAGAGAAGAAGTATGATTTAGTATGATTTTTGTATGTGAAGTAGCTTCATAGCCTGGACTCTTCTCCATTCTGTCCCATCTGACACCAGGGCCTAGCTAACACCAGAGCCTGTATATCTGTTGTGTTTGTGCAAAGTAACACCATCAAAAATCCAGGAGTGAGAGGACAGGACTTGGGAATTATCTTGCTACCCTGCATGCTAGGGGACCCTTAGGGGGATTCCTGATGATTGTCAAAATATCACTTGTGGGAAAAATTAGCTATGAACACTCCTGTAGCAATGCAAAGGGGACAGGGTATTTAAGGGATCTTGGGCCCAGCTTTACGGGGTCAGAACACAGAGAATTAGGTTAACTGTTCTACTTTCAGTATTTTATTGGAAAAGATGTCAAAATCTGTACAAGCACTCTGTTGCACTCACTCACACAAGCATACAAGGGCTATAGAAATTTAGAAAGAGGTGAAAATTAGGAGAGGCACAGGGGTTTGGGTAATACTGTACTAATCCAGAAGTCTTCGGCTAGGAAAAGACAAGCAGAGAGCAAAACTCAGCATAGGAGAGGGGCTGATGGAAGCCTCAACTGACAGTGATAGCCTGCCAGTCAAGTCTGGGGGAACTCTGAAATGGAGTTGAAAGGGGGTCTAGTTATAGGGCGAAACATGTCTTGGGGGCAGACCTTCTTTCCTGGGAAAGACAAGTTGGCTAAATCTTATGAAAATGGATTTCAGCTTAGTAGTATAAAGAAAATACAACTAGGCATCTTTGTAGTTCCTGCAAGATTGCTCTCTCATCCAGGGATCCCAAGGTGTAAATTCCTGGCTGTCTGAAATGTTAATTTGATCCCAGAGACCTCTTGTCTCCTGTTAGTGCTATTATTGCTGAAAGTCCATTCAAATGGTCTGTGGGAACCATTTCTGAGATTCACCTAGGATATGTGACAGGAACCAATGCAAATTTTAACCTTTGATCTGTTTCCCATAGCTCAGCTGCCTACATATCCCTCCAGTAGATCTCTATAGCTCACTATATTTAATATAAAGAATAATACTCCTCAGGGCAGGGTCTGCAAGGTGAGGTAACAATCTTATTTATTATAAACAAGTGTGTTCCTTTGAATTTTGCTGTTAAGCTTACCCCCCCCCCCAATTATTCTGAAAATCGTTCAACCTGAAATTGCTCTCCTGGGGCCCATTTACACTACACGACTACAGTGGCACATTCCACTTGTTATGGTAATAATCTGTGAAATCCTGGAATCTGCAGTTTGAGGAAGAACATTTAGAATTCTTAGGCAGAGAACCTTCCCACACTACAAAGCCCAGCATCCCATAGAATGTTGCCAAATGAGCTACAACAGAGTATGGCGCTATTATTATGTGGTCTGAATGGGTCCCTGAAGTTAGCTTTATTTCTGAGGCATTTCATTTATGTTAAAATAACATTATGGATGTATTTCTTGATCAGCTTTCCCCCAAATTTTGTTGTTTTTCATTTCAGGCTGATAATGCTAGATAACCTCAGTAGTAAGTGGTTGGTAAATTTGTAGAAGAAGGAATTCGTCCCCCACCCCCTTCTTTCCTTCCCAAGTTTGTCTTGATAATTCCAAAATGCCTTTCTTTGGCCATTTTATTTTATTTTATTTTATTTTTATAAGCTCCACACTTGAGGAGCTACATTAGGAATAATCCCACTCTGTTTAAGAATCTTCTAATGTTGCCAAGCAATCTTTGGTGTATACAGTATATGCTGGGAAGGGATTAGTTGTCAGCACACTGACTGAAAATCTACCACGACAGTCTAATTAATTAACTGCAAGTGCTTTGGCAAAAAGAGTTTTAGTTTGGCTTCATCAAGTAAATGAAAGGGATGAAATATTTCAGACTGGCGTTGCTGAGCATCATCTTTCATGTGACTGCCTCAAAAAGTCTCACAACAGGACTCAAGAATTCTATACATTTCAGAGACATGCTCTCGCATTCCTATTGTTACAGCTTGCTTTCCTACCCTCATAGAAAATGAAGAGGTAGTTTAAAGACGGATTATATAAAAAGAAAGCAATATAGTGAGTAGATAATAGAATCATAGAGCTGGAAGGGTCATTTATTCTAACTCCTTATGATACAGGAATAAATTAGTAACACTTCCAAAAGATGGTTGCCCAACCTTTGATAAAGACCTCTAAACAAGGAGAGTCCCTTACTTTCCATGACTGTTTGTTCCAGTTTTGAATGGCTAAGGAGTTCTTCCTAATATTTAGGTGAAATCTCATTTTTTTAAATAATTTAAATCAATCATTTTTTGTTCTAGTCTCTGGATCAGAACAAAACATGCTTGCTCCATCCTTTATGTGACAGCCCTTCAGACATTTAGTATAGAGTACTTTGTAAACGCTCAATCTTTCCAAGATAAAAATACCCAGCTCCCTAATATATTCTTCAGTTTCCAGATCTTTATTCTTCTTGTTCACCATTCTGTGGATAGAAACGGGCATGATATTCCAGTGAAGGTCTATACTGCAGGAATATTTGGTGTCTATATCAAGCAGAGTGCAGCAGAGCCAGCACAATATGACCTTGTGGAAGAAACAGAAGAAATGAGTCTGGGTGCTCTTGTAAGGTAAACAAGGAAAGTTACATTTATTGTTTCAAGAAATCCATCTTGGTGTAAGAAGACAGAAAGACAAAAGAAGTTGACCTAAACTTTATTAGAAAAGCTCCAAAAAGCTGGGTCTCATGTGTGGATGTTAGCTAGCACACATTCTAAGGTTGGAGACTCATGGATGCTCTCTTCCCAAACAAAGGGAAATAAAAGACTAAAAAAAAAAAAGTTAAAAAAAAAAGAGAAGAGATGACCACTGGAAGTAGGAAGGAAGCAAAAAGGCTTGGGTACATAGATCCACAAAAGCTTTATTCTACAAAAGCTTATATCTATTAAAATGGTCTCTGCCCAATAACAGGAAATTGAATTTCATTAGCACTTCCACGGATCACAAATTGACTAAATTTATGACAAATATCAGTAAATGTGGATTTCTTTTCCATCCCTTACTTAGTTGGGTCATTGTGACAATAAAACAGAAACACCTTGTTAAATAGGCAGTTTTGTATTCACCTTAATGGCCCTTTTCACATGTGGGGGGGGAACGGTGTAGAGTGACCTCTCATGGAGGTTGTCTACACCGTAGAGTGGACTGACGTGGACTACTTTTCGTAGTTTCACACCAGAATCCACTCAGGAGCGGCCGGAACTAGCTGGGCTGCGTGTTTTTTAAAAACCTATTTTTAGAGGTTTTTAAAAAGCACGGAGCGCGCAGCCTCGTGCTGCTCCATCGCCCGGCTCTAAAGTGGATCTGCAGGCTCACGCAAGTGCGTACCTGCAGATCTGCCGGGGGCGGGCTTCCGGCTGGCGAGCTTCTTCGGTTGGTGGAGAGCCTCCACCAACCGGAAGCTGCCATCTGCGATGCCGGAGGATTGTGGAGCAGCTAGCTCACGCTGCTCCAAGCGGCGACGGACTTAACTGGCTTCAGATAAGCTCCGTTTTTGGGCGTTTTCGCCCGTTTCACCCCCCCCAACATGTGAAAAGGGCCAATGACGTCAAGGAATTGGAAAAATGTGTTGCCTGTCATATCACTGAAGGGAATTGCATCTTGAAGGTCTTGAAATTTTCTGTATTTTGAAGGTTTTGAGTAGTGATGTCACTGAAACTCTAAAGTAGTTGATCCTAAGAGGTTCATAATTATGCAGAGTATAACATGACTAAGCATCTAAAGTCCACTGTCTTTTCTAATGCTCTGTTGTTTGTTACTATAATATCTTAGCTCCCAGAGAAAAGGAGGGGGGGAGATTTGTTTGCAGTGTAGATGCACAGTATGAGTATCTTCTCAAAAACATTGTAGAAATTTGGATCTGCTATTCCAGGCATGGTACTTCCATATTGATCTATTCCAGTTGTAAACAAAATATACATGATAACAGCCATTCAAAGGAAGATGTGTCATGGGCCATGTTATGATACACTAAGTAGGGAAAACACTCTGATGGCTGCGCTGTCAAAAATATGATGTGGTAATGACAGATCCAGAGAATGCTGTAGATCCAAATACCTCCATAGGATCTAAAGCCCTTCATTTACTTGTCATGCTTCCTCCCCAAGTTCAAAATTCCTACCCTTTTTCCTGCTAGTATGTACCTAGAAATGTTGGGAATCTGACAATTCCTCTGTCATGGATTTGCATTCCCTCACCCTCTTTGACTTGTTCTACCAACCTATAACCCTGTATAAATTTAGCATCACAGAATTCAATGGGAGTTGCATCTCAATAGACATCTTCAGGACTGTGCTATTAGATTCCATAAATCTAACCTTATGGTTACAGCCAAAACTTAAGTCAACTTTACCAAATGTTCCCTCAAAAACTTTTATATAACATTTACTAAAGCCGTAAATTTGATATTTTTCCCCTTGCTCAAAGAACACAAATATTTTATTTAACTTGAGCAATGGCTTCCAGTGAAAAACAAGTGAAAGGCACACATAGGTGGAATCCAGAGTGCTGAAATATTTACAATTAGGAAGGATGTCAGAAACCCTAATTGAACAATGACATGCTGTCATGGTGAGCTTAAATGCAATCTGATAATGGCATATGGCATAAACCATGTCAAGATGAAAAATATGTATTAGCTGCCCTTTGAAAACTCTTGAAGTTTTTATACCAGTGACAGATATTGCCTGCAGCAGCAGAACAATTCAAAGAAACCAAACCGTAGAAAAGCAAGGTCGGTAACCGATTGAATGAAGTAAAAGATCAAGGCAGGGAAATGTTTTGCCAAGAACTATGAGGTGAGAAATGTTTTATCACAATATTGTTTCTCTGCTGAGTGAGGGAGAAAGAAACCAGCTTACTTTATACAGGTTTCTTCTTATTTTAAAAGAGGTTCCTGTGTAGGAGTGATAATCCACATTGAGGAGGGCAAAGTGTGGCCTGTGAGCTGCATGCAATCTACAGGACCATTTGTGTGGTTCCTCAAGCCCTACTCAGCCCTACTTCCAAGCCCTACTCCCCAAGCCCTCCTTTTTTTGCAAAATAATTTTTTTTTTCCAAAAAGGTGTGTTTTGTTTTGTTTTTACTTCAAAATGCTCCCAAATGCCCTTTAGGGAACATGTTGTTTACTTCCTGTTTCAATGTTTTCTGGCCCTCAATTGGCCTAGGAACAAAAACAAGAATAAAACAACAGTTCATTTCCTGTTGTCAAAAAAAGAATGGGTTCTCTTAGTCCTAAAATGGACCAGGGAAGCATTAATAATGTGGAAAAAATGAACTCCATGGCCCCTGGAGGACATTTTGGGGCAAAACAAGTTGGATTTTTTTGTTCAGAGTGTGAGATAGGAAATGCAGTCTTACGAAGTTTCCTGGTGGTTAATTAGACCTCCTAGCTTTCAATAGTTGTCCACCTCTGATCTACATCCGTCTCTTCTATAATCGTGTGAGCAATGATGGCTGATGAGTTCCAGTTCAGGGATGCAGTGAATTTGCTCTGGAGTTTATCCAGACTTTTTTAAAAAATCCAGATTCTGAATCTGTTTTAGGGGCAGGATTCAGTACCATGAATAACATCTTGAAAGTGTTACTCTGACTTCTGGGGGTCCCCTGGGGGACACCTTGATTTGCTTCAAAAATGGAAAGACTGGGGAAATTAGCAGAGCACTGACAATAGCAAAACAAGTGGCAAGGTAACCCACCAGAATCTTTTACCCAGTTTTTACAGAGTCAGGCCAAGCAAAAAGCCAGACAAACATACCAATAATTAGATTTTATTAATAAATGTGTTATCACGCACCAACGCACTCACTCAGTCACGCACACAAGGCTTATCAAGAAGGGAAAGAAATGAAAATTGATAGGAGATATAGTGCAGAGGGTGTAAAGGTGTTGATACTGCACCTATCCTGAAGTCTTCAGTCCAGGAAGTGGCAAGAAGGATGGAATTCAGTGAAGGGAGGCAGCTGAGGGGATCACTCGAGTAACAGAGTGCCAGTCTGCTAGTGTGGCAGGGAGTTCTCCAAAGAGACCTTCAAAAACGAGGACCACTTATAGGGCAGAATGTACCTCGAGGGCAGGCCCTCTCCTGGGAAGAACAATGGCCAGAATAAAGGGAAAAATGCCGCACAATAGCTACTGGATAGTTTTCATGATTGGTTCATGTAAATGGACCTCGCCTTGTAGGATTTTCCAACGTTGAAGTTGCTCAACCTGAGGAAAACCCGGAAATCCCCTCAAGTTGGCTATCTGTGGCTGAGGACCCTTTGGTCATGTGGATGTGTTTAGCCTGAGGCCTCCTTGGGGAAACATGACTGGGATTTCCCTGGCCTTGACCTAGTTTCAGTCACTCGACCTATTTGTCTACACACCTACCTGGACAACCTCTCTGGCATGGCAGGTATATTTGATATCAAAATTATTTCCCCCTGGGATGGGGTCTGTCACTAGCATAACAAAAGTCTGGAATAAAACACAGAACAGATTCACCACACCCTTAATACAAAGGTCACTAGCCACTCCCTTTTAAGCAACAAGTTACACAAAAGTGTAAGAAGTGAACCACCAGAAGTTACTTTTGAGTAACATGAATTTAAGGCAGCTTCCTCTGAAAAGTAATGAAATGAGCAAACAGTGAAATTATTTTATTGGTGCAATGAACAATATTTTTTTAATTATTCCCAAAAGTTAATTTTAGTTCTATTTTAGATGTTTTTGGGAGGAAATATCCAAGTTTTATGACAGTGTCTTGTTAATCTTATAGGTTTTTTTACCTCTCAAAAAGTAATGAAAGGAGACAGAAAAATATTGAACAACTCAGCTTTTGAAATGAGCGACCTTGTTGACAACAGGTAATTAATTATTTTTTTTCTACCACAAAACAAGAGAATGATATATTTTCTTATCACTGTACTAACCCAAGTATCTGCACTTCCTGCATACCTAATGCGTGGGTTAGAATTTAATTATCTAATGGCACTATTGTTTTCAAATGTTTCATACATAGGTTCTTGTGGGTTTTTCAGGCTTTGAGGCCGTGTTCTGGTTGTATTTTCTCCTGATGTTTCGCCTGCATTTGTGGCTGGCATCTTCAGAGGAATGCTGAATTGGAAGTGGACTGGAGAATATATATGCCAGTCTCCTCCTCCAGAGGGGAGGGAGCAATTAGCATAATAATCCTATTGTGTGTATTGAATACTTGTTCCTAGAGGGAGACTTCCTGAGCCCAGGTGGGGCTCATTGGGGCTCATTAGGGCTCGTTAGTATCTTTTATGTTTTGATTTTGGCGTTTTTCTATACTGGCAGCCAAATTTTGTTGACCTTCCAAGTCTCCTCTTTCCTGTTAAAATTATCCAAGTCTTTGTGGATTTCAATGGCCTCTCTGTGTAGCCTGACCTGGTAGTTGTTAGAATGGTTCAGAATTTCTGTGCTTTCAAATAACATTCTGTGTCCAGGTTGGTTTATAGTGTGTACTGCTACTGCTGACCTTTCTGGCTGGATCAGCCTGCAGTATCTTTCGTGTTCTTTGATTCATGTTTGGATGCTGCGTTTTGTGGTATTGTGCTATTCCTACATGCAAGCATTAGTCAAAAAATGAGCAACCAAGACTGGGATAAAATTGACAACCTCACCTACCGAAAAATGGAGAACGACATGACCAACCACACCGAAAAGCAGAAACGAAAATTCAACAAATGCCATAAGCATCAGCTAAAACCCTCGCTAGACACAGACACGGACCATTATCAATCTGACAGAGAGGCAACTTTCTGAGGATGAAACTTCCATCCTATCCAAGGGAGGCAACTTTGCTGTGACCACTACCAGAATTCCAGTGGAAGACATCATAGCAAATGTGGAATCTGCCATCCACCATCTCCCAGAGGAGAAAGCGGAAGAGATAAGAGGGGAAACAACTAGGATCCTATGCAAGGCAAAACTGCCACCCAGCAATATAATGATGAAAGAAAGGAAAGCTATTAGGGAGCTCAATTTGGACCCAGAAATCATCATTCTCCCAGCAGACAAAGGCAATGCCACTTTTATCATGAACACAGAACACTACAAACAAAAGATCAGGGAACTCCTGGATCCCACAACTTACAAAAAACTGAAGCAGGTCCCGACCAACAAAATCATCAGGAAAACCTACACCTTGATCAAAAATTCCCCAATTCATCAAAGCACATGCCAGCTTTTATGCAAATTGGAGGCCCTCCCACCCAGAATTTATGGACTTCCAAAAATCCACAAGGACTCCATTCCACTCTGACCCATTGTGAGTGCCATTGGATCCCCCACATATGATTTGGCCAAGTTTCTGGCCACACAATTACAAACCCATATTGGACAAACCTCCCACTACTTCAAGCACTCAGGTCACTTTATAGAAAAAATCAGCAACATCGAATTGAAACCCAGAGACAGACTGATCAGCTTTGACGTGGTCTCCCTGTTCACCAAAGTCCCCATAGCAGACACCATTGCACTCATCAACCAGATTTTTCCCAAAGACATCACAGCCCTATTTCAACATTGCCTCACTACAAGCTACTTCAGTGGGACAATAAGTTCTATGAGCAAAGAGATGGGATAGCCATGGGAAGCCCGCTCAGCCCAGTGATAGCAAATTTTTACATGGAGCACTTTGAAAGGCAAGCCCTGGAAACAGCATCAAAAAAGCCCACCACAGGGTTCCGTTATGTGGATGACACATTCATCATTTGGAGCCACGGTGATGAACAGCTGACTCAGTTTCTGGACCATCTAAACAACATCCACCCAAACATCTAATTCACCATGGAGAAAGAAAATGAGGGAAAACTACCACTTCTGGATGTCCTAGTCCAAACCCAACCATCCCAACCATTGATTGGGCCACACGGTGTACAGAAAACCTACACACACAGACAGATATCTACACAAAGACTCCAACCACCACCCAGGACAAAAAAGGAGGACAATAAAAACTCTAGTAGACCATGCAAAAAGAATTTGTGAACCTCACCTCTTGAATGAGGAACTGAATCATTTAAACTGGGCTCTACAGGCTAATGAGTACTCCAGCTCAGATATCAGAAGGGCCTCAAGACCCCAAAAAAACCACAGGAGTAAGGATAAACAGCCACCTGAAGGGAATGTGTTTTTACCATATATCAAAGGAGTCACTGACTGAATAGGGAAACTCATGAAGAAACATAACCTCTGAACAATTTACAGACCAACCAGGAAAATTCAGCAAATGCTTCACTCAGCAAAGGACAAGAGGGATCCCCTAACTTCTACAGGAGTTTACCACATACCGTGCAGCTGTGGTCAGGTCTACATAGGGACCACAAAATGCAGCATCCAAACACGAATCAAAGAACACGAAAGATACTACAGGCTGATCCAGCCAGAAAAGTCAGCAGTAGCAGAACACACTATAAACCAGCCCAGACACAGAATGTTATTTGAAAGGACAGAAATTCTGGACCATTCTAACAACTACCAGGTCAGGCTACACAGGGAGGCCATTGAAATCCACAAAGACTTGGATAATTTTAACAGGAAAGAGGAGACTCGGAAGGTCAACAAAGTTTGGCTGCCAGTATAGAAAAACGCCAAAATCAAAACATAAAAGATACTAACGAGCCCTAATGAGCCCCACCTGGGCTCAGGAAGTCTCCCTCTAGGAACAAGTATTCAATACACACAATAGGACTATTATGCTAATTGCTCCCTCCCCTCTGGAGGAGGAGACTGGCATATATATTCTCCAGTCCACTTCCAATTCAGCATTCCTCTGAAGATGCCAGCCACAGATAAAGGCAAAACGTCAGGAGAAAATACAACCAGAACACAGTCTCAAAGCCCGAAAAACCCACAAGAACCAATGGATTCTGGCCGTGAAAGTCTTCGACTCTAGTTTCATACATAGTTCTTAGCTTAAAAAAAATACCAGATTATATTTAGATATTCATTTTGGGAGAAAAATGAGTAAGCATTTAAAATGAGTATTTGAATATGTACTCACTGGCACAGGGACAGGGGGACCATGAGGGCAGTGTGCCCCTGATGGCAATTTTTTTGGGAGTGCCTCCTCTCCTTGCCTGCCCTCCACCACATGCCATAGCCCCACCCCCACACAACATAGCCATGCCCCGCATGACTTAGCCACACCCTGTGTAACGTAGCCACAACCCCATGATATAGCCACACACCCCACAACATAGCCACACTCTGCACAATGTAGTCCTGTCCCCCTGCTCAATGTAGCCCCATCCCTGCCCCTCTGCCTGCTCCGCCCCTCCTTCACGCATTCCAAGGTACACCGCTGTACGTACTTTTATTTTTTGTTCACTTTCTTTTTTCTCAATAGATTAATGTGCACATTGGGTGGAATGGATTTATGAGTGAAAGTGACAAGAACTAGGAATGCAAAAGCAGTGCTTACTGGAAATAGACTGATTTGTCCTCACCCACATTGAGCCACATTTGACATATAACACTGGAATGAAACAGAGTCTACTGCAAAATTCACAAAGGGCAGCTGCTGCTTCTCGAGGATGCATTCAGATAGTTCCAGTGGAATTGTGATTCTAGTGGTCTGTGCCTCCACCCACCACTTCTCTTTTTATTCCCACTTTTTTTCTCTTTTCCTCTTCTCAAAAACACCTTTCTCTTCCTTTTAATTATGAGTTAGATTGGAGGGAATAGAGGGTGAAAATTTGTTGGTCTCAATGGGGTAAACATACTGGTAAGTATGCCAGTGTGCTTATGGCATCATCAAAGTACTTTGGAGATTATTTCCTTGCCTCTACTTCTTCCTCAGTGTACAAAAACATACTCCTGGCAACAGATCTGGTGGGGAGCAGTGCTTCAGAATATTGCTGCTGTTCTTATCCAACTCCCAGAGGGAGGGTGCCTCACAAGCATCTCAGTGATGAGGAGAAGCAAACCTGGAATCTTTTTTGCTTTTCTTGAAGAGTGGGTGTAAATAAGTTCCATGGGATTGTATGGAATACTTCTTTAAGCAACATCATACAAATTACTTATGCCAGTGTACCCAAGGTTTGTGCTGGCATATGCTACCAAAAAAAATCCTGCCCATTAAGTTCTGCTCTGGAGCATAATAGACTGCTCTGGAATGCCTGATCCTCTGAACAAAGGTACTATGGAACAGGTGACTAGAAAAATCACCTGTCAAAAATTGCTTGTCACTATAGGATTCTGTCCACAAAGTTTTCCATCTGCCCTGTCCCATCAGGAAATTAGAGCTCCTCTAAAAGACAACTTTAATCTTTTCCAGTGGGAAAGCTGCAATAGCAAGTTGCAGATGAAAAGAGTCCTGGCACTGATAAAATTACGGGCAATTATGGGCAAAATTCAGAAATAACTTTTCATAATCCTAGGACATCCTGTTGTTGACATTAAGCTAACTTTTAAACTGCTGAATTAACACTTATAGGAAAGTTTCAGTGGTTATGGGACACATACTGGGAGCAAGTAGGCAGTAGTTGGTTGTTACTGGAAGAAAAGCAAATGTGAAAGGAGACACATTTTATCTCTACCATCTCATTCAGTCTTTCCCTCTGCCACACACACACACACACACACAAACACACACAGACACAGTCTGTTTATATAAACCTATACATTCATACAAACACAAAAGTGTATGTTCCATTCATCCCTCCCTCTAGTTTTACCCTCATTGTTCTCCTTTTTTCCCCCTTCACTTTTTTGCAAACTGACACCACCATCCATCTGCATTAAGAATATAATTCTTCACTGATTTTGTTTTCAGAGGAACCTGTGGGCGGTTTTAACAATTTTATTTCCTCTGTGAGAAAATCTTTGAAAACTGCACAGTTTTGGAAAACTCTTTGCACTTCAGGACTTATATACTTGATATGAGAGCAGATTTGAAATTAATATGCACCTTTTAAAACTAGACACAGAGGATGAATCTGTCAAGGAGTACATGATAAAGTGGGCCCAACATTTTGGGCACCATGTTCAAATGGAGGAATAAGAAAAAATGTGATCTAATGATACAAAATTTACTTTGTGCAGTAATCTAAAAAAAAAAAAATCATGTATGAGATGATTATGGATGGTATCTAACCCCAAATAAGTTGTTGAAAATGTCTAGGAATGTTTCAAATTACTATTGGAGATGTCAAGATAAGAGCACTCCTTTTTCCATATGTGGTGGATTTGTAAGTTTTTGGTCAAAGATTTACATATTATTCAAAAATAAATAAATAATAAAGATAGAGTTTGTAATATCAACAGAAATGTTTTTGCTGGGTACTATAGATAAGGGGTTAGATAGCAAATATGGACTACATTTCTTTACATGAAAAAAAGCAGCAAGAATATTTCCTACCCTAAAATGGTGAGAGACTGGAGCACTGACAACAGAAGCATGGATTGTTAAGGTTGTTGAGTTATCCCAAATGGCCATGTGTTTTAAAGGAGAAGTCAGTTGAAGGTATTTTTAAAGATTGCAAACTGTTTCTGAATAGAAGTGGTTGATGGATTTTTTAAAAAAAGAATGTAGGAGACCTGATGATAATAAATTTTGAAACTTCAGATTTATATTACTTCATGAGAAGTATAAACTAGATTTAGAAGATGTACACTGTTTATTGTTCTATTTTTTATATAGACTATTATTATTTGATAACTGATCAGTAGGACAAACTAACCCAGAATAATTTAACAGTGATTTACAAATCTAAGAAATTAAGTAAGTAAATAATTACAACAATAAGTGATTAGCAACAATTAACAGCTATGAGATAAAATGAATGATTCAATATATGAATGTTTAAATAATTTGAACTGTTTGCAACAAGAATGAGGACCAGTTTTTAATTATGTTTTGTTAGCTTCTGTTTTAATCATATATAGGTTTAGGTTAGGATGTTTGTTGATGTTTGTATGAATGTATTTTTGTTGTTTTGTATGTTTAGTTTGTGGGGTTCTTTCCCCTTCTTTCTTACTTAATAAAAGAAGAAAGCAAAACAAAAAAAAAAGAATTCTCTTTAAGGATTTTTTTTTTTTTTGCATAATAAGAAATCTAACAATGCAGATATGGTTACTAGTAATTCCAGTAAGATTGTTTAGTTGGATTTGTAATGGTAAAATATTTTTTCTTTCTTTCTTTTCCATTACAATTTGACTTGGAAGTCAGAGCCCTTTTGTGTTTTAGTATGTTAGTGTTTAGTTACTAAATTAGTGTTGTAGTGAGTTAGTGTGTCATGTTTTCAGTTTGGTCTTTTATATTGTGTTTAATATTGGATGTTATAACTTTCATTTTATTAAAAATGTCAGTTGGTGCTCACGTTTTTCTGTGTTAAAACCAATAAATAAATACATAGGGGGGAAAAGAAATTAATATGCACTTCAGTAGGCCATATACTAAAAGGGCCACTGGGTTTCATCTGTCTTTCACATTCACTGTTGACAACTAGGACACAGCTGAGAGAGTGAATGAATTTGTTGAAAATGGTAGGATTTATTCATCAAACATTTTTTTTCCTATTTGCTCTGTGTTCTCTAGTAATAAATCTATTAAGCTTTTAATAGCCATTGCCAGCAAGAAATAGTTCACTCTAAGCAATGGAATGCAATGGATCTTTACTAATCTGGACTTTGTTTGCATGTACACTTTGCAATTCTGACATAAAATTCCTTTTTTGTGTCTTCTTACATTTCCATTTAATAATTTTATTCCAAATGCGTTGTAGCAAGATCTCATGTTATTGGGATTTCAGTTTTTCCTCTCCCTCTCACCTCAGTCATGTGTCAGCAAACATCAATGTGAAAAGAACAGAGTGAAAATTAAGAGCCAAGGGCAACTGTAACTGAGCTAATTCCTTTCTTTTTAAAATTATGATAAATGCACTTGCTTTCTTGAAACATGGAATATTTTGTCAGATGCAGCCAGGTCCTCAAGGAAATCAGGGAGTTGGGTTGCATTTACACTCAGTTCATATTTCGCGGCTCTCAAATATAAATAGAAATCACCAATCACATAAGTAGGTATTATCACATTGACCTGTGTCTGCTCATAAAACCTAAAGAAGAGAATTTCACTTCACATCAAAGGTGTTACCCCAAAACATGAGTGACTCAATGATCCACCCACAATGCCAGTACCTCCATGTGACGATGGAGAATTAATTGGTTCAATTAAGAGGCCTGCGAGAGGAGGGTAACCTAACAAGATTTTCCACCAATGTTTATGGGATCCTCACAGGAAAGAACCAGGCAGAGATTTGAAATAAACTAAAATGTGTTTTACTGAGAAATGTTCAATCATGCACACACAAGATCCAAGCACTCATGCACTTACACAAGAGCTAACCAAAGGATAATGGGAGGAAAGCTGTTGGTAGCAGAGGGTTTAGGGAATGGGTGATAATTACTGGTCCAGAGAGGAGCAAAGAAATCAGCAATGTGGCTTATAAGAACAGTACTCGTACGGAAATCAGAGCAAAAGTGTGGTGTTCAGCAAACAAGATATTGTGTCTGACTACTCAAAATGGAGAGTTTTTATATCACAAGTCTTCCTGTAGGGCAAGAGTGTGTATGGCTCTCTGCCTGAGCAAGAGCAATAAGCAAAGTTGCAGCATGGATAATGGAGTCTGGATAGAGTTAATGGTCTTAGTGTTAGGTGACAAAGAGTTAGTGGCTGTTGTAATAGCTCTGTAATGGTGGACAGGTAAGGGAAAATTGAAGGGAAATGTCTAGGTGCTAGGAAGAAGAGCTGAAACAATCAGTGGTTTGGTGGGAAGTTCCTGTCACTATTGTGTGGTAGCAGAGATGTTACAGCTTTAGCTTCAGCCTATAATCTCTGGAGTTACCTGGTGATTATCCCAACAAGGACCTTGGCTACACCTAGAGGGGATCTCTGACCTACTTTGCAGCACACATGTCTAACTAGTAATTTTCCTCTACCCATCCTGGTCTTACAGTCATCTCAGGTTCCATTCTATATCAATGCCAATTAATGTATTTTGCCAATTAAGTAATATTTTGTCAATTAAACCATATCCAATCTAGGGGGTGCATGGACCTATAACAAAGACACATTTAGTCCAGCAGCATGGTCAGCTAGATGCCTCCAGAAGAAAAGTGTGAATATGATAAACTCCATCAGTGAGATAGAAGATCTAGTATTGGCCAAGCCTGTCAGGGCTTTCTGTTAGCAAGGATGATGGCATAATCTCTGACCCCCTCAGATTTCCCTGATCCTCATGGTCCTTTTGAGTGAAAAGGTGATTTTCCCAGGAAAGGATGAATTGCTGTCCAACTTTTTGACACTTGCTGAAAATGTTGGAATGCTTCTTATCCAAGGAGAGACCCTAAAGTGACCAGCCTAACATAGCAGGTTCCTGAACAGTATGCATAATGATATTAAAATCTGATCTGTGATGAATATGTTTAGGTTTATGTTGGAAGTTCATTGCTCCTATCTAATTTTTTTCCATGCAATTAAGTTAGACATGTAAATCAGAGGGCAAACTTTCCTCCCACCTAATTTTTAGCCACAACCAGTGAGTAGGCTTGAGCATAAAAATTGCAACTGCAATTGAATAATAAATAAGAATTGGAAACCAGCTGTGAAAAACAGGTTCCTAAATCATTTTGGAATCCCAGGAAGGCTCAGTAGATTGGTGAAAAGCCTATGGCACTGTAGACACTGAGCAAGATTTAAGGCTTCTTGAAACAGAGAATCCAGGAGAGATCCAGGCTTTAAAGATTGACTATGGTGCTTGAAATCTCCAGGAGAAGCATTCATCAAAAAGAGCCATGGAATAACTACAAAGTTATGATTTAATTAAGAATAGTCAGCATGCATTCACAAAAGGGAGAGAGTAGATTGTAAATCTGATTGATAAATTTGGTTTTTGCTGAAGTAAAGGTGTTTTAAAAGTCCTGCCAAACAATTCATTAAAAAGTGAGACTATGAAGGCAGTGCCAAAGGAATTTGGATTGAGCATTGGATAAAATACAATGACGTTGCACGCTTGTCTATAAGGGCTACAAATTTATGCATGTCTAATGGTGGTCTAAGTGTTCTTGTTGTTAACTGAAATCAGTTTGAATTCAACAAATGTTGTCCCTATGAATTAAACACTTCCAACAGCCCCATTCAGTAACAACCTTGCTTAGCTCTTGCAAACTCAGAGGCCCTTTCTGCATGACAACTGCCTCCTGGCAAGAGGATGCAAGAGGAGGGGGACCATGACAATGCTTCTGCATGATGTCATCGCAGTCCCGCCCTTCTCCTATTGTCAGCTGGTACGACCACGTGATAAATCATTGCTGGAGTTTCTCCATCAATGACCCCTGATCACATGATGCTCCTGTCCTTCTCAGCCATGCCGAAGGGCTGGAAATGCAATGGAGGTGCTTCTTGCCCCAGCACAGCATGGGAAAGAGCTCAGCTGCACTGTGGAAGGAAGAGTCATGTCTCTCATGCTCCCTTCCACAGGAAGCCAGTCAGGTGCAGAAAGGAGCATTCCCATCACACTCCCTTCTCACCAAAGGCTCACAACCAGAGGACGATGGGATCAGGTAATGTGCGGAAATGGCCAGAGTTTCCTTGACTGAATCAGTCTATCTGCAGTATGTTTCTCCTCTTTTCCCATTACCTTCCTTTTCCTCCAGAATTATTATCTAAGTTAATGATGGCCTATTTCTGTGTTCCTGGGGACCACTCTGTTTTTTAAAGAGGGCCTTATCAATCACCAGAAAAATTATTTAAGACAAAAATTGATTCACGCCACAAGTTGGTCTTCCTTAGGCTCTAAGTTGATGGTAACTTGTTTTTGCTCTTCTGTGATGATGTTTGTTCCTATTCCCAATGAAATGCAGCTGCTTCTGTGTGTTCCACATTCACTAGCATAACGGACTTAGCTTATGTTTTTATTGTCTCTAGGAAAAAGAATAATTCTGTTCTTTTTAAAAGTTGTGGCCCCAGGCCCTCTTACAGCTAAGTAGGCCTTTTGTCTTCATAGACTCAGTCACTTCTCTGTCTCTTTTTAGGTTATTTCCTACTCATGATACATTTCTTCAGTTCATTCCTCCCCAACTTTGACCTCAGGAATGTCCAGGCCAGAGAAGCTTTTCCCTATGTACCCTGAAAGGATATGGATGGTACGGGAAAGGAGAAGCATGGACACAAATTCTAGCTCATAAGGAGAGGAGGAGAATTGGGTGATTCCTCCAGGCACTTAGAACTCCCTTCCTCTGGGAAGGCCAGCCTTGTTGCTGTTGAAGAACAATTCCCCTACTGCAGAAGCTTGCCAATCCTCCTCAGGTCTATTTGGTTACTTCAACATCCCTTATTCATCCCTCCTCTATATGGGAACCTCTTCCAGACCCCTCTATCCCTCTTTGGTTCCTGGGCTTCTCATTTCAGTCTCTCCTTTTCCCACTGCCTTTGCTTCTAACATCTCATTTCTCTCTTTTCTGATTTTTTTTTCCATACATCTTCTTCAGTCCATGCATCCTTGCTCTTCTCCACTTTTTTTTTAAAAAAATAGAATCATAGACTCATAGAATCATAGAGTTGGAAGAGACTACAGGGGCCATCCAGTCCAACCCCTGCTATGCAGGAATACACATCAAAGCATTCCCAACAGATGGCCATCCAGCCTCTGCTTAAAAACCTCTAAAGAAAGAGATTCCATCACATTCCAAGGCAGCATATTCTACTGCCAGACAGCTCTGACCATCAGGAAGTTCTTCCTGAGGTTTAAGTGGAATCTCCTTTCCTGCAGATTGAATCCATTGCTCCTTGTTCTAGTCTCTGGAGCAGGACAAGGAGCAATGGATTGAGAAATCTGATTAATTTTGTTTTAACTTCTGTATTAGTAGTTTTTTTTAGTTCTACTATGTATGGTTGTAAGCTGCCTTGAATACAATCCTGGGAAAAGAGTAGGAAAATCATCGATCAATCAATTAAATTGTTCCTTTTCATTCCTATCCTCCCTTCCTGGCTACAAGTTCTGGTTGGTACTGGAGACATGCAGCACCCACTGGTGACATAATTCCAATGCTCCCAAAGTTATGGTTGGCTTCAGCAGTGAGAAAGTGAGATAAGAGCCTTCCAGCACTATGCATTAAATTCATTAAAGGAAAGCAAGAGATTAGATTCTTAAACTATGTAGCTAATGACAATCTTTTTGCTCATATACATTAAATATAACAAGTTTGGGACTGAATGATGGAACTCCGTTACTGAACACAACATATAATATATGATATTTCCATTCCATTCTTGCTGCCTTTCTAGAGAGAAAAATCCTACTCATGGCTAAGGAACATTCTGCCATTACAGGGCAAAATTCACTTATCCGGAAGGCCTATCATTTGACAATATACCTATGGACAACTCCTGTTTATTGAGTTATGTTAAACAACACATGGGTCATGAACTTCAATTACAATAAAAGCAAGTTGGTAGATGTCATGCAATAATCATTGCAGAAAGAAGAGGCAGGGCTCTCGTGCTGCCTGCTTGGGAGCAGGCAGCTCGTGCGGAGCTGAAGCAGTGGGGATGTGAGAGCCTCTTGCTGGAGGCTGCTTGCGTGATCCCCGCACCCCCATGCCGAGAAAAGGTAAGCTGCGGAAAGGACCTTAGAGGGAAAAGAAAAAGAGATGTGTCTCCTATCAGAAATAACCTATTCTAAGGACAGGTAGTGTTTGTATCCCAGAGCAAACATCCCCAGCAGGAAACATAATTAGGAACATAGGAAGTTATCTTATTTTAAACCAGGCCAAACTAGTTGTGTTTCTAGCCCAATATTATCTGATAGTGACTCCCTGGAGCCCCATGAGGTGAGCTTTCACATATTTTTTTATCTAGCCCATTTCCCTGAAGATGGCAGGAAATTGAACTAGGACACTTCTGTGCTTAATGGATCTGCTATACGGCTAGGACCAATTTGTGATGGAAGCAGAATAGTGAACACTTTTCCACCAGCATATCAATAATATCAAAATTCTGGGTTTAATAGAATCTTGGAATAGATTCTCCCACATATTTGACCCTTTCGTCCTCTAGAGACAAAATATTACATGCTATACTGGCTTGCTGCAATTTTAAGTGCTGACATGGAGAATGAGATCAGTAAGTCAGGAGAAAACACCAAGTCTTGGATACACAAATGGAGTTAATGATTACAGGCACACAGGTATCCTTCTAGATAGCCAGAAATGTCAAGTGAGGGCATTTATAAAAGACTCTCCAAATTTTGGTTCATTATCTACTGTGGGGAAGGTTAAGAAAGGGCAGGTGGAGGATGTGGGGGACAAATTCATTGTGGAAATCACATTCAGGCATTCATAAGTATATTTAACCTGATGCCCTTCATTCTTCATGAAGAAGGAAGATGAGAAACTACAGCACAGAGGCATGAGTAATTTGAAAACAGCAACAACAGGGAGGCTAGATAATTTGCTGTGAAAGCTAGTATAAAATAAAATAAACAATGAAGGTCGAAATGTTGGATAATGCAGTTACTCATGTGCAATTCTAGGCACAGAAGCACAAATCAATCAATGTTCTCTGAAGGGAGACTGTATACAGAACAATTCTTTGGAACCTCATACCAGTTCAGTTTAGTGAGTCACTGATTTATTTATGGGTGAATCTATACCTATCAGTTCTACTCAAGATTCAGGCAATATCACTGACTGCAACTGTTATTTTCTGTTGGTAACCTTGTTAAACTGTTCAAGTGGTCATATCTTCTGTTGTAGCATCCTGACTTCTGTAGTTTTTTGGAATCTTCTTTTCATAGGCAGTTTCACACTGTAATTTATTGATTCTCAAATCTTTCTTTTCATAAGGCCTTTAGCATATTCTTTAACTCTCTTTCTGATCTTTAAAGAAGCAAGTGGTACAATATAATAGCAAGTCTGGATGGCTGCACTGGTTTGCATTCTCTTTTCACTCCCTTAACTTTCTTTTTATTTCATGGCTAACTAGAAAAAACAATAATGACCCACAGAGCTCCCTTTTCTGGCTAGTCTATCAAATAACTAAGTTTGGATGCATAAACCTGGGAGAGGAGGATAATTCTGTTCCTGCATGCTGCTTTCCCAGTGCAAAGTGCACAGTAGGATACAAGCTTAGACTGTGAGTTGGATTGAAGGCAGCCCAGTCCAGAATTTAAGGAGACAACAGACTACAGGTATCTTAAATAGTTTGTACATAGAGTGTAAACTCACTGAGAGTGGGGTCCTGTGCACTTATGACTTATGAAATTCTGTAAATTACCATATACACCGATGACTCAGTAATTATAAAGGCAAAGTAGATGTTAAAAAAAATGACTCTTGCCACATGGTTAATAATCCCACTTGGCTCTAGTGAAATAGGCTGTTCAGCAAGCATTATGACATGAGAATAGAGATGGTCCAGGTTAAGAAATTCCAAATATTTCTGAAAGATACATCCAGAATCTTGAATAGGAAAGAACAGAAAAGTTCAAATGGGTGTGTATGCATGCTTCCATGCATGCAGATGTGCTTAGTGTTCCCCTTTTGTCCTCTTCTTTCCATTTGGCCATTTATATCAAAAAGGTATATGTCATAGAGGTGTTCAGGGAAAGAAACCCCTTGATGAATATCTTCGGTGATAATTGTGTATCTATGGCAAAAGTAGGCATACAGTCCTGACCAATATTTGCATTTCCCATAGTCCTCCACTGCTACCTCCAGAAAAAAAAAGTGTAAAAAGGAGGAGGAAGAAGAAGAAGAAGAAAAAGAAGAAGAATCAATCTTCTGAAAGTGAGGATGCATTAATATGTCTGAGGCCCTGGATCCTGCTTTATTTGCATGAGCAAACTCTTCTAAGAATGGTGGCATAGAAATTAATTAAACAATAAATGATGAACAAAATGCAAAGTACAATAAACCACAACACAAAAATCTTCACATGGGAACCCATTTGTACCCTTGCAATTTCAATAAAGTTAACAGCTTGATTCTATGTACTTTTACCCCCAATTTCTCAGGTAACACAGAAAATATTTGATCACAGAAATATTACAAAGTTCAGAAAATGATTAAGAAAGAAAAGGAAAAAAGTATATATTTTGCCTTCAGAACTGTGCCCTTAACTTGTGAGAGTTCTAGGGCAATTTGACTGATTATTCAGCCATACCTGAAAATCTCCAAGAAGTATAATTTTCCTGCTGTGTTCTTTTGCTTTGCTGAAAATATATTTATAGATTTATATTTTTTTTATAAAATTAACTTTATTTTAAGAATGTAATTCTTCACTAATATTGTTCTTGAAGGAAGCAATGAGTAATTTTAGCAACTGTCTTCCTGCTGTGCAAATTGAGAAGCCAAAAACTGCTGTTTTCAAACATTAATAATGATTCAGTTCAAAATTTGCGTGTAGTATATTTGCACAAAACAGTCTTGTCTGCACAGGAAACAGCTTTTTCTGCATGTGAAATGCACCAGGACTCCTCATTTTCTCTGCAAAAAAATACACATAGAAATGTTATTTTCTGTGTAGAAAACACTGTAATTGGGACTTATTCTGCACAAAATCCACCATTGATTTTCTTTTTACAGAAAACCAGAGGAAACAACATCTTCTTTGCAAAACTTTGGCATTTTTCCCCCATGGAATAAGTCCCAAACTCTAAATATTCTTATCATTCCAGCATTCTTATTGTCATATTTTTACCACACTTGAGAAATATGTTTAGCCATTTTTTCAATGTTTTAAAATATTGTCAAATATTATTTCCATTCCTAATTTTTGTCTTGCAGTGGGTCCCTGAGGGTAAAAATTTGACCCCAATCCAAGATATCACATGTCTGAAGTGTAGGAATGAAGAAAGTTTTCCATCATGCAAAGATGATGTAGAGAAGTCAATTGCTAAGAACTGTTTTTCAGAACAAGAACAAACTTGGTGTGAGTAGATGAGTATTTGGACATCTGTCTGAAAAACAGGTCCAGATGATGTTTGTTTGAATAAATCACACAAAATGGAATCAGCACCTAAATGATCCGTAACACTAGTAATTGGAGAAACAGGCCTTGAGGGCTATTAAAAACGGTCCCCCCTCCCTTGAACAAAACTCCCTTCTAAATACTACTAAGGGTGAGCAGGCTGTTTTTCTTCCCTTGCTTTGGATTGCTTTAGTTTTATGCAATCCAGGTGTTCCAGTCATAATTTCAATATTATGGCATATGTGATTAAAATATATTGTGGTTTTATGCTCAAGCAATAATAATAGGACATAAATAAAATGTTCCTGATGGCTGAGGGAAATAACAAACTGTCATTCAAATTGATGGGGAAGTTCTGTGAGAATAAAAGCAGCAAATTACCATTCAGCAGTGTAACTTTAATAAATGTATTTGTTACTTTCTGCAGATGGCTTTGAAGTGTTCTAATTTCCAGACTGTGGGCCTTAATACAATTACACACAAGTGTGTGTTATCAGAATTCCACCACTCATTAAAAAACAAATGACAAAAGAGGGATTTAGAGTATAGAAGGAACACTTAATACTTCACCTGTTTTGTTGTTTCTTTCCTGAAAATCATCCCAAAACTGAAGGCAGGGAAGATGACAGTATGTTCCAATCTTTATGGATGCAGTGACATACAATTTGTCTCTTTAATCAAAATTTCATTTCCAGTCTTTGGCTGGTTTGTGTCCCATGTACAAGACCTCTTCCAAGATTTCTTATAACTAAATCATGAATCCCTTTATAATCCCTATTTATTTATTTGATGCATTTTTATTCTACCTTTCCTTTGAGGAGCTCAAGTGACATATGATAAGGTAGGTTAGACTGAGAACTAGTAACTGTGGCCAGTAACTGAGCTTCATGGCCAAGTGAGAATTTAATTCTGGGTCTCTCCTGTCCTAATCCAACACTCTAACTATCCTGAATTGCCATGAATCGAGCTGAATTGCCAAGAAGGAAGTATTTATGTGTAATAGAGAATTTATAGAACAAAATCCAAAACTATAGAACACTGATACCTTTATTGAGACAGCTAAAATGCACAAAATACATCATGCAAGCAATTCAAGGTATTACTGGCTTCTTTATCAGACAAATGTGAAAAATCATATTGGAATCAAAAAATGATGATGTTAGAGTCACAGCCCTACATTTTGACTCACATGTTGACTCACTTCTATTGTCTAATCTGTTGTTACTCCTGTTCTTGGGCATGTTGGGACCAGGAACAGAGGGCAATAAAACACAAGCAATAAAATTTCAAATTCTTAACAGAAGCCAAGTAACTTCCACTGAGATTTTTTTTAAAATGTTATTTCCTGTGTTTTACTAACCTTTGCCCTCAATTCCCACATGGTCAAGAAGGCTGCATTGATATCCCTCTAGAGCAAGTTAACTGACAACAGAAGTAACATCTCAGACAAAATGTAGGCCTGTGACTCTCACATTATTATCTTTCATCTCCTATATGATTTTTAACACTGTCGCATGATAAAGAAGCCAGTGAAGCTTTGAAAACTTTGCATAATGTATTTTATGTATTTTAGTTGGCCCAATAATGGCATCATTGTTTTACGGATTTTGATCTTTTGCTGCATGGCCAATATTGCTAGCCCTGAATAGGTTTTCAGTGACTTTATAGAATAACCACTAAATGTTCGACCTGCATGGGCTACACAAATGGTTCTGACTGGGATCCAGTGCCTTGGTCTTCTCATTTTTGTAGGCCTCCATACACATATAACATAAAACTGGTATGTCACATGGCAGACACAGAAAGAAGGATGACTATTTACCACAGTTTCATTCTCTTTAATGTGTTAGATCAAATGTTTGTATGGAGGGAAATTTACTAACAGAATAGCTGCTGGATTTGACCTGAGGTAAAATGTTAAGTTAAATGCAAATGTTGCCACTTGAGTCAAAAAAAGGTATTTTGAGCAAAGTAAGAAAAGATTTGTTGGTAAGACTACACACACACAACGAGGGATCAGATCAATTACTACAGACAGAATTAGGTGGTGACCTCCCATGAGCAAACTGACAAATTTAGTGGGAGTTCCCATTCTCAGGTTATACCTTCTGTTTCCATATTGGGGCAACTCCTGCAGTGTCTTTTGCACAAGATTCTTGGTGCCCCCCCCCTTCAAACTGTCCCTCCAACCATTTCATGCGCTCAGAGAATCACTGAATCAAGTGGTTTTGGCTGGGGGTACCTGGATAATATCGAGTGGACACTCACATATTGTCTGAAAATCAATAAAAGAAAATCAATAAAAAAATTTAAAAAGAGGCAATAGAGGAAGCAGATTTGCATATCATTTACTATGCTAATGCAAAAGTACAGTAGTAAATTTAAAGATAATTTAATAGAAATAAAAATGCAATATTTATTTTTTTATATAAAGTCTTATACCACTCTGTTGCAGTGTTTACACACTGCTTAGTAGCTAAAAGCACACAAAAGCAGTTTTTTTAAAAAAATAATAATAACAATTGGATGATATGAATACAACATTATATAAAGCCCAAGAAGCAAATGCGACCTGAACAAAGAAGGCCTTTACTATAAGGTTTATGGAAAGATTTCATTATGGCATAAGGTGAAATGCTAACATAGAGGGTACCTGTCTATCTGTGAGCAAAGATTTCTACAGTTTTAGTTTGGTCAATAAGAAGATTTTTCTCTTGACCCTATCAACTCAGCCACCACTGAAGCTGAAAAAAAAAGGCCTCTCCATATGATTATAGGAAGCATGTAGGCTGAAATAGGAGAAGGCAATCCCTAAGGTGGGAAACAGTGTGATATAATGATTTGTGCATCGGACTATGTCTCTGGAGACTAGGGTCTGATTCTCCACTCAGCCATGGAGACCCACTGGATGACTCACTGGATCACACACTCTCAGCTCCCAGAATCCCCTGTGATAGGTTCTCCTTAGGGTCACCATAAGTTGGGAATGACCTGAAGGCATACAACAACAGCAAAATCCCTAAGGAATCTCACATCTAAGCCATTTAAATTTAGGGGTTACTATACACCACAATTATAGGAAACATTCTGTCCACACATCATGTGTATCTGCTCAGCTTGCTTCCCAGGGGCTAATTGGACATTGCTCTTCCTTCTTATAGTTTTTCATCTTTCAACCAGTTTCAACTATCCTGATTTGGCAAGAACAATTCTGATTAATCCTCTGTCATTCTACTTTTTTTCAGCTGTTTTTAAATTGTCCCTTTTGCATTCTCCTCCTGCCAATTTCACCCTCTGTCATTAGCTTATTTGAACTGCTGCAAACTAAATTCAAAAAGCCAAAGTAGTTTATACCCAATTAACTCAGTGGGAGGAGGGGAGGGGGCAGAATGTTGCCCTTCCCTGTTGGCATCCACAAGAGCAAAGTGCTGCAGCCTCATATGTCTTGTTTGTTCTTCCTCATTAATAACTTTTACCATCTTGACCACCCTCTGTTGATGGTTGGCCCCATGTGTCCCGGTTTTCATTGTTCATATGTGGGCAGGTATGAAGTTACAGATACAAAAACCCTTTAGAGAGAAGATGCCTTTGAAAACTGTCCATTCACTTTACTGTCCTCTGTAGACTCCTAACCAGTCAAGGACATTGCCCAGTAAGTCAGCTGCCCAGTTATGTGGTGCTTCCTCTCCTTATGGCCTTCTTCTTGTCTCTTTTCTAAAAACTTTGAGGTGAATTTGCACTTTTCTCTTTGGGTGGAACTTCTGAGGAATTCTGAGGGAAGCAGTAAAAAACTTGGTAAGGCTAGTAAAATTTCTCAAAAAGAATACTGGGGTGGAGGTGGCATTGTTCTTGTGCCTGGCATGCCTATTTTATTTTGAGATATTGTAATTTGTTTGCTTACCTAAAATAGTATATATCAGAATTGGAGCGGGGTGGGAATCCAGAGAAATATGCAAGATACCACATCTTCAGGGAAGAAATATATCATACATACAATGAAATCAAGGAAATCATTATTGTTCTAGGCAGTAGGATTAACAAACTACCAGGTAACAGAATTTCAAGCCAGCTACAGGAAATTTCAAGCCAGCTACATTTTTTTTGCAAAAATGAAGGGGAAAAAAAAGCAAAAACACCTGAAAGAATAATATGAGGTCTAAAGTTTACACATAAATATATGTTTGATATGGATCTTGTCATCTTAAGATGGACAAATCTCTTAGACTGACATAGCACATAACTTTGGACAAACATGACACACACTTGGTAATACTCAGAATATAAGTTATGTGTTATGTCAGTCTGAAGTCTATGTTATTTTTATTATATATATATATAGAGAGAGAGAGAGAGAGAGAGAGAGAGAGAGATGGACAAATCTCTGAAATCACAAGTGAAGCAGTGAAGTCATTAGTTCAGGGTGATTTTATTTTTTTATGGTAGAAATTTGTGTGAATGTGGTGATCCTGACCATAAATATTGTTCACACATACACAACCAATCAAACTGTGATCCTTTTCATGTTTGGGAAAATGTATACAACAGCTTCAGCATGAATTCACTGTGCAAGAGATGAAACATTCTGTCACTGGGTACTTTCACTATTAAATAAATGGGAATGCTAAACCATATCATTATCTAGTGGGAATATATTAGTGGGGTCGAGCACTTTTATTATTTATTATTTATATTACAAATGCTCTAGGCAACATGCAATAAATTCAGTGTGCATGTAATGAGACAGGAAAGTTTATTCACTGATGTAATATAAATATTCAAGAGATAAAGACTACGCAGATACTTGCACCCACAGTACAAGAGGCTTATCATTAGTGCTGGGGGAACATTTCTGCTGGAGTTTAGCTTAAAGAGACCAGGTTTGAGATCATACATTAGATATATCTTCATATGCAGAGCTGTGCATCAATTGCTCTATGTGAGCCTTGTGTTGAAAGGCAACATTGTGTAGCTAAAGGAGTTGTTGTTGTGCACCTTTGAGTCATTTCCGATTTAAGGAAGTCTTAAGGCAAACCTATCATGGCATTTTCACTGCAAGACTTATTCAGATGAGGTTTTCTTTTGCCTTCCTCTGAGGCTGAGAGTGTGTGAGTTGACCAAATCATCCAGTGGGTTTCCATGGCCAAACAGGGATTCGAACCTTGGCCTCCAGAGTCATAGTCCAACATTCAAACCACTACACCAAGAATGCAAATTTGTATGTACAATGACATTTCATGCACAACTCTGTTTGCATGACCTTGAACTGAATGCAGATATTGATCATCAGACAAAAAATGTCTAATTGCTTCTATAAGAGAACATATATATGTATATATCTATATTTATATCTATATCTATGTATCTATAGAGAGAGATCTGTATATATATATATGTGTGTGTGTGTGTAGTGTACATATATATATGTATATATATGGACTAGATAGATAGATAGATAGATAGATAGATAGATAGATAGATAGACACTCACACACATACCTATAAGCCTACTCAAGTTTTAAGAACTTTAGTCCCACCTCAAGCATATATACAGATGGCGAGGACCCTTCTTGGGTCATCACTAGCCTTCTTGGTGGCTGTTTCCAGGCCACAGAACTCTCTACTATGGGATACTCAGTTTGCTTCCTCCCTGCTCTGTTTTTGCCAGCAGGCAAAGACCTTTTTATTTAAACAGACTGTCACCTTTCAACTGGTTGAGATAATACAAGTGCTTTTAATCTTTTAATTTTTTTTAAGTGGATTATCTTTAATGCCTTTTTTTTTAACTGTTGTATTTCAGACTGTGTTAGTTGCAGTGATGCATTTAAGTCTTTTATTCCAAGTCTCCAGTTTCTACCTTCAAGTCTAATGTTGAGTCTCAAGTCCTTGCAAGATACTTTCAAGTCAAATCTCAGGTCAGGTCTCAAGGTCCCAACTTGAACAGGAAAAAAAAGATGGTCATGGGGTGTATTGGGGAGTTAGTTGTATTGTTTTGTGTAGTGTGAACCACTTTGGATCTCATAGGGAAGAAAAGTGGGATATAAATAAATAAATAAGACATCAAGAGGATTACAGCCACAGAAACTCAAATCCGTCCTTTCCAGAAGCACAGCAGAAATACAGAGGGAAAAATATTTTTATTTCACTGTGAACATTTTTGTACAGTTATCTAGCAATCATTAAACACACACACACACATGCATACTAAAAACCACAGCAGCAGCAACAATAACAACTTGCATATGTAGCTCCTTCAATAATCCTCTCCTTGCAAATCCCTGCACTACCTGACCTGCTCCATCTCTCCTTGACTAATGCATGGATCTGAACATAGTAATTCACTGATTTTTGAATTTTCCATATGTACTAATATGGATCTTGGCTCAAAATCCGATTTTAAGCAAGATTTAAAGAGAGGGCATGCTTAAATATGCACATTTGGGTTTTTTTAAAAAACAAATATACTGAACTACAAAGAAAATAGTAGATGAACGTGGAAAAAGAATGGACTGAGTTTATGAGTGAACACAATACATTTTTGAAGACAAATGCTAACTTCCAATATTCCAGTTAGCCAGGTTACTCTGTAGAGAAGGATGATCATGGTGGTCATGAAAGCCTGGAGGAATTTTATTAAAGATACTTACAAATTGCATCACAGATGAAAGCTCTGTTAAGGCAAGGTTGGTTTCTGAATGCAGAGAAATTTTAAGTATTTTAAAAATGTTTTAATATAAATAGGTAAAACAGTTTAAAATTATGTGTACGCACAGATTTGAATGAAATCATTAGGATCCAAAGGCTTCAATAAAACGTTAAGCTGATGCTGGAATGAATCTGTTTTCAGTGCCAATTGGTACTCTCCAAGGAAAAATTGTTCTACAACCAGTATGCAAAGAGGTAGTGTGATACAGTGTTTTGAGCACTGGACTAGGACTCTGGGAGACTGGGGCTTGAATCCCCACTCAACTGTGAAAAATTTCTGGGTGACTATGGGCAAGTCACACTCTCTCATCTTAAGAGAAAGGCAATGGCACACCTCGTTTGAATAAATCCTGTCAAGAAAATCCTGCAAAAGGATTGCCATAAGTCAGGGTCAGCTTGAAGGTAGATATCGACAACAAATACAGCCACAACATTTCTTATTCTTTGTCAAGATCAAGATTGGTTCTTCTGAACAGGGCTTTAATATTTACTGAAGGATAACTGTCTACTTTTACACTCAGTTACACACAAGAAAAATTAACTGGTATCAGTGTCCTATAATTTTCATCATTTCTAGTAAAAGCTAGTCAGGGTCAATATGGGTTCAGTACAATTTGTTCATATATTAAAGACTTCATATATATATACTATGCAAGAACTGTAACAGAAACATTTCTCTGATTTTTTTTAAAAAAATCAGTCACTTGAATAAAAGAAGACTAAAATGAATTTATCAAATGTTCCAAGTTGAAGACAGACTTTCATAGAGGCAAATATAAGAGATCCGCAAACGGCAATTGTATTGTTACATTACCAATGCATTAAAAACTAATTACAGTGTAGATCATAAAATGAAACACTTCCAAGATACACAATGGTTTCTATAAAATATTAATTTCTTAATTTTACTGAACAAATTAAAATTGACTTTTAGAATTTTTAATAAAACATCATAAAGCCAAAGCTTGTGAAATTTAGTAAATGTCAGTTTTGAAACAGATATTACTCATATTTCATTTCATTTTCTTAAATAAAGAGAGGTCAAAACATCCTTTGATGTCTTTTTTTTTTAACGATAAAGAAAGAATTTGTATATAAATGTACAGTTTCTTTGGAAGCCTTTTCTGGCACAGACTGTCAGTCGTAGCCAGGTGCCAGTGTAATGCTGCCAAACGTGGTTCAAAAATTCTGTTCCTTCATCCTCCTAACTGCATTAAAAAAATCTCCCTGTCTCTCTCTCTCTCTCTCTTCTATTTTAAGCCTGATCCACAGTCTTCTTAGGACTGTACTAGTGCTAGCCAAAATTAGTTTGAAAGAAGTTTATAAACCAATTGCAATGTCTAGCTTTAAGGTCTCATGGAAAGTTAACCAAACCAGCAGAATGGAATATTGGTATAACTTAGAAATAAGAGTAAAGTAACAAAAATAATATTTTTATGGTAGGGGATACTAAGCAAAATAAGTCCCAATGGCCATTTTTGAAATCCCCAAGGCACTCTAAAGATTGGGGGGGGGGGGGGTTAAAAATCTTTTTAAGAAAACTAAAAAAAAAAAAAGCTCTCCATGCCCTTTTTGGCACACAGGATACAATTCTGCCATATACTCCGACTTTTGCAATTCTGAAGCCTTGGAGAACCAGAAGTGAACAAAATCTGCCCTTGGTGGGAGGCAAAATTAAGAACCCCTAGGAGCATGGTGGACAATTTTAGTTAAACAAAAGTAATGATTCAAAAAGTTTTTAAAATCAGAGTTTGGGGCACAAGAAAATGCAGCATTCCATGGTCCCATTTGGGGCAAAGTTCATCTCATCTTGCACAGGGAATCAAGGTATCAACTGTTGGAGTTTTCCAGCTTTAGCAATAGTGGCACAATCTTCCTTTCTTTTTTCTGTTTCACTGTCACCTTTACTGCCATCCACTTAGTGACTATCATCCCTTGTGGCTAATTACTTCCTTTGCTATCTCAAAGCAGTCTTGGGAAAGAATGAAAAGCAGAAAAGAACAAACAAAGGAAGACCATCTCCTATTACTGCTATGGATTAGAAGTCTCCTCTCCCAAATCTTTAGGAAATACCTATCATTAAGGGAAAAAAGAAAGAAATAATGCACCTACAGTTAACAGAAACAGCAACGTGAGAACCTAATTGGTTATCACCACTGTAGAACCACACAGTTCTTTAAATGTTATGGTTTGTTGTCTGAACATTGCCTTTGTTCCGATACAATGTTCTGTTCACAAAGGGTAATAGTGAGGTCCACAGCTACCCCATTTAGAATCTCCTCCAATATTTTCTGAGGCAGTCATGTAGAAATTCCTTGTGGTCCATGTATTAAGTGTTCCTGGAAGTAAAACAACTGAACACCATTATGGTTTACTATTGTGTATCAGCTAAGCTTTCAGTTTTGCCAAGCAATAGTCCACCACCACATGCAGCCACTATTAAGTAATGCAAACATCAACTGCTAGTTTAGACAGTGTATATATATATATCTGTGTGTGTGTGTGTGTGTTTAACACCCAACTATTGGACATCAACTACACAAATATCTGCCAGCTGAAGACCAGAGATAAGACAATTCCTTGTCTCATGTTCCACAAAGCCAGGAAATTTGGAAACTGAGGCTGATGTCTTAAGAGATATGTCCTGAGTATCAGAAATTATGTTGTGTAATGTCACAAATTGTGTTTGCTTGCAATGTACTCACCATGCACCTTCATGTAACTTTGACCTTTATCCTCCCATTGGAGACAGCAGAGTGTATGGAACTAATATTTCACCTTAACCTAGTCCAATACATTTTATGAAATGTATGAGCTTCACTCTGTTGCTAGAGAATTCATAGGTTAAGAGAATCACAGAGTTGAAAGGGACATAAAGGGCCTTATAGTCCAAACTTCTGTCATGCAGAAATATATTCATAATATAATAATGCTACCATATTTACCCAGTGTTGCCCAGGATTTTTGTTTTCCTCTTAAGAACTCATGCAACTGTCTTCTGCATTTCCTGTAACTTTGCTCCATATTTCCCAATGCAATCTATATTCAGAGTAATTTACATACACAGTTTGGGTTCCTGAAGGAGTACGCTATCCTCCTCCCTGCTGTTAGGGCTCATGTCCATAGCAACCAGCCTATTTCTGTACTTTTAAACTTCCCCCATATTCCCCAATCCAATCTGTATTCATAGTTGTTAACATATGGAAGTTGGGTTCCTGCAGGAATACACTGTCCTCCTTGGGCTAGACATCGTCTCCATAGCAACTGGTCTATTCCAGTACCTGTAACTTTTCCTCATAGTCCACAATCCAATCTATGTTCTCTGGTGGCATTGACGTACTGGCTTTTTTTTTCTTTCTATTGAATTTGTGCAATGGCTTTACATTTTTCTGGAAGCATTATGTGTTTTGAATTTCAACTTTAAGATTCCTCACATATGGAACCCATACAATCCACTGTGTGAGGTGAGAAGGCCTTGTAACTATGGCCATTTCTGCACTACACTGTTATAGTGCTATTATTCCACTTTCAACATCCTGTGGAATTTTGGGATTTGTAGTTTACTGAGGCCAAAGAGCTCTCTGGCTGAGAATTCTTAAATGTCCCTCCTTAAACTACAAATCTCAGGATTCCATGGGATGTTGAAAGTGGAATAATAGCACTATGACAGTGTAGTGTGGGAATGGGCTAAGGTGTGTATGTCATCTTGATTTTTTTCACATATGTCTCCAAAAGTTTTCTGGCATCCTTATTGATGGTAGGCCTCATCTCCATAGCAACTGGCTAAGGCCCAAGAGCTCTCTGGTTGACAATTCTAAAGGCCCCTCCCTAAACTGCCAACCCCAGGACTCCATGGAATCTTCACAGCCAGTCAATCATATGAGGTATTCTCACCTCACACAGCCAATCATATGCTGATACAGACAAACAGACAAATGCACAGACAAACATTGACTTTTATATAGTAGATTATTTCTGAGTAGCGAATCCAGTCCGAGTCAGTCACAGATTATTTGGAAGGATGATGGGAGAAGCAAGAGGGTGGTTGTCAGCCAGCCCAGAAGTCTTACAGCAAATCCGTAGTCCAAATAAACAAAGCCAGCAAGGAGTAAAATAGAGTCATAAGTTATAGCCTGTTCAAGGTGAAGAGAATACAAATGTCAAAGAGTACTGTTAAGTCACCAGGATAGATGGTTGAAAGCAACAAAGCTGCTAGGGAACTGCTGGGAGATTTATAGTTGCCTAATTAGTTGGTGTCTCCTATTTAACTATTGAACAGCCACTGGGATTGGTGTAATCTCTCCTTGTGGTCTACCCTTAGATCTTTTTCACATGCACTGTTTTCAAGCCAGGTATCCACCACTGGTTGTAAATTTAATTTTTCCTGCCTATATGTAGTACCTTACATTTATGCCTGATTAGACTTGTTAGTTTGGGCCCAGCTATCCCATCTGCAAGGCTATTTTGAATTCTGATCCTGTCCTCTGAGGTATTCACTACCCGCTCCTCATTTGGTATCAACTTCAAATTTGATAAACATGTCCTCTATTCTATCATCTAAGTCATTTATAAAGAAGTTGAACAACTCCGGACCCAGGACAGAACCCTGAGGCGCTCCATTAGTCATTTGTCTGTGAGGTGAAAAGAAACCATTGGTGAACACTCCCTGGGTTCATTCTTCTCAGCCAATTTTCTCAGCCACCTAACAATAGCAATGTCTAGCACACAGTTCATCAGCTTGTCTGCAAGAATATCATAGGAGACTTTGTCAAAAGACTGACTGAAATCAAGATATACTACATACCCAAGTCTTCTCTGAGTTCACCTGAGCCTGTTTGCATCAATGATTAATGTGAAAATATGTTCAAAAATAATGCACATTTAAACTTTATGCATGATGTGGCAAGTGGACCAGTGGGATAGTGAATGGGGACATGCAAAACTGATATGGACCAGGAAAACACTATCTGTCCATCCGCAAAGGTACCTTTCATCTACAGTATGAGAGTCACCTTGCACATTTTACAGTTTTCTTTTGTTTCTCCTTTTCTCTCTTCCTCTCTCAGCTAATGATATTTGTTTCTGATTAAAGTATCAATGACATCACATAGGGTTTTTTTGTGCAAATTGTAATGTGGCTCCCATGCCTACTAGTAATATATGACGAGATCAGAGAATGTCACCAACCTGTGAAAATGATGTATATTCACTTTAGAAATCTACTGCTGGGTGATAGGTTGTCATATTTTTCAGAGAGATATTGCCAGGTAGGATGCTGTTGGCTACAACAGGAGAGCATATGGTGGAGAAAAATAAGGCAAGAGGCATGTCAGAGACATCGCATCACTCACTCGAGATTGCAAAAACAATTTTGGTGAATTGACGGGATTCTCATTTGGCAAATCCAAAGGCATCACTGTGGAGAGATGAGATAAATGAAGGGCTACTTTTTCCAATATAAACCCATGGAGAAGCATCAGACTGGGACAATCACAATGCCAATCAAGAAGAACTGAGCTTGGTTACAGTATTAGAAGTGAGAAATGGAAACCCATTTCTCATTTTCAAGGCTGAATTGGAGGATTCCTTCATTTCCTGCTTCTTTCTTCCAAAACAAATTATTGTTGCGCATACTAATGATAGATGAGCTCACATAACGCAAGCTTTAATCCAACATCCATTCCCTCAGTGCATCATAAATATCCACATGCAGAGATATGTTGCACCAGCACAATATAACTTCCATGCAGAATAACAACACTGCAATCCATGTCAGTGACTGGGTGATGTTGTGCAATGCACAATGTGCAACCTCAATGTTCAACTGCAATGTACTGCAGGTGTAACTGCAATATACAATCTTTCTGTATGCACAGCTCTGCTTCTGCCACTGTCAGCAATGTACATATGTTGTGCTATGGTGAATAATTCATCCTGCATGCATAACAAGATACTGATCTCCCTAACAGAATGCCAGATCAAGAGAGCAACATACTTCAAATAGCTGCAGACTCTTTACTGCACCCTTTACTTTATTTCAACCACTGCATGTAAAAGGCCAAAGAAACCATTCTAAGGCAAGAGTACAGAACCTCAGTTTCAGAGCAATGTGTACGTGTATGGGTTCTGTATTCCATGGGTGAATGGGCCCAAAGCCAAAGGAGTAGGATTGAAAGTATCAGCACATTTTATCTCACAGTGGTCAACTGTAGTAGGTTTAAAAAAAATACAAAACCTGGGATCCTTCAGGGGCTACACAGACTGTCGAGAATGCCAACAGCCCCTCTCTCAACAGAACAATAGGAAGTAGCCATAAGTCCACTTCCAGTTTTGAAAGTTGATTTTTAGAAAATTTTTGAACAGCATGGGGGGACCTCTAACCTATTTAAAAGATGGAGCCTCCCATGAGAGAAAATTTGCCTCTTTGAGGAGGTAAGAAAGGGGCAGTCAAGGGAGTCAGGCAGGACCATGGCTATAAACACAGGCCATTTCTGCACTAAACTGTTACAGCACTATTATCTCATTTTCAACACCCTATGGAATCCTAGGGTTTGCACTTTAGGGAGGGGCCTTTGAGGCTCCTCCCTAAACTGCAAACCCCAGGATTCCATAGGATGTTGAAAGTGGAATAATAGCTCTATAACAGTCTAGTGCAGAAATGGCCACAGACTTGGGAGCTGTCTACAGTCCTTAAGCTCTGTTCTTACCACTGTTATTTTGCCTCAAAGTCTTAAATATCAGCAAAGGCACTGAAACCTTCTAGCAGGAAGAGGAAGATATGAAAGATGGGATATGACAATGATGATATAATGAAGAAAAGGGTGTGGCCATCTGGAGAACTCCAGAAAGCTGTATTGGAATCCCAGAAGGGTCCAATTTGGCTTCAGGAGCTGAGTTTACCTATCCCTAGTCTTCCATTTCCATCTTCCCCATCTCTCCTTCATGTCCAGGAATTTCAGCTCATCACCTCACATGTCCAGTTTTCATGTGTTCCGTATAATATCTGAATCACTCCTTGTGGATCCAATTGTGCATGTGGTTGACTCCCCTTAGGAGATCAGGAAGCATGAATAAGTTGTCTGTTACAGGAAGAAAACCTTTCTTACATACAATAGCATGAAAGGAGATTCTTGCTGATAGCAAAAGTATATACTAAATGCATGGATATCTGTTACATATTATTCCATTTTCTCCTCTTCACATGTTCAACAGTTTCTGTGCACAAGGAGTTTTTGTCTGCATTTCTCTTATATGGAAAATATTGTTCTCATTTACTCAGACCATAGGCTAGGTGAATTTGAAGAGTGAGCCTCAGGTAATCTAAGATCTAGGTCACCAGAATGCAAATAGAGAAGGGTTAATTCAGGTGATAGAAATCCACAGACAGGGTCAAAGGCAACCCAAGAGGTAGCGCCAAGAGTGCTAATGTGTACTGGATGTTTGGGGAGGGGAGATTGGTGACCATCTCTAATTTTGTTTCAAATAGCCTTACTAGACATAAACTATCCCAGAGTCTTACCTGGACCTCAGAGCCCCAGTGAGATCTCAGATGCAGGCATTTAAGTTGAATCGTTTTCATGAGGGAAATTTTGCCCATGAGAACACTGTTACTTTTATGGAATCTCCTTCCTTCCTTCCTTCCTTCCTTCCTTCCTTCCTTCCTTCCTTCCTTCCTTCCTTCCTTCCTTCCTTCCTTCCTTTCTCTTTCACAAGCAGGTACTCCTTCAAGAAAATGGCAATCTCTCAGGTTGGGAGATGGACCAACCTTATTCTCTGACTCATGGGCAGACCTCTGCTTATCTTCAGCTAGGAATCCTCAACTCTTTTCTCCAAAACACAAAAAGTGTCCTGAGTGGTATGCCTTTCATGTCAATTTGCTCAGGAGGTTCTTCTTAATCTTTGAAAGTGGATTTTTCCACCAGGCAAATGAGTAATACAAACTTACCCTAGGCGTTACATCTAGCTGAACAGCAATCAAAAATTCCTACTGGTGGACAGGTACAGCCAGTCAAGCAAATGCTAGTCATTTTCTGGCTCCAACATCTTTTCTCATCAAATTTATTTGAAGGACCATATTCTGCCTTATAAACCAGCCCATGCTTTGAGAGCTGCTAGAAAGGTCCTTCTCTTTGTTCCACCACCCTCATAGGTATATCTGATGGGAACACGGCAGTGGGCTTCCTCACTGGCTACTCGCAGGCTCTGGAACTCTCTGCTCAGAGAAGTTAGACTGACATCCTTCCTACAGTAAAGACTTTTCTGTTTCAAGAGCCACTTGATCAGTACCCATCTCACCTAAATGATGTGCTGAATCCTGTTGTTTTGTGCTGGGGTGTGTCTCTGGGGTGTGTCTGTGTATCTAATGATATATGTTTCAATCTGGTTTGAATATTTTTTTTTGTTTGCTTTATCTTGTTTCAAATTTGCACCATGTGAAATTTTTTTTAAATAATTTTATTAAGTTTCACAAATAAAAAAAAATCTCAAATTGTACTTTTACATGTAATGTTTTTGTTCTTCCACTCTGATCTAGTTTTCATTTTCTAGATATCTACTCACATATAAAAAATTATGCCTCACAATTCCATGTTCATCTTACATGTTTGATCTTGCATTTCTCTCATCAACTCCTGTTATGTTACAGTTATTCCCCTTTAATTTCAACCATAATTCAGACATTTTCACTTGGCAGTTCCCAGCAATTACCCATTACAATTTGCCATTCTGCTTTTATCTGATCGTCCGATTTCCCCTTTAATCTTCGTGAAACAATATCCGCATTTCTATTCTCAATAAATGCCCCCCACCATTGTTCGATTGTGGGTATTTGCTGAGACTTCCACAATTTGGCATATTCAGTTCGCGCTGTCGTTATCATGTACAATATTAATCTCCAATGCCTCTTAATATTAGTATTCTCAAGAACATTTGTCATGTTTAACAAATAAAAATCAGGTTTTTTTACAAATTGAACCTTCAATATTTCACACATCTTTTTATGTATTTCACTCCAATATTTCTTTGCCTTGGGACATGACCACCACATATGAAATATTGTTCCCACCTCTTTCTGACATTTCCAACACATTCCCGTACCTGTATTGTAAATCTTTTTTAACTTTTCTGGTGTCATGTACCATCTATGAAACATTTTAAAATAGTTCTCTTTGAGATTCTGAGCCATTGTAAATTTTTGTGTCCTTTTCCAGCTCTGTTCCCATTCATCTAATTGAATTGAATGCCCAATATTCTGCGCCCACAAAATCATTGCAGATTTCACAGTCTCCTCCTGTCTCTCCTGTGTTAATATTTCTTGATATATATGGGCTAACAGATGCGGTGGATTGTCAAAGATCCATTTAATCACTCCTGTCCTTTCTTTGGATTCTATTCCATAGGTTTTCAAGTCCATCTGGAATCTCTCATTTAGCTGCCTGTACGGAAACCAACTTAATGGCAGTCCTTCCTGTTCCAATTTTTCTCTTGATTTGATTTTATATGCATTTGTCATTGTTTTCTCTAATATATCCTCATATCTCAGCCATTTCTCTGTTGCCTTCCATCTTCCAAAGAAAGCTTCTTGAGGGGATACCCGCATGGGTAGCTGCTTTATGTTTTTACTCTTTTATATATATCCCATATCTTCAGAAGCGATTTTCTGATATAGTGATGCGAAAAATCTTTGTCAATTTTTGCTTTATCATAAAACATATAGGCATGCCATCCCATCCTCAGGTCTGCTCCCTCCAGTGCAAGCATTCTTGTATCTTGTAAGTCAATCCAGTCTTTTAGCCATATGAATGCCGCAGCTTTGTAATATAATTGAAAATCCGGTACTCCCATTCCTCCCCATAGTATTTGATCTGTCATAATATTCCATTTAATTCTTGGTTTTTTCCCTTACCATATAAATTTGGTCAAATCTTTTTTCCACTGTGTAAAAGGTTTACTGTTTGTTATTATGGGGAGATTCTGAAACAAAAAATTCATCTTTGGCAGAACATTCATTTTAATAGTCGCTATTCTCCCCAACATAGACAATTTCATGGAAGTCTACCTTTCCAAGTCTTTAATTATCTCTTTCCATTTTTTCTCATAGTTATTTTGAAACAGCTCATTATTCCTTTTTGCTATCCAGACACCTAGATATTTAGCTTTTTGTACTTTATTAAATCCAGTTGCAAGTGCTAATTTGTTCTCCTCCTTGTCTGTCATGTTTTTCATTAACAAAGCTGTTTTTTCTTTATTTACCTTGAATCCTGAAAATTCTCCATATTCTTGTATTATTCCAATAAGATTTTGTATGCTTCTTTTAGGATCTTCAAGAAACAGAATCAAATCATCAGCAAATGCTTTAAGTTTGTATTGATAATTCTTGATTTGGACTCCTCTTATAGCATTATCTTCTCTTATGCTATTATTTAATATCTCCATTGTCAATATGAATAACAAAGGGGACAGAGGACATCCCTGTCTTGTTCCTCTGTTCAATTCAATCTGCTTAGTTCTACCTCCGTTAATAACCAATCGAGCTCTTTGTCGGTTATATATTGCTTCGATCCATGAAAGAAATCTATCTCCAGCTTGCATTTGCTTCATTACTGTTTTCAAAAATGGCCAACTGATCATGTCAAAAGCCTTCTCTGCATCAACAAATATCATGGTTATTTTCTTCTCATTATGCTTTTCATAATATTCAATTATGTTCAATACTGTTAAATTTGCATCATGTGAATTTTTAACCATTTTTTTTTAAAAAAAAACACCTTGTAAGCTGCTTTGAGTCTCAGATCAGGAGAAAAGCAGGATTGGGACAACAGTAACAACAACATCTCTTCATGTGGAGCATCAGAAAAAATGATTAATCAGGTATATATTCTGGGAAAAGGAATGGTGATTTCTGTGTGGCCACTCAAAGATTTTTGCTCTGATTAGCCAACTGGTCAGTTAAGTTATATCTGTTTCTCCACATATAGCCACAAACAGAAACTAGGAATGGGGAGGAACAGAAAATGCAAAGAGAGTGGTCTAAGCAAGAGCCAGGCTTATGATATGCTTCTTATCAGTGATATACATATATTTAAAACACAACTCTCCCTCTGCAAACTTAAGTGATGCAATCTAGGAAAGGATGCACAATGTGATTGTTCTTGCTAGCACAGATTATTCTTACTCTGATGACAGGCAGAGAATGTACCATCATATCACAGCCTTAGGTGAACTCTTTTTCTGAGCTGATAACTTGATTTTGTTTGTTATGTTCTATTTCTGTTTCAGTCGAACAAGAATCTTCACATAAGGGCTCCATTTCTATTTTAGTCCTGGAAAAGCAAAGAGCTCTATACAGATGCAGGTTGTCTTCCTGCCAACACTCTCTAATATTTAGTCAGAAAGAATCTTTCTATTAATTTTTTGAGAATCCTCTATTAACCACTCTCCTGTCCATGTTCTGTTAATGAAACCGTAGGACTGTAAAGGATTGGAAATAACTATAATAAGCATCAGTAATCCCATTGCCATGAGATGCATTATTATTGGTTTGAATACAGTAAAATCCCTTTTGCTTGCAAGATCTATCACTGAGCAAAAGACAAATAATGTCTTTTGAGATTTCAGAAATGCTAATCAGAAAAAATGGAAACAAATTAAGCTTTGCCACGGATGACAGAAAACAATACCTTTATGTAAAGACATTTTGAAATATAGCTACATTTAAACAAAATCACCTACCCTTTAACTTTGAGTTGAAAGTGATGGAAAACCTGGAGTTTACTTTAATTTTTCTTTCCACAGCAAAAAATAGGTGCAGAACACTACCATCAAAGGACATTAGTTTTCCCTTGTTTTCCAAAGTAGCAGAGCTGACTGAAGTTTGACAGAAAGCAAGGATTTTCAAGATTTTAACTCTCCCACAGACATGAAGGCAGAGTTATTCTTGTACAAGCTGAAAGCACAGATGGATCTGATAGAGTACAAAGCTCCACCACATTTGGGTGAAGGCTGGGCAAAAACTTTTCTTTCAACACACCTCTTATTGATTACCAACCATAAAAAAATGAGGCCAGACACAGAAAAATGGGTTAAATAAGGACCAGTTTATTTGACCTCACCCTTTTAAGTTGTGTTGGCCTTAAAAAGGAACAAGAGTGGGAGCAACCTAATGCGGGTCCAGCTGAATAGCAATAGTTTGTGTATTTCTATATCGTTTATCAGCTAAGTGATCTCTAAGCAGTTTACAACGTGTTTAGCTAATTGCCCCCAACAAGCTGGATGCTCATTTTACTGACCTATGGACAGATGGAAGGCTGAGTCAACCTGGAGATTGGCAGGATCAAACTCACAACCTTATGGCTGCAGTACCAGCATTTAACCACTGCACCACCAGAGCGCAGCTGAAGTCAGGTGTTAACACCATAACTGTCTCCTCAACCTTCCTTTGGGTGAAACATCTCAGCCCCAAGGGCAATCCAAATACTATGGGTGCTCCCTAGCCTAGAATAATTGGAAGGTAACCCAGGGAGCTCCTAGCCAAGTCTCCTAACCCTATAAATGAGAGCCTGTATCCCAAGTTAGCCTCCAGCATAGCCTCCTTCCTAACCTGCTGGGATGAAGAACTGTAACAGGGGGTTCAAGAGCCTTATCCTTCACCAAAACAGTGCCTAAAGGTGATGACCAGAGTCTTATGTTCTCCCTCCATTATCTGCCATAGGAGAACCTATTTAATGACATCACCCTAAGGCAATTGTCCCAGACTCACAGATACAGTATGGGATGCGGGGGGAGCCAGCCAGGTAAGAGAAAGTGGAAGAAACCTTATCCAGCCTCAAAGCAATCAGCTGAAACTCACAACACATTGAAAGCAGAAGGGTGGCTCATATTCCAAAGATCAAAGAGGGCATTGATGAGAGCTGCACACTGGATTTACTGCTTTGGAGAATAGTTCTATCAGTCACTAACTCTCTCTCTCTCTCTCTCTGCAAGACCTTACAGGCTATAGGTTTTTAAAATGGACAATTATTCTGAGTAGTTCCCAAAGCAAGGAAAGAAAAAGAAATCAAGTTGAAAACATGCTGATATTGAAACACAAACAATTACTTCTTTATTAAAAGATGGAAAGACAGATCAGTAGAACTCAACAGAACAATCTGTGTTCAATGCAAGCTTGTTCTCAAAAGAAAAAAGGGAGAATGGCACAGGTGCTAAAAACCTCACTCTGGACCAAACTAAGGCCATTTCCACATGTGGAGTGTGAATCGTGCAGAAACAGGACTCACTGGATTTCTTCTCCGTCCGGGCGACTCCGTCGGGATGAGGAGCAATGCAAGCTCGTATCTCCGCACTGCTCCGGCGTCCAAAATGGCGGCTTCCAGATGGTGGAGGCTGTCCACCAACCAGAGAAGCTCACCAGCCTAAAACCTGCCCCCGGCAGATCTGCAGGCACGCACTAGTGCGCGCCTGCAAATCTGCACCAGAGTGCGGCGATGGAGCGACATGGAGTTGGGTGCTCCGTCCTTTTGAAAAACCTCTTAAAAAAGGTTTTTAAAAAGCACGCTGCGCGAGCAGTTCTGGTCGCTCCAGGGTGGACTGAGGTGCGGAACTACGAAAATTAGTCCGACCCAGTCCACTCCACAGTGCAAAAGACCTCCATCGGAGGTTGCTCTGCGCCGTTTTAATAGCCCGGTGCGGAAATGGCCTAAGTGGAGTAAAAGTATGCAGTTAAGCTTTAAGAGAGTGCAGACTGACACACACACATGGATTCTCTCACCCTCCAGTAGGAAGAAGAGTCCAGTTTGTTGGCTGGCTGAAGATTAAGGCATCAGATTCTTCTCTTGGGGAACTCTCTGTGATCCCTCCAGACTCTTTCTGGTCTGTCTCCAAGAAGTATCTCTCTGGCATTTTTCTAGGGTCTCTTTTTCAGTCTTTTTCTTTCTGAGCTGCAGATCTGCAAGTCTGTGTCCGCAAGCAGGTTCTTTTCTTATCTTAGGGGAAGCAGACACCACCCTCCAAGTCTTTGTGTCTGCATTTAACTGTTCTAACTTGTGGGCTGTCACCTGGATTCAAGGGGATGCCCTCTGGGAGGGGCCAACATGACCGTAATGTTATACTCTGGAAGTTCAAAAGCTTAGATATGCTAATAAAAGTTGGAAATTTAATAAAAAAGAGGGTACCTTTTACCACCTATGTTGGACCTATATAAAGCAAGGAAATTTTGATTATTAATTAGTGGGAAGACACAAACAATTTTGAGTGTTAAAATAGCATTTAGACCTGAACTATTCCTCCTAAACATGAAAGACTTTGAAGAATTTTCATAAAGCTGAAAGGAGGGAATAATATTTTGTTAACCTATATGATTACAATGGTAAGGAGAACATTTGCAAGATGTTACATACAGAGGCAAATTCTGAGGATGGAAGAATCAGTACAGAATGTAATGGAATTAGATACAATAGACAAATTAATGAATTGATTAAAGGGTAATTCAATATAAACCTACCCTCAAATCTGGCAACCTTTCATTTTATATGTGAAAGCAAGATTTGTTGACAGTGCAAAGATGGGTTTTGATATTTAATATGTACTCTTCTCTGATGTCAAAGAAGACTGAATATATATAACAGAAGAGAATCATAAAGGGCAGAGATAATATGTGCACTTGTTAAGCAACTGCAGTCATGTAAAGCGGGAAACTAGGGTGGTGGTGTGGCAAGGTGGGATATTATTGTGTGGGGGACATCTTTGAATAAAGTGCTCTTCTGTTCACTTCCTTTTTTATGGTCTCTTCTCTTTTACTCTTCTCTTTTGTTATCCCAAAACCTGGGTGAGTCAGGGGTGCACCCACATTGTCAGTACCTCCAATCAAAGGTGTGGAACTCTTAGCTAAAAATTGGTAGGTCTGTCTGAGGGCAGCAACATAGTGAAATCTTTCCACTGATGTCTATGAGGTCAAAATTAAGCTAAAAAGTATTTTATTCAGGGAATTAACAATCACACTCAAGACACAAGCACTCACACAATCACACAAAGCTAGCTGAAGGAGAAATGGGCAAAAGTTGTTGATAGCGAAGTTTCAAGGGTGATGAAGATGATAATTACTGATCCAGAGAGCAGCAAAGAAACAGCAAGGTGGCTTTGATTTGTGCCTAAGCACAATACTTGTTAAGGAATCAGAGCAACAGTGTGGCCACCAGCAGGTGACATACTATGCCTAACTGCTCAAAACTGGGGGTTTTTTTATATATAATTTCTGTCTGGAGGGCAAGAATGTGAATGGCTTTCCAGCCACGTAAACAATGGAGTTCGCAGAGTGGACAAGGAGGTCTGGACTGAACTAATGATCATAGTCTTAGGTGAAAAAGAGTTAATGGGAGTCATGATAGCTCTGTAATGATTGAACAGGTGTGGGGACAATGGAGAAATGCACAGGTCTGAAACAATCAGTGGTTTGGTGGTAACTTCCCTGTCAGTATTGTCCAAAAGCAGAGTCGTTACAGCTTATCTTAAGCCTATTATATCTGGAATTACCTGGTGATTTCATGACTATGACCTGGCTATGCCTAAAGAGGATCTCTGACCTACTTTGCAGCAGACATGTTCAGCCAGCATCTTCCTCTTATCCAGGTTGGTCAAACAGTCATATCAGGGTACATTTTATATCAATGCCAATTAATATATCTTGCCAATTAAATCATATTTTGCCAATTGAACCACACCAAAGTGTGGGGCTGTACAGCCTGGTAACATTGTGGTGTACATGTTTGCATGTCAGCTTTTGAAAATTAAAAAAGAAATAGATTTGAATATGAGCTCTGCTCATTATCCTGTGGTAATGGTAATGACTATTAAGTAGTCTGAGGAGTTACAAACCATAGATTTTGTGCATATAGGACAAAGCCAGTCCAACAGAGTCATTTGCTGTCTTTCAAATCCAGATGGAATTTCCCAACACCTCTGGACAAGACATATTACCTTATAATGGTATACTAGGCCCTTTTCACATGCGAGAAAGGAAACGCGCGAAAACGGAACTCACCAGCTTTCTTGAGTGTCTGGGCGAGTCCATCAGGATGAGGAGCAGTGTGAGCTCGTTGCTCCGCACTGCTCCAGCATCCAAAATGGTGGCTTCCGGTTGGTGGAGGCTCTCCACCAACCGGAGAAGCTCGCCAGCCTAAAGCCCGCCCCCGGCAGATCTGCAGGCATGCACTTGTGCACACCTGCAAATCTGCACCAGAGCGCGGCGATGGAGTGACACGGAGTTGCACGCTCCATGCTTTTTAAAAACCTCTTAAAAGAGGTTTTTAAAAAGCACACTGCGCGACCAGTTCAGGTCACTCCAAACTGGATTAAGATACGGAACTACAAAAAGTAGTCCGCCCCAGTCCACTCCACGGTGCAGAAGACCTCCATCGGAGGTCACTTTGCACCATTTTAATAGCCCGGTGCAGAAATGGCCCTAGTTTTGCAAAATCAGTTTTGCACGACTTTGGTTCAGTGGAAGTGAACAAGTCAGTTAAATACTGATTGTTCTCAGAAACACATCAAGCAACCATTTCCTTGTCAGCAGGAGGAAGGGGGGTTTTGATGGGAAAGTTGTTGCTTGTAGTTTAAAATGAGGCCTGACTTCTCCAAGATGGACAAAGAATCTAGGTAACTGACTGTCCTACCCTGCATGTATGGCAAAAGGAAACTCCCCTGCACTTACAAGTCTACTTTCAACTAGTATTTACCAAGCATAACTGATAACAGCATGTGAAGGAGTCATCAGGCTTAAATAGCCCCCTGCCCTGCCCCTGTCACATGGCATGATCTGGCACCAGTCACCAATCATACTGATCTCTGACACGGAGGTCATCAAATAGCCACCCTCCACTGCAGCATCATTCACCATGCATGTCAATGTAAATATTCCGTAGATAAAACTCTACCAGGTGGAACTCTATTCCTTTGTGCTTATCCCATCAGTAGAATCTACTTCTCTTCTGCCAAACTTGCACAACCATTTAAAAGTCAGAGGAGAGTATCTCCAGCTTATCTCCAGCTAAGTTCCTACAACTGGATGCGTGTTCCTGGACTTCTGGAAGACTCCTAGAAAGATCCAGAAGGTGTCTTCTTCATTGTGTGTCCAGCTACACGAATACAGAATACTAAATGCCTATGGAGGCAGCAGCAGAAAGGTAGGTTCTTTGGACAGGGATTGTTGCATGAAGGAAAAGAGTTGTTGCATGTAGCTTCTGTGGGCATTGGGTTGTTTCATGAAGCATTGCTTTTTCCACAATGACCAGTGAGGAATTGAACCCTGATCTCCAAGATGATAATCCAATATTCAGACTACTACACCATGCTGGTTCTCATGGTATGAATACTCCTCCCTTACCTTCAAATCCCAGGATGCCATAGGATGGAACCATTGCAGTTAAAGTGGAATCTGAGGCCATTTCTGCACTAGCCTGTTATAGCGTGATGATTCCACTTTCAACATCCTCTGGAATCCTGGGGTTTGCAGTTTCGGGAGGGGCCAAGTGGCCCCTCCCGAAACTGCAAACCCCAAGATTCCAGAGGATGTTGAAAGTGGAATCATTGCGCTATAACAGGCTAGTGCAGAAATGGCCATAGTGCCATAATGTGTCATGTGAAAGGTCCCTAGGATCAGGTAAACATCAACCTAAATGTAATTGGTAGCTGCAGCTGAGTAGACCTGTTAATCAATCGGTGAATGGTAAATGATAAATGATAAATCAATGCTTATGTTAATCTCATTGATTTGATTGGATGACTCTAGTTGGGACTAGCAATTGGATGTAAGCCATAGCTGGCAGTAAAGAATTTTTCCACTGATGTCCCTTTGACCCAGGAGCATTGTAAAGTATTTATCAGAAGCACTCACTGTAACAAGCAAAGTTAAAGCAAAGCTCAATGTTGTTTGCAATTTGCAGAGCAGCAATATGTTTAAACATATCTGATAGCCTACATGTAGCAATTTATGCTGTAGCAGAGAAAGCGCTTTTGTATCCAATTTAAAAACATGAATGTTCTTGTATTTACCCTAGAGCTTCGAAACAATTTACAGAAGTAGGGCAGTATGAAGTATTGCCACAATAAACTGTTGTTTTACTTCATTTTTATAAGTTAAAAAAAGAAAAAAAGTGGGGAAAGGAGATCACAATTCCTTCAAAGTTTTAAAATATATTTACAATCAAAAATAAATAAATAAAAGACATCAGGTTTATTTAATGTCAGCACTCGTCTTTATTATTCAAATCCCACCACTACCAATTTCTGTAGCATCAAATAGGATTGCTGCTGAAAAACAGATTACATCCTTTTGATGTATGTTCCAAGTTTCTACAGCCATGAACAGACTGCTAAGGGGCAGGCTTGTTCATTGTTTGGGGAAAAAGTTCAACAGTTTTCTTTAAAGTGCAGACCCTAGGCACATTTTACCATCCAATAAATACTTGTGAGCAAAGTTTTTAGTGTCACAAAAGGGTTATTTTTAATGGTCATAAAGATTTTTTGTGATATTCAAGAGTTGATTCCCTCTGGAATTCTGGGGTTTGTACTTTACCAAGGCCAAAGAGCTCTCTGGCTGAGAATTCTAAATGCCCCTCTCTAAACTGTAAACCCCAGGATTCCATAGAATGTTGAAAGAGGAATAGTAGCACTATAACAGTGTACTACAAACATGCCTTAAGATAGATTTCTGCAATGGATATATAGTCTGTATGTGTGTGTTTTTGTCAGTTTCCCTTATTTCCTGGAGGATTACAATGGAGTATAGGGAAAAAGAATCAAGACTCAGCAGCATCTCACTATGTGATGAGACAAGCTGAAAGTGGAATAATAGCACTATGACAGTGTAGTGTGGAAATGGCCTGAGATCAGAAGTCTCTTGTGAATAGGTACTGCTTTCTGGAAATGGGGGGAAAAAATCTTGTGTATATAGACGGGAGGGTAGTCCTGGATCCAAACCATTATTTCATGATAATTATTACAACCATCCAGTAATGTGGATGAATACTATTATCTCCATACTGCAGGAGGATAAGGGGCTACAATTTGGCCTTGTGCATTTTGAAAAGCTGTCATCAAAAAGAATTAAAATAATTTTTCACCCTTGCACCCTTAACTATGAGATGCTGGAATTATGTATGGAGTGCTGGGAAGATAATTCATGGACACAATTTCCTTCAAAAACTTTGGGCGATAATGGCTAGCAGTACCTAGGAAAACCATATAGTAACTTACAGTAACCACTGCCCCACAAAGGACATGAAACCCTCACTGTGTCATTCATGAGCTACTAGCTCTTTCAACTAGACTTAATAACTCAGTTAAACCAACTTTGCACATGAGCAAGGAAATAAGGACAGTAAGTACTGGAGTCAATGGATTACCAGAAAATGTAATGACTATAGCAATGTGCAAAGCTGATCTAACTCAGAGTACAAGAATGGTACTGTGGTTTGAGTGTTGGATTACAACCCTGAAGACTAGGGTTTGATTCCACACTCAGCCATGTAAACCCATTGGGTGACCTTGGGAGTATCACACACTGTCAGCCAAAGAAAACTCTGTGATAGTTTTGCCTTAGGGTCTCCATTAAGTAGGAAATGACCTTGAGTCATGCAACAACAACTGCTATGTGCAGCTTTTACAAGTACCTATACAGTCAGCCCGAGGTGTTCAATTTTAGCCCACAGCCTCTTTGGGGCAGCTCGTTCTCCCACTGGCTGATCAAGCTCTATCTGAAAACCTCTAGTTCACTAAAACTTTAGAAGAATTTCCTGTAGATACTAATTCACAGTGAATTCTGCTCTAGGAGACATTTTGGTTGCAGCAGCCATTAATGAATTACTGGCAGGGAAAAGGTTTGGCCCATGGATGGGCTGGCCCTTGACACATACCATTACATTTTAGGAGATTTTTATGGTCCATCTTGAGACCTTGAAACTCTTTATCCACACCCGAACACTGTTATCAACATAATTTCCGTGCATATTCTACCGCAAGTAAACATCTTGGAAACAGGAAATACATGTATTTGAATCAATCACATTTTTTTTCCACTGTTAACTCCATCTTCCTTTCCACACCTTAACCCTTCCCTCCCCTTCTCTTTGGATCCCTCACTGCCCTGTCCATCCGTATTTTCCTCCCCATATTGAATTTTAGACTGTAAGCTCTTTGGGACATAGACCTGACTTCTTGTCTTTTGTAAAGTGCCCTGAAGGCTAATAACCACTGTAGTGTTTTGTTTAGCATCATATTAAAATTCATTTCAGAATTTGACCAGTCACATCTCACTCTCAGGTTTAAATAGGACATCGTATATAGGAACCTGAATAAATGCCTTCCATCACTGAGTGTCCTTACAGTTAGATGCTATAAATCACATAGCATGGCCTCTCATGCCTTTTTGTCTACTATTCACTTTATCCTCCTAGCTCCACATGCATGTCACGTTTCTAGCCTTTTAGCTTATAAAATTTATTTATTGCTCTTAAAACTTGTAGATTTTAAGGCAAACCTCAAGCATACTTCTTTATCATCAGGTGTACTGCTTTAGAAGAGATTAATTGTCATGGCTAGTCCAGAACAGTTCCATCATATATCAGTGTTATTAGAGCACTTGTGTATCATAGATCACAGATAGCCTATTAAATTCTATATATAAAAATTTCTTGTCCATCCACCTGTAGAAGCCATTCTACTCCTGTAAGTAGCTTATGAAAAAATGATGCAACAGCCACAATATGTTGCTGCATTATTTCTTAGGGAATCAATATTTACAAGTCACTTTTATTTCAAATCAAAGTTTGTTCAGGAAAACATCAGAAAAAAATAATTAAACTTGCTTCACCAGACTGCTATCCATTTGACTAAGATTCCAGGACTAAATGCGATGACAAAGTGTTGGAAACAATGGAATTCTTCACACAGTGCATAGTAAAACTATGGAGTTCAGTATCGTAAGATGTGGTAGTGGTTATAACATTTTTTGTGGCAGTTGCCATCATTTTAGCCACTTTTAAGAAAGACTAATAAATTCATGAAGATAAGTCTGCCAGTACCTTCAGTATAGATCTGTATCAGAGGCTGTATTTCTTTGAATATGAATTGCTAGAGAACTGAAGTGAGCAAGTGCTATTATACTTATGCCCTACTTGCATGTATTCATAGATATCTGGTTCGCCACTGTGGGAACAGAAAATTCAGTCTAGGTATTTTTTTGGTCTGATTCACCAAACCCTTTTGTATGTCCTGAATGTGAATTTCAGTACGGAGGGAAAGATTTGAACACCAGAACCTGATGACATTGATGGTGATATTGGATTAAATCCATAATAGTTCTAACCGATGCAAGCCCACCAAAATCAATAAAGCTTAAGTTAGTTGTGACTAACAATTCCCATTCATTTCACTGTATCCATGCCAGGTGAGACCTAAGTTAGTCCTTTGCTTCACATTTCATAAACCCAATCATGAATGAGAATGCATTTAGACCTTGAAATCTATACTCTGCAGTTCACAAATAGCATAAAGACTCGTAAAAAGGAAAAAAAATGTATGTTTTTTTTTTCCTTTTTAGAAGTCTTTATGCTATTTGTGAACTGCAGGGTATAGATTTCAAGGTCTAAATGCATTCTCATTCATGGTTGGGTTTATGAAATGTGAAGCAAAGGACTAACTTAGGTCTCACCTGGAATGTGTATGATTTTGTATGTATGATTGAGATGTATGATCTTTTCCCCCCATAGTAGGAAGCCAGATGCTGAAGACAACTGTTAGGAGTGTGATCCTAGCTGGCCAAGATGGCTAAGTGTCAGTTGAATCATCACGCTCCTAGAAGAAGCTGTGCTGAATCCAAACCCCTCTCAGTTTAAGGACATTCAAAATTACTTAGGACTGTCCTTGCTTAGCAAAACTTCACGCCAACTTTGTGGCTGTGTCTCAGAGTTAAAGGAAATTTGGATCTTGGCTCCTGCCTTTCAAGGGCCTTCTCTGCCATTTTGGTTCTTCTATCAATAGATCTTAATAAGTAGAACAGTTTTGCCATCAGACTGAAACCAGCTAGCAAAAGAGGGTGCTATTGTCTGAAGGAGATTTCGACCAGGAAGAAAAATGTGCCTAATTCAAACGTCTATGGCAGGCACATCTTTGAGTTCAGATTGTATTCCCTTTGGTTGTCTTTAAAGCCTACTTGAAGGCTTCCAAGAAGCACCTAGCGAACATTGTTGACATGAACCAGAAAGGATTAGCTGTCTTCTTATGAATACTCCAGGTGATCAAATGATGCAAACAACCTGCCTTTGATGGTATTTTCAATTAGTCAGATCTGTCAAGTTCACTTTGAGTCACGTTGCCATTTTTTTTCACTCTTCCAGCTCTGTATCAAAGTGTTTTTTTCCCCCCTCCATATGAATATTGCTATACAATTCAAAGTAGATACCTCTTTTATACATGAACTGGACTCTTCTATCACAGTGTATACTATGTAACTTTACACATGCTTAACTATGTGGCAAAGGTGCCTATTAGGAATTTGCAAAGATCTATAACAAGACACCAGCAAGAGTATCTCAGTATCAGCACCCCCTAGTCTGTGTCCTGATGCACAGGGAAATCGATGAACACTGGTTTCAATTCCCATTGGTCCTGCTGCACATTGGTCCTAATAAGCATTGTTCACTTTGCTTGCTCCCTTGCATAGTAACATAGCAGCAGCCCTTTACTGGATAACAATGTAATGGAACTGTCCAGTTCTAATTCCCACAGACCTAAGTTCACTTACAAAGAGGTAAGTCCCCAGCAGGATTCCAAGCAGAGCTTTTTTTTAATGCACACATGTTTCTGTGTACATTTTTCAAATGTACATTTTAAAAAAATCTATGCAATGTAACACTTCTGTGTACTAACTTGAAGCCTAATCATGATCTAATCTGGGAAGACAATCTCACTGAAGTATAAACACCAAGTATAAAGCATTTTGGTTACGTGCAAAAATGTGATATTATCTTTTGCTATATCTTGGAAGGGTTAGCATGGTCTTCCTCCATCCCTCCCTCTCTTCCTCTCTACTAAGTGGGTGAAGGGGGTAGTAAACGCTTCCTTACAATAAGACAGCATCCCGGCTTGTCTAAAGGAGGAAGTTGTGAGGACTTTGTTTAAAAAAGCCGTTTCTGTATCCATCTATCATGGATAACTATTGGTCAGTGTCCAACCTACCATTTGAGGGCAAGACACTGGAGCATGTGGTAGCCTCCCAGGTCCAAGGGCTTCTGGATGAAATATATCATATAGATCCATTTCAGTCTGGTTTCAGGCCTGGCTATGGAACAGAGAGAGCTTTGGTCACATTGTGGATGATTAATACAGGGAAGTGGGCAGGTGTTTGTGTCACTGTTGGTTCTCCTGGACCTCTCAGTGGATTTTGATAACATCAGGCATGATATCTTTTTAGACTACCTTGCTGGGATGATACTTGGTTCTATTTTTTCCTGGGGGGACAAACCCAGAAGCTGGTGATGGGGGACTCCGGTTCGTTCCCCTGGTTATTGGCTTGTGGCGTTCCTCTGGGTTTTGTTTATTCCTGCATGCTATTTAACACATACATGAAACTGCTGGGACAGGTCATCTGGAGTTTTGGGGTCTGGTGCCATCAATATTCCAACTGAAGGAGGTTGTCCTGGTCTTAAACCAGTGTTTGTGATAAGTAATGGACTGGATGAGAGCAAATAAGCTGAAAGTAAGTAAATAAGTAAGTGATTGATTGATTGATTGATTGATTGTATTTATATGTCAATTTTCTCCCAGAGTGGGACCCAAGGAAGCTTCCAGAAAAGTTTAAAACATATACGATATAGTTTAAAACAATGAAATAAAATGCTCACCTGCTCACACATTAAAAGTCTACTTGGATAGGGACATTTTTGCCCTGCTGGCAAAAGGTACAAAAGGAGGGGCTAGCTTAGCCTCCTGTAGAAGGGAGTTCCAGAGGGTGAGAGCAGCTACTGAGAAGGTTCTCTTCCATGTCATCACCAAACAAGCCTGGGATGGTAAGAGCAGAGAAAGAAAGCTTTTCTCTGAATATCTTAAAACTCTGGCGGGTTTGTATAGGAAGATATGGTCTTTCAAATAATTGCACCTAAGCTGTATAAGGCTTTATAGGTCATGACCAGCACTTTGAATAGTGTGTGGAAATAAGCAGGTAGCCATTAAAGCTATTTTAACAAGAGAGTTATATGTTCCCTATAACTGGCCCTGGTCAGCATTCTGGCTGCTGCATTTTGATCCTGCTGAAGTTTTTGAACAGGCAGCCCAACATAGAGTGTGTTACAATAGTTCAACTGAGGCATGTGACATTGTAGGAATGAGTAAGGCTGAAGTACCAATGTTAGCTGTGCAAATTCACTCCTGGCCACTGCTGAAACTTGGGCATCCAAGTTGAGAACAGAATCCAGGAGAACACCCAAGCTGTGAGCCTGAGATATCAAGGGGAATGTAACTCCATCCATCATAGGTGGAATTCCTATTCCCTGATCTGCCTTTCAACTGATCAGGAGCACCTCTGTTTTGCCTGGATTAAGCTTCAATTTGTTTGCCCTCACCTAGTCCATTACTGACAGAATACATTGGTTCAGTAGCAAGACAGCTTAATCCAGACAAGACAGAGTTGCTCCTGTTGAGTCAGAAGGCAAATCAGAGAATAGGGATCCAGCTGTGTTAGATAGGGTTACATTTCCCCCCAAGACACAGGCTCACAGCTTGGGTGTACTCCTGAACTCAGCTTTGAAGCTGAAAGCCCAAGTTTCCATGGTGGCCAGGAGTGCTTTTGGACATTTAAAGCTTTTGTGCCAACTGCATCCATTTATTGAGATGCTGGATCTCACCATGGTGGTACATGACTTAGTTATGTCTCATTTGGATTGCAACAGAGAGCCAGCATGGTGTAGTGGTTTGACTCTGATTCTGGAGACCAGGACTTGATTCCCCAATGAGCCATGGAAACCCATTGGGTGTCCTTGGGTGTGTCAGACACACTGTCAGCCCCAGAAAATACCATCATTCTTTAACCTTAGGGTAACTATACATCAGAAATTAGTTGAAGGTAAACAACAACAACAACAAAAACAAAAACACATTCTACTTGGAGCTGCCTTTGAAGAGTGTTCAGAAACTGAAACTTCAGCTTGTTAACTGGGGCAGGCTACAGAGACCACATCATGCCCCTGTTGAAACTGTTCCACTGGCTGCCATTTCGTTTCCGGGCACAAATCATAGTGCTGGTTATGACTTATAAAACCCTATATGGCTCAGTTCCAAGCTATTTGGCAAACTGCATCTCCCAATATGACATGACCTGAGCTCTGAGGTCATCAAGAGAGGTTCATCTCTCAGTCTCACAACCTTGGCAAGTATGGCTGGTGGGGATGTAAGAGAAGGCCTTCTCAGTGCCTTCCTTTACACTCTGGAACTCCTTTCCCAAAGAGGCCAGAATGGCCCCGTTGTTGTTCTTCTGTCAACAGGTTTAAAACTTTATTCCCACAGATTTTTAAAACAGAAGGTTTTGAAAGAACAGGCTAGGGGGCAGTGTACTATTTTAATTGTTGTTTTAAGTGCTTTTAATCTTTTTAAATTGACTTTTATTCTATTAGTGAAGTGTAATTGCTTTAATATTGTAAATAGATTAATTCTGTTTTAATATTCACTTTTTGTATGTTTTTAATTATATTGTTCTTTTAAATTGTGAGATGGTTTAAGTCCCAATTTTGGGAAAAAAAGGGGATGTAAATATTAGAAGAAGGAGGAGGACGAAGAGGAGAAGAAGAAGTAGCAGTAGTAGCAGCAGTGTAGGATCCCACTTCTAAATAATATAGCATGAACTTGAATATCAATCCAGTCCCATTTCTGCCCTGTTCTTTGAAACTGCAAAAGAAGACTGATAACATTCTCACACCTCATGCAGTTTCTAGGAACTGAAATATTTCATTGTATGGCTACTTGAAGCACCACACATTTTTTTTTTAAAAGAAAGAGAATTACCAAACTTTTCTTCAAAGATGCAAATAAATCAGCTTATCTCTCTGGTCAGCTGTTAATTCCACATTTGACTCACCTGTTTGCTGCCTGGCTGCATGCTTGATTACTTTGAACTAGGCTGAACAAAAAAATGCTGACAAGTCCCCCACCCACCCTTAAAGTCTGTGTTGTTCACAGGGGAAAGCCGCCACAGCCAGCTAGGAGATCAAATAAAAAGGTTGGCACTTCTTAATGACTGATTATACATTTTTTAAAAAATCACAATAGTGGCAATTAGTCAGAAACAGAGAGGCAAGAAGATGCAAAAAGCCAAGAACACATTTGAAATGGATGTGTGAAATGGCATTGCTCAGGGAATGGTGAGCTAAAGGGCATTGTGGAAAGCAGTGACCATGAGGATCTGTACTATGTGTGACCCTTTTCCAATAGGTTTTGTCAGTTGTGCTAGGCCTCTCTCCAGATTTGTTTTCTTTGCTGACCAGACATTGAATAACCAGACCAGACACAGGAAATTGAGTTGGAAAGGGCCACTTTATTTAACCTAGAACCTATTTAAACTGAGCTGAATCTGGGAAGGTAAAGGGTGGGGAGAGCAGCCTAGCTCATAACCAGTTGAAGCCAGGTGTCACCCCATGATTTTCTCCTCAGTCTCCCCCAAGGGAGAACCACCTGAGCTGGGTTGCTCCTATCTACTAAAAAACAGACCCAAGGAACCCTACCCACAAGCTGCAGGCCTTAAGTGAGGACAAAGACCCACAGGCCAGGCCTGAGGGTAACCTCCTTCCCCACCCCCTGGGTCTCAGGACCTAAAAAGGCAGTTCCAGAGCTATCTCCTTCACAAAAGGATGCCAAGGTGTTTATGCTAACTGTAATTCTTTTTAATCCCCATTGTCTGCCAATTAACCACCCATTTTAAGATACCATTCCCAAACCAATTGACACAGTCACCTAAATACAGTTTGGGGTAGGCCAAAAACCACCAGACACAATGCCCCATGTGGCTTAGGTCCAGACTATATGAAAGGAGCAGAAAAAGTTCTTACTTGGCTCCAAAGTGATCAGAAAAGCTCACACTGCACTGGAGGTGGGAGAGTGGACTGAAGAGTTATCCAGAAGAAACAAAGAGGGAGGGATGGATGGAGCTAATAAATCCCCTAGCTCTGTCCCTATATGCCTGACACCACAGCATATTGCTCCTGATATCATCAGCTTTGGCTTTCCTCAATTTGAGGCCAGCAAAAGCAGATCCTCCTCCATAGTAACTCATGCTGCACAGATCCAGATCTGTATTCTTTTAATGAAAATAAGAAGCAGTGGTTGGTGGCTTCCATTTCAATGGGATATTGAATCCACTCTGTGTTTTCATCTGAACTTTAAAGGGACTATCCAAGGAACTGAACATATTCTGGAGATAAGGTATAGCACCCTGAATAGTTTCTTTCATATTCAGACTAAAGCCCAGGACAGATTTGCTGCTACATTGATATGGAAGCCAACAGCTGTTGCTGGAAACAGTTGACAACACATTTTGGATTTGAGGCATATATTGTACCTTGTTCTGGACTTTTCCAAGATTACTACTATTCATTTCTGATTTTAAATTGTATCCATACAGGACCCAAGGGTGTGTGTGTGTGTTACAATATAAGTTAAAACAAAATATGGTAAAACAATACATAATACAAAAGTTTTAAAAAAAGAAAATACAAATAACCCAGTGAAAAATTTAAAACACATTCAAAGTGCAGTAAAGACAAAAATACAACTTACTTTAAAAGATCGTTTTGTCCCCACCAACTAAAAGTTCAAGTCCTGTTTAAATATATATAAAAGTCTTCCTCTTCAGCTGAAAAGAGAGCAAAGAGGGAGACAGACTAGTCTTCTCTGGAAGGGAAAGGAAATTACAGAGCTTGAGAGTAACCACTAAGAAGAGTCTTTCTGTAGTCCTAATCAGACAGGCCTATGACTGTGGTGGGATGGAGGTAAGCACTCTTCCAAAGGCTGTATGGCCCAGATAGATGCCTATTGGGAGATAACAGTCTTTCATATAGTCTGCACCTAAGTCTGGACCCAAGCCATATGAGACATTGTGCCTCGAAAGTGACAAGTAGTCTGTGAAATTGTCCTGACAAAGAAATTATAACTATAACTAGTTCTTGTGAGAAGTCTGGCTGCAGAATTTTAGATCCGTTGGGGTTCATAATTCCCAAAGGCATGCCCCATATAGAGTGTGTTACAGTAATCCAGGATTGGGGGTGAAAAATATATACTTTTGTTTGCATTTCCACAAGAAATTACTTATTTCACACCTCCTATGACTGGCAGTGGGATGCAAACACCTTTTGCCTTGAAAATCTATATATTTTCAAGGCTCATGATACACTTTAGTGAGAAAAATTAGCTCTAAGCCATGCATACTTTTGAAAAATGAGAACAATTAGAATGCATATATTTGAAAATACAAACATTTTATTTAGTGGAGAAAATGTATAAAGATACATACTTTAGGGAGAAGGGCAGATAAAAATGGCTACATTTTGGAGGATAACATGCAAAAATACTCATGAAACTCCAGGAAGTCTGACAACCCAGAACAGAACTAAGACCTGATGAGAATTCAGAGGAAACTCTAAGAAAGTCAACAACTGACAGACTTTCACATCCCTAGTTAGTTACTTTTGTTACCCTAAAAGGTGGGGGATGTTGGGGTCCACCTGCAATGCCAGCTTCTCTTTAGAATCTGGGGAAATTATGGCTCAGGGGAGGCCTGTGAAAGGAGGCCAATGACGAGATGTTTTCATCTATGTATACCAGTACTAACTGCAGAGAGGCTCCAGTTTAAAGATAAACAAAATGTTTTATTGGAAATGACAACCCCATACAAGGAAACAGACAATCTCAAGAACCATACAATGCTATCAAAATATAAGGCATGAAAGGTTGGATAGAGAGAGTTTAGGGATGAGAAAAAGTGATAGTTACCAGTCCTGAAGAAAAGGGTCAAAGCAGAGAGACAGCACCAGAGGGTAGCATGGATGAACAGTAATCTGGGTGCCGCATATTAGGTCCAAAATCCTACAATTTAATGGGACCAACATCAGTGTGTATATATCTTTTTTTCCTATCCTGAAATGGTATTCTGGTAAAGCCTAAAACTTTCTCTTGTGACTGACCAAAGGGTTCTGAGATAGGTGATTGTCATAGTAACAAAATTTATGGGAATCATGATAACTTCTTGAAATTTGGACGGGTACGGGAGTGAAGGAAAGGTCTCTATAGGGTGAGATCAAAAGCGATGATGTCTGATTGTCTTATCCGGGCCTGTTTGGAAATGCAAAGATCTGAGATCAGGGAAGAGATTAGCTTGAACCCCTTGATGTCCAGGTATTCTGACTACTCCTCTTTGAACATAGGGCCTGTCTATGTCTGGCAACACACTTGTTCAATCAGCGTAGCTTCGATCATGTATTTCCAGCCATAGGCATGTCCAAGTGTGAAAACAAAAGGCACATCTTGCAGCATGGGGTTGTCGAGGGTAGTAACACTGTGTTCTTACAGTATATATATGATGCCAGATAACAAGAAAGGATTAGTACTATCATGCCTTTTTCATGAGCCCTGTAGCTGTTATTGAAACAGAATGGTGAGTTGGATAGAAGGTGGTTCTCAACTTCCTTTTGTTGGCTACGCTGATGTACATTACAGTATCCTATGGCCTAAATATTGTTATTAGCCCTAACTAAAGCAGACCCAATAAATCAGTGAGAGTTATCCACATGTTAACTTGCCAGTCAACAATTGACTGAATAGGTCTACTGTAGTTGACACTCACCAACTCTAGCATTCTCCATCCTGACTCCCTCCAAATGTGGTGGAGTACAATTTACATAATCTCCATGCAGTAATGACGAATGGTTTATGCACCCAAATTGGTACCATCATCTCACCATCACTCAATAATGGTTGCCTTCAGCATGTCCTAATATTCCTTTCTAAAGTAACTTTCCAAGCTTTGTCTAGAGGGAAGGAGTCAACTCTTCTAATACCCATGTAGTCATTTCATCCTGCAGGAAGGGGTAAAAGAGGTTTGCTTCTTAGGAAAACAGTGGGCAACAAATTTGAACATATTAAGGTAACATCAGCTTTACTTTGGTCTGATGATTCTGGATGTAAAGCTTTATTCTATTATACTCCATTGTTAAAAGTGAAGAATTACTGAATTTCTGACTCATAAAGCTGCAAAGTGGGAGGGCATACCCTTTGTCCTTTCATCTGGGGGTGAGGCATCTGTTACCCTGATTCCTGGGGGTCCCGGGAGGGACACCTAAATGCGCTCTCAATTATATAAGTTGGGAGAATTAGCCAAGAGCACCGCCTAGCAATACAAGAGGCAGGGTAATGCAGCGAGATCTTGAACAGGGTTTACGGGGTCAGGCAGAGACAAGGAACACACAGAAGTTGAAATAATAAATGTTGATTTATTAAAACACAATCAAACAGTGTATGCAGCACACTCACACAGATAACTAAGGAAATAAAGGTTGGAGTGGGATAGAGGGATTTTTAGAGGAGTTGTTGGTTTGGGTGATACTTCACCTGTCCTGAAGCCCGGTTAGAAGCGGAGAAGCTGGGGAGCATGGATCTCAGCACGTGGGGCTGAAGGGAAGGCTCGCTGGACAAAGCTACAGCAAGGCGGGATGGAAGCCAAGAGCAATCCAAGGAAGCGCTTAAAGTCAGGGGTTTTTATAAGGAGAATTGTGACCGCAGGCTAGTTCAGACTTGGGGAAAACAATGAGTTTGGGGCTGGAGACAAAGCCTCCGAAAGGTCAGAATTTGAATGATTGAGTTATAGCCAAATTGTCGATAGGGTAGCCAGTATGCAAATGCGGAGTACTTGAGCCTTGTATAGTCCCATCATCAAGCTGCCAGCGTGGGGCAGAGGATCTTTTGAAAGTTGCGTGCATACATAATAGAGGTACTTGCCTTGAGGTCTCCTAAAGCTGCGAGTCAGCTATTTCTGGCCTGCCTGTATTGTGTTGGAATATTATGGCGATTATCGGCCAAGCCAGTGTGCGTGCTTGTCCGAGGGCCTCGCAAGCACGTGGAGGGGAATGGGTATGTGAGGCCGAATTATTGATATCAAAAGATATATTTTAACATCCCCCAAGCTCGGGTTAGCAACGGCGGTAACACATCACTCATTCCATCCCTGAGCTCCATTAAGTCATAGTCAATACTTTCTTTCTTTCTTTCGAAAATATAAAGAGTTACTCTTCATATTTTCAGATGCAGTGGAAGCTGATTGCATATCATATTCAATCTTTAAAAATAGCCTGATTGTTAGTTTCACTTATTATAGTTCCTTTAAAAACTTCTTGCTGCATCCAGATGCCTTCTGTGGTCTGTGGTCTGGGAAAACTTCCAGTCTTGTAATTAGAGATGTGACATAATTTCACACATCCTCCACAAGAAAGTGTACTTCACAGTAGAAAGTATTGGCATACCTGTCCTTGGCTTCTCTATACCTTCCTCTCATTTTCCCTGTGAGCCAATATCTGTCTGGTTAAGAAAAAGTAGCCATGTGCTCCATGGATAGAAACAAATCAAATTTTGATTCAGATCACTAAAATATCACAAATACGGATAAGCTTCTAAAGTTTCCAGAACTCTTTTCTGGCTAGCCAGTACAAAATTTAAAGTTTGAGGAAGAAACAAAGACTTTGGCCTTTTCCGCACTACACTGTGATAAAGCTATTATTCCACTTTCAACCTCCTATGGAATCCTGGGGGGAAGCTCTCAGCCAGAGAGCTCTTTGGCCTCAGTAAACTACAAACCCCAGAATTCCATAGGATGTTGACAGTGAAATAATAGCATTATAATAGTGTAGTGCGGAAATGGCCTTTAAAAAAAATCTGGCCAGATGTAGTCACTAGTATCCTTCATAGAGAGTATAGCATGCCTAATGGGAGTTAAAGATTCAGTGAAAAAGAGAGATGTTATCATAGGCCCTTTCCGCACCGGGATATTAAAACGGTGCAGAGCGACCTCCGACGGAGGTCATCTGCACCGTGGAGTGGATTGGGGTGGACTACTTTTCGTAGTTCCGCACCTCAATCCGCTCCGAAGCGACCAGAACTGGTGGTGCTGCGTGTTTTTTCAAAACCTCTTTTCAGAGGTTTTTAAAAAGCACGAAGCACGCAGCCCCGTGCAACTCTGTCGCCGCGCTCTGGTGCAGATTTGCAGGCGTGCACTAGTGCGTGCCTGCAGATCTGCCCGGGGCGGGCTTCCGGCTGGCGAGCTTCTCCAGTTGGTGGAGAGCCTCCGCCAGCCGGAAGCCACCATTTTGGACGCTGGAGGAGTGCAGAGCAGCGAGTTCGCACTGCTCCGCATGGCGACGGACTTACCCGGCTGCCGGTAAGCTCCGTTTCGGCGCGTTTTCCCCTATTTCCCCCTCCACATGCGGAAAGGGCCATAGAGTTGCCACATACACTTAATATAAGAGATACCTCATACTAAAGGGCCAGAAAGCTTATCCTATATGCACATTAAACTAAAAATCTCACATTTTAGGTGTTGGTTGCTCACACTAAATGTTCCACTCAAGATTGGGTCTCAGGAGAGGCTTAAAATTTAACAAGCCTTTACACAGGTCTTTATACAGGCTTACTTCACATATCTCTCACTGCTGCTTTGAAAACTCGGCACTCTATATGAAGATATCAATTTACTGTAGGACACTCCTTAAATAGCCACATGGTGCAGGACTTCCTACTGAAGGAAGAAGCTTGTTCACCACTTAAGAGAGACTGTGCTTCATTGACGGTCTCATCGCCCTCCATTACACTAGGTAACACTGTGAATTTGATTTAAATTTATTTCTTCCCACTGTTGCAATATCTAAATTAAATTACCAGCTTTGCTGATATAAAGACTGCCATGTCATTTGTGGCTTCTGCTTTGAGCCAACAGAAAAGCCTGTGTGCTTCAACCAAGGCAATCAGCAATGAGTATGGGTTGCAGCCAGACTTTTGTATGCAGAGAATACAACACCAGCTGTGTTATACCAGCTGTGAACTTACATGGGTGGATATAGCTTGTGAATAATAACCACCTTTAGACTATAGCATTGTGCTGTATATTGTCTGCTCTTGAAAATAGCTGGGAGTCTGAAATTGATCCATGTTAGGGCTGCAGATTGGGACTGTTAATGTCATTTATACTGTGGCAGTTGCCTGGTGGGAACTGCAAATTCATGAAGGCAAGACATACTGAGATATCAGTTTGCTCCAACAGCTGAAACTAATAGAGAGGACATGGCTCCTCGGGCAATCTTTGATCAATAAGTACCTCAAGAACACAATCTGACCCTTTAGAAGGAACATAGCCTCTTCTGGAATGACTTGAAGACCATTTATCTGGATGGGAGAAACCAAAAATGTTAGTTGTTTGTTTGGATCAGGTTTGAGGTGAATTTTAAGAGCATTCATCCAGCCCTTTAATATAGACAGGCCCTGATTAAGAGTATTCACAGCTTTGTCAAGGGATGGTGTTTCATTAGTTTCATAAGAATTTAGCAAAATCTACAAGTATCCGCATATTGGGAACGGGAATAAATATCTAAATTTAATGAAGAAGAAAAAAATCAAAGGTGGGAGAAACTGACTTGTCTATCCAGGACCAGGGTTTTGAATGACAGGTGGCTGGATTTGAATCTCTGCACATTCAACCACATTAAGTGCTGAATTAGGGTTGCCACCTCTATTTTTTTAAAGGCTCCTCATTTTTAATATCCAGATGGTAGATACATGGATAGATGAGCAATTTAATTTGCCAGCATGAAGGGGGAGAATCTCACTTATGCTTGTTTTTGGAAAGAATTCGAGGGTCAAAACACCCCTCAAATACTTGAATGAAGAAGAAAGCAAAACTGGGAGATTTTACCAAGAAGAACAAAAAGACAACTGGTTTTCTCTCTTGTCTGCATTTAGCGTTTGATACTTTTTCAGGCGTGATGGTGCATGAAATCTATCCCTAGCTTCACTATCATTTGGTGAAAAAAGAGAGAAGGCCAGGTTTCAACTGCATACTGGTGACACAGGCAAGCAAGTGTGTTGTATATGTATGTGTGTCTGTATCTTCACAGCATACTGTGAACTAGAGAAACTTGTTGCTGTTGTTGTTGTGTGCCTTCAAGCTGTTTCAGACCTGTAATGTTCATAAGCTGAACCCCTCACAGGATTTTCTTGGCAAGATATGTTCAGAAGGGCTTTGCCATTGCATCTCTCTGAAACTGAGAGAGTGTGACTTGCCCAAGGAAACCCAGTGGGTTTCCATGGCTGAGCAGGGATTTGAACCCTTGCCTCTAAGAAGAACTGTATTGGTCATAACTATCCTTTATACTATGATTGACAATGTTAATACTAATCCTAGGGGGCTATTCTTCTTGCTACTCTTTCTATTCTGAAAGTAGGCCATTTATTTCAATTCCCACTTTCCGCTTTATTTTTGTGTACTTTTTAATCTATGTCAGAAATTTGTTTTCAGTCCACATTTACTGACTGCCTGTAATAACCTTTTTTGGTGGATTTTAATCACAAGCTTTTTAAAACCGTAAATAATTTTCCACAATTACACTCTGTGTTATCTCTTTTGCAGAATGCAAACAAGTTAGACACAGCTTCTGTTCTGATGAATTCTTTTTGCAGGTTTTAGCCAACTGTATTTCAATCTTTAGGACCCCCCTCACTGTCATATTTCCTTTGGGAACAAAAATAAATCTCTTTTAAGTATATATCTAAGATCTTTTCTCTGATAGTGGCATCAAAATATCATTACAGCAACATTTGTAGGCATTTAAAAGTTATTACTTTGGGAAATGGAAAACTGACAGAAAATAGGTAGGGGACATCAGCTGCTACTATACTGTTAAAGCGAAGCAGATATCAATTCAGTCTGTACCTGGATGGGTGAGTGACTAGAAGCACACTGATCTGAACTATCCAGAAGAACAGAGAGAGATGAAAACAGAAATACCTCAGTAAACAAAGTAGGTATATTCATGGGCGTTACTTGTTTTAAAAAAAAATGGTACCAGAAGGAGAAATGACATGGCGGGTATAGTGATAGGATCCTACACCACGAAAAAGAAAAGCAGTTCAAGATATGTGAAATGAAACAACTAGCTCAACTAAGCCTTACATAAGCAAAAACATTTTGATTCTTCTTCAGTTCGCTGGAAAGCTTCTTCCCAAATACACCTAGGAATGACGTTTTCTTTGAACAGCCTCTGCTTTTCTTATGATTTTCATTGTCTTTTTGTGGTCAGACTTGTAGATCTATGTTTTTCTTAATATGCCGCCAAGATAAGCTTATCTGCTCTTGACTTTTCTATCTGTTTTGTCATTAGCACATGTTCAGTAACGGTTTCTGCTTACAACCTTGCCTGTTGTAAGCAGTCACACACAGCTACAATAGTATTGGCTAGAGTTAAATGCCATTCCTTCCCGTCTCAAACTTGATTGTACTGCTTACTGCGGATATGGCATGAAACTTTGTATTTCTACAGCCCTTCTTCAGCCTTTCTTCAGCTAATGCTGCTAAAAACATTTCTGCTAGGCAGAGGGTAAGGATAAGTGAGTGATTATACAAAAGACTTCTGTGCAGGATTTTCCAGGTCAGACACTTTGTTAACTGTAATACGTCTATATAAAAAAATAAACTTCTCTAGAACTTCTTGCCTCTCTCCCTCATACTCTTCTTCTTACCCTTTCTTCTTAAGAAGGTTTCTTTTTTAAGCTGAATAAAAGAAGCCTGACTGCAATGTAGAGGTATAGTTTCATAAAAAGCTGATGTTTTTCCATCTGGCAGGACCATCATAAGTCATGTACCTGTGTGAGGTATGGCAGCAAATGACCTGTCCCCAATCTATCTAAGTCAAGGTGCATAGTATCCCAAAAGAGATAAATTACTTAGGAACCAGATGCAGAAAAATCCCACAACGGCACCCCCCCCCCCGCCTCGGTCACGAAAATACAGTAATAAATCAATTTTTTTTTTTTTGCTCTGATATGAAACCCAAAATATCCTATTGGGGGAGGTCATCACCATAATGTCAAGGTGCACAATAATGAAAGGGCTCATCATGTAGAGCTGGCCCTGTTCACTGGAATATATATATATATATATGTGCGTGTGTGCGTGTGTGTGTGTGTGTATACATGAACTGTTTCATTTCTGTTCATGCGCAGAGCTTTCTGAATACCTAAATATAATTTGTAAAAAACAAAAGCATTAGTTCTTTCTTCCAGTCATCCATGATTAAGAGTCCTTTCTACCTGTCTGTCTGTGGCCAAGCAACTGAAAAAAGCTCTTTGTGGCCCTGCTGTTGAAGTAATACAGCACATAGTAACAAATGATTCTAAAATACATTGGTATATAGACTGATATCATTAATAGGAATGGTGCAATAGCTATCACAACAGTCATTGCTGGTGAAATTTAGATGTGGTAATTAATTATCTGTGATTCCATGAGCAAAGCCAAATTTTGGAGCAGGCTCAATCTGAATTTCAGGGGAATGTGATTCTCATCGAAGACCAGACAGATCTTTCATTTTCAAGATACCTGATTGACCTTTCCAGAAGTAATTCTATCTTATCCTAGAACATAAACATATAACATGTTCCCTGTAATGCTAGTGCAGAATTTATAGCTGCTTTAACATGGGGCTAGTAGTGCCCCCACTTAAGTCCAGGCATCCTTCTGGCTGAACATTTGCTTTAGCTAGAAGATGAGTCAAAGAATGGCCAAGAGGTAAACAATTTGTTCTTATAGTACCAGAACACTTCGAAGTTCTCATGAGCTTATATTCCAGGATGTGTGGCCAGGAAAGTTTGGGGAATTTGCCTTATCAGAAATGCCAGCTAGTAGCATGTTTCTCTATATGCAGAGAAAGTTTAGAGATAGCACTTCAGATATGACATTAGCAGTTAATCATTTACATAAGCTCTATTGAGTACCTGTAAACAACTATGCTGTAAATTGTACTCAACATCCAGTTAACAGGGTTCAAATAGGCTGATTGTTCCATGCAGGACATCTGGCTGTTTGGTCCTCTTTACTGTCGGAAATGTCTATCTTATATAAAGATTTTTCTCTTCGTAAATACACTTGGATTTGACTTAGCATTTTCTCAGCGTCTTCAAGCTTTGGTCTTTTACTGGGGACAAGAGTATGACAGCAGTAGAATCTCTGTGAAACATACCCTGAAAGATTTCACAGGTTAAAACTGGGTTATGTGTGACCAGACGACATCAGAGTGTGATCAAGATGGCAAAAGTTATCAATAATGAAAGAACAGACAAGCTGGAAGAGACTGCCATAGTTTGCCTTTGCCTGAGCCTACTGGGGAGACCAAGATTCTGTTCCCTTCTCTCCTCCCTGCTCAGTTAATTGCACATAGTTTACTTTTGCACTTTGAAGCAACTGAAGAAATCACTGGACAGAGGGGGAAAGTGAGAGGAAGAGAGAGAAAAACTGGATCATTTTTAAAGCTGCTGTAAAACCAGGAGTAGAGAAGATTAATTAGGACTGTCTCTGCCAAACTGGGACATTTGGAAGGTATGGCATAGCAAGGCCATTTGCGCACTACTCTGCTATAGTGCTATTATTCCACTTCCAACATCCTATGGAATCCTGAGTTTTGCAGTTTAGGGAGGAGCATTTAGAATTCTCAGCCACAGAGCTCTTTGGCCTCAGTAAACTACAAACCCCAGAATTACATAGGATGTTGAAAATGGAATAATAGCACTATAACAGTGTAGTGTGTAAATGGCCCAATAGACTCCGAAATAATGCATGTAAAAGCCAGTGGTCACAAAGAACCAACCAGATCATATTTTTCCTCTCTCTCATCTGGTGAATATCATATGACAGGGTGTTCCAAGCAATCCGGGGCCCAAAATAAGAATAACATTGAGATGTAAATAGTATTAAAAAGTGTTTAAAAATGGCCAAAACATGTTTTTGGCATGCCAAAAAACCCTGACAAGAACAATCCTGTATGGTTGAAAATCTTTGCAATTCAGGACTTACTTTGTGCAAAATTTCCACGTGGTTGTTCTACACAGGAAACATTTTCTAAGCAGGATACAGAATTTTCTGAATGGAGAGCAATATTCCTATGCAGAAATATTAATTCTAGAGCAGAAAATATCGCTTTCTGTGCAGAAAACAAAAAACTGTAATTGGGGATTTGTTCAGCATATAATTTGCTCGTGGTGGATTTTCTGTGCACCAAACATTATTTTCTGCACAGGAATTGATATTTCTGCATTGACATATTATTTCACACACAGAAAAGATTATTTCCTACACATAAAATGCTTTTTTATATGGAAATGTGTATAGAAAGAACCAATTTAACCAACCAGTAATTAAATTGTTGTTCTTTAGAGAAAAGAGACATGGGGAATGCTATTCCAGACTATCGCAAGAGAACTGGCAATATGGAAGAATGCATTGTTATTCCCAAGAGGTGGATGATTCAGGGGTCCATCTGCAATGCCAATGCCTCTGTGAAAAGGTGGAGAATTATATCTCACAGGAGGCCTGTGAGAGAGGGTTAACGACAGGATCTTTCCACTTTTGTATACTGGTACTAATGCAGAGACATCAGTTGGGAATTAAAAGAATGTTTTATTGGGGCAAAATCACAGACACAGACAAGAAATCAAACCATCTCACAACCATACAAGGCTAACTGAAGGAAAGGATGGAAAAGCAGGATAGTGAGAAGTAGGGATGAAGTGCGTGATATTTACCAGTCCTGAAGAGAAGAAAGTTGAGGCAAGAAGGCTCAAAAATGAGAGTTAGAAACATAGAAACATAGAAATGTAGAGTTGGAAGAGACCACACGGGCCATCCAGTCCAACCCCCTACCATGCAGGAATACCCTCAAAGCGCTCCCGACAGATGGCCATCCAGCCTCTGCTTAAAAACCTCCAAGGAAGGAGACTCCACTACACTCTGAGGCAGCATATTCCACTGCCGGACAGCCCTGACAGTCAGGAAGTTCTTCCTGAGGTTCAGGTGGAATCTCCTTTCCTGCAGCTTGAATCCATTGCTCCTTGTCCTGGTCTCTGGAGCGGCAGAAAACAAGCCCTCTCCCTCCTCTACATGGCATCCCTTCAAATATTTAAACATGGCTATCATGTCCCCTCTTGACCTTCTCTTCTGCAGACTAAACATACTCAGCTGTCTAAGTCTATCCTCATAGGGCTTGGCTTCCAGGCCCTTCACCATTTTGGTCGCCCTCCTCTGGACTTCCTCCAGCTTGACCATGTCCTTCTTGAATTGGGGTGCCCAGAACTGGACACAGTATTCAAGATGAGGTCTAACCAAAGCAGAGTAGAGTGGTACCAGTACCTCCCTCGATCTTTGAGGGCAGTACAGAGGAACGAGTGTCTGAGGTGCGAGTAATGCCCAAGTGCTACCAAAAACTCAAGGTCCGAGCCAGGTCTTAAGAACTCGTTTTCTGCCCTGAAGGGGAAGGTATTAGTGGTTCTCTGGCAGAGCAAACAAAGGGGTTCAGAGCTGCCTAATCGTCTTAGCATTAGGTGACAAAGCATTGATGGAGTCATGATAGCTCCTTTATGTCGGGGCAGGTGAGGAAACAAAGGGGAAATTTCAGCAGGAAGGAGGTTGCAGGACGTTGGTCATTATCGCTTTGTCTGGGAGTTTTGGTGGCTGCTGTTTTCTAGGTTTGGACTATTGAGAATATAAAGAGAGAGAGAAATTATAGAGTATAACAATGAGTTAAAGAGAGAAAAATATTATAGAGTGTGGTATATCAATGTATTAAAATATACAGTGTGCATCATAAACCTTCAGGTGAAACATCAACATTTTACTGTACACGGAAAATTAATAATTTAAGGTGAAAGAAATACTAAATAGGACCAAGCAATTCAAAAGTCTGCTATCAATTTTCCTGATTCCTAATGCTGAGAGGTATTTGAGGAAGATTTCAATGTTGACTTGCCTGTGTGTGCCTTCAAGTTGCTTGTCAACTTAGGGCAACCCCATTAATTTCATAAGGTTTTTAAAAGCGAAATATATTCAGGGATGGCTCAAGCTAAAGTTTTGTCTACAACAGTCTAATGCAGAAACTCATGGGAATCCACAGTGAAGTAGACTTGAGTCAGCTGACTCAGACTCAAGTCAGACTTAAGTCATTTCAGTGACTTGACTAGGACTCGATTAGGCAATAAATGGTGCACTGACTCAACTTGACTCGAGACTTGTGTATTTTTAGTGACTGACTTGCTGTCCTTGGTTCAGTAACATATAACATTCATCCAGAAACCTGATGACTTTGAACAATGCTTCGATCTCTTTTTGCCTACTGGTCCGATGACAACCTGTCTTAAGCCCAAAGTGTGGATGCATTTCTCAGAGGGGAACAGCAAACAGGTTAGGCAATAGGTTTGAGGTGAGCTTGAAGTCTGCTCATCAGCCTGTCCCTGCTTCAGATCAGAGGAGCCTTCTAAAACTTTTCCTAAGAGCAAAAGACAAGACTCACCCCCAAAGTGCAGGGTGCATTTCTTAGAGATGAACAGCAAATATATTAGGCAACAGGCTTGAGGAGGAAGAATCTTTCCTTCTAAAGCTTCTAAAGCTTCAATAATAGGGAGTAAGAAGGATCCTTCTTCTGAAGCTGTAGATGGCAAAATTGCAAATGTGGAGGGTCAACTGTGCTTAAAGTATTAAAACTGACTTTATTAGACTCTGTCCAGAAATTCTGGAATATAGGTTGGGGTATAAATTTGTCTCCCAGACTTCAGACTTGACTCGAGACTTGAAGGCAGAGACTTGAAACTTGACTTGAGACTTGGAATAAAAGACTTAAGTACATCACTGGGAATCTATAGTTAGACTGCAAGAAAACCTGTACAGATACAGATCAATGAGCTCAAGACCAAACCTTCAGAATTATTCATTAATAGGACTGTGGAACCAAGTCTGTTTCAGTAGCCTAAAGATATATTCTTTTTGTATCTGTATGTGTACCTGAGGCAACACCGGTTTTACTTACATTGCAGTCTCATTTGAGCAAACTTGTTATTTGTCTTGTGTGTGGAAATACTTTTTTCTGGTATTTGATACTGTAACTGAGAGGTGTCTTCCAAAGGAAAATTAGAGAGAGAGAAATATAGTTCCACCCTGGTGTGCTTAAAGCACAAGTGCAACAACATGACTTGATGATACCTGGTTATCATATATGACTCAACCTTTTGTTTCCTGACCAATCATTTCTTTATAGGAGAGTGAAAGCTGCTTTTAATTAACTCTGTTGAAGGACAAAGTTTACTGCACATTTGCTTGAGAGACTAAAATCCTTCAGCTGTTGGAAGAGTGGAAAATACTACTCCCTCCCCTTTTAAGGTGCTTTGTCTGAACAGCAACGCTAACTTTGATTTAATATGACTTTTCCATCTTAAATGTTTCATGGATCCACAAACCTGAAGGTGTTACTCTAGCCAATTGTTTACTGTGTCTTGGGGACTGATGTATTTGGAGCTCAGCTTTGTTCCAAATGATTAGCCCAAGGCAGCTGGCTAGAATGGAAAAGCTGCAATAAGTTAAAAAATTCACTCTGGGAAAAATGTTCAAAGTACAGAGTGGGGGAGAAAACACCCATGTTTATCTTACTAGGTGTTTCTTGCTATCATAATGAAACAAAGCAAAAATATATTTAGCATGAGCATGTGCATGTTCGTTATATTTCTTCAGGGCATTTGTCATCGCTTGGGTTGTATTTTGGAGTGGAACAATGGAAAAAATGGGGGCTCAGAAGGGATTTTAAAAAACATAATTAATTACCTTTTGTTTTGTTTGTTGTTGGAGAATGTCCTCTGAGCAAAGTAGATCCGCAAGCATTGCAGTAGAGGAATAAAATCATCACCAAAGTAGCTGATAGTTGCTGGAATTACTAAGTAATTATGAATTGTAGGATAGGATCATTGTTACACCAAAGGCCACGCTTGAAGAGGATCAGGGTAGGAGAAGGATAGCTCTTCATGAAGTTAAAATGTGGAGCTGGTGGTGCAGTGGTTAAATGCTGATACTGCAGCCACAGGGTTGTGAGTTCAATCCTGCCAGGTCCAGGTTGACTCAACCTTCCATCCTTCCACAGGTCGGTAAAATGAGTACCCAGCTTGTTCAGGAAGAACTTCCTGATGGTCAGAGCTGTCTGGCAGTGGAATATGCTGCCTCAGAGTGTGGTGGAGTCTCCTTCTTTGGAGGTTTTTTAAGCAGAGGCTAGATGGCCATCTGTTGAGAATGCTTTGTTGGGTGTTCCTGCATGGCAGGGGGTTGGACTCAATGGCCCCTGTGGTCTCTTCCAACTCTATGATTCTATGTGATGGTAGCAGTGGTTGCATGAGGGGTGCCAGATCTCATGATCTCAGACCTCTTCTGAACACCTCAGGGTGAGAGGGAAATATCTCAGGACAAGAACACAGTTTTGAAAACTGTGCATATATTTCTCTCATTTGTTGACTTGGTGTGTTGTTGTTGTTGTTGCTATTTGAATGGCACATTCTGTGTAACTGTGGTTGATCCTGAAGGCATCATACCTTGTGTCAACATCAAAGGCTGTCCCTTGTAACATCAGAAAGGCCCATCTCCTGTGACATCAAAAGAGGTCATTCTCAGGTAGAGTTGCTCCCCTGAAAACTGGAGAAATGTCTGTACCTTTAATGGTTGGGTAGAAGAGTGAATCTCAGTAGGTGTTTCTCATCACACAACTAGATAACAATGTTACCCTGTGTACTGGGGGTCCTGGGAGGGACACCAAAATGTGCTCAACTAAATTGGGTAAAATTACTTCAGAGGACTGCTTAGAGGCAGGGTAACGTAGCGAGATCTTGAACCCTATGTCTACGGGGTCAGCTCTAGTCAAGTAGCACACAGAAGTTGAAATAATAAATGATGTTTTATTAAATACACAGCAAAACAATGTATGCGACACACTCATACAAGATAACTAAAGAAAATAAAGGTTGGAGTGGTATAGAGGGATTTTTAGAGGGATTGCTGGTTTGGGTGATACTTCACCTGTCCTGAAGCCTGGAAAAATAGAGAGCGAGGCTTGGGTGCAATGTAGCTCAGCACGTGGAGCTGAGGGGAGGCTCGCCAAGCAAAGCGGCAGCAAGGCGGGATGAAACTCGGGAGCGATCCGAGGAAGGTCTCGGAATCAAGGGTTTTTATAAGGAGAATTGTGACTGCAGGCTATGCCGTACTTGGGGGAAATCAATAGATTTGGAGTTGGAGACAAAGCCTCCGAAAGGTCAGAATCTGAATGATTGAGTTATCGTAGCGGTTCTCAATAGAGTAGCCAGTATGCAAACGCAGAGTACTTGGGTATTGTATGGGTTACCCATCAAGCTGCCAGTGCGGGGCAGAGGCTCTTTTGTAAGTTGCGTGCATACCTAATTAGAGTACTTGCCTGGAGGTCTCCTAAAGCAGTGAGTCAGCTATTTTCTGGCCTGCCTGTATTGTAGTTTGAATATTATGGCTATTATCGGCCAAGCCTGTATGCGTGCTTGTCCGGGGGCCTCGCAAGCACGTGGAGAGGAATAGAGAAGTGAAGCCGAATTATGATATCAAGAAGATATCTTTTAATATCCCCAAAGCTCGGACTAGCCAAGGCAGTAACAACAAGCAACGCTTCTGGCAATCCTAGGTATTAAGGCTTGGAACAGCCCCATTCTAACAATGCTTGTATACATTGACTCAGGATTTACTTTGACTTAGAATTAGTAGTTTTCCCTTTTCACAGCTGCTTTCTTACTTTGAGAATTCGTTACATGTGGTCCATGTGTCAAGAATTCTGCTGTAATCATGGTGGGGTTGGGTACCAACCTGGGTGAGCTACAATACTGATCATCTTTGGGCCTGATCGAAAAGTAAGAAGTCAGGTCGAAGTGAATACTGGCCATGGGCACCTATTCTCAACTGATCCCATTCTTTCTGGTGGAAGTATTTTCTACTTCTTTAAATATACATTCCATTATCCAAAGAATGTAAAATTGTTTCAAGAAGTAAAATTTCCAGAGCTTAGAGAAATGGCCACATATGTGTGCAACGTATATTGTTCATTGCATATATATTTGCATATTGATGATCAACATGTGTCTCCATAGAATCATAGAATTATAGAGTTGGAAGAGATGACAAGGGCCATCCAGTCCAACTGCCTGCCATGCAGGAATACATAATCAAAGCACTCCTGACAGATGACCATCCAGCCTCTGTTTAAAAACCTCCAAAGAAGGTTTGGGAGTATGCCTTTAAGCGTACTCCAATTTATGGTGACCCTGTCATAAGGTTTTCTTAGCAAGCTATACTCACAGGAGAACTGCCATTGCTTTCATCTAAGGCTGAAAGAGTGAGACTTGCCCAAAGTCACCAGTGAGTTGATCAAGAATTCAGAACCTGATCCCCTGGAGTCTTAGTCAACAATGAAACCGCTATATCATGCTAGCTCCTGTAAAAATATCCCATCTTTCTACCCCTAAGTTCAAGCCAATTTATATGTTTCCTCCCCCATTCCCTGTAATCCTTTTTCTTTACACACACAAACACACAAACACACAAATTCAGTAAGGCAGGATGGGGATGATGCATCCCTCCAGGTTTTGTTTAACTGCAATTTCAACATTCTTTACCACTGACTATGCTGGATATGTTGGTCCCAAAATGTGGGTAACTCAGGAGTCCACCCAAAAGAGCTGTTGCCTCCAGGAAATGGTGTCGAGCATTAGGTCAAAGAGGAGGTATGTAAGAAGGGAATAACTGTACAATATCTTTTACACCTAAGTATAGTCATACTAGTGCAGGGAAAAAACAGCCTGAGGGTCAAAGTAAGGTTGTTTGTTTTATTGGAGGAATTAACAATCTCTCTCATGCACAAGATCCAAACAGTCTCACATTCAGACAAGACTAACTGAAGGAAAAGAGAGCAAAAGTTGGATAGCAAGAGTTTAGGGTGAATGAGTGATATTTCCAATCCGGCAGAGAGGAAGTGATGTGGCTTAGACTAGGAGTCTTAACAGGTAGTACAAATTAGGAATCAGTGTGGCAGACTGATGTCAGCATGACAAAATTCCCTATTTCTGCCTGGAGGACAAAATTGTTAATGGCTCTCCAACAACACAAAGAATGGGGTCTGGAAAGGACTACTGGTCTTAGCATTAGATAACAAAGAACTGATGAGAATCATGATAGCTCTTTGATTGCTGGGCAGGAAAGGGAATAAAGAAAGACTTTTCTGGGGGGTGAGAAGAAGGTTGAAGGTTATTCGTTTCCATTGTCTCTGGAGTTCCCTGATGATTTCTTAACTATGACCTAGCCTTGCTTCGACGTCCTGCCTGCCTTAGTATTTGCATGTGTTTGGCTAGTCTTTCCTCTTAGCCAGTGATAGCAGTGTATAATTTAAATTTGCCAATTAAACCATATCAAAGCTTGGGGGTATACGGCTTGATAACAGATAGGGATGGTTGATGTTTCAGTCCAGTATCATCTGAAGGGCTGTGCCATTCCCAACCCTTGAAAAGGGATATTAGACAACAGAAATGCTTTCATCACAAACTTGATGGGAAGCAGTCTCCTCTTTCTTGCAGCCTCCATATAGCCAGGTTTTAGCCGAAGAATGAAGAAAGTAGTGAAGAAATTTCCTTGCACAGGTGTCATAATGATTTTGGATTTAGGCCACAGTTGCAAGTATGAAAATGGAGTTGGTTACCATTTTAGTTATGTCTTAAAAAGGGACTCCATACTTTCCAGCTTCTCAAAAGTAACTAAAGCAATCTTGTTCCAGTTACTTAAAAGAAAGTGCTCCAGACTCTAGACTGTAAAACATTCTCCTCCTATCCACTGATCACCCCGCCCACCCTTTAGCAGCCACAATAGAGCACAAGGCAATACCACAAGCAAGTGCTTGAACCATGTGGTGTTTCTTTCTCACATTCTCATACCTATAAAAGTAAGCAATAAACAAAGAAACAAGCAATTGTACTGCAGAACAAGTTATGTTCTCCCTCCATACAATCATGCATTTTCTTTATTGGGGAAATGAAACAATTGCAAGCTACTTATGTGTAACTATTTACTTCTGACCTCTGTACCAACCCTGTGAGATTGGTGAGGAAGAGGGATCTTGCTTAGTCCTAGTGAACTTCATACCTGAATGGAATTTTCAATTTGGGTATGACACTTCTCGAAGGACCTTCTTGCCACTGCAATATAATGGTCCTCACTGTTAAGCTGAGATTAATTTGACATCCCAAGACAAATCAATAATATTCATGACAGGAAGAAAAAAAGATTTAGACCATAGATAAAGTATTTTCTTTGCATTTGTCATTTTCAAAAACACAAGCTGTGATGCAGATTGCTATATTGTGGTGATACTGTGAAACACTGAGGGCAGAGGGAAGGGTTGTTTCTCTTGACGGGTGCATGAGTCAGTAACTGAGTGGCCAGAACTATAAGAATGGAAAATTTGCCCTCATCCACCTCCCAAAAGCTATACAATTTTCCCCTAGACTAGAAATGTTTGATTGCACATAGTTTTTCTTGTTGTTGTTGTTGTAATACATGGATGGGAAAAATACCAAAACCCTACAAATCCTATACATATGAACAAAATTTTGTTCAAAGAAAGCCACGTTTTTGCAAGTGAATATTTGTGAAGGAAATTACTGTATGTTGTACCTTTTCACATTGACTAGGCATGGAGAAGTATTAGAAATTTTGAAACACAATACGTACATCTCTATACATACCCTTCTGTCTTCATTAAAAAAAAAAGAAAGAAAATGGTGAAAGGAAGAAGGTGGAAATAAATGGAGGGAAAATGAAATTATATAAGAAAGAATGTAGAAATAAATGGAGAGAAAATGAAACTGTGAAATATCATCTTTCTTATAATATCTGAAGTTACATGACTGTTTTAAAAATATATATTTATAAGTATCCAGTGACTTCATTTGAAAAGATATATGACCCAAGGTATGCTCAGAGAATTGGGGCATATGAACAATATTTTGATTTTGGCATTCCTATATCATCTACCTTTTTTTCTAAGTTTGCCAAGAGCAACCATTATATATGCTTTCTTTTTAGGTAGCCAAACTGTCTTTATTATTCTATTTCTGTTTGCACTAAGGAGCTTTGCTTTCTCATTCTCTAACCCTGCCAGAGACGACATTAATTATCAACTTGACAGTGTTAACGTCTGTCAGGTTTAAGCCAATGAGTCAACATGCGATTTTTGCTTTTAAGTTTCTCCTGCCGCCTGGAGGAGTATGGACATCTTTATTGCAAACAGACTAAATCCTATAGTCCTCACCTCCTTCTAATTCTTGACACCATTGGTATTATACTGCATTATGCAATATGAATTATGCAGAAACATCTGATGTACCAGCTTTGGGCATCTGTCAGTCCGGGCAGACACTAAAATCCATGGAGGTATACTGTGCTAAAAGACAGATATTATGTATAAAATTGCTATCACAGCACTATGGGAAGCAACATATTTATAGATAGATAAGCAGACAAATAAATGCATTCCTTATTTATTTCATCTGAGGTCCAGTTGAAAGAAGCTTAAAGATGAAGATTATCTTTTAAGATAGAACATTGTTGCACAGGTGTGCAGGGAAAAAATCCCGAATAGTGCTTGATGGAGAATTTAACTTCCTGAGAAACATTTGTTTGAACATTTATTTGAACAACAAATAAAATAAATGTATAGACATTACCACTGTGAAGACATGTGTGGAAGTGCATGGACAACAGCTCCTGAAACCTCAAGAATGAAATTTCCAATAATGGCATGCCAAGGATTTGACATCCTTATATTTCCCATGGCTGCTATCACTCTTATACTACATGAGAAGTGCTTTTAGAGGGTGCAAAGGTCATGTGATCCATTAGAAAGGACAATGATGTTTGGTAAGTTAGAAAGCAGTAGGAAAGGAGGAAGACTCCATTAAACTCCATTAGAAGTGGATAGGCACAATCAGGAAAGCTGCAGCCTTGACTTTGCAAAACCTGATAGCAGAGTGACTGCCGTTGATAACAGTGTAACTTGGATATCTCTGATTCATGGGGTCATCATGAGTTGAAGGTGACTTAACAGCAATTAGTGACAACAACAAGGGTCAAATTACATATGACACTAAACGCATGATTTATTTTCTTCTCTTTTTTTGGCAGGAGCTACACATAGTCAATGATCTGAAATCAGACAGTGGAATAGAGGAGAGAGAAAGGAGATCTAACTCTCTCCCTCTGTACTTCCTTCTCAGCATCACTCCCCAAGTGCCAGCATGTGCATATCAAGTGCTGAAGTGTTGGCTCAGGCAAAAGACCCCTTATGCCCACAAAAAGAACAAGCATTTAAAATGTAGTTTTGGATAAAACAAAGGTCACCAGCTTTTTACATGCAGCTGAGCAGCGTTGGCCTGACATGAGATATGGATCCAAGGATCAGATAATCTGCTATTCAATCAAAACCACCATCCCTGCCCACTTGCTGAGGAACCATGGATTGCTGGAATCCACACAAAGCCAGCATGTATAATTGTTGCCACTTCAGTGTGAGGCAGGTCAACACAGTTCAAGCTGGGTATGACCTAGCTCCCCTGCATACCTAAAGACCCTTAAGGGGACCCATAATAGGTGGAACTAGATGTTGGGCACTCAGTCCCTACATCCCATTAAAATTGGACATGACTCCATGTCATACCATCAAAGTTCTGACAAAATAATGTGTAAGTGAAATATATATAAGGGACAGAGACTGAGAAGGCTGTTGAAGCCAGAATGCTGGAGGAGCAATGAGGAAATCCAGTTTATACCCCTCTGATGGACGTCAGTGCAGACTGCATTTCCAAAATCCACAGAACAAACATTCTACCCATGTAGGTTGCTGATTAGCCACAGTCAGTTGCAGGCTTCTGGGGTCATCCCAAGTGGCTGGTAAAGGAGGAAGAAAATGGCTGCTTTCTCACTAAGCTGTATGTGGACTGTAAACCAGTCCTTCTGCATAGTCTGGAAAGGAGTAATCTCAAAGCTGTTTATAAAAAGAGAGAATAGCTTCAGAGATCTTGACAATGTTGTAAGCAGTTTTAGAAAAGCAAGAGAAAAAAACGGATAACCCTTGGCCATCTCATAGGTTGAGTAAATTGAATGATTACCACGCCCCAAAATCTGAATGAAATCCTTACCCACTAAGAAAACAGCTAAAAAATTTTGCAGAGGGAGAAAACTGTGGAGGAAACTTACAGGTAATGTTGACACAGCTTCCTTTTACCCTCCAACAAAGCCCAGGAATATTACCTTTTTGGACTATCAATATCCCTTAAACAACAGCCATACCAACAAAGGGATTCTGAGCATTGTATTTCACGAAAGGAATCTTTCCAAGCTCTGCTTTCCTTCTGCTTTCTGTAGGAGAAAAGGAAAGGTAGTAGCCTATGGTTTGAAATGCAGAGCTGAAAGAAGTACTTACCCTCACTTCTCTCATTTCATCTTGTTCAGAGAGAATAAGATGCCCATGCTGCATTTATCACTATGAAAGCTCAGAGTCTTCCTCTAATATGATCTGTATAGTCTCATTTCCCCCCCATTTTAATCATTATTTCACATTTTTGGGAACAGGACCACAAGCATCTAGAATTCTTCAGTTAGAGGTTACTGGATAGCATGCATTGTTGTGTCTTCCTTCAAAAAACCATTTTCCAGAGTAGACTCATGCAATATACTGTGTTCTGCCAGGTGATTTATGAAGACATTGTCTGATCTTGTGTCAAAGGCAGATGTATTAATAACACAAAAGTTCACATTGACAGAGGGCTTTGTGCCAAACTGACCTAAGCGTTAATGGTTTCATAGTTATTACTGACACTATATGTAATGTCAGGAATTCTCCAGTCTTTAAAGTGATAACATAAAAGCAGTGCATCAAGCTTCCATGACAAGTAAACAAAGGTGTCTGAAACTCCATTTCACACATTATCACAATAAATATCTTATTATGCATTCAATATTTACATGCTGTAACCTTCGACTTGACTTTTCTGAAGAGCTAAATCCAAATTCTCCACTGAGTATTACCTGCCCAGCAAAAGTTGTCAAAAATACAGTCCTGTGGGATAAATATAGTTATTCTGGCATCTTCATATTGTCCCCTGGAAATTCTATCATCATTCTGGAAAGTGCCATGGTTTTGGTGGACTCCCTGGAAATTAAAAACACCCCATTTTTATCACATTATCATCAGTGTTATGTTCTTCACATCATACATGTTTTGTTGTGTTCATGTGCTTCATATCATACAATTTGAATAAAACGTACCATATTTTTCCACTAAAGTAATTTTCTGACAACTCATGTTGTTCAAGCAGATGGTACCATGATGTGTTCTGCAGTGTGTAGGAATTGTGACATGTTCCTGGAAATGTTGCACAGATGTTCATGATAATATCTTCATAAGCGCACACCATTGGCATAATCACACTCTGACAGTGCCTTCTGTTCTGAAAGAATTTTATACTGTGAAGTAGAAAAGAGCAAGTATTTCATTTTATCTGTTTTTGGATAACTTTCCAAAATTTGCAAATTTCTTCACAAATTCAATGGAAAGTGAATGATGGAGAGAATAGACCTGGCAAAATTGCTCTTCTAGGCAGATCTTTGAGCAAGTGGTTCTTAAGGACTGAATTCTGAATCTTTGTGTATTAAACTATGCTTGTTCTTTTGAATTAGCGTTGCCACTTCTGTTCCCCAACGGACTGCTTACCTTTAACAGCTACCTGGCAGTGATATACAACTTGGTTTTCTTCATCCTGGGAACAGCTGCACTTATTAGAATTTATCCAGTGCAGGTCTTGGAGAAGTTTGTTCATTTGGTAAAAAGTGGTTATCAAGATGCACAAACTTGTACATAAAATCACTGGAAAGAACTCGAGATTACAAAAACACTGAATGTGAGAAAAGTGAAATTGACAGGGTCATCCTTCCCTACAGAGTCATTGTCCCCATTTAACTAAATTTGTTTTATTCTACTTTGCAAATGTGAATGTAGATGAGAAAGATGAAAAAAAGTGCACAGACAATAATAAAACTATGTGTGTGTGCACTTAAACACACATGCACACATATACAGAGGACTACAAAAGAAATATTTCAAGTAATTATTCATAAAAAGTGTATGTCATGTGCAAACACATTTTCATTCTTTTGCCATTTTCCCTTTATATTTCTCATAAACTAGCAGCTTATGATTTCACTAATGAAGAAAAAAATACAATGTATAATTAGGGTAATAAAGACAAAATTATAGCTGTGTATGATTGTACCAAGACTTGGTTATATAGTACATCTTTCAGTTTATCAAATGAGCACATAAGCATAATTATCTTTCTTCGTATTGGAAGTTATTATACAATAAATTATTATTTTTGTCGTTTGCATTATGAGAGAATTATTTGGGAAGATAGGAGCTATTTTTTAAACAAAAAAAAAAGAAGAAGAAGAAGAAGTAAACCTTCACCTGGCTCTGAAGAATTGAGCAAAATGTCTCCTCAATTTTCTAACCTAAGAATTGTATTGTATTTCGTACTGTATCCTTTTATTTCAATTATTTGTGAATGGCTTTCATCATAAGGTTTACAAAATAAACTGAAAAGTGTGTAAGAATAACTAAGATATCTAACAGGACACTGCAGAAAAGCTGATACTACATGAATAGGCATACGTTAAACAACTGGCACAACATCTGTGGTTGAGGTGAATTGTACATCTAAAGGGAGAGCCACAGTTCAGAGACTATTATGAAGAATATCCTCTTTTGAGTCAATATAAGATACATTTCTGCTAGCCCTGCTATGATTAGAAAGGTTTCTTATAACGAATGATATGGAAGTAAGTGTTCATTGCCTGATCATCAACCATTTGAAGACCTTACAACAAGAAAAGTTTAAACTTGGCTTTGTGAAAAACAGATACCCAGAACAATTCCTTTAGCGCTGGTACAGTATGGACATAGTAGAACATTCCAATAGTTGTTGCATTATGCTGCTTTATCTATTCCTAAACAAGCCAAAGGGAAATCTGCATAGAAATTATTACAGTCTTTCCCCCCTAAAGGTCGTTCTCTTTCTCTAATAACACACATAGCTGGAACACCACCTGGGCCTCATGATTGATCATAGACTAACCTCAACCTATCTGTTTCTTCACATGCAGCTCTGTCTAGAAGAGTCAGCTCACAGAGTCATGAACCAGTCATCCACAGAGCTTCCATCTTAAAAGGATTGATCTTCAGCTGCTTGGCCATCGTCCAGCCATTTGGTCCTTCATCAAGACATCAGTCTGGAACTTACATAGCCACTCATGCTTCAAATGTAACAGAGACAAACTGATTCAAGTCCAAAGAGCATACTGATGATGGGGGCATGCCATATCCCTAAATAACCACTTCCAAATCCATTCATACAAATCAGGAGTTGGAAATGTCAGATACATAAGCTCATGTAGCCACAAAGGGATTTTTTGGCCCTCAAGATTTCTCCAGTCACATCAGACACTATAGTTCTTCCCAAAAGTATAAACTTGGGGGAGGTGGTTTAGGCTCCAAAACGGCCTTGAAGTGTCTAGGAATGGTGGATTGTATTCAGCACTCCATGTCAATGAACAGTGGCTAAGGAACTCAGAAATCTGAATGAAAAGTGACTTTTGGTTGTGATTTCTAGCCAAAAATGCTGCGAAAAGAACATAGCACATCCCACCATGTAGCTGTGGGCAAAAATTGATTATTCCACCTACCATGCTTGCCACTCCGATATAAATGTTAAATAGCATTGGGGACAGGATATTATCCAGAAGCACACTACAACATAACTGTCAAATTATACTCAGCTGGTATTATTTTCTGAAATTAATGCTTAAATCTTTATACCAAGAAATCAGGACAATCAAGGTTGAATCATTCTCCAAACCAGGTCCAATTCAAGCCTAGTGTGTTTCCAGATTATCTGTTTCCTCCAGAAGTCTGAAAACCAAATAGACTCAGTAGGGCTTGCTTTTGAGAAGACATCTACTGGATTGCAGTCATTCTCTTCTTAGAAAGTATATAGTGTGATTTCTTATCTGCAGTTGCTGTAAGCTTAAATTTCACCAATCTCAGCACTACTGGGCTCAAAGGAACAAGCAATGATCACAACAATAATTGCAACTTGAGTCCCAGCTGAGGGTTCCAATCTCCCTTTCCAAGCATTTAAATTTACTACTTTATTCAGGTAAAATGTTATCTGCAGCATCATTTGCATTCATGGAAGCATGGAAGTGTTAAACTGCTCACCGGAGAGTTTTTAAATGCACTAAGGATGCATTGAGAGCAGCAAACAAAATATAGTTAAAGACTCAGCTAGAGGCAAAAAGTGTTTGAGCACAAACTTTTCACTAGTTCAGAGCACTGGCATAATTTTCTACAAACTAGGGCCTTAAGACAAATAAGGATCATAAAGAAAACCTTGTTAAAAGTTTGTGTAAACCTAATTAAAATACTGTTGCCTCAACTAGTTAAGGTTTCAGAGAGAGAAAGAGTATTACAGGCTACCAAGATAAAGGGAAATCATTTTTCACCTATCTGGAAAATTCATGCAATGGTGCCATTCCAGTGCCATTCCATTCCATATTACAAATATCCACATGCCAGCGTTGAAATAGCATTCAAAATACTGTTACTTAAACTCATCAGATTATAAATGCCTAAATGTTGGACATTCTCATTTTTATGTGTGGTATTCAAACATTTGTTCTCTTAACTTGAATGTAAGGAATAATACAAGCCTAATAATAGATAGGGATAGATGACTGCATTCCTGTAGATTAGTCACAACTAGAGATGATCCAGTCAATCAACTGTTGAATGGTGAATCAACACATTGATAAAACCAGTTGATTCAGTGGTTCTACTCTAGTTGGGAATAACTAAAGGATTTAGCCAGATCTTTTGTTTGGCAACGCACGTGTCCAAAACCTGACTTCTCTTTAAAACTTTTTCTCCTGGATCTCTTTCTCCAGCCAGCCAGACAAGAACTCTTTCACATGACACATTTTTGGCACTGTAATTTTATCTTAAGTATCATGGTTCCATCCTATGGAATCCTGGAATATGCAGTTATGGAAGGAATCTTAGCCAGAGTGTTCTAAATGGCTCTCCAAACTATTTTTCTGAGGACTACATTGAATGTATCAATGGCAATTAAAGTGGAATCACAGTTCTGTAGTTGTGTAGTATGAAAGACCCCCCCCCGTCTCTCTCTCTCTCACACACACACAAACTCACACACATACATATGCAGAATGTTCTTCCTCTGTCTCACTGGCTTCAAGAATTCTCCCTGGTTTTATGGCCCACCTCTGTACACAGAGCTTTAAGGGTGTGGTTGCCTTTGAAACAAAGGTGCACTTTTGCCTTCCTCTGTGCAGCTGTTGTTGAAGTGTAAATTCCAGCATTCCTTACAATTGGCTCTACAGCCTGGGGCTGGTGGGAGTTGCAGTTCAACAATATCTGAAGGATCACAAAAATTCCAACAATTAGAGATATACAAGACATACAAAGTTTGAGTTACTAGAAAAAAAATTCATAAGTTTCCAAATTTCTTCGTGTATGAGATGGGAATTACTTGATATCTATCTATCTATCTATTTATTTTGAGATATATGTGAGAAAAAGTGAAGCTGCCAGACTTTTCCATATAGGCACTCAGTGGAACTTGCATCTGGTTTTTCATTTCTGTGCATTCAAGTCATGCAAGTACTGAATTAGGGTTGCTATCCTTAACTTTGATAGCTAAATGACAGTAGGCATAGTATGGTCCTGGATATGGTAGAAAGAACTGTACCTGTGGAATCTGTGGAAATGGAGAAGAAATGTGTTTTGTTTCTTTTAAAAGAAATTAGCAAAATTCCCACATACTGGATGAAACCAAAGGCTCTTTTTAGTCTTGCAATTTCTTCCCACAGTGGTCAATCAAATGCTTTAGATAGCTCAAAAGGAGAACACAAACTCAAAAGCACTCTCTTGCTCATGTCTCCAGTAACTGGTATGCAAAGCACTTGTCTTTCGCACTGAGATAATAAATAGTTATCATGATTGGAACCCAATGAAAGACCCTTCCTTCTGTTGCATTCAGTTCTTCCCACTGCACGTAGAGTGGAACTTACTTCTCAGTAAGCACTCACAGACTTGCCCTGAGTGAATTGCACATCATTTTTTTTTAAAAAAATGCAGCCAATTTTGCTTTGGAAGAAGAAGGGCATTGTGATTGCCACAAGTTCCAGCCAATCAACACTGTGCTTAAAGAATGTTGACTGTAAACCAGAAGCATTCTCAAGCTTCATGTTGAATGTCTGATCAAAATGGGGTGGGTACACAATCTGTTGTTGTTGTTTTTTTGAGGGGGGACTGTACACTATCACAGTGTGCTGACTACTCAGTATATCTGTAGGCATTCTGCATTGATTAAACCCACTAGTGGGATTATGGATCCCTGTTTCAGAAATATATTTTTCCCCATTGATATGTTGAGTAATTTGGATAACTTCCAGTTCATACCTGTTTCTTGTCCATTGCAGTATAAATCAGATACATTGTAATCTATCATAGAATCATAGAGCTGGAAGAGACCACAAGGCCCATTGGGTCCAACCCCTTGCCATGCAAGAATATATCATCAAAGCATTTCCAAGAGATGACCCACCTATCTGTGTTTCTGTCTATCTATTTTGGACGTGTTAAAAATAAATCCCATATCAAAGGATCAAAGCGGGCTACATTAAGAAATTAGGCATGGTGATTTCTTTTCTTTCTTTTTTTTGGTTACACTAATAGATAAGATGAACCGTTCTTAGTTCACATATTTAATTACTACCTAGTATATTGACTGAGATCCAACGTGGTATAGTGGTTTGAACATTGGACTATGAGCCTGGAAACCAGGATTTGATTCCCTGCTCAGCCATGGATACCCACTGGGTGACCTTGAGTGTGTCACACACTCTCATACTCAGACAGCCACATGATAGGTTTGCCTTACAGTTACCATAAGTTGTAAATGACTTGAAGGCACACAACAACAATGTATGCACAAATCAGGCATAAATATTCTCTATGATGTGGCAGACTGTGTAGGTTCAAAGTCAGAGGCATCATGTGCCTTTCCACATTGTTGGATCCAAATAATCTCAACACCGTGGCTACCATCTTAATTGCATTCTATTTAGGACGTACCTTTTCTTTTTTAAAAAACAGTCTGTTGTGGATTTTTAAGGGGAAAACATTCTGCAGTTTGAAAATCTGAAAGTGTTTCACTACTTCAGATATCTCAGTTTGTGTACAGTGTATGTAAGACACTGTGGTGTAGCAGTTTGAGACTTGGGCTAGGAGTCTGGGTTACCAAAGTTTGAATCCCTACTCAATCATGGAAACCCACTGGGGGACCTTGGGCAAGTCACACTCTCTCAGCCTCAGAGGAAGGCAATGGCAAACCTGTCTTGAACAAACCTTGCTAAGAAAAAGTTGTGATAGGTTTACCTTACTACAGTAATTTTTAGTACTTACAGTTACATAACATAGTTTTAACTCCCAACATGGGACCTGTCTTCCACATTCTGCCTGCCTGCCTTGTTTTCTTTCATCTGGTATATTCTTCTTATCCATCTTAATTTTTTGAGACATTCATCTCTTTTACATAAAAATATCATAATGAAAAATAAACTGGTGATATTCCTATTGTGCCCCAGTACAGAGTTAAATCCCATCCTGCCACTGAAAGACCATTCAATATGATGTACTAGGATGGTTTCTTCAGCTTCATCTGTGACTAGTACAGAAAGCTAACATGGAAGTTGGAGGGAGCCAAGCTTCTTTATTAGCATTTGCACTTGCTTGATGCTTGCACTTGCTTGGTAATTTTAAGAGAATGGCTTTTATAAATTAATGTCTCCTTCTTTGATTTCCTCTTTTCTGAAGGAATCGTTAGAAACTTGGAACACTCCAGTTCCCTCCCTGTGTTAGCTCTGAAGCCTTTCAACCACTTTGAACAGATGTCAGATACAAAGACCGCCTGCCTTCAGATCAAATTGCTGTTGCCAAGTCTCGCGAGCTTTGTCTTAAACAGTTGATTATAATGTCAGCACGGTCCAATTTGCAAGCTTTAAAGAAGCAGCTGAACAGTGCATTTTGCTGAAGTATCTTCAAAGAGCTTGGCTCTTTAAAAAAAAAAAACTTTGGCATCTCTCTAATACAAACTGGGGTAAGAGATTCTCTATTTACGTTGATCTCTATCAGCATAAGTTATAGTTAAGCTCGATTTGTATAGGAATTGCACTCTGCTAAAGTGTTGTGCTCTGTCCATTTGTTGCTCTGTTGGGAATACAAAGTCTATTCTGCAAATGGAACTGATGGAACAAATAAGCAAGCGTGTGTATCGAACCATAGTATTATCCAACGGATTCTGGGCTAAGTAAATTAAACTGAACTGAAAAATCATTTATTAATTCAACCATCTTCTGAATTTAAATAGAGATTACATAGCCTTGTATATAGATTTCTTGGTTGGCTAAAGATTTGCAAAGAGAGGAAACAATCATTGAAATGAATTGCATTGCTTCACTGAGTGAGAATACTGAAGTACGTTCTGTTTAACTTTCATGACTAAGCTAAATGGAAATATATTTTTTTTTAATGTAAATGTATCTAACAATGTATCTCCATTTGGGTGACAGCCTAAAGAAATCCTCTGACCTCTTTTATTCTAGAAGTAACAAACTAAAGTATATTTGCTTCAGTCTCTTTTCTGTTAACCTGAGTCTATTTAAGTACAGAATGAAATGTTTTAATCCAAATAACTGCAGTTTAAACTTTGAGTTGATAGCCAGTATTTTTGGCACTATACAAAATAAGTTCAAAAGTTTGCGGAGCTTTTTTCCATGATGCAGAAACGTTGGATTTCATGCATGGCTCAACATTAAGTCATCGTCTAACGGAAATGAAAATCAACACATGAACATTGTTGTTGTTGTTGTGTACCTTCAAATTGTTTCCAGTTTATGTCAACCCTAAAGTGGACATATCACAGGGTGTTCTTTGCAAGATTGCTTTGGGTGGGTTTACCTTTGCCTTCCACTGAGGCTGATAGTGTGAGACTTGCCCAAAGTCACCCACTGGGTTTCTACGGTTGAGCAAAGATTTGATCTCTGGTCTTCGGAGTCAGAGTCCAACACTCAAATCACTACATGATGCTGGCTTATTTACATGGATAAATTTACATGGATAAATTTGACTTTGCCATTACAAGAGATTCCAGTGTACATGCTGAATAGTGGATATTGGCTTCAAATCACCACATTGTTATATATCCCAGGATTAAAGAGTGTAGCAGTGTATGAGAAAGCCAATACAGAGAAAGTTTTTTGTGTCCTCCAGTCCATTGAACTAAGTGATATTTGTTTCTGGGAATGTATTTGCCGAGGGGTCAATTTCACTAAACTGAGTGCTGATGTGGAGATGTAGAACAGTCTTTCCAAACCCCTTTTTAGATATGTATGCAAGAAAGACAGTCCTTATTTTAGATATGAGGAATGCTTCCAAGGCAAATGTATAACTTGCACCTTTTCTAAACATTGTACTTTGATATCTATTTATCTATGTATCTTGGACACAATCCAGCCATATGTAAACATTGCTAATTCCATATATGTCAACTCAGGCACAAATGTTGAAATCGCTGTCTTTGAACTCAATGGGGTTTAAAAGAGCTTAACGTTGATTTGATTGTACCCTTCATTTTTCTTGATGTTTTGTAATCCTAGAAAGTATTCTTAAGGGTGGAGTTCTCTTTGTATTTATCTACCCATTACTGACAGGATGACTGACTTCTGACTAGACATGTGATTATGATGGAGAAGGGGGCTGTTATTTCTTTTTTTCCAAACAGCATGTTGCATTTTTCCAGTTTTACCATCACTGATCTAAATTTCTGTCATTTTGCTAAACATATGTCATAATTTTGCTAGTGAAAGTGTGTGCACAGAGCCTGAGAACTGAGCATTGTATTGTCATCACACAGTGGTGTAACTAGAACTTTTGCCACCCAAGGTGGTCCCTGAGTTTGCTGCCCCCTCAATACACACCAAAAATCTATGCATCATCATCATCTCACACAGACATACATCTCACCCTCCCACACCACTTCTCCTTAAGCATCCCTCTGCCCTACTGGTAAGGAGGAAATGAAATGGGAAAATGAATGGTCCCTTTAGCTGGGGTTACTACTGCATGGTGGTGGCAGCAGCTGTCACTAGCAGTGCAAGCTCTAGGATCTGTGCTTTCTGCCTGTACTTCAAATTTGCTAGAACCAGCTGAGGCCAAGGCAACAGAAGCTCCACAGCAAAGCAACAATGGTAGCAGGAATTCTCAAAGCTGGACGGCAGCTGAGGAGGAGGTGGAGGTGGCTATGGCTGCTGGAGCAACAGAAGGTGGAGAGAGTTGGCTACAGTGCTGCCTCTGAGGCAGGTGGGTAGGCAGCAAGCCAGGCAGGATGGTCCTTTGGGCACAGAGAGAAAAGAAAGCCAAAAAGGAGGGAGGGCAGTACTGGCATGTGTGAGAGAGACTTTCAAAGAATTGATTCTCTCTTGCTCTTCCCTCACCTATTCTTTCTGGCCCCTTCCAGTTTTTTCCATTAGACTGTGTGGAGGGGAACTGGCTGTTGCTCAGCTTCTAACTTGTCAATGGATTACTCTGTTAAAGAAATCCACTAGTGTCGCCCACATTTCCCAACATGTCAAATACCAGATGGATGGTTGGAGGCTAACTTAAGATTCACCTCTCTTGATTCTCACCAATAAATGACCAATGCTACTTAAGGTCACTACTTACATATGAACAAGAAGAAGGCCAAAAAAAAAAGGACACCAATTTCAACAAAACTACAGATGTCTACACACACACACACACACACACACACACAGATGCACAGTTGGGAATGGTTTTAATAACATAGACAAAATTGCCAAATAAGGAAAACCAGCTGATTTGAATGCTTGTTGCATGCAGGTGCTAATTTTAAATGGGCAGCTTCAAGATGTCAGTTCCCTTTATTGTGTTTTGTCCTTAAATCAGACTTGGACTGAACAGTCCTGCAAATAATACTTTCAAGCCGCTGAGTGTCCTCTGACATTCCTTCAAAGACAGGTCTCTCCTCAGTAAAATAGGACTCATAATTGCCCTATCTTCGGAGTAAGATCTTGGGCTCTGTTTGTGCCAGACATTGTGAGCATTTTCTGTTCACAAAGCATCTGGAAAGCACAAAGTTCACAGACACACACGTTCTTGGAAGATCTTAGGTGAGTAAAGTTTAAAGCTAGATTAATGCTAGATAATACTCTTCACTTCGTTATGAATCTCCTCAAGAGGCTTTACCTAAAATCTACTATTACTTTAAATCCTTTCTCTCAATACTTGGCCCATATGCTATGGTGCTTTATTTGCTCTTGCAGTCAACTGAATCTGTGAAATGTTGTCTGTGATAATCCCCTCTCTGTCCTTCAGTTCCTTTGATGCTCTTGCATACTTAGGAAGCACTTCAAGCAAAAATGTTCCTATTTTCTATTCTCAGCTTTCAGCTCCAAGCAGGCAACACGCAAAACAGTCCTAAATGAGCTGCACAGCTGTATTTTCCACAGAAATTAACTTCACTCCTTTTAAGGACAGAAGTACTTCTCAATAGCTGAGAACGCACTGTTTAAAATGACAGTAATGAGGACACAGAATCCTTTCCCTTTCCCATATCTTTCTTCCTCCTTCAAGGAGAAATTACTAAGAATACTCAAGTTACTTCAATACTATTTCAAAGACTCTCTCAGTGTTTTCATAAAGGCCATTATTAAAATCTGAATCTGAAACAATTATTAAAAGGTTGACTCCAACCAAAGCAAGAGCTCAATGCAGTAGGAAAATACATTCTACTGAGATTGCATGAGTGAGCATGCCCACTCCAAAACAACCACGTGGATAATGGTTTTTAGCAAATGATTTAATGTTAAAAAAAAAATCAGTCTGGTTATTTTTAACTCCTTTAACATGAAATGCCCTGGATGGTTTACTGCTAGCTTTTCTAAGGTATACAATATGGGTCTGTCTGTATTTGAATATAGCTCTCATATATCAAAATTCAGTTCTTTCCTTTGCACCATTGGGTTCTCTGGATTACTTGGTAATTGCACATAGAGCCAATGTTAACTATTAGTTAAGTCCAGTTAACTATTAGTTAAGTCCAGAATCCCCTAGGTGGCTTGCATTCTTGCAACTTCTGGTTATGCTGGTGTAAGTACATTTAAAGACACTGTAGAAGGAGGTATCTGTACATCATTGCACAACATCTTTGCACCAAAGAAGTTTCTGTCTTTCTCAGGAGGATAGTGGCTGCTTCTTTATTTCTCCCAGGTACACATAAGCATCCAAGTAGCTTCTTGAAGCACTCTGAAGCCCATCCATTGCCAGGAGTCGACAGTGGTGTTTCATACAGTAGCCTTTGGCTCATCGTAAACACCTAGAGAACAGGAAGAAAAAAAATCACAACCTATGGTAGTGGACAATTAGGTTCTTCCAGTGTAATACTAAGTCTTAGCCTTAGTTTTGTGCCTTTTTCCAGATATTTTTATCTTCTTGAAATCACACTGCTTACCTCTAGAGCCAGCATAAAACCTCTGTGTGTGTGTGTGTGTGTGTGTGTGTACATATATATATTACAGATAATTCTGGGACATGTTGGAGTCTATTGAGGAAGTCTAAAGTTTAGTCTCCTGCTGTGGACTACATATAGAAAGTGTCTAGGAATGGAATTCTTATTATGAAATCTGAGTTCCTAGTAGGATGGTTTCTACATATAATCTTCTCTGTGAGCTAGACACAGATAATAATTATAGCACAGTCAATACATGTGAATTTATGGGCCTTTCTATCACTTCCCGTTAAAGTGAGAGAACCATGTTAACTAGGGAATTCAGAGGGTTCCAATTTAAATTTTTTCCAGATTTGACAGTACTCTAGACCACACCTGATATCTACTTATGGCTGCACACTATGAGGAAAGTCAATGCTGGTGGGCAAGCTGTGTTTCATGGAAGTATTTTTTGTCTGTCTGTTTGTTTGTTTGTAGTACTAATCAGTGAGGAATCACTGATAAGCTCCCAAAGACCTTCTGGAATACTGTTGAATAGCCATTGTCCCGGGTACACACACACTGCAGAGTGGCTGTGTGCTTTCCTTTAAACAGAGAATTTTTTCATTTGAAAGTTTGTCAGAAGTTAGCCCATTCTTTGAGGGGCTGCCTGCTCCAATTTAAGTTTAATGACAAAGAATCACACAAAGGGGGAAGCAGACACTCTGAAATTGCATACCAACAGTTAAAACATGATATTTTATTTTGTATCTGCAGGAATATTTTAACATATGTAGAGTTCGTGCATTGTTGCACCCTCTTCTATCATCTTTTTCAGTGAAAGGACACCAACATGGATGTGTGAAACCCCTTTGGGGCATTTATTAGGCGTCAGAATGATTTAAGCTTTCACTGTTTGGTATGGTTGACCAAGGACCTGCAGAATCTGATTATCCTGAGGAAGAATTCCAGGCAACTTAACTGGGCTGTCAGATCCCTCTCAGATATTGTGTGAAAATTTGATTTCCCAATGTAGCAGGCAGGAAAGGAGCTACTCCTACTCATTTACTCCCTGATTGCATATGTGCTGTTAATCGTACCCTGAGACTTCCATATCCATGACAAGTGAAGAAGAGGATAGAAAACATGATGAGGGAACCAACATGTGCACAACGTCTCTTTCAATGTCTGTTCTGTTTTCAGAGACTGTTGGCCAAACCATCAAAGGATCCAATCATTGCACTGCTTCATCTCCATTTCATGTTTTAATCATGTCTAATCAGCTTCCTTTGTCTTTAGGACCTAATCTTTACTATTTCCTAGAAGATAAGGTGAACAGAGAATTCTCTGAAATAATAAGTTCTCCCTCAACCATGGAAGTACAAGAAACAACCTCCTACTAAGATTTTTATACTATGAATGTTCAGGAGAACTAGTGATGTGGAAGGTTCTGTTAGGGTAACTCTGAAGGACTAGAGAAAATGTAAAGATGGTCAGACAGAGGAAACAAAGCTATACCTGAGCATTCCCCTGGACCATTGTCATTATTATACTGCCAGGGAACTACAAGGAGCCACTTATGAGGAGATCCAGTCCTGTGAAAAACAATATCATAGTATAACTGGTTTGTATTAATGTTAAATTATGTGAGTGGGCAAAGTTTACTTTTAGGACTGCATGCATCCTTAATGCTGTTTTCATGGTCCTCGACCTTTCCAGACTTTCTGAACTTCCACTTTTCGGGGGCAGGGCGGGAAGAGAAATAAAGTGATTTGTCTTTCTTAAAGGCTTCCAAGAATGGGATTTTTACCCTTTAAATTCATAACTACCTGCACTATTCTTCAGACAAGAAAAGGACTTTTGATCACTTCCAAATTTTCCTCCCTCTGTTCCTCTTTTTGGAGTCCATGTGGTCCTCTGAGAATAGTTGAGCAAATATAGCTAGGATATTGTAGGGCAGAGATGGACAACTGTGATAGATCCAAAGAAATGGCCTATGCCCATTTCTGCTCTACAAGATGCTGACTGTTTTTGTCCAACTGTGCAACAGACCTAAAGATTTTCCCCCCTTTATTTGGCCTTGGTGCACAGTTTTGTATTGCTAAAGTGTTATAACTATACTGTACAACTTTTCTAAATGCAGCAACTCCATGACTACACAGAGTTGCTTAAATCTTCTGTTTTCTTCATTTCAGAAATCACTATGCTTTTTAATATGGAGTGTGGGAACACAAGAATTCTTCTGTGGTTTCTTCTGCTCTATATGTTTGTTAAGAAAGTGATCCCTGGAGATGACACAATAATTGCCACTAAGAATGGAAAAGTCAAAGGGGTTACTTTACCTGTGTTAGGTGGAACAGTAACTGCCTTCCTTGGGATTCCTTATGCACTGCCCCCTATTGGTCGGCTCCGATACAGGAAGCCACAACCTCGAGAAGAATGGAGTGGTGTCTGGGATGCCAGCAAGTATGCAAACTCTTGTTTCCAGAATATAGATGATACTTTCCCTGGATTCATAGAGTCAGAAATGTGGAACCCAAACACAAACCTCAGTGAAGACTGCCTTTACCTCAATGTTTGGGTTCCTTCTCCCAAACCTAAAAATGCAACTGTCATGGTATGGATCTACGGGGGTGGCTTCCAGTCTGGGACATCTTCCTTGGCTGTTTATGATGGCAAGTTTCTAGCCCAAGTGGAAAGAGTTATTGTTGTTTCCATGAATTATAGGGTAGGGGCCTTTGGCTTTTTGGCTTTGCCAGGAAATGAAGAAGCTCCTGGAAATGCAGGATTATTTGACCAACATCTGGCACTTCAGTGGATCCAGGACAACATAGCTGCTTTTGGTGGAAATTCTAAAAGTGTGACATTATTTGGAGAAAGTGCTGGAGCTGGTTGTGTTACCTACCATCTCCTTTCTCCTCAAAGCCATTCTCTCTTCACTAGAGCAATCCTACAAAGTGGTGCTGGAAATGCCCCATGGGGCGCACTCCTTCCCTCTGAAGCTAGGCGGAGAACTCTGGCACTAGCCCAACTCCTTCACTGTACGAGCAGCAATGAAACAGAGATAATTATTTGTCTTCAGAACAAAGATCCTCGGGATATCCTTGACAAACAAGCTTCTGTCTTAAAACATAGGACTCTTTTGGAACTCTATTTCACTCCAGTAGTTGACAATGACTTCCTTGCTGACACTCCATCTGCACTGATGAAGAATGGGAAATTTAAACAAACCCAGATCCTGATGGGAGTGAACAAAGATGAAGGCGCACCTTTTCTTGCATATGGAGCACCAGGCTTCAGCAAAGATAACAACAGCCTCATCAGTGAAGTGGAATTTCGGGCATGTTTGAAGTTAATCTTTCCAGAAACAAATGAAATTGGGCTGGAAACCATTGTTTTTCACTATACTGACTGGGAAAATGAGCAGAATCCTTTCAATTATCGTGATGTAACAGGTGAAATCCTTGGAGATTACAATTTTGTATGCCCTGTGGTTGAGTTTATTAACTATTTTGTCAAGACAGGGAACAGTGTGTTCTTATACTTTTTTGAGCATCGCTCTTCTAAACTTGCTTGGCCAGAATGGATGGGAGTTCCACATGGTTATGAAATAGAGTTTGTGTTTGGACTGCCTTTAGAGAGAAGAGCCAATTATACCAAAGCAGAAGAAACACTGAGTAGGTCTATTCTGAAATATTGGGCAAGTTTTGCAAAAACTGGGTAAGTTTCTCATTTCTTGCATTTTTTTTTTTTAAAAAAAACTTCTTATTTTTCATTTGTTTACATTTTTTACATTTTATAAGCCTTTTATGATTATTGTTATTTTAGTCTCCTCATTATTCTTCCTAGCAAAATTTCAAAGAATTATCTCAATGTTTGCTTATGAAAATGAGGGGCTTATCTCTATTTTCTACCTTCCTTTCTTCACTACTGATACTGACATAGTATAGCTTAATATTATCAATATATATAAATAGATGGTGATGGTGGTGGTGATTACTGTGGAAGGAGAAAGAGGTATAAAGAATATTTATGGTAGCACCAGTGATAGAGCATTCTGAGAACTGTTGTGAGAATGAATAACAATATGATTGGTTCTTGTGAGTTTTTCAGGCTTTGAGACCTTGTTCTGGTTGTATTTTCTCCTGAGGTTTTGCCTGCATCTGTGGCTGGCATCTTCAGAGGAACGGTGAATTGGGAGTGGAGAATATATATGCCAGTCTCCTACCCCAGAGGGGAGGGAGCAATTAGCATAATAGTCCTATTGTGTGTATTGAATACTTGTTCATGGAGGGAGACTTCCTGAGCCCAGGTGGGGCTCATTGGGGCTCATTAGGGCTCATTGGTACCTTTTGTGTTTTGATTTTGGTGTTTTTCAATATTGGCAGCCAAATTTTGTTGACCTTCCAAATCTCCTCTTTCCTGTTAAAATTATCCAAGTCTTTGTGGATTTCAATGGCCTCTCTGTGTAGCCTGACCTGGTAGTTGTTAGAATGGTCCAGAATTTCTGTCCTTTCAAATAACATTCTGTGTCCGGGTTGGTTTATAGTGTGTTCTGCTACTGCTGACTTTTCTGGCTGGATCAGCCTGCAGTATCTTTCGTGTTCTTTGATTCCTGTTTGGATGCTGTGTTTTGTGGTCCCTATGTAGACCTGACCACAGCTGCACGGTATGCGGTAAACTCCCGCAGAGGTTAGGTGATCCCTCTTGTCCTTTGCTGAGCGAAGTATTTGTTGAATTTTCCTGGGTGGTCTGTAAATTGTTCGGAAGTTATGTTTCTCCATAAGTTTCCCTATTTGGTCAGTAACTCCTTTGATATATGGTAAAAACACATTCCCTTCAGGTGACTGTTTATCCTTACTCCTGTGGTTTTTTCGGGGTCTTGAGGCCCTTCTGATGTCTGAGCTGGAGTACCCATTAGCCTGTAGAGCCCAGTTTAAATGATTCAGTTCCTCATTCAAGAGGTGAGGTTCACAAATTCTTTTTACACAGTCTACCAGAGTTTTTATTGTGCTCCTTGTTTGTCCTGGGTGATGGTTGGAGTCTTTATGTAGATATTTGTCCACGTGTGTGTGTGTGTGTGTGTGTGTGTGTGTGTGTAGACCAACCAGGAAAATTCAACAAATGCTTCGCTCAGCAAAGGACAAGAGGGATCACCTAACCTCTGCGGGAGTTTACCGCATACCGTGCAGCTGTGGTCAGGTCTACATAGGGACCACAAAACACAGCATCCAAACAGGAATCAAAGAACATGAAAGATACTGCAGGCTGATCCAGCCAGAAAAGTCAGCAGTAGCAGAACACACTATAAACCAACCCGGACACAGAGTGTTATTTGAAAGGACAGAAATTCTGGACAATTCTAACAACTACCAGGTCAGGCCATTGAAAGGCCACTGAAATCCACAAAGACTTGGATAACTTTAACAGGAAAGAGGAGACTCGGAAGGTCAACAAAATTTGGCTGCCAATATTGAAAAACACCAAAATCAAAACACAAAAGGCACTAATGAGCCCCAGTGAGCCCCACCTGGGCTCAGGAAGTCTCCCTCCATGAACAAGTATTCAATACACACAATAGGACTATTATGCTAATTGCTCCCTCCCCTCTGGGGTAGGAGACTGGCATATATATTCTCCACTCCCAATTCACCGTTCCTCTGAAGATGCCAGCCACAGATGCAGGCAAAACCTCAGGAGAAAATACAACCAGAACACGGTCTCAAAGCCTGAAAAACCCACAAGAACCAATGGATTCTGGCCGTGAGCGCCTTTGACTCTACATGGTTATCACAAGGGGTGCAAGAATTAATGATTAACTGTCTTGGCCAAGATGGCTAGTATTACTTAGAAATATAAATCTTGAACTTTTTCATTCTTGCACACAAGCATGAATAGTTTTTACAGTTCTCTTCCTGCTGTGAGAGAAACAAACATTTGTATTTCAGGAATGTCTTCTCCATTGACATCTGTGTGCAAAAATCATGTGTGTGTGTGTGTGTGTGTGTGTGTGTAAAACTTGTGATTTTTAAGGGCACACACATATTCTGTTTCCAAAAACACATAGCTTTTTTCTGTGAAATTGATCTCTTTTGTGCAAATTTCATACGTAAAGCCCATGTGTGTAAAACACCATTTTTGCACAAAAAAGATTCACATTTCTGGAAACAGTGGGCTTTTTTACAGGCGAAGAAATTGAGCTTTGCACATAATCCCACAATTTTCACATCAAAGCAATAGCTTGTGTATTTCTATACCAGTTACCAGCTAAGTGCTCGCTAAGCGGTTTACAATGTGTTAGCTAATTGACCCCAATAAGTTGGGTACCTATTTTACCAACTTGAAGGGGTGGAAGGCTGAGTCAACCTGGAGCACTGCAGATCAAACTCACAACCTTGTGGCTGCAGTACCGGCATTTAAGCACTGTGCCACCAGGGTGCCCTTTTTTTCTTTTTGTCTCTGTGTTACTGTTCATAGTTGTATTTACTAAGTGTCAGGAGAGCCATTTTGGCCAAGAAATGCATAGTGATGAATAGTCTTTCCATTCCTACGTTCCTATCAGAAATTGATTGTATCAGATGTGTTTATAACAAGACTGAATATGCCTTAGAGTTCCTATTCATCTGTTGAATACCTTACAAGAGAACGAAACCTTCTTTTGTCACAGTAGCAGCTGCTGCAAGTAAAGGACACAAGTTTCAAGTTGCAAAAGTATTGTATTTGCAACTCCTGCACCACAGCCCCACCTTCACCATGCTGTTTGTATTCCATGCCCAAAAACGCAAACTAACTCCAGTCTTCACAAAGACGAGCATGAGATGACTGTATGACCCAGCCCTCATGCTAGGGCTGAATAAACGTATATGAAACATAATGAAAGAAATAATTCTATATGGATTTATATATAGGAGAAATCCTACATGTATTTTCTCAACGATTGCTTGCTTGTATTTTTACTTCATCCACTGACTGATATGGATGTTATGAATCAGAGCAGAGAGAGGTCAATCATGTCCTTGAAATGTAAGATGAGAGGCATCCAATTGTCCAATTATGAATTTGTGAGTTAGTTATTATATAGCTATTCCAGCAGCTGTTTTGACAAGAATACTCATTGAAGGATTCTTTAGACCCTGATTTAAGGAAGGAAACAAAGCAAGGTCTGAAATTTGAAATAGCATCTGAATAAACACAGTTAGATGAACCTGGAGTTTTCAGTGGGAATCCAGTTATTTATTTGCAGATAGGGATGCAAATACACATGATTAATACTTACACGGACCTGCACGGCAGGGACACTGTTGGGGACAGTAAAATTTTGAGAGCCTCCATGAAGGAGACCAACATGTATATTGTGATTGGCACCTGGTGCCAATTCACAACACATGAGAGAATGAAGATGAGGCTATTTAGCTTGGATGCCCCTTCTACGTGCCATTCTAAATCCTGTTGCAGCCCACCCTCCCTCCGCAATCTCAGTGTAAGACTTGTTTGGTTGCCTCAGGGCCAGATAAGACTCCCCCCCCCCCGATCCCACACTGAGTTTGATGGAACAGAGATATTGGCTTGGGTGTTGTATTTAATTAGGTCCTCATCTGGCAGGTAAGAGAGGGAGAGTAAGACTTTGGTGATCACCTTCTGGTACCCCTTTAGTGTAGGGTAGGGCTCTAGAACTCCCTCAAGAGGGCCCCATGTCCTAGGAGGAGGGAAGGAGGCTATCCTTGAGGTTAACTTGGGAGTAAGACTCTTGCTTGTAGGGACTTTGGCTTGGGCGGGAGCCCCTCAGTTCTGTTATGCCAGACCAGAGAGCAATCAAAGCAATTTGGATTGCCCTTGGGGCTGAGGTATGTTCATCCAAGGGAAAGCCATAGAGGGCTGTTATGGTGTGACAACTGGTCTCAGCTGGACCTGCTTCAGGCTGTTCCCCCCTCTTGCCATTTCCAAATGGCAAAACAATTGTTAAATAGGTCAAGTTAAATAAAGTTGGACCTTAACAACCCCAAGTTTGTGTATTTGGTCCCTTTATTTCATGGTTGACCATCAATTAATTAATAGAAATCATTTTAGTAAATGACCACTTCACAGATTACCTTAATGTGTCCCCTTTGTAGGAATGGACCTCAGTATTTGCCTCCAAATGGTGCTATAAGGCTGAATTTAATGACAACTTGAATAACAGTATTTATCTGTCTTCCTTGAATACAAAGAGAACGAGCATCTGACATTCACAATGCCCTGCTAGTTAATGCTAGACTCTTCAGCACAGATAACTGCAACCTGCTCAGTGAGACAGTGTTTCAAGCAGAGTGAGGACTCAACTTCTTTAAGGCTGTCAAAAGAGAAACAATCCTTGTCCTTCTTTAAGAACAGCAGTGCCCAAACAAAATGAATGTCAGTTGCAGGGTCAATAGCTACCCAGATACATACAACACCTGCCTGCATATCATGTAAATGATACAATTTCTGTGGCTCTGTACACAATGGGGTACTTCTTTTTTGCCCTATGTCCCCATTTTTGAAATAAAACAGATGTATGTATGGCAGGGATCTTCTTTGTGAATAAGCTGTTCTTATAACCCCGTCTTTTCGAGATGATCTAATTCTTTAGGGAGATCTGTACTTCTCTCACAAGCATACTGCCTCCTTGCAGGTTCTAATATATGAGTAGGCAGCCGTCACAGCTTGGATCTTTAGCAACTGCTTTCTCCTCTTGTCTTTAAACAGAGTTTTCTAATAACCTAGCCATTCTTTGGGGAATTCTGGATAACAATGATGATGATTTTGTAAGCATAGCTTCTCTCTGAAGTTTCCCTTATTTGAGTAGGTTTTCTGTCAAAGCTTGGCTCTTTAGCTTTAGACAACTGTGGCTTCTTTCTTGACGACAGATTTCCTTTATTAAATGTTTTGAACAAGATTTATACTTATACTTGTATATTTATAATCCCCATTATTGGGGAAAAGTTGAAGTTGAAATAGAAATGAAATATATATTGCCAGACCAGTGGTGGCTGATGGCTTCCATGTCAGTAGGGAAAGTGAAGCTGCTCCAGGTTTTAGTCTGAGCCTATAGGAGCTATCCAAAATACTGAACCTTATTGCCCAAATAGATTCAGTACCATGGATAGGTTTTTTAAATGTTTGGATAGTCCTCACTATTCCAGGCCAATGAATGTTGTTCACTGATGCTTTAATGATATATCCGACCATAGTATTTATATGGTGAAATTGAAATTTTTCTTGTTACTTACTTGTTTAGCATACTGTGGCTAAAACAAGACTGTTAGCAATTACTCAAAGGGCATGAACTGAGTTTCATTGTTAAGCAGAGATTTGAATCCAGCCTCAGCTGATGCTTATGTCCATAGGAGAGAAAGTGTTGAGCCTCCAGATAGTCCAAAATTCTTTATTAGCTATGTTGACTGGAGCTTCTCAGAATTGAAATCCAAAACATCTGGAGGACTACAAGTTTTCTACTTTTTTTTTCTTACCATATGGACTAAAGTCTTACAAAGCTGTACTTTTGTTAGCTCACTCTTTTAAAAGCTTTTTTGTTTTCCTGCATGCAGAAGTTAGGTTCACTTGTGTTGGAAGAAGGGGCAAAGCCATGATCTTGCTCTCTCTTCCAAACTGCTAGTGAATATATGAAGAAGTATTGTATCTTAGACATTAATGATGCCAGTTTCCTTGAACTTCTCTTCACCTCTTTCAGTTTTATTATTTGAAGAGACAGATAAATCTGTCAGTTTCTCTCTATGACTCATTCTATTTTCCACTATCTATTCATTCTGAACTGCTTCTGACTTTTACAAATAATTCTGGATGTAAATTAATATTCATTTTTCACATATTTTCCCTAGCTTATGCATTTTCTGTGCCTTTTTGCTTAGTTTATATATTTTTCCAAACAGATTCCCTGGAACTTTCCTTTTGTCTCACTTGTTATAAGCATTTTATGTCCATTTTTCTATAATATGTTCAGGGGGAGGGGCTGAACTGGGACACAAATTCTCTGAAAGGCAAATACTAAAGGAAAACTGCATCCCAATAAAGTGATTTGCAAGTAGGCAAATTTAAGCTCTTATTAAAATGTGAAATGAACAAATTCTATCTTATTCCTAATTATTTGATCAATTTTGCCTTACTTGGATGTGATTTCTGTTCTTGGCTGCAATTCTGTACGGCTCTCATAGTGTAGTAAGTTTGCATGTGCACTTATGCTAAGTTGAGCCATATACGTGCCTCAACTTACTGAAGATCTTTCCTCCCAAAGTGTGCTCCAAAGCAGCTTTCAATATAGTTTAAAATAGAAATGCCAGTCCTACCCATACTTACTCAGAGATCCCTGGGAGTAAGCTCCTCAAACTCAGTGGTATTTGCTTTTAAATTTTAGATTCACCTCGCACAATACATCCTGCTTTAGTTTAAAACACACACACAGCTAAAAAGGAACTGTTGGCTTCCAATCAGAAATGAAAATATTGCAAAGACATGTGAACCAATTAAACTACAAGGATAAGCTAGGAATGCAATAAAAATGGAGGAATGTGGAGCTCTGTTGATGATTTGCTGCAGTTTGAGTGTCCTTTGCTAGTCCCTCACAAGCAGGTCTAATTCTGACTTGCCAGAGTAAGGAGGATTTTAATCTACCAATTACTCTTTGACAGATGACTACTTTGGCAGAATATATTAGATATCATTATGTCTTTTTTTTTCCATGTCCTGGAACTGTGCACATCTCTGCCTTATTAAACCACTTATTTCAGTGTTGTTTCATCATGGTAAACAGGAAAACAAAATATTTTTTTGAAAAAAAATATGTGAAGTAGTATTGACTTAAAATGTAGGTACCTGCTCAGAGGGAATGGGTTAAAGTATTCCATTTTGTACATGCAAACTGGCATTTGGGATGCTCAAAATTCAATGGAAATTCTGGATACCCTATAAAAACATACCCAATAAATATCTGAAGTGATGTTATAAATATCTGAAGTAATGTTATAAGCAATTGGACCAACGAAACCATCACAGAAAAGATAAATGACTACATGAAAACATTACTAGTACTGTATATAGAATCAATTACTCTTTTGTATCTGGCAGTAAAATGAAGCTGTCACTTGACCTGGATGGTTCCAGTGTAAACAGAGCCACAAATCCAAGAATGCTGACAATAACATGCTTATTCTCAGTGTTGTCATCTTTTTTTTTTTTTTTTTTTTTTTTGGTACAACGTTCAAGCATTCACAGTTTTCTGGAGTTTTTTTTCCCCCCTAAAAAAATCTATTGGATAGAAATATTATTTTTCAAAATTCTGTAACTTCTTCTCAAAAATAAAAATAAAAAAGTCTATAGGTGGCTTGGAATTTACCTAATACTACACAAAATAAAATAGCTATAATAAATTAAATCATAGTATTTACATTTTTTAAACAAGCATCAGCATAACAGCATTTTTGAGGAAAAAAACACCAGCTTTTTGGTACAGCCTTATTGCCCTAACTATAAATAAGCTCAGTTTCAGGGCTAACCTGAGCAAATTGTGGGTATAATGGGCCTAATCTTGATCACCCTTGGGATGAATGGTAGGGGGGTGTCATCTCTTTGGTCCCTGCTGTGATCCCAGTTTGGATCACATCAGCACATCCCTACAATTTACTTGAGGTGGATTCTTTCATTTGCTCCAATGGGAATCCTCTCAATGCATATTACAGGTTCAGAAGAGTCAGTTGATCCATATCAGAGCAGGGAAGCAAAATCTTTATGCTACCATGTCTATTATGTCAGGGGCTTAACTTGTATTTGGGCACTCCAGTTTGCTATTTTTGTTTGTTCCTTCTATTCTGCTGTGAGAGTTTGATAGAAGCCTCATTACTTAATATGTTTTCTTGAACACTGGAGCACTTAGCCATGCCACTTCCAGGATAACTTTTCTCACACAGAAAGTGACATATTTGAAGAGAAGCTTCTGTTATCCTTAAGGCTCTCTTGAACCCTGGAAGAGCAATAAACTTGGTCTTATGGAGAGCCTTCATTTGGATTGTAATTCTGCTCTTCAGTCACATCGCTTGCCATGTGATAAAAGTGACAATTGTGTGGGTTTGTATGTGTGTGTGGCAGAAGGTGTCCTACCCCTGAGACACCATATGTGGAAATCTCCAATTGTCCTGTGGCTGTCACCAGATGTGGAGACTTCTTATATCATCGCTATAACTCTAAATGTGGGTACTTTATAAATGTCCTTGTAATTCCTTTGTGAGATTTTATTCCTATAGTCCCAACGCTGGACACCACTACCCTTCCTGCCAACCACTGCTGCCACCATAAGCACTGTGTACCTGAACTCAAATACTCTAATAACACTATTGTCACACTCCCATAGGCTGATTGATTGATTTTATATCTTGCCTTTCTCCTTGTAAAGGATCCAAGGAAGCTTACACCTGAAAAAATGGGTTAAAAAAGGTTTAAAAGTTAAAAATTGATTTAACAATTGTGTTATAAAATACCAAAATCAAACCAATATAAAACAGTAAAACAGTAAATAAAGGTAAAAATGCAACCCACTAAATAAGACAAGGCCCTGTCTGAATAAGGCCTTTGCCTGCCAGCAGAAGATGAGAAGAGAAGTAGCCAACCAAACCTCCCATGGAAGAAAATTCCACAATCAACATACAATTAAAAATTACTTATTTAATTCACATATATTCTAGTAGACTCAAACACTTCTTACTAACTCTTTCTGTCTCCTTCTAATCCCAGCTGAACCAGACTAACTGCCCTGAGTCTAATTATTCCCTGTTTCACCTGGCCAATTGTCATACACACTAGCCATTTAAATATCTTTTCAAACATTCAGCCAATCACCAGTCAGCCTTAACATTCCATGCTCACCCACTTCCTGTACTATATATGTATACCTCACAGAAACTACCATATATTACCTTAATTTCTTTAATAAACATAGTAATTTTTTTTTTTACAAAAGCCTATAACATCATAATACTCCCTTGTTCAAAAAAGCAAAGTGATTAATGCTCAAACAAGTATCAAAAGTGAGTAGGATCCATGCAGAACATGTCAGAAAAGGTTGGACAAAACCTAAGTCCAAATAAAATATATATGATGTACATTAAGATTTGCACCTGGGGAAGACAGTGGATGATGCAATCCCTTGTAATACCTGCATGAGTCATTGGGTTGTGTAACCTGGGAAGAAGGTTACATCATATACGGGATCTAGCAAGGTTGGCTGGAATTGCATCAGAAATGTATGTATATAAGGGGGTGTGTTCTAGCCAACTGAGCCCTCTCGTTGTCTGATAGAGCGGCCGGAGGCTATGTTGGATACATATTTTCACATGCTGTGCTGAAACTATGTTGGAGGACTGTATATATGTGTATGTATCGTAACTGGAAAGTAAAAGCCTCCTGTTGGAAGATAACAATGCGTGGGAGTATTTTTTCTTCCTGGCTTCAGGGCTTTGCTGCTTCTCTTCTGGGACGCTTCTAGATGTGTGAGTAAACTCTGCTACATGGTGATTTTTCAAACACTTGACTCTGGTACGCTGTTTTGCCAGAGCTCAGTGCTGGAGGGAGGTGCTACCAAGGTTTTTGTGTAGCTCCCATCATCCACCATCCTTCTGACAGAACAATCTAACCAGATTCAAGTGTCTGGTTCAGACCTCTTAAGACACTGAAATAATAGGTTGTTGTGAGTTTTCCAGACTTTGAGGCCATGTTCTATTAGTATTTTCTCCTGACGTTTCACCTGCATCTGTGGCTGGCACCTTCAGAGGATCTTTAGACAAGAAGCAAGTCCAAGAGACAGGCAGAAGTTCAGGGCATAGCAAGGGTCCAAAGCAGTAGAATCCTACCAGATTACAAGAGTCTAAAGAGCCAGAGGCAGGTCTAGAAGCCAGGCAGAGGTCCAAATTCAAGGGTCAGAAACACAGGAGAGTCAAAAGAGCCTACAGACAACACTAGAGACTGTGTTGCTGTGGCAAAGACTGCAGAGAAACCCCAACCCCTGTATAGCTAGCTGCTGGCTGCTCCAGCTCTCCTGCATCTAATTAGCCAGCTGAGTCTGAGGTACTGGGCAAGATTCTGCAAAGAACAGGGTCAAGGCCAGGATGCTTGCAGGCAGAGCCCTGCAATGAATTAGTCACAGACCAGAACCCTTACACCCTGGATGTTTCTTTGCATGCTCTGCTTAACAAATAAAATAAAAATACTGACAATGTTTGTTTTGGAACAAAGTAGGTCCCAACTTTATTAAGTACAGCTGCACATAGGTTTGGCATGCCCATGGGCCCAGAACCAGACATCAACCAATCCTCTTGTTGATCAATAAGCCACTAACCCCTGCCTGCCTGCTAGGTGCCCCTCAGGCTGTGGAATTCCACATGAATGGACACCTCTGTGTGGGTTCTTCTATCACTAAGAGCATGTCACAGGCAGCTTTCCCCTCCAAGCGACACCCCCAAAGTCCCTTAAAGGGATTCCTACCCCCCATGTGTAATTGCTAAGCATTTAGCACCGAATATTGTCATCCCGGATCTGGATCCCTTGTGAAATCACCCTGAAAAGTTGTGACAGAGTAGCATCATCAAGTATCAACAATCTAACTAAGCCTGTTTAGCCTGTTTCTTCAGCAAAAAGAATTTTATTTATAGTATGCAACCATGCAAGAGGTCAACCATGGGGTAGGACAAATGCCAGTGATGTATAGGACTCAAAACAAAAATGGGTACATCTGCCATCTTTTCTATTTCTCTAAAATTCCCATTGGGTACAGGTGCTCACTATGTAAGATTTATCTCCTGCATTGCATTAACCTCAATGAGACTAATTATTTAAACAGTTCTAGTTGTCTCAATCATTCCCAACATGACTTAGTGGAAGGTAGACAAAAAACACTCTTCTCTACAACAAGCCTCAGTAGAAAGAAAAAATGCCTACCTCACCACTGACCTTGCTTGGAAGGTGGGCTGAGTGAGATACCATTTGTGGAGAAGATTGTGGCTATTGGGATTGCCAGTTCAGGATCATCCTAAGGCTGTTTCTGCACTACACTGTTATAGTGCTATTATTCCACTTTCAACATCCTGTGAAATTGTGGGGTTTGTAGTTTACTGAGGCCAAAGAGCTCTCTGGCTGAGAATTCTAAATGCCCCTCACTTAACTGCAAACCCCAGGATTCCAGAAGATGTTGCAAGTGGAATAGTAGCACTAAAGCAGTGTGGTGTGGAAATGGCCTGAATCTTGAGGTTCCCAGGCCAAAACCTGAGACTTAGGAACAGTCCCAATGATGTCATTAAGCATTATATGTTAGGTACCAACAACAGTTGCTCACAAATTATCAGATGGAGAGAGAGAGAGAGAACATATTTCCCTGACTTGAAATTAAGATAGACATTTTAGCTAAATGGTCTGTTCCCAGGCTGAGGTGAAATGAAGGGATTATTCCTTTTTATGTATGTAGGGAGATGGGATAAGGAAGATTTAAATCTAACCTATTTTTTCTAGTTAGAACCAGAACACAGAAGAGAGTGGAGTCCCCTGTACCTTAAGAACAAAAGGACCTAAGTTAACATAGAGTTCCCTGGAAAATCTTTGGATGTTGCAGCAACAAATCAGTTAAGCTTTGCAAATCATAGTAATCTGAGCTGGAAATCTGCACCCAATCCTTTCCTCTTGAGTCCATCAAAATGGGAGAATTTGCACCCTCAACTCCTGTCTGGAAATAAGTCACAAAAACTAGTAACTCAAGGTCATTCTTTGAGATCTGAAAATCCTTGTGGCTGTGTTCCTTGGAAAACAGGGACAGTTGGCACATGTGTGAACCCGGGGTGGTCTACTTTAAGAATAGTATTTTCACCCTATGAAAATTTCTTAGTATGTCTATACAACTTCGATTGGAAGCTTATCCATTTTTTTTCTGTTGTTACAAATATGAATATCAATCAAAGCGTTTCTGTTAGACTGAGATTACTTTTGTCTATGGTTTCCCTCATGTGATTTATTTTAAGTTTAGATCCATGATGACAAATTAGTCTCTTTTCTTTCCTTCCTTCTTCCTTCCTTCCTTCCTTACTTTTTTTTAAAAATACATTTTATCCTCATTTTCCTTCTTGACTTTTGGTGTTCTTCAGAAAGGCTTTGGAAGTAAATGAGTGACACTAACTGGTACTATCAATCACAGTCAGCTATGCTAAACTAAAGGGTAAGCTTTATTTATCATGAAAGAAAATGCTTGTCAACTAACATCAGAAGTTGCTAGGTTATGCCTTTTCCATTACTTTATTCATTATCTTTATTCACTACTGTTTTCCAGACATGAGTGAGGTTTAAAAAAAAAAAGACTGACAAAAAGATGGACAAATCAGATGAAATGAAAGCTACAAGGAAGAAACTGAAGGAACTCACAAAAGTACGATTGCCAGGCCTTTAGAGAAATGCCTCATTTAGAAGAACTGACAGAAACTTGTCTCCTTTCCAGTCTATGAAACAAATCCTTTGCAGACTTTAATTGGGATCCAAGTATTTGAAACACTTCTTCTTTGGTATTTTAAGAAGTTGTCACATTTCTTGTCAGGGAATTGGCATCCAGAAACACCTCATCTAGTTATTAAAAAACATAATTTAGAGCCCTGCTTTAGGCCTACCTGAATTTTATTTGCACTAGGACATGCTTCCAGTCTTTCTCTAAATAGTCCCATTCCACCAGAACAAACTTCAGGTGTGTCATCAATGGACACTGTTAGAGGACCACGCTCCAGAAAAGGACCCACTGACAGGTACATCTCTGAACTCCTTTTTTTCCTGCTTCTCCTAACTGCCACTATCTGCTGGCCTCTCCAAGAGAATCTGCATTGATGGAAACAAGAAGTAGCAGTAGTCTCTGTGTATCTCAGGGAATGGTTACTGGCTAAAAATCCCAGAATTCTTGAACAGAATCTTGAATTCCCTCAGTATTCACACTCTGTTATAAAGACTGTTATGAAGAGAAATTCATTTAAAATTACAAGAATCCTCAGGATCATCCAAATGATTTCACTTACGCTGGCTAAGTATAGGCACCTTAGACAGAATAGAGCCAATAACCCACATCCACAGAGAGCTATCTGAAAGAGAAATCTATTAAACACACAAAGATCAAAATATATGTAGACGATTGCACTGTGGAACAGCAAGTATTATCAGAGAGTTTCACAAATGACAGATAAGAACTGGGCAAGACAGTAACTAGCTAAATAAAATGTTGAAAAATGTGAAAGACTGCAGTGTACCACTCAGCAAGGCAGATGCAGAACAACAACCAGTCCCAGTTCAATGCCTCCCAAACACATTCTAGGAGAGAAAACAAATGATCTTTGTTGTCTTTGTAAAACATATAAAATAGCATTACTTACAACTTACTTGTTTCTAATGACACACACAGGGTACTGGAGAACAGAGAAGGAAGAAGACAACAATGGGTAAGGTTAGAGTAATGTAGGAAGAAGGGGAAAATGATGACAAACAGCCATAGAAACATGCCTAACTCTGGGACAATAACATGCAAATCAAGTGTTAGTGAGTACAGGCATGCAGACACTGATAATTGTGATATGCAGTACAGTAGCTCCAAAATGGGGAAATATTAACTAAAGTAGACTTACAACGTCTGAAGTGGTATAAAGGGATGAATGCAAGAGATGGCAGGATTTGAGGTTCAGAGAGCGCAAAGGGAAAACAGAGCAAAGAGAAAGAGTTTCAAAGTGGGAACACTGAAGACCTTCCCCTGAGTTACATGAATGCTCACTATAGAAAAAGGGAGGGAGGGAGGGAGCTGCCAGGGTACAGAGAAAGTATTCCATGAAAAATTAGTATAGGAGATCACAGACATTACCTTCCTAGAATTTTGCTAGACTTTCCTGAGGAGGATCTGAAGACTATTAGGAAAGAAAATGGGCTAATGTGGCTTTCTGACTAAAATTTGAGATTGGTGGTGGGAAGGGTAGTTTCTAAGACTGAGAGTGATTTCGGGTAAGACTAGAGTTCCAGGCTTTGGTTATTTCAGGAGCAAAACAGCTGAAAGACCAGAAGGCCAAAAAGCTTGATCTTGTCAAAAATGGAAGGAATTAGCAGAGTCTTCCCCCAAGATGAATTATCTTGCATTTTATGAGGATATTGGCGTGGAAACAATCCCCTTTCAGTTCAACCAGGTCCTGTAAGACAAAGGAGCTACAACTCAGCACCAAACTGGCTTTTGGATGATATTGTACCAGGCACTTGTTTATTAAGGAATTAGGATCTCACATAAGCATCAACTTCAGGGAGATAGTACAGAGTACTTGGCCAGACTGATATAAAGTGATCTCCATGACAATATATTTATTGCCTCAATGGAGTACATGGAGCAGTAGGTAAAGTTCTCTGCCTTGGAGAATCAGAATAATTACTCCTTGTATCAACACCAAGCATGATGGATGGTTCTCCACAGCAAATTAATAGCTACCATTATTTAAGGATTATATTTCTGTGAATTCAGTGGAATATGACTCAAGGACCAGAGGGAAATTTCAGCTACTGATTTAGTTCTTCTTTATCCTGGACTAGACAAATTTCATTTCAACTAGCAGTTTCCATGTGCATGAATTAACAAGTTTTGGTAATAGAGTTGACAGATCTCAGGGCCTGGCCTAGAATCTCCAGTTTTCATGAATTATCTACACATGGCAGACAAGGATTCAAATTCTTCAGTTTTGCTGGGATCATCTCAGGATAAGAAGAAGAACTGTGCAAATCTCCAGATCAGCTAGTAGAGTAGTGGTTGCAACTTAAAAAGACTTTCCATGGGGTTCAGGTACTTTCATAGTTACTTTCATCCTTTCCTCCCAGTTTGCTGTGACACAAGGCTCACCCTCTGCTCTGCATCCACTTTCTGTCTAGGAGCAAGTAGATTAGATTAAATGTTCCTCATCCCGCATCCCTAAATAGATTAGAAGGAATAATCCCACCATTTCACCCTGATCTGGAAACAGCTGGTTTAGCTAAGATTTCTGTTTTTACTTTCAAACAGGAAAATATGTTCTCTGTGTGGATGTGTGGATGGGTGTGAGTGTGCTTGAATCACAAGCTGTGAGCAACTGTGGTTTGTACTTAATGCATAAAACTTAATAGCATCACAGGGGGTCAGTTCTAGGTCTCAGGCTTTGGCTGGGAAATTTCAGGGCCTGGGATGATCCTGAACTGGCAACCCTACTTGGGTTCACTATTCACTATTTCATAACTTCACTATTGTGAAAATAAATTGGAAACATCCTACATGAAATAACCCATACAAAGAGAAATTGAGAGTTGAGGGGGATGAAGAGGGCATTCTGGAAAGTTGCATCACTTTGATGGTACAGTATATTACCTTATCCCTGAATGAGAGCTACCTCTCTCCCAGCTTAATGTACTTCACACAGTTGCTGTGATAACCTCCTGTGTGCCACCCTGACCTCTAAAAAGAACCACTGGTTATAAATGTAATAAATAAATTATAACTAACAGAGATCAGCAACTGACAGTCTTTCAACTAATCCATCCCTAAGAAAGGTGCTCTTTGGCCTACAGTAAATGTGTTTTCTTATAAAGCAAACATAGACTACACACTGCTGGTATTGATAACAAACAAGAGTAGGTACCTGCCTCCCATCTTGTTCCCTCTTGTAAATTTCTCTCATATCTTTGTTTAGCTACCAAATACAGAATGAGGTATACTCATAAGAGTGACCTAGTCCAGTAATAAATACAGTGAAAGCCCTGTGGTCTCTGGCTTTCTTCTGAAGCAATAATCAAAGAGGTGGCATCAAAAGGTGGAAGCCCTCAAGCCCTCCATTGCTTGCAACTGAATAACATACAGAGTATCTAATTTCTGTGTGTTTAAATAAACTGCCATAGATAAAGAAGAAACAAATACCTTGTTTGGGAGGAAGGGAGGGGGAGTACTAGCAAGGGGAAAAGATGTGCAACCTGAAGAGAGTGGGAAGGCTCCTAACCTGATTAGTATGCTCACAATCAGATCAGTTCAGATTATTCTTTAAAGGAGGAGCATTGAATTGTGTTGGAAACCAGGGGCTAATTTCCTCACCCAAGACCCTCCCCCCATAAGCTGCAAGGACTGGCAAGTGCAATGGACACACTGGTTCCTTCTGCATCACAGCCAGATACTTTCCCAGGCTGTGCTGGGACAGGAAACACCACCATCACGCTTCCTTCTCCTCTGCAAGACAGGTAAGTGTGGGATGGTGGTGTGATTATGGATCATTGATAGGAAAAACCCATCAATGATTTAACTGATGATTGCACTGCCTGGGGATGAGAGAGGAGCAGAACCACAGAGACGTCATGCAGAAGCATCATAGTGGTGATGGGATGGGAGGGTGCTGCGGAAAGGGCCACACAGACAGCAGAACTCAAATATCTCTGTTTTCCTCTGCAGTCCCTTTCAAAATTATGTCAGGAGGTGATATTATGTCACTTCCTGTTGCCATTTTGAAAGGGGCTGCAGAAGAAAACTGAGAAATCGAAGAGGTGGTACAGGGTTCTTGGGTGCTGGTATGAGAGAAACAGGGTGTATTTTCATGTGTTTTCACACTTTTGGGGGGCTTTCTGCACGATTATGGGGTGAAAATTGTTCAATAATCATGCTTCTTTTAAAAAAAAATAGGACAGCTGGGTGCTTTGCAGGCTGTGGTTGGGGATTTAGGGGCCACTAACATGAAGACCAGGGTCTGCATGGGATCTGCAGGTGGCAGTATGTCCACTTTTGCTTTAAACTTTATTTGTTTAGTTTACATTTTTTGTCCTATGACTGTATGTATGATAATAAGGGGTATTGAATATAAGATCCTAGCTGAGAAAAGTGAAGTATAAATATCCTCCAGTGTACCTATCCAGGACTTGTGAAGGGAAGATATGCTCCTTCTCCTGAGTTATGCAGTACTAGTTGGGACATCAGGACATGTTCCAATGACCAACTTGTAGCCATTTAGATTAGCGCTGAGCTGGGCCCAGGTTGTGGGCTGCTGCCCTTTGCGAACCAGGAAGGAGAAGTGTTGTTCAACTACCTACTCTTTGCTCATTTTCTAAGGAAGTATTTGCAGTGGCACAACCAAGAGGTAAGTCACTAAATGGATTGTGGCCTAATTTACCTGAATGAGAACATATATGTATCAGAACACTCCTAAGGAACAGCTGTTCAAATAAAAAAGTATAAAATAAAATTAATAGCAAAATACCAAAGTCACCAGAACACTTCAGATAAACTGAAAAATGATGAACTAATATTGGATTATGAATTCAGGAAAATTTGTTTATCTTTTCCACTTTTAGTAGCTAAAGTTCTAGGGGCACACAGCTAAAGCTAAAGTTCAAGGGGCACACAGAAATAGCAAAGAACAAAACTAGGGTAAAACTCAGGAAAACACTGTAAACAAATTAAAACCAGCTGAAAAAAATAGAAGACTGCAAAGATTTAACCATTTTTTTCTTATAAGATAAAAAAGATAATCTTTTGGTAATTAAAAATCATCTTTCTGGGCAGAGAATTCTGCAGATGGGCTGCTAACATTGCAAGATCCTTTCTCTTTCCCCCATCCTATCTCAGTTAGAGGGGACAACCTGAATGATGAAGTTTGGATAAGTCAGGTATGGAAAACTACCATGGTTTGGGGCCACATTGCATCCCAGAGGGCATTAGAAAGCCTCTTCTCCCCTTTTTTTCTTTCCTTTTCCCTTACTCCAAAACCACTGATGCCGCCTGTCCTTCTACTGACAGCCTTGAGAATACCCTCTACTTACGAATCTGACACCATAGAAGTGGCACATCACTCCTGTAGGACAGGCTGGGTGCCACTTAAATGGAAAGATGAACTGTTCACTAGTGTCTCAGTGTTGTGTGAACTGGATTTCAGTTTATCAACCTGCATCCAGTCAATTCCTTTGCCTGGACTTGGATTCATGATGCCACATATATGAAATGAAATAGCCAGATAGAGCTGGATTTTACCTGACTGTTGGTGACTTTTCAAGTCGCATCCTTGAATTGTTCTGCTAGAAAAAAAAATGTTTCTTTTGCTTTACTTGGAAACTACTGGCTTTTCATAACAGGATGGCTTTTCACACCTATTTAATATTGAAGAACAATAATAAAAACCACTTAGTTATTTCATAAATTTGGATTTAGGACTTCAGGCATGAAACCAATAATTGGAGACAAGTGTTTGGCAATTGTATAAAGTTCTGGCTAGCATACTGACAAGCTGTCACAGAATCTCAGAATTAAGCATATTTGATCCTGCTGTTGTTCTACAAAATGGGTCTGGGATCCAAATTGTTGATACTGGGTCAAAAACATTGTAGGGAGGGGGAAAACCATCTGCACATTGTTAAGCTCCTTAGCTGGTCATTCAAATGACCTTCATCTCTTTGTTTCTGAAAGTTTTATACTGTGTTCTTGTGAGTTTATTTATGCAATAGTTTTCAGCTTTCACTTCATCAAAGGGTCAAAAATAATAAAGCATATTCTTGCAGTAATCACAACAAGAAGGAAGGAACCTCAGGAAGAACTTCCTGGCAGTCAGAGCTGTTTAGCAGTGGAATATACTACCTTGGAGTGAGATGGAGTCTCCTTCTGGGGAGGTCTTTTAACAGAGGCTTGATGGCCATCCATTGGGAGTGCTTTGATGTGTGTTCCTGCATAGCAGGGGGTTGGACTGGATGGTCCCTGTGGTCTCTTCCAACTCTATTATTCTAGGAAGGAAAGAAGGAAGGAAAGAAGGAAAAAAGAAAAAAAAAGACAGACACACCTAGAAAAAGCTGATTTGATGTGTCATTTTATCTGCTCAAAATGAGTCATGATGTCAGAATTGTACAAATAAAACTCTGCTTCTTTTTTTTTTTAAAAAAATTAATGCTGTTGAAGCAGAGGTAAGCTTGACTGGGAGCACAGAACTCTGAGGACTTAATTGTTGTCCTAAAGATTGCACGTCCCCCCACCCACAAGCTTTGCAAAGGTAGGACAATATTTCTACAAATGTCGGATTCACCTTCTGGGGGATTTCAGGAAATTGAGTTTCATACAAGGAGAAAGGCTAATCTCCTTGCCTTTCCTCTTCACCTGTGCTGTGGTTCAAATTCAGGCTGTCTCATCCACAGTGGCAGCCAGTGACTCCTCTGTCAGTTAATCCACTCCACTTTAAAGGAACTCTCCACGGTGCTGAGCCTATTTTAAGTCTGGGCTTCAGTGCCTTGAATAGCTCCTTTAAAGTTGAGGCTAAATCCCCAAGCAGATTCATTACCCCACTGACAAAGACTGCAAATGCTCATCAATAACTTTCTCTGGTTGTTTGCAAAAACAAAACAAAACAGATTCACCAACACTAAAACAGAGAAATGTTAATTTATGTCTAGCATATTCCCTATACATAAAAATCAGAAAGAAACACTTTCAAGAAGCACTTTCAAATCCATATTCAGCCATGAATTTCCTCATATGGTCATGGACTGGTCACCATCCCTGTCACTTATTTCTTTTGGCTATAGTGAAGATAAGTTAATGAACCTGAGTTATTTCAGTGAGTTATTATGTCAGTCAAAAGATTGGGAAAATGCTGCTCTGAGCTCCTGGAAGATGGCAGCAATGCAGTGGAAGTAATTTTTTTTAATGAGAAAAGGTAAATTCAGCCTTTGCTTCCAGTTTTTGTTTGTTTGTTTGTTTGCTTTTTACATAATTCATACAGATTCTTGGATTGAAGAAATTATGTTCTTTCGGACACACCATTACGTCCATGATATCACCATTGCAGCAGTTCACTGCTACAGTGGTAGAAGAACAATGTGCCATTTGATTTTGACCCTCTGAAGGAGAGCAGCACCCCTGCCTAGCTTGCAAACAAGGTACATGGGGCATGTGCCTTGTTTCCAAGCCAGTTAACACTCAAGAAGTGCTAATCAGTTTAAAGCACATCGTTGATTTAAAACTTAGCATTCTACTTTGCATTTACTTTTAATGCTATTTTATTGACTGAAAGTATTAAGATTTATTAATAATATTATTTATATTTATTAATATATATATTCATCTAACATATAAAAGTCAAAGTTTTTGTGTGTCAGGAGAAGACCTGATCTTGTATGATTGGCTGTGTCAGGTGAAGACCTCATATGATTGGCTGCCTAAGTAGATTCTACGGAATCCTGGGGTTTGCAGTTTAGGGAGGGGCATTTAGAATTCTCAGCCAGAGAGCTCTTGGGCCTGGTCAGTTGCTATGGAGATGAGGCCTAGCAGCAAGGAGGAGGACAGAGTATTCCCTCAGGAACACAACCTCTGTATATTAATAACTCTGAATACAAATTGGATTGGGGAATATGGGGAAAAGTTACAGGTACTGGACAATACAGTTTGGGGAATTAGAGACATAGGATCTCAAATCTTTCTAACATGAGAAAATTAAATTCCGGGCGCCAAGTATATATGCTAGCTATTTATAAAATAAATAAATAATACATTTATAAAAATATAAATTACATATTTATATTTAATAACATTTATCAATAAATTAATGAAGAATGAATAAGTGATCATATTCATAACAAGGCATACATAGAGTACCCTGTTGTTCAAGCATTTCCTTCCATCATGAATGTGCTGTCCAATTTCATGTGTATGTATGTAGGCTGGTTCTGGGGTAACCATGCAGCCTCTGATTCCCCAGAAAATTTTCAGCCCTAAAGACAGTTGCTCCAGAATGACAGCCTTAGCCAGTTGCTTATATTTTTCCACTGTTTGTCTGTGACAGTGGACTTTGATGCCCTTTAGAACCTAGTGAAGGAGTAGCTTTTTCACATACATCTATGTGATCCTCCTTCTTCAAGTGCTTGAAAGCAGCTGAAACACACTTGGATGTAAACCCAAATACAATCGGCTGGGGAAAAGAGCTGCTTCCAGAGGTCCAACAACTTCTGTTGTACACTCTGGGCAAGTGACATTGCTGAAAGAGGCACTAGATTCATCTTTTACCAACACCCCCAAATATATGCACTGTTTTAACTGGAAATTACAGTAACATACTTTTCTTTCCACAGTATTGAGAGAGTTTTCCTATCAGTGAAAACTTTTTTTTTTTCCTACTGAACATTTTGTAGCTAAAACATGATAGTTGCTTCTTTGTTGCATGAACTTTCAAATGTTAGAAGCAGCAGATGGGTTGTTTATACATTTTTGTTGAGGCAGCCAGTCCTTCTGTGTTCATTGTGTTTGCATGTGCTTTGCTTCGCAAAGGGAAAAAGCAATAGCTTTGTACAGAGATATTCATGTGGAAGTTACAGAATCCTTGGAAAGTAACATGCTTTTTGTCTCGTTTTTGCATTGGAGGTGAGAACACTTATGTAGGCTTCTGATTTCTCGACAATGTGTTGAGACAGCCTCTCTTGTCAAAAATGAGAAACTTTACAAAATATTCTTCAGATCTCTGCTCTCTAGTGTAAGTATTTAGGAGTCCAACCTTAAGCATATTTTTCTGTCTCCTCCATTCATGTTGTTAGATCTCATGTGTTTGATATTCTTAATACATGTTGTCTAGTCTTTACTTTCTCATCATGGTAGTTTCTGATAACTTCAAAGAAGCAGCTCAGTTTGAGGCAAACTGATTTTTGCTACTCACCTACATTTGATCCTTTTCGTCAAACTAGTTTAGCAGAGTGACCACCTCTGTTGAGCCCTTAGCTGTAGTCTGCAATGCAGAATCCACTTCTGCCCATGCTGATCTCTTGTTAACTTTCTTCATCTCTCTTTTATCTCCTTTGTTGGTTACCTCTTTCCTCTTCTGTTTTTCCTTTGTTGCCAATTTCCCTTGGCCTGTAAACTTCCTGGGGCAACGACCTCCTCCTTTAGCTTATGTTTTCTTGTAAACTACTCTACGTGTTGATGGGGAACAATGTCAATTAATAAAGATGAAAAGCAGTTTGGTATGACATGGTATACCATCTCAGGGTATGAGACGTAGGAAGGCTTTGCAAGGGACAGGAATGCCCTTGCCATCAAAATGTTCTTTAGTTGCATGTGTTACCCCAAAATGTGGGTGACTCAGGGGTCCACCTGTGATACCAGTACCTCTGTGAAAAGGTGGGGAATATTAGCTCAAAGAGGAGGCCTGCGAGAGGGGGGTAGCCTTACAAGATCATTTACACCTATGTCTGTCCATACTAATGCAGGGAAGAACCAGCTGGAGATCCAAAAAGTAAGCATATTTGTTTCATTAGGGGAATTGCAATCACACATGCAAGATCCAAGCAGTCACACAATCACACAAGAGTAACTGAAGGAAAAAGGAGGAAAGTTTTGGATAGTGAGATTTTAAGGCAAAGTGGGTGACATTTACCAATCCAGCAGAGCAGCAAAGAATCAGTGATGTGGCGTAGATGCAAGTCTAAGGACAGTAAGCAAATGGGAATTGAAGTGGCAGAGTGGCAATGAGCAATTAGTGTACTGTAAGTTGACTGGGGTTTAAATCTTCTTCTTCTGCCTCGAGGGCTAAGGTGTTAATGGCTGTCTGGCAGAATAAACAATGGAGTCCAGAGAGTGGCCAATGAGGTCTGGAATGAGCTAATGTTCTTAGAATTAGGTGACAAAGAGCTAATGGTGGCCTTGATAGCTCTTTAATTGTCAGACAGGCATGGGGGCAAAAGGTAAGTTTGCTTGGTCAAAAGGAGAGGAGCTAAGACAATCAGCCATCCTGTGGGAACATCTTGGACACTATTGTTTCTTAAAGGTTGAGTCACTGGAAGCTTTACTGGTGATTTCTTAATTATGATCTGGCTTGTGCCTTGAGGTCTTTTCAGACCTGATTTTACAATGCATGTGTGCGACCAGCTTTTGCTCTCAGCCAGCATAGTCATGCAGCCATAGCGATGTATAATTTATATTTATGCCAGTTAATATTTGCCAATTAAATCATATCAAAGTGTGAGGGTGTATAGCTTACTAATACATGTGTACATATAAAAGAGTTCCATTATCTTTTCTGATTACTCATCAGCTGACTAATAGCTGAATTACTCATATACACCTCTCTTGTGAGGCACCCAGAATTATGGAAACTTCCTACGCTTTATACTATAAGACATAATTAACTCAGCTAACCCAACTGGGCAGAGTCAGTCTGAGTTAAATCTCTGCTATCTCACTTTTTTTTCAGGTGCCTTTAAAATGTTCCAGTTTCTTATTCCTTCTCCTTTTAGTCTTGAGCTTACTCCAGTGGCTTCAAACTGATGTCAAAGCAGTTCACACTCAATTAACTAGCAAGAGGAAGAGGAGAGGAGGGGTCAGAATCTTGTCCTTCCCAATCAGCTTAGGCAAAAGCAAACTGCTGCAGCCTCTCTTAGCTTATGTGTGTGTTCTTCCCCCTCCATAACTTTTGCTATCTTGATCACATTCTGATGTTGCTTAGCCACTCTTGTCTCAGTTTTCACCTGTGAAATGTTGCACAGTATGAGTGAGCTTTGTGAGAAAGTTCAAATGACAGCTCATAGATACCTGCCCCTGCTGCCACATAAGCCAGAGGCTAAGAACACATTTGGTTAAGGAGGCATTTTGCTGGAAGCATCCTCAGCCTTGAAGATGGCCTTGACTGTATCTGCCATTTCTATGAAGTACAAAGACACAAACAGTTGTTTCCATTGCTGTGTGTTCAATATCCTTCCATAAGTAACCTTAGAACACAGCTTAACATCTTCTGTAGTGATCATAAACTGGGCTGTATTGTTCCAAACCTGTTAATTTTCATTGTAAGCAGTGCAGTTGTTCAGAAACTGGCCTCTTCTTTCTTCTGGCTAACCATGACTAATGAATTGGCCCGTAATAAATGCAATTGAAGAATGACTCATACTGCATCTGGAGTTATTGAAGATAGTTTGTTTTTAGCAAGGCCAAGCATTACAAAAGACATCAGAACAATGTATTATTGTTTTCCAATGGATATGAGGTACTGTTTTAAATAGAAGCCTTGGGTTTTTGTGTCACTGCAACAGGTCAAAATATCTGTGGTCAATATTTTCTGTATGGAGGGAAGGAACATTTGGTCCATCAGAAGTTTGTGGCTACAGTTTCCCCGCTCCTTTTCCATTAGCCCTTCTGGCTGGGTCTTGAAATACAAAACATTTTTCTCTGTCTCTGTCCACCTATTTTGTACTGGCTTCAGTTATTTTTTGTGAAGCTGAAAATGAAGTGTGACTGTCAAATAAAGCAGACATATACATTCCTTCTTCAGGTATTCCCACTCTTGCCTTTTTCCTTTAGCATATTTAGCCATGGGGCAAAGTCATAGAGAAGAAATATGGACAAAGGAAACTGTGGAATGGTTGGACTTGCACCAATGCTGAGCATTTGCATAGCATTGCAAGTTGCTTCTGCCATTGGAGCAAGGACCGTGAGGCAGAGCACAATGGTAAGTCATGTACGTTTTTAAATGGTCATTGAATTTGTGGACTGGACTGGACTGGAACTATTTTCCTGTGTTGGGGAAATTGGGAATAAAATTTTCAAGTGAAGAAAAAGTTAAGCATCTTCTTTGATTTCATTCGCTCAAAATTGCTTTTCATTTTGTTTTAATGATATTGAGTGTCAGTTGTACATATATTGTGCTGAATTGAGACTGAGTATACAATCTTATGCATATTTTTTCATAATCCAGTGTGGCATTTATTCTCAAGTGAATGTGCATATGATCGTGAGCTAAGTTAGTTGAACTTAGGTGCTACTGATTTCAATGTAAAATGAGTGCAAATTATTCAATCCATTATTTGTATATAATTTTAACATATGTTCAAGTCTTTGGTGAATTACCATAATTAGCCTTCATGAGTATATATGTTTTCTCTAGTCTGGTAGATTACAAATTTTCCAGACATGTGTTAAAGGAATATGTATTAAAGGGACAGCACAAGCACGTGTTGAAGGGATATAGTGAAAGGAATTATATCACAACTGAACAGCCAAACTTAACATATGCGTCTGCTGTGGTGGATCAAAGAAACCTGATACCATTTCATTTCCTGCTTTGAATGTCATTTGCAACTGTACATACCATAAGAATTTATAGCCAAGATTGTTGTCATCTGGCAGGAATCTAGATAGAGTAGCTTGAACCTTATTTAGTGTGTTTAGGCATTAGAAAAGGAGAGGTGTAACTATGTCTCAGATTTCTGGCTGTTAAGATGAGAGCCAGATGGATTATGGATATATCTCAAGGGATCAGAGGGAGGCATAATGTTTGCTTTTAATATCCTAGTTCGGGGTTCCTTTGTACGTACATAAGTATGTCTATATGTTTTATGCAAAATGCAGGGTGCAGTAGGATGTGGTGAGATTTTCTAAGACTCTGTGAGAAACACTTTCAAAGCCAGATAGGAAAAGAAATAGTTTTTGACCTTTGTCAGTCACTTGCCCCAGGTCCCTCCTCCTTTGGATGTCAGTGGTGTCAAGTTCTGAATATCTGTGCATTGGTTTACTTGTTAGAATACTCAATCAGCAGTGTTATTTATTTATTTAATTATTATTGTGATATTTCTGTAGGCTGTAATTTTGTTCTAGTAGACAAGTGTGTTTGTCGTGGTGGAAAGTAATTAATTTTTTGAGCTGACATCTTGTTACTGAGTTTGAACAGTCTTAATGTACTTCAACATTACTCACATGACATCAAGAAAGCAAATGGAGCATGGTTTGGGTAGGTCTATATACACACCATGGTGACCACAACCAGAATGCAGAAACAAAGAAGGAAATGACAATGATGAACTTGGTAGATGACATTTATTAAACTGGAATACGATTTTCAGAGAGAAGAACAGCATGGATCCAATTCTAACAAGGCATCACCCTGTTTAAAACAGGCAAGAGGTTCCGTATCCAAAGTATAAAATCCCACCTCTTCCCTAGATCATACAGTTAGGGATGCAAAGGATAACCCTGATGCATCACAACTCAAGGTAGCTTATTCTGGCAGACAACAGTAGCCATCCATGTCCAACTCCCAGGAGCAATACTCTTAGGCTAGCAAGTTTCAGAGATGTCCTGTCTCCTTAGAGATGTTTTCAGTGTCAGCAGATTTGTTCCTCACTAAACCAATCTGCACATCTCTGCTAATGTAATCAAATCAACCCATTTACATTATGGCAGCTCTGAAATACATTAAAACAAATTCCCAGGTCAGCCTGTGAGAGTAAGCAAAAAACCTAACAAATTTAATAGTCAATAAACAAACAAACAAAAAATCCTAAATGACTTCCAAAGGTAGCCAGCTAATCCTGAGCAGACCTAGCTTAGGGAGGACAGCTGATGAAAAAGAAGACTGTCCAGGCAGTACAGACTTGAGTACTACCAGACTGCCATACTGACCTCACATTGCCAGTGAAGCAACACTGGCCATGCAATCTCTTTCTGATGCTGTTTCCAAAAACTTGTTCCTCACTGAGGGCTGAAGGCTCTGGTGAGGAATGAGGCTTCCTTAAACAGAAAGAAAACTGAATTTGGTGACCATCCAGATTATACAAGTGAAGTTCATTTACATAAACATATATATAGTCTGTAACTGCTCATCATGGGAAAGAGAGAGCAAATCATAATGTAACTTAGAAAACTTTCCCAGGAAACTGGCTGATGTTTTAATGAGGGACATCTGGTATTTCTTTGAAAAGTACTTCATCTGTTTTCCCAAAACGCTTTTAAAAAAACCAAAACCTTCCCTCAAAAGGCAATAGGAAGTGGTTTTTCCCCCCTCTTTTTTTGTTAAAACGTAGCTCTAGATGAAACTTGGTGGTAATTCTGAGATGTACAGACATCCCTGAGAAATGCCACTAATATTATGGAAACTTTTGTCCCTTCTTCTAGAGCTCTTCAAAGGTCCCATCCAAACAGTAACATCTTGGAATTTCAGTTTTATCAAAATTCAAGGGTAGCTGTAACATCAACACATAAGAGATACAGATGCCCAAAACTTCCTAGACAGCGTTGTTTCCACTCGTTTCTCTTTGGGTTTAGATTTGTTTGTCCATATCTTTGAATAATGTGAGAATGCTGAATGGTAACATTTCTTTAGTTGTGAGTGTTGCAACTGTAGAGTTCTTATTCTAAGTACTTAAAATAAAATGGACAAGACATCTGAATGGAAGCAGACTACATAAGAATGCGATAGAAACAGAGAAGCTGGTATGAGAGAAAATTGTGTTTGTTTTAAATCATAAATCTTAGAGATTTGCTGATACCCAGAGAGCATCCTGAATAATATCTAGAATTGCAAAATTAAGTATTTCTGTCATCTTCCTTTTATTTTAGGCTTATTGATGTGAAAATCCTGAATAGACAACCTCCTCTTCCCACTCCTCCTCCTCTTCCTCCTCCTCCTTCTTCTTGGTGAATTAACTAATATAAGTAAGCCACAATGGAACTGAACAAGGAATCATTCACACCATTGATGAGATGATAAATGACTAGCTGAAGTGGAGAAATGTTCTGAATTTAAAAAAGAAATCTGGAGAGAGAACTTGTTACACAGAATCACACATCACCAGCCCCTGATGGTAGTGAGTGACTTGAAATGTAATCTGAGCATTCACAAAGTGTGGGAGTGACAAGATTCCAATTTTATTCATTTTGGTGTTATAATCTTGTTATTTTAAATGACATCATTTGCTAGCTTGAGGAAAGCAAATGGTACTTGTATCACTTAGTGTTTTTCTGTCCTTTTCTTGGTGTCAGGGGGTTGGATCCTGACTTAATTTGTCATTCTCTTGACATCAGTCTGAAAAGTTATCCAGAACTAATAATATCATTGATTGCAGTGGCGTCTAAATTCAATTAACTTTGGGTGTATCTACACTTCATAATTATAGCAATTTGATAGCCCTTTAATTGCCATTCTATGGAACCCCCAGGATTTCTAATTAGGTGATATCCTCAAATTCTTTGCTAGGGAGCTTTAGTCCACTCTCCTGCCCTATAGCACTGGAAAAGAAATATAAGATTTGTTTCTAGCTTGGATCTCTGTATTTATCAAGAAGACACATGGCATTCTTCACAATGGGCCAATATGATAGCAGAGACAGGGCCAACAAGATTGAAGCACCAGCACTTTTTTAATTAACAGGGATGATAATCTGTTTTTAAAAAATCAGGGATGATTCTCTGCATACATACACATAGCTCACAATCTCTCTCTCTCTCTCTCTCTCTCTCTCTCTCTCTCACACACACACACACACACACACACACAGAGTTTTACTGTTTCTTCAGATTTTTACCTTCCACTCTTTTCACAGTATATGTTCTTCTACTAAATTATTGTGCTACTGTTTGAGATCTATCTTAGGATGAGGTTTTTAGAGAATATGGCTTCATAAAGAAGCATTGCTTCCTTTTAGTGGTTCATAGAGAAATATTCCTTCTTTTTAGTGGTTAATATTTAGATGGTTCCAATTGATGATAGCATTGCAATTGCATGTACTTTCATGTAAGGACTCTCCCATTGTTCTTGTGGTAGTGAATATTCTTGACACTGACTGGCTGACCTGGTGTTGTGACATAGAATTTTCCAGTGTTGCTGGACTCTAGCTTCCAAAAGTAGAGTCAATGGTGACGGACCATGGGAGTTACAGTCCCACAACATGCAAATGATAATACGTTGGCCACTTCTGGTTAGATCATGACCATGGAATTCTGTTGTGATTTCTTCTCTCATTTCAGCATCATGGCCTGACACTTCTAAGAGAGTCTCTTTCATACTACACATTCTAACACTATAATCACACTTTAATTGCCATGGCTGCATCCTAGGGTTTGTATTTTTGTGAAGTACTTTTGCTCAGGGACTGACAATTCTAAATGGGCCTCCTAGAAAATCCCAGAATTCTGTAGGATAGAACCATGTGGAATGATATTTCTATATCTGTGTTGTGAGAAATGGCCTTTGCTAATGAGAACTAAAAGGTTGAGTGAGTTTATCCACTGAATGTTGAATATTGGTACAAAACTAGTCAATGTACTTTGGCTGCAGGCTTCTGCTTCTCTAGGTGGTAATTCAAATATGCATGAAAGCTATAAATAGGTGTGAATATAATTTCTATTTCTCGAAATCACCTGGGGGGGGGGGGTTCAAAAAAGTAATGTTTCAGAAAGCTTGATAAATAATGAAAAATAATTGAGGTAAGAAGGGTTACCAACAAATCATGCTTACAAATTCCAGCCAAGACATTTTATCAACAGTAAAGACAACAGTAAAATGTACAATTTTTAAAAATTTTTTAAAAATACCATCATGTAAACATATAACATTCCTTAATGATTTGTAATGATTTTTTTTAATTGCATTCCAGGACTTCTTGGTGAAAATTTCACCAAGAGGTTTTTATGTGACATCCTCCTTTTTGTTTTTTCCTCTCCCCCCCTCCCCAAAGCCAATGGGGACTTTTTTTTTCATTCTCTGTATATGAGATGAAGCTGACATAGGCTGAATTGATTGGTAATATGCAGGGCAGGATAAGAAGTGGAGCAGTAACAGAATCAATGGTGTTCATCTATTAATTTCTTAGATTGCCTTTTCAGGGCATGGGACTCTAGGGTCAAGGAAAAGACTTGCCTTTGAGGCTTAATCAAATGACCCACTTAAAGTTGTAGGTTTTGGTATATCAGCATGTAATGAGTGTGGCCTTTTTCAATTTGAGTAATTGAGTGCCTACATGAGACATAAAATGTTATTGTGCAGCCTAAAATGAGGATGAAGGAGTTATTTTACACTTAAAGCTATCAACGCTGCAACTATGTCTCCTTAAACTATTAAACACATGGGAGAAGTTTTTCTCTGGGTAGAGGCTTTTCGTTTGAACAAAATCCTTGATTTCACAAGTATTTTGCTAAAATGGAAGGCTTTTTGGAGTCTGTTGCTCTTCTCAATTGGAGAGCCATTATATGTACAGGAATTTCTCCTCTTCAGGGCATCACTTCAAATTTATGGGAAAAAACAATAAGTGGTATGAGGTTAGGTAGACCTCTGCTCCTGTGTTTAAAAAAGTATGATGAGTAACTTTGGAACAGGTTCATAGGTTTAAAACTTGATTTATGACTCTCTTTTCAATACCATATTCAAGATCAACTGTGTTGTGGTTAGGAAGCTGATATCCTCAACTGTTTTTAAAAAAGTAAAGAGTAGTGATGCTTTTCTGATCCTGTGTTCAGGAAAGCAAAACCACTGATTTCTGTATAGGACATACATTTCTCGCACATTTCTGCATCTTATAGAGTAGGTAACTTCATGAAGTATTATGGGCTCTGTCATTAGAATTTTAGTTTTATTCTTTGCAGTTGTTTGTTATGCTGTTGAGTGCAGAATGGAAGGAGGTAGAAAAGTGGATCTTGGACTTCAGAAATTAAGGGAGACATCTGGCTGCATATACCTCAATAATGACCTGGACATTTGGAATTTGTGCTGTACTGTGTTCTGTTATGGTGTGCTCTACTCTGTCCCAGTTCTCAAGCTAATTAATAGCTCCTTTCTAACCTGACAGAAAATCGAAGCAGAAGATTCCATGCCTAACCATAAATAGCAGGGTTTATCTACCCTATCTAATAGGCTAGTAAAGATCTTTTTTTAAAAAAAGTTTTGTATTATCAAGTGGACAGTTTAACAAAGATGTGCTGTGAAATCTAATGGTTAACATTTCTATAAATGTTACTCACATTTCTATAAATGTACCCACATGACAGCCAAAAATTCTGGCTATAATATAGGTACATTAATTCAATTGAAAAGCAGAAGGAATAATGAGAGGTGTGATGGCAGAGACCTAAGTTCTTGCTCAAAAGACCAGATTTCCCCCACTATCTTCACCAGTCCCTCCCCATGAAGGAAAATCTCATGGGATTGAGGATGAAGTAACAAGTAACAGATAATCTCTCAAAATCAGAATTGGCAGTTTGGGATCTTGTCCTTCCCGTTTTTCAAAATAAATAAATAAATATTTTACACCAATTTTTGTGTGTCATCTTCTCCTCCCATCAACAATGTCCTGGACAACGGTAAAAAGAAAGTATTAAACAGGATGAAAAATGTTGGCCAAACTGCTAGCACAGCAGTTGATGTTGTTACTTGTAGCTGAAGCGGAAAACCAAGAGCCAAAATAAAACTCATGTGCACTCCAATGGAGGTCAGTATCACTAGGTCATCTCACTTACACGGTCTGGGATTTCAGTTTAATTCATAATGGGATGCAGAATGTTTCAAAGCTGTAAGAAGCAGAGTTCTACCTTTAAAGTTTTTTTTATTATTTTTCCTGTTTGGATTATGCATGTGTTGTCTTGTTCATGATCATGTAACAGTTGTATTGGAGATCTGGATAATGGTGTGTTTTTGGCTTGACACAAGATCAAAGTTTGACATTAAGTGAAATAGTTGTGATGAATTTGGATTCACATATTGCCTGCTCACTATTCCAACATTTCACTGTTTTGTAACTACGGATTCTTATGCTATGAAATTTGAATTATGTGAATTCTGATACAAAGTGGCCTGGTCCAAACCTTCCAAACTAATATATGGACTGGAACATGGTCAGTAACTGAGTTTTGCATTAAAAAAAAGAAATAAACGCTGTATATAAAAGTGTACATTCACAATATTTTTAAATACATCTTATTTTACACATTTTATTTCTATTATTTAAATCACAATTTAATGAGAAAAGGAAGTAACTCACCTATGAGAGGCCATGTGAAAGTTGAGAACTAATTCTTCATTAAGTTTCTTCTTGAAGTTAGCAACAAATGATTTCAACAATTTTCCTCCTATTGTGAGAACATCTTTTTTCAAAAAAACACACAGTTTTCAAAAACTATTTCACAATTCAGGACTTGTTTTGGGCTGAAAGTGGCATTTTCTACACAGAAAACAACACTTTCTGGATATAAAATAATATTCCAACACAGAAAAATTAATCTCTGTGCAAAACATTCTGTTTTATCTGCAGAAAATGCTGTTTTCTATGCAAATAAACATGTGTGGTGGGGCTTGCTATTCCTCCTCACAGACTGGTATGACAGCTTCCTCCCATCCCCAGTCTGCTAAAGTGTCTTGCCGCTTTATACAG